>CM055656.1:6976182-8176182 GCA_029378335.1 Agrilus mali | reverse complement strand
AATAGTTCATACACGTATGTCAAATGTTGACAGATGGTTGACAGTTGACGGTATTGTCAAAAGTTTATCTTAAAACCTAACTTTAAACTTATAACTTTCTAATTGTTAAATGGTAATCAATACGAGTGAGTTAATATAATTTTCAAATCACCATCTATTATTGGGTATTTGCTATCAAATTTTTAATATTTATACAAAAACGAAAATTCACTCTATACTTACAATGAATGCATCTTTCGAAATTATAAGAACGATTAAAGGTTGTATTTATATTCCGTGAGCAGTTTTTCCATCAAAGGATGTCAAAGTTCACTAATCTTTTCGTCACTTATAAACAACATATATAAGACTATTTAAAATAGGTAATTTAAACGTGCTCAGTTCAAATATTAGATTCATTTTAAAATAATTTTAGTATTTCTCTCTAAAACCATGATTCTTTTTGGACTTTTTTGTCGGTATTCAAATATTTCACAACAGTTGCACCAAGCAAAGTTTGAAAAATACAACTTTTTTATTTCCTTTACATTTCTTGTAAGCATGTTAAAATCTGTGGGAATTGACTCATAAATCTTTAAAATTGCTTGAGTATTAGCCACAATGGCTAAAACCAAATTGGTCAACGTTGATACCTTTTGGCTGAAAAACTAGCCATAGAATCAATAAGTCCTCTTGAAAGCTCACTCATCAGGGACATCCCGTATATTCAATTCCGCAATAATTTGGTAAAGGTCTATTCGCAAAGGACACATTTCCTTTCTGATGATTTGTTACGTTAATTTTTAAATGATAACTTTCATATTCATAACACTCACATCACATAAAACATTAATATATATTTGAACATTTACATAGGTATACTCATTGTGCTTTTATAAGTAAGGGGCCGATCATAAAATACGTTCACATACAGGGGGGGGGGAAGGGTCTTGCTGAGTGTGACAAGGGGGGACGTTCGCCGTTCATCAAAAATTTTTTACAGAATCCTTGGACTTCTGATAAATAGAAGTATTATTTATTTTTTCGTTACAAACGATGTTTATTAATCTATTTAAATTTTATTATGAAAATAAAATATATATTTTTCACTATCAAAATTTGTATATTATCAATCAAAATTTATCATGTTCAGGGTTTAGTTTTTGTGACGTAATATTTAAAGGGGGGTCACAGAAAGTGTGACACAGCGTGACAACCGGAGGGGAGGGGATCAAAAAAAGCTAATTTTAGCGTGATGTATTTTATAAACAGCCCTAAGTGACCTACGCTAAAGCTTTATTCGTTTTGTTTTGAAAACGAACGAACAGGAGGAAGATCAACATTAAAAACATCGTAAATTAGAAGATCTTCTTTTCCTGTTTCCTGAAAACACTTCCTTTTTCTTACTATATACTTATGTGTGTAAAACTTACGTTGGCTACATGTATGTGCTTATTCTCTTGTGTTTTATCACATGAGAGAGTCAGCGGTGCCACAACAGCTGGTTCTCGACAACAGCAGCAGAGTAGAGTCACTACACTCGGTATGCTGTTTTAGTCATTATCAACATTGTGGCTATTATCCACAACATTTTGCACTATTTTACTACTATTACTGCACTGAAAGCTGCAAGGTAAGGTAAGCGAGCTTTTTTACGCTTTAATTAGTAGTGATAAAAACCAACAAAAGAAAACAATATTGCACTGAAAAGAACAGGACGCGGGTCTTTTGGTTTTTCGCGCGATCAAAAACACTTTTTACTCGGAATCACGATTATGAATCGAGAATGTTGTCGATTATTGTAAAATATACTGCCAAGTGGAATAGCAGGCGGTCGAGCGAGACAGCTCGCGACGTCCCCGTGCCGGTAATAAACAATCGAATTTTTACGAAATAATTCGTACGTATACGGACGGTCCATGGGCGAAAACGCGAAAATGACTGACTGAATGAGTTACTTGGTTACTTCACGTGTTGATAGACAATTCCGCAGCGAAATACTTCGCATCCACTCTCCCTCTGACTTCTTATTTATACTTGAGATCAACAATACTGCCCCCCATCTACTAAAATTTAAGAACAATATACAGTACGCACGTGGTTTCTTTATGAGGTGTGTTCGCAATGTAAAAGTTCTTGTAACTTTTCGTCTGCATTTAGATCAGATACACATAGTAGAATTGATTGACCCTAATAATTTTACAATTTATTGCATCCGCATCGCAGGACATCTCTTATTAGAAGTTGAATTTGTGGTCGAAACAACTGACCAGGGGTTTTGTTTGGTTTATACAAATTTAGTAATACATGACTCAAAAAGTTTTTGAAAATCATGAAAAATTGTCATTTGATAAATTTTGAATTTCAATATATATTTGAAATAACATCATTTATGCTTTGATGCGGAGCTCACGTCCTTCCTGAGGTGTACAGTTAGGCCATAAATAAGGTGACCATTCGTCCTGGATTTTCAGGATTAAAGCCCCGTGATGCGTATTAATATATATATACAGGGTGTCTCAAAACTCTTTGGACATGTAGTAACTACAGCACCCTGTATATATCTCCCGGAAAATTAGATAATTCAACATATATAATGTTAAATTAAATTAAAACAAAAAAACTACCAATTGTATTTACCCTTTGATTAAAAATAAATTTAACAAATTTAATTGTTAAAATATTTTGATATCATTTAAAACTAATAATAGTTTAGGTAGGTTTATTCTCAATTATAAATGTAAAACAACAAAAGAAGTCAAATCTGGTGTTTATCTACTAAGTTGCGGAAACTGAGAAAGTCTATGTAGGACAGACAGGTAGGACCTTTAACACTTGCATTCTCGAACACTACAAATGTTTTATTAATAAAAAAACAGAGTCTGCATACTCTGAACATCTAATTGAATGTAACGATAATTTTAATAAAGACTAAGATTTTACATCTACATAATAAAGACATGAAGTTAAACCTTTTTGAACAATTGTAAATTAATAGATATACGAAACAGAATATTTTTCTTAACGACCAATTAGATATTTCGAATTCTCTACTGCTAAAATTGAATTTCAAGCTGCCCCCTACCACACATTGATTATTTTTAATGTATAAATAATGTTATATATAATATGATGTAGTTTATTAGATCTTCACCTGAAGAAGCGGCTGTAGTGATACAAATAAACTTTTTCTTGAAACTTTTCACGTTTTTTATTTTATTATGTATAAGTTTCAACAAGTGACTAGTGCAACAATCAATAACATATCATGTGATTATTATAATACTCAAAAAAGAAAGCATGTAAATTTAATGAAGAACTTGTAGTAAAGGAACTTCAATTTATTAAAAGAACCAAAATTGGTAATGATGTTTAATACACTCAGTATATAATAAGAATTTATGACCTTCGGATTTTACTATAGGTACCTTTGAGAGAAGTGCTGTAACTGATTACAAATTTTTACTGTATGTACAAACGGGATAGTGAAAATACGTATTAGTCCTATTCTCAATTTTTTGTCACATGAACCAGAAATATAAAAGGACAACCCCTATTTTTATACCTTGGATGATGTGGTAAAGGCAGTTAGTTATCAAGTCCTGGGTTCGAGAAATATAATTATACATTGGGGAAAATTTGAAAAATAAATATGATTTTGAAGATTTAAAGTTTAAGAATTCTTTTTGCTCGATTTTCCTATTTGTTTTCTTGTTCATCTTCTACACACATCTGTGCATTAATTTGCAGCCTACCTCTGTATCTCTGTATTGCTTTTAGGATGCTTTTCATATATCAACTTGTAAAGACTAAAAATAAGAAAATTCAATTTGGAAAAATTAAACTCAAGATCCGTTTAATAACCAGAATCAGTTTTGTAACCTGTAATGTCTAACGTTCATTAAAATTTGAATTCAAAAATTGTGGTAGCATCATTATCAAAAATGAGAATAAGAATATGTTAACGTTAGTTTCAATAATTCGTAACAGTCATCATGGTTGACGTAATACACAGAACGAAGGTTTATTTTTTTGTTTCATCTAAATTTATGCACCTGGTGTTTTTAGACAACGGGACGGTAATCGGATAGGATTGCCTGCTTGCATCTTAGATCAAAGGTTAACAAATATTACAAATACTTATGTACATACATAGGTAGTTTATTAGTATGCAATGAAGCTTTTTTTTTTATTTGTTAATACTTAAAACAATATCACTATGAGCTCATGAGGATGACTTGCTTACACGGTATTATTCATAATTTTCAAACTTTGAATATAATACAAAGATGTCACAGTTAGACTAAAATATCTGAAAAAAAAGATAGATTCTTCGGTGGCCAATTTTGAAAAATTTTTAAAAATGAATAAATAAAATAAAAGGAACAATGCTTTTAAATGTTTCACGATTTATTTGTGGTGAATTCTATATATGTTTCGGGTTATTCGACCTTTCTCAAGAGTAATTTATTATTAAAAACAGGTCTTATATATGTTACATATATTGTGTGTGTATGAAAGTGTGCAAACAAAAGTTTCCTTAAGGACGTTCCCAAAAAAATAAATTTTCTTACGATTCTTTGAAACTTAAAATACACATACATACTTATAAGTGTCCTTTATCCGTAGGATTTTTTCAATCGTTCTTGCGGTAGTAAATTTCTATATATTGACTATTAAATTTGCATATTTAACATGGGAACCCTATCCCGAGCGATGTTAAAGCGAATGTTTTATTAAATAACAATAGTAATTTTCTTACAATTGTTTTCAAAAACCGAGAACTATTAATTAAAGATATAACGAATATCTTTCTGTAAAAATCACTATGACAAGCGGTATTGGTTTTATTAAAAATGAGCTAATTTTTATAACAAGTAAAATATTTATTCGTATCTATTTAATATAAATAAGTAGCATATTAACATCATAAACTTTGAATTAACATAAAATACTAGTAGGTCACATATTTTTTTCTCTACATAAACAACACGTATCTTAAGTACAGTAAAAATACAATGCTGCCAGATCTGAAAAACGACGCAATGGAATCATTTTTGTACGTAGTTCTGCGCATGTGAGCAGAGGCGAAAGAATGTACTGTATCTCAACTATTTTTTATTGTAGTCATGGTAGTTTACATAGGGGTAATTTTTTAACAAGTTGAGCACAACTGCTCTTTGGTAACGTCCTTAAATTCTAATTGATGTATATCAAGCTAGCCCCTTCCTTTAAAAAAGCCTTTTTCCTTTTCCCTTCCTTACCAAATTTATTTAGGTTTGACAAAAATTTCCAACAAAATTTTTTTTCCGCCAAAGCCCTTAAAAAATTCCTTTCCAACCTTGATAAGCGAAAAACTGCTGAATGTGTCATCTTTCAGCGACAAATGAGCGACAAATTATGGCCTTTACAATAATATCCTACGACTTTTCCCGTTTTAGAGATACGCTGTGTGTAGTGCTACAGCTGATTATGGCTAAACGGCACGAGCGACAAATTTTTGGATTTGGCAACAAATTAGCGACAAATTACAGTGCAAGTTAGAAATCGGAAAAATAACTTTGTCGTGATAGCTTGATATACGTTTCTAATTGATCATTGGTGATATTATTATTTTGTTTTAAGGCTTTCTTTATTTCTAATTGTTCTAACAATGTTAGCTTTTTACCTTTGCTTTCACAATATATTAAACTTGTTTTTTCTGTGTCTATATTACGTTAATTGTCGATGCAATGAGTGTTCATGCATGCCTGTGCACTTTTCTCAGTGGTTAATGTTGATTGTGCTCTTTTTCCCTAATTCCTAAGTTTCTACCCATTTGTCCTACATAAAACGCGTCACATTCTTTGCAATTAAATTTTATTTTATTGAAAAAGTCCAACATTTCGTTCAGGGTTCTGAACTCTTCAGGGAATTGTTCAAGCCAGAGAGAAGTAGCCAATAACAATATTATTTGAACGAGTAATATGTACTGATTTTTAAATTAAATTATATTTTTTCATTTGTACATTATCTGTAGACATAATTTGTTATTTATAAAAATAATTTTTAATAAAATTAAAAGCGCCAACATATTATTTGTTAAAAAGAAATTATTGATTCTGGTAACTCTTTTTTTTTTTTGAGTTGAACATTTCCCCTAAAAACATTCAACATCCTGAGCTGTTCAACAAAACAGAACATTTTTCTGGAAAATTCTAATAAATTATATTAGACATCTTTTATAATAAAGGCAAAATATTTTACGTAGGTATTAGAATAAATCAGAGCCAGGAAGGTTAAAATAGAATGTTTACATAAATTTGTATTTACTTAACCATTTAGGGCTCTTATTTATGCTAAAATTACTCCTCTAATTGTAAGTGGAAGAAATGGAACCAAATTAATAATGTAAATCTAATGATAGACACGGTAAACAAATTATACCGGATGTTCTTTTTTATAATCTTCCAAATAAAAATACTTCATGACCCCACGATTCCGCCATACTGTTTTAAACCACCCCAAATGTGAAATCCCAATACTACGGAAGTTTCAGTATGTAAACTTGTAGATGTCACTTTTATAATAGACTTGAAGAAAAACATTAGGGAGCGTAGATGGTAGAAAAATATGCGTTCCTATTTCTGTTTGAGATAAAACTTCAAAAGTCCGTCCCGTCATAACATAGAATTCTAATTTTAGTTACACGATTCTAAAATAAAATAGCTAGCAGTATACATAATAGAGCGAAAATAATCATTTAACTGGCACTCGTGTTTTAAATTGATCTGCCAACGAATAACCATATAACTGATCGATATAAAATACGACCAGTTCTTCTGATTGAATTGCTTTTATCAATTTTTATAGAGCATCATTTATTAGGTGCGTAAATATTTATGTACAAGGTTCAACCAAAAAATCGTTCCCTAAGGGTTCATAAAAACAAGATCTTATAATTTACAGTATTTTTAAGAACTTGAGTGCTTTTTTTTAACCACCTCCTCTATTCTCACTTAAAGAAAAATCAATTACAAAAGACACAACGTTTACTTTTGTTCAAAACATTGAAAAGTTTTTGTGACCTACTTTCTCCTAATAACCTAATCATACGAGTAAAATGATAAAGAAAAACTGGAACAAACCATAACAGATTCTATTTTTAAATTTATTAATTACAGTAAAAATAATTTAAGGCGAAGAATCAAGACCATCTTTTCATTCTGTGCTTCAATTAAATGCGAATTAAATGGCACAGCTTTTATGGTCTTTTTAAATAATTATTATTATTCATTAACATTGAAGTTTGAGTACCTGCTAAAGTTGTATCTATTATTGAATGATTTCGGTAATAGTCAGTAGCAGAATCGGTCAAGGGTGTTTGTTACTTTCCGAAAAGCGGCAACCTTCCGTTAATTTGTTATTAAATGTGTACATTATAACTGAACAGTTGTTGTAGGTACCTGCCTTTTAATACTTGTATAATGTATCGAAATAGGTTAAGTTAAAACACAAGAAAACCGATTTTTAGGAGATGCAATTGCTCACTTGCCCTCCTGAATATCTAAATATTATTAGGTATACGTGATCGTCCTAAGGATTAATTAATATCTATAATTACGAGCTTAATCAAAACAAAATACTTACATTCAACAATTTCAATTTATTACTTTTAAATCTTTTATTGTCGTATTAATTTTAACGGTAAGACAATGTACATATTCGAATGACATTTCACGGGATTAAAACTTAAAAATATGATTGATGAGCCCATCATATATTATTTATTAGAGGATAAAGCTGTCACGCAAGCGACTTTACAACGTACAAGAATTTTCTAATTTCGTTCTTGCACAATCAACAATAAAGCATAAATGTCGAGACGTTTTCAATAAATATCGTGTTTAAATCTGCTTATCAACTTAGAATAAATACTAAGTGGGTAATTTCCAAAAGAACATAAAAGTTTCTACTGAACTCGAAGCAGATCATTTCTATTATCCAATCTGGATTTTAGAAAACTAAGCCTAATTGGTCTCTGGAATAGTTTTCTATTTCCAACACTTTTTTAAAGGTATTAGACGAATTTGTTTAAAAACTGCAGAGAGGCTTGTATGAAACAAGGATTAAAATCAGAAAATTTCAAAATATTTTCTGTTAAGAAATCCTTCTTCCTTATCCTCCAGCTTAATTCCACTAGAGCCGAAGAGACTTCTCGTCTACCAGTTTCAAAAACTATTGCAAATGAAACATTATTTTAGAACTCATAATTTTTTAATGGAAAATATATTTCACTTTATAATAATTAGTTCAGTATTATAAATGCATTGAAAAGTTTATTTATGTGCATTTTTATTGTTATCATGAAGAATAATATACAATATTGACAATAACTTGACAACACACTTATGTATTTGAGTGCTACTTGTATCTTAATTTTTTCATTAAGTATAAGTGTACTTTTAATGATTGTAGCATCGAACTTCAACCCACTCAGAAGTTTTATCTTTTGCAAAAATCTTAAGTGAGTCAATAACCTGAAGTTGATCGTCTTTTACTAGTTTGAAAGCCTCGGGGTTCCGATCTTGAAAACAAATAAAGTAAATGTAATTTATACAGGGGTTTTCAAGTTGATGGGCTATTAGAAGTATATGAATTAGTAGAAGTAATTCAATTCTGAAACTTGGGCTCATTTGGTTATTGTTTATGCCGCTTCTTTAAAAATATTTTCAAGTTCGATTTACATCCGGTTATACCGGAAGTCGACACCAACTTTGTTATTTTGAATGGAATGGTATATTTTTTACGCTAAATTCGAATAAAACCTGTAATTCTAAGGTAAGTTCGATAACCAACTTGTACACCTATGACGATCGGCTTCTGAGTTAATTTAATTTATAGAAAAAAAATCGCTACCGCAACCCAAATTATAAAAAATCATAACTTCCACAAAATACGACTTAGAGTGTTGAAATTTTTACTAGTAATAGCTGAATATTAGTGCTAACGCCTTGACAAAATTGAATTCAATAATTTATACAGGGCGTTCAAATAAAATTCTAAAATTGAAAAACTTCAAACACGAATTACTTCGTTTTCTCAAATGGCACCTACTATTTTTTATTTTTTCAATCGATTCCTTTTTTTATCCTCTTTCGATCCATATGGATACTTCCTATTTTATTTGAAAATTTTGGAATAATTTTGAATTATTACTTAAAATAGGAAGTATCCCTATGGATCGAAAGAGGATAAAAAAGGAATCGATTGAAAAAATAAAAAATAGTAGGTGCCATTTGAGAAAACGAAGTAATTCGTGTTTGAAGTTTTTCAATTTTAGAATTTTATTTTGAACGCCCTGTATAAATTATTTAATTCAATTTTGTCAAGGCGTTAGCACTAATATTCAGCTATTACTAGTAAAAATTTCAACACTCTAAGTCGTATTTTGTGGAAGTTATGATTTTTTATAATTTGGGTTGCGGTAGCGATTTTTTTTTTATAAATTAAATTTACCCAGAAACCTATCGTCATAGGTGTACAAGTTAGTTATCAAACATACCTTAGAATTACACGTTTTATTCGAATTCAGCGTGAAAAATATACCATTCCATTTAAAATAACAAAGTTGGTATCGACTTCCGGTATAACCGGATGTAAATCGAACTTGAAAATATTTTTAAAAGAAGCGGCATAAACAATAACCAAATGAGCCCAAGTTTCAGAATTGAATTCCTTCTACTAATTCATATACTTCTAATAGCCCATCAACTTGAAAACCCTGTATACGTACACTATACACTAAATACGTAGATACATTGAAATTGTTTTTAACCTTTGTCGACTTTTGGGCTAGAGAATACAAAAAGGTACATAAAGTCCGATAAGTCTAAATCTCTAACTAAGGATGACACTTCGGGTGCCGAAACGCGTTTTAGATCATTAAAAGTTTTTGTGGAATATCGGGTTTCGGTTTTTCTATCCAGTTGTTTCGCAAAACTGTTTCAACTTTTTTGTACTAAGTGTGAAAAAAATTTTTTGAAAAATTTGTAGGTTTTAGTTTTATGAATGATGTTTTTTTTTATTACGCTACAGAATTCAGAATCTACACAAACGGATACTATACAATTCCTCCTATAAAAAAATTAATAAAAAGGTACCTGCTACCCTCACGTATTGTAGAGGCCAAAGAGCACATGTTTTAGCAATTATATTGATGCATTTACTTTCAGGAAAATTTTCAAAAAAAAAAGTTCATTTAGGTATATTTATAACGTTTTAACACTAAGAAGAATAATAAAAACCTAAATATCTTTGGAAAAAGTCAGAATACATAAATATAGACGTCAAAACAATAATTGTTTTGACGTCTATATTCCAAAAATTACTGAGTATTCTTGCCAAGTTATTATAGATACACACATATTTTTGTATAAACGGGTAGTGTTAATTTTTTTGTGAAAAAGCGGTCAAGAGCAGGTTGAACACGTCACTTGATCCAAATGATTCGTCGTACCTGACGTTGGAGCTTAATAAATAAACCCACCGGCAAATTAAAGAGAACAGGTGTAAAATTTCATTCTTTCTTCTATAATACACATATCTGTAATATTCCACAGATAACCTCTTACAAAATTTGTACCAAATGCAACCTGTTGATGAAAAAAAAGAAGTCGAAGATGTGACTTAAATGAAATACTGATTTTAAACAGAATAATTCTATCGTACAGAGTTGTATCGAAATGTGGCCATAAAAAATAGGTTTTGTCTTTATTTATTTATTTATTTATTTATTTATTTATAAAGAAGAATTCCCCCAATTTTTTTAAACACTCAAGCTACTAAACAAAAAAATTATTAAAACCGGTTGACACACGTATGCAAACGTAGCAACCCTATTTAACCCCTTGCGGGCGTTGAATTTTAAAATATCCTCTCTTATACCTACATATACTAAGATTCGTGCAAATATGTATTTTTTTTATATATACAGAATACTAGCAGCAATACCCAACGTTGCCCGGGTAAAAATATATTACACGTTTGATGGAACATTCAAGAATATTCGGGAATTTAGAACTATCCAGAACATCCCATAATGATTCAAAACATTTTCTAACTTTTTTTAACACTGGAACATTCTTGAATGATCTTCAAGATTCTGGAACATTCTTCAACATTGCCAAATCATTCTGAAATGTTATAATAAAACATTATTTTACTTTTTAGAACATATTTGAACTCCCTGTAACATTCTAAAAAAATCTGCTTCATTCCCTAAAAAATTATTCCATAAAAAAAATTTTTTTTTTATAAACTTATGGTCTTGGTACAATAACCAAAATTTTTTTTTTATTTTTCTAACACTATTTTTCACAACATATGATTTTTTCAAATTTTTTTTTCTGGGTGCGTCATAGTTGAAAAAACTAAAATGTCAAAAGAAATTTTTTTTTAGGTTAGGCTTTATGTACAGTCACGTATTTTTTTTTGTAGATTTCCAAATGTATTTGACGTTGTATAAAATTTTTTCTAAATTTTTTTTCCAGATGCGTCGCAGTAAAAGCATTAGAATAAATTCTTATAAGAGACTTAAAAAAGAATAAATATCTCAAGATAATGTACTTGATTTATGCGTGAGTGTATCGCAAGGTTCTCTTACAATTAAAAAAAAATCCGAAACAATTATAAATGACGTCAAATAGATTTAAAAATATCCAGAAAAATTTACGTGATAGTACATAAAGCATAACTTCAATAAAAATAATTTCTAGACATTTTGTTGTTTTTAACTATGACGTACGCAGAGGAAAATTTTGAAAAAATTATATGTTGCGTCATAGACTATGTTGCGTTGGATAGGGTCAAAAACGTACAAAAAGATTTTGATAATTGTACAACTAACATAACCTCAAAAAAAATATTTCTAGACATTCTATTGCTTTTACTGCGACGCATCTGGAACAAAAATTTATAAATTTTTTTATACAACGTCAAGTACATTTGTAAATCTACAAAAAAATTACGTGACTGTACATAAAGCCTAACCTAAAAAAAATTTTTTTTTTGACATTTTATTTTTTTCAACTATGACACACCCAGAAAAAAAATTTGAAAAAATCATATGTTGTGAAAAATATTGTTAGAAAAATAAAAAAAAAATTTAGGTAATTGTACCAAGACCATAAGTTTATGAAAAAAAAATTTTTTAATGGAATATTTTTTTTAGGGGGATTAAAATTTTCTTTTCATATTAATAATTTTTTCTTCTTTTTGTTATAAAAATATGCAAAACATACTAAAATTTCAGCCAAATCGATTGAATCGTTGAAAAGATATGAATTTTTTTCGATTTTTTTTCAATTTATCCTCACTTTCCAACGGTACAATATTAAGAGCTAAACCTTGACAAATCTTAAATTATGTTGGTAGTAATCACCAGAAAAAAAATCAGCACAATCCGTTTGGGGGCATCCTACCCATTCTTATCTCGCTATAGCCTTTCATAAAAATCGGTCAAGCCGTTTCGGAGGAGTATGGTAACTAACATTGTGACACGAAAATTTTATATACTATTATATAGATAAAGAAAATAAGTCCATTAAATGCAATTTAAAACTTTCGAGGGGTTTTATGCTTTGTTCAATAGCTTTTGAGAATTCGATTAGTTTAGAACAGTTTTCAAAGAAGTAGGAGATATTTTCAGACATATAGTTTCAAAAACAATATATATCACATGTTTATCAAATTATGAAATTATGAATTTTGCTTGTGCGACATTAGTAAACAAAATTCCAAACGAAGAATCTACGTTTGGCGAATGTTTTACACTACCTGTATAGAAACCTTGATCTGAACAATGAGTTCGTTGAATGGTTAATTTAAAACATGTGTTCAAAATAAACGAGAGAAAAAAAAATAGGCTTAAAACATAGAAAACATATGAACCCATATTTTAAATATTTCGAACTGTTTGTTTTAAAAATTTAACAAAAAGACTATTTTTTTCAACCCTGCTGCTAAGGGGCTGTTCTTAAAATACGTTCGCCGTTCATCAAAAAATTTTACTGAACTTTTACAGAATCCTTGGACTTCTATTAAATAAAAGTATTATTTATTTGTTCGTTACAAACGATGTTTATTAATTTATTTAAATTTTATTATGAAAATAAAATAAATATTTTTGACTGTCAAAATTTGTGTATTATCAATAAAAATTTATCATGTTCAGGGGGGGTGTTTAGTTTTTGTGACGTAATATTTACAGGTGGGTCACAGAAAGTGTGACACAGCGTGACAACCGGTGGGGGCGGATCAAAAAAAGCTAATTTTAGCGTGACGTATTTTATGAACAGCCTCTAACGTGTTAACTGAAGACGTTCTCTTAAATGTTTCTAAAATTTGAACCTTTTTTTTAAAGAATTATAAACATTGTGCATCCTACAATGCCCTTCATTGAAATTATAATAATGGTTTTATTATTTATTTATTTATTTATTTATTTATTTACTGAAATTACGGGCAGAGCCCAATTACATAGTTAAGTACTAAATTATTACATTAGAAAAAAGATACAAAACTGTTATATAAAACACAATTAAGCACTATAAAAATAAAAAAATAAAAAGAAAAACAATATGAGATAAATAAATTAAAGGAAATTAATGACAGTGTTAAATAGGTTTTTTTTAAATCAGCTTTGGACATAAAGCCTGCATCAGGTGGAAGTTGGTTCCAGGAACGGATCATGCGCGGTATAGGAGAAAAAAAGAGTGCGTTAGAGTTGCAAGATGGTTCCACAAAAGAGCGAGCACTCCGAATTTCATAAGGAATAGAGCGGGCAGTAAAAAGTTGTAATAAATAAGGGCAATCGATTTTGTTGTTAAGAAGGCTATGAATAAACATGTTGTCAGCAATATGATGTATAGAAGCAACAGAAGGTAAAGAGAAACGTATGACAGCGAACAGATATTTAGTTTTTTTGATATCGAGGACGACCTTTCGAATCAGTGAGAGTGGGAATATCATTAATAAATTTTATGGAGAGCAAATCATTAGGATGATGTTGGTTGTGTTCATCGGCCATTGTACGTACTTTTTTAAAATACTCTTGTTGTTGACGTGTACGATCGGTATGGGCTCTGACATCCTTGGGAAGATATTTGCAGATTCGTAAAGCAGCAAACATTTCACTTCGAGATTCAAATTTTACTTTTAAAGGCCTAGTTTTTCCTTTAATGAATCGCCCTATTCTACTCATACTAACAACCTGAGGTGTATTGGACACCTTAGCACGATTAGCAGCTTCTTTAAACAATAAGGAGAATTTATCAGTGTCACTATCAGTGGCAGGTGTAGATGTAGAGGGATCAGATGCTATGGAAGTCAGCTCATTGGGATTAACGCTCGATGCAGATATAGAGGTAGCAAGCGGTGGATTAGTTGCAGGTGATTCCGAAATACCAATTATGATAAGGTTAGCTGCCCTACTCTCCATATCTTTAATTTCAGCAATGACTCTATGCGAGATAGAGTCAAGGTTAGATTGTGACGAGAGATCTTCAATTCGAGAAGAGACATTATCCATATCTGAGTACAAGCTATTTATACGGGATTCGTTATCACTAATCCTGGTATCGTGGTTGTCGAGGCGACTAACTAATTTCGAGATGTCAGAGGATAACGAAGATGACAAAGCAGATAACTGGTTTTGGATAGATGCTTCAATGGATCGTGTAGCGTCTAATATAGTATCTTTTATCAACTTAAATATGTCTACTTGACCAGAGGATGGTGATGTAGGAAGGCTCGAAACGTCTCGTTCTGCATGTTTCTGAAGTAGTAGTATGGTAGAAATAGTAGGTTAGTACAAATTAAAACACTCTTTCAGCGACTAATTGGTTTTTTTATGTGATAGGTAGTTTAAGTCATGCGAATTTTATGACACCATACCTATATACATTCTATGTGTTACTTTTACCAACAAAAGAAAACATATCATGTGACACCTATCTATCAAGCGAACGTATGTAATTTGTTGTGTAATCGTTAACCGCAAACCAAACCATTCAACTGCACAAAAAATACATCCTTACATACACGCACACACGTAGGTACATAAGTATGTATCTATAGGTACATTTACAAAAGCACGACTTTTCTTTACCGGCATTACAACGGCATTTTCGATAGATAATAACATGTATCAATAACCTCCAGATACCACGAGCTTGTTCAGTTTCTAGTTTCTAGAAGACAATTATACACTTATTGTAAACGTACCGTTAATTTAATAATAAAGGATAATGGCCCGAGTCATTCATTTAACTTTTATCCAAAGGAAACAACGCCATCAGTAACAGTGTGGTCACTGGGAAGGTTGAAATCATGGACGTTCCTGGAATAACTCTTTCAAATTTAATGGTAGCTAAATGGAGAAAACATCAAAAATTCTACAAATATAATGTATGTACATACTTATATGATAATAAAATAAAACAATAAATGCTAGAGTGCAATATTTAAGTGCAAGGTTTTGAGGTTTGTAGTGCTTATGTAACAAAACCTCATTTACCTCACAAAAATTTAACGAAAACATATAATAGGTAAACCATAAAACCAAAATATATGCAAGTACATAAGTAATAAAAACGTTTCCTGTTTGAGTGGAATGGATTACAAACTTTCAAACGTGCTGATTCCTATAGGGTCGATCTGTAGATTAATAAATATTTTAAGGTCGCAATGGATGGGCACATATGTATTATTCACCTCGCTACTATAGAATTATTTTATCTTTACCATCACGTGAGCAGAAAGTTAAAATTCCAAAAAAAGTTTTGCAAGAACTTTAATTTTCTAATGCAGAGAGAATATGAAAATTCTTGCAAGAAAACTTTTGCATCGCTTACTGTTTGTGTTTTATGTACAACAATAGTATCGGAAAATTCAAATTTTGGTTAACTGTTAATATTGAACATAATTAATAATTTCATGTGGAAATCGAAACTTATTGTGCTCTTTTTTCGATATCTATACTAATAATAATATATAATATTACAAAGCTTAAGTTTGTTTGTTTGTTTGAACGCGCTAATCTCAAGAACTACTGGTTCGAATTGAAAAATTATTTTTGTGCTGGATAGTATATACATTTATCGAGGAAGGCTTTAGGCTATATAACATCACGCTGTGATCAATAGGAGCGAAGAATCAGTGGAAAATGTGGAAAAAAATGGGGAAAATTATTCATCTTTGAGGGCTTCCGTTGTTTGTTTCAACGTGCTGATCTCAGGAACTGCTAGATCGAATTGAAAAATTCTTTTTGTGTTGGATACTCCATTTGTCGAGGAAGGCTTTAAGCCTTTAAGCTATATAACATTATGCTGCGGCCAATAATAGCGAAGCATCAGTGAAAAATGTTGCAAAAACGGGGAAAATTATTCATATTTGAAGGCTTCCGTTGCGTGCGCTGCATAAACGGTTCAAGTTACCCAAAAAATATGTACCCATGAAAGAATTATTCCTTTTTAAGTAATCTAAAAAAATGCTCGGGACAGTATATGTCTATCTTTTAAGATTGACTCACTATAACCTTTTTTATGGTAATCAAATTTGGTCGAAATTAATAGTCCGGTCAAATTAGACCAAAAAATGAGAGTGAAGCTACATAAATTCCCACCAAGCTGAAAATCAGTGAGATTGTTTAAAATATGATTAAAAATAAAATTTGAAAGTTCCCCATCTTTCCCCTGTATGGAAAAAATTTATTCAAGGTTAAAGGTCAAAACAATGAGTTTTTCGCGATTTTCAGCAAAACGGTAAGTTTTATCATAAAATTACCCCAGACAAAAATTGTAGATCATAAAATTATCTATAAAATATGTATCTCTAAAATACCCCAAAATAAGCTATATGACAAATAAATCCCCAAGAATTAGAAAATATTTAGTGCAAATAGAAAAAAGATTGTAGAGGAAAATTTTTCCCCAGAAGAATTCCTCTGAAAAATATATCCCCAAAAAATACCCCTATTTTTTGGGGAAAATCCCCTAATCTGGCAACGCTGAGACTAACAGTATTTCATTTATTAGGCACACTGACATAAAGGAGGTATAAGGGCCCTAGCCACGAATACAATTGAACAGGAGACAGATGTTGTCTCGAGGTTACACTGGCGTATAAAATAAGGGACTGGGTTTCATTTTACCTGATATCTCAGAAACGGTGGCTCTTAGGAAAAAAAATATTGATACATATTTTATAGATAATTTTATGGTCTACAATTTTTGTCTGAAGTATTTCTATGATAAAACTTACCGTTTTGCTGAAAATCGCGAAGAACTCTTTTTTTGGACCTTTGACCTTGAATAATTTTTTTTCCATACAGAAGAAAGATGGGGAACTTTCAAATTTTATTTTTAATCATATTTTAAACAATCTTACTGATTTTCAGCTTGGTGGGAATTTATGTAGCTTCGAATGTCTAGATTGACCGGACTGTAATGCATTATTGCCAATTATTTGGCAAAGAGTTTAAATAAAATAAAACTAAAAATATCATTTACGCAGAAGTACTTTCAAATATATTCTTTCAAAAACTTTTTAATCACGATCATAATCATAATAACAGAAATTGACGCGAACGAAGTCGCGGGCAACAGCTAGTTTATGACAAAAGAAAGGAAATTAAACTTCAAAATGTATTGTCCGATTTTGAAAATGTAGTGCCACAAGGATTAGTGATTATTATAAAAAGAATAATCAACTATACAATGAATTGTTTTTTTACTTTCTCAGTAGGTAGGGAAAAATGCACTGTGTATTATTGATATTTTGAAAACGTGAAAGTGACTGTTTACTGCTTACTTTTGATATTTTGAAAAGAGTAAAAGTTAGATTCAAACCTGTTCTGACTTACAAGGTCATGTTTATATGCCATAATTTAACAAAAAATATAGGGAAGAACGAGTTTAATCAGTCTGTTAAATATTTAGTGCCCTTTCAATTTAATTTATTTAGACCACTCTATTGGAATAAATAGATCAATTTTTATTTTGCTTTATAATTTATTAATGTAAATAGGGATAAAAATCGAACTGTCTCTCTAATTCTTCCTACTAAAGTTAACATAAACATTTAGTAGAGACAAGAATTAAAAAAGGAAGTGATTTTTCAAAAAATTGCAATGGACATCTAAAATATCAAAAATTTCCAGACTTTTTTAAATCATAGTTTGTTTCCTTAATACTTACCTACACCATAAACTAGAAAATCCTGTTACCAAAAATATATCATCAAAAAGTTTCCCCCGGATATTTCACCTCGCCTTTTGCTGTTGATCGAGGAATTTGAACAACTCGATAAGATAAACGCCAAAAAAAAATTGTTTTCCAATGATGTTGTCTACTATTTTAAGTTTACATAAATTTCAATAAAAAAAAGTAAGTAATCACTCGCAAATAGTCTAATCCTTGCTTTACTCACAATGAGACGTTTTCCAAAGAATGTGTGAAATCACTAAATTTTGTGACTATACATATGTTAGACTTACGTGCCTATGGCCAAATATTTACTGAAGTGATTCTACACAGGGTAAATAGAATCGCATTAGTCATTTATAACAGTTAATCTCTTTTTAATCACTTGAACCATTAGCAACTTCACAGAAGTCCGTGGAGTATATTATGGTTGGGGTGCAAACATCTTTTCACAAAATCGTTAATATTTATCCATTCATTTTTTGAAAATTTCTAACAATATTGTTTCGACCTTTCGTTTGTTGTCGAAATTTTCTAAAATACAACTTGTGAAATACGAATTTATGTTTCTTTATTTTTGTTTAAACCACATTAGGCCAACCTCAAATGTTCTTACAAAAAAAGTGAATCGATAAAACTTTTATAATATCAACATTTATTTCGACTCAAAATTTTAACAGATACTAAAAAGGCATAAATTAATGTTTTTGATTACATTTTCTACTACCTACAGATGACAATACAACGATAAATTTCATAAAATACATTGCTTAAATTATTTTTTTATATTTTCCAAATACATATTAGTTTTTTTAGCCAATTTGGCCTAGAAAAGGTGGTAAAGTTTGCATGTGAACTATGTACAAAAGAAAAAAGAAAACGACCAATCAATCTTAAAAACAGTAAATAAACGTCGCTTTCCGAACAACTATTCGCGCCCATAAAAAGAAGAATGAGGCAAATAACTTAACAAGTTCTATAAAGTTGATAAATAGTTGTTCAACTTTTTCATTCTAAACATCGTTTTTCATCCGCCTTTAAATCTGATCTAAGCGTCTGAACTACAAAGGCGATTTATTTATACAAACGAACGATCTTTGAATGTAGAAAATAAAAACCTTTAACTATTCTTAACGAACTTGAACTGATTTGTTGAAACGTTAAAGACGGTAATAAATGTTACACACACTTGATTTTATTTCTAGAATATCTGTAGGTATGTACATACTTTGTCTCTAACACGTACCAAATTCTCTATTAGTAAATACTAAACCTAGGTCTCTCAAAAAATCACAACAATTTTGGATTCTTTATACATTAGTCAATAGTATCATTATAGATACTGTTTGGTGTTTTGTATTTTAGTCACGAATCTGATAGTGTAAAAACCATGACCCAGTTGAAAGAAATACTGATAAAAATATCTTCATTCTGATTTTCACTGTTCAGGTGTATTAGAACTACAGTAAAAGTCACGAAATGATCAATATTGTCTTGCCTTGTTTTGAAAATCAAGACCAAATCAAGAATAAACTGCTCATATGAGACACAGTACAATACAAAGATGAACAAGTCCAGCAGATCAAGATCTCATGTACCTATATCTCGTCTCGCAAATCATCAAAAATTTCTATTACTTTGCTTTTACTTTTTGATGATTGAAGTTAGATATATTGTGGCAGACAAAAAGCCCAAATTTTACTGAAACCAAATTTAAAAGGCTTATAATTTAAATTAAAATAATTATTAAAAAATACCGGCCAAGTGCGAGTCAAACTCGCGCACCGAGGGTTCCGTACAAACCTGTATATATGTGATGTAACTAAACATTTAAGGTTTTCGGAATTTTTCCTTTATATGTGCTATAAAACATTGCTTCATGCCAAATTTCAAGATTCTAAATCGACTGAAAGTACCGTTTAGGTTTTGATTCCCTTGCGAGTAGTTGCGAGTTTGAAAATATGCGGCTTAAATTGCTGTTTCTTTTGATTGCGTTGACATAGAAGTTTGATTTTGTTACAGCTTAAAGGTATTATAGACCTGAGTATTTGATATGAATTTCAATTTAATACCTCTACGCGTTCATGAGGAAAGGGGTAGTAACTTTAAAATTATTAAAAATATTTTTATTATATGATGTAACTAAACATTTACGGTTTTCGCAATTTTTCCTTTATCTGTGCTATAAGACGTTGCTTCGTACCAAATTTCAAGATTCTGAGTTCACAGGAAGTACCCTGTAGGTTTTGATTCGAAAATTTGCGGAAATTTGCGGCTTAAACGGCTGTATCTTTTGATTGCGTTGGCTTAGAAGTTTGATTTTTTCACAGCTTCAAGGGACAATAGACCTGAGTAGTTGGTATAAATTATAATAAAATATAAGGGTTCCGCTTTTTTCTTTTTGAGGTGCGGAACCCTAAAAAAGATATTGTGAAAATTTTACTTTAGCTATTTTAATTCGATTTCCTAGAAATAATATTATACTACTCGATGTGCTGAACAAAAATTGTATAAAGTGTGTCCAAGATAAGAATGGGATAGCATTGCGATCTCGTAAACGGTAAGAGAGACGGAGTCGATAAAATTATAGAAAAATAGCGCATTTTTGAGCCTAATAATGTCCCAGGTAGAAAATTTTAATTTTTCTAAAAATGTTGATCTGCGAGTAAGAAGGGAGATTTACATACCATAACCTAAAAACCTTAAAAATAAAACAACGGTTTTTGTAAGTAAATTTAGTTAAAAACATCTAGGAGTAAAATCTTTGTAAAGGGATGGTTCCGCACCCATCATGTATACAGTGTGTGTAAGATAAGGATGGGACAGCATTGGGATCTTGTAAAAGGAAAGAAAGAAGTTTCGTTTTCGAGTCGCCTTCATCAATTTAATTTTTTGTAATACGGCCCTGTTACGTTTACTACAAAATGTACGGCCATTTTTTATTTTTAATTAGATTTTAATTTAAAGACGGTTTTAGCTTGTTTTGGGCATAATTAAAAAAAATTGTTGAGTACGGCTCTGAACACCCCCAAAAACAAAAAAAAATTTTGGTGGTGTTTAGAGTTGTACTAAGGAAAAAATTTAAATTATGCCCAAAACAAACTAAAAACATCTTTGAACAATTGCAAGTGTTATATTATCAACTAATTAAGAATTAAAAATGGCTTTACATTTTTAGTAAACATAACAGGGCTGTATTACAAAAAATTAAATTGATGAAGGCGACTCGAAAATGAAACTTCTCTCTTATCTTTTACAAGATCCCAATGCTGTCCCATCCTTATCTTAAACACACTGTATACATGATGGGTGCGGAACCATCCCTTTACATAGATTTTACTCCTAGATGTTTTAAACTAAATTTACTTAAAAAAAACCGTTGTTTTCTTTTTAAGGGTTTTAGGTTATGGTATGTAAATCTCCCTCCTTACAGATCAACACTTAAAAAAAAAAAATATCAGAATGTTATACGATGTCACCCATTCATATTAACAATTAGAAATTGGGGGAATAATGAACTTCGAGTACTTATCGATAGCTGATAATAATAGTCAATAAAACCATTAAGATAAAATTTTCACAACAAGCCATACATACTGATAATCACCTAAAAATTTAATTATTTTTTCATTTAATTAAATGCTTCAAAAACTGAAAAGAAATTAATTTAATCATTTTATTGTAGTGTAATATTGTGTAGATAAAGAAACAAGGTTGCTGTCTGTATTTTGTATTTATTCGTCTCATTCATTCGTTTTACAAATTTGAAATGTCATAATCGCAATTATTTCTCACTAATTCGAGTCATATGGGTTTCTTTTCAGAATGGTACATCCTTTCATACATTTATTTACACATTGTGTGTGCTCTTGACATCTCGAAGTGTGAACAATACTTAAGTCACATGAGTTAAACCTTCGACCAAACATCATTAGATCACATGAGAACTTTTTGTAAAGGTAGGTTGGTACCTACTCCTTCCCCATTATAAAATTACAAATAATAGATAATTATCAAGTTTTAAGAAAACATACGTTAGTATCTGCAAGTATGTATTAGAGTCTATGTAATGGTATATGCAGAGTTTTAACACTTTCACTCAGCAGTGATGACTGATGAGCGATAGGCATTGTTGGTGAGAATAATTCAGTGTTTAAATTTAATTTTCCAATAGACTTTTTGTATTTACTGCAAATTAGATGGTGCCATACGTATATCTGTACCTACCTAAATTTTCCTGGTTTCCAAAAAAATTGAATTGTATGCAAAATGTGTGTTTATCGTTAGAATAGAAATTAGATTAGAAATTGTGTTATTGAACTTTTAAATTAAAAAACCTCAGGGCTTAATAATTCAATAGTAACTACTATCACTACAATCTGTAGCAACATTCATTCGAAATTCTAAATTGTTAATAAATTAAACTATATAAGGCTTCATAAATTTGTTTACCTTTATTATATCTTGATTTTGACTGTAAAATAAGGTCCCTTTCTAAGAACTCATAAATCAATAAATAATAGTAACACTTAATTGCTCGTAATCCGATAAATATTATAATTTTACTTTATGTCAAAATACAGCAAAAGGCTAGACGTGTAAGCTTCTTACATAACGGAAGATAAATTCGCCAGCAGATTACCTTGTCAACAACGAAAGTAAGCACTCAATTACAATTATTAATGAGTTATAAAAATTAATATATAGGTAAATACTTAATATATGAAGAATTAAAAGTGATAATTTTGTACGTATTACGATTATTTTCTTGTGATACATATAAAAATAAGTTTTATATTATGTAGAAATTAAATATTACATCAAGGTGCCAATACTTTTTATATATTAACTACTTCTATTCCATAAGGAGAATAAAAATGACGTATTATATCAAGCTAGCACGACAAAGTTATTTTTCTGGTTTCTGACTTGCACTATAATTTGTCGCTAATTTGTTACCAAATTCAAAAATTTGTCGCTCGTACCGTTTAGCCATAATCAGCTGGTATGCTAGCTTGTTATCAAGCTAGCACTACACATAGCGTATCTCGAAAACGAAATGTCGTAGGATATTACTGTAAAGACCATAATTTGTCGCTGAAAGATGACACATTCAACAAATTTGTCGCTAGTCGGATCTCAAACTGATAAGCAAAAAACTGTTGGAAAGCCATCAAACTCTCGAAAGGTAACGCGTTACCCAACTTGGGGGAAACAAGGAAAACCTAATTTAAAAAAATTTGGTAAATAAATCCGATCTGTTAAAACAAATGTAACAAAGAACTCGTTGATTAATTGTTTGATGGTTTTCCAGCAGTTCTTCGCTTATCAGCTGGAGATAAGACTAGCGACAAATTCGTTGAATGTGTCATCTTTCAGCGACAAATTATGGTCTTTACAATAATATCCTGCGACATTTCCTTTTCGAGATACGCTATGTGTAGTGCTAGCTTGATATCAAGATAGCATACAAGCGACAAATTTTTGGATTTGGTAACAAATTAGCGACAAATTATCGTGCAGGTCACATATCGGAAAAATAACTTTGGCGTACTAGCCTTGATATACGTATAAAAATGTTTACTGTATTTTTATAAACGAATACAGTGAGCGTTCAAAATTGATGCTACAATTGGTATAGGTACAGAAAATTCTACTCTATCCACATAGGTACTGAAAATTTTATTCATAAATTACAAATTTAAATCTTTATGTATATAAAAGAATAAATTGACTTACTAACTGATCAACGCACAGCCAACCCCCTGTGTCTACAGACTTATATACCGGGTGTCTCATTTTAAATTACCCACTTGTATATTTCGTCAGGGAAGTTACCAATCAAAAAATAATTTCTATAAATATTAGAGGGTTCAGAGGGGGATATCGGATAGTGATCTACAATTTGATTTTGGACGCGACCTTCGCAGTAACTTGATGGTCACATCGGTTTCTTTAAATGGAAATCGCCATTTCTGACCCAGAATTTGGAATGATCGTAGAATTTTACGTTCGGGTGGGTCTTCACATTTTTTTTTTTGAATGACCTGTGGAGGATATTTTGAGGAGAAAGCATTTCAAACTACGCATCTGAATATTTCATCAGGGAAGCCGCCACTAAGCCGAAAGTAACTTCTACAGATGTGGTTAAGTTCGGAAAAGGGATCATGACCTTCCCTTTAATGGTCAAATCTATTTTGGATCCCATTTTGGTTCATATCATGAAAGACAAAAACGCAATGAACCTCAGCAATAGTAGTACAATTTGTTATTTGTCTTATTAAAATAAGATTTTTGAGGGTTTATTAGGGCTTGTTTTATTAAATTTTCGAATTAGCAGCTCATTATTATTATGAATGTATAGCCGTAGTTATTCATAGTTGAAAGTTAATAACTGCAGATGCTTGTAATGTGTCGCATTATGTTTTCTCTGGTTGCAAATCTCTAAATCTGACAAGATTAGAATTTTTCTATGGGAATTCATCCGTAACCAGGAAAAATATTGTCTTTCATGAGCTAAACCAAAGAGATTCAACTTTTAAATGACCTTTATGGGAAAGATCATGATCTCCTCTCCGAAATTATCTCTGTAGAAGTTACTTTTGGCTTGGTGGCTTCTCTGATGAGATATTCAGTTGCATAGTTTGAATTTAAAATGGGCAAGCCGAGCCAAGCATTAAGAAAGTTTTTTTTTAATTCAGCCCCTGAAGGGGTCAAAGAGGGGCTCAAAGTACTGACCAAGGCACACAACAAACCCCTCAGATAGAAATCTCGATAATTTGCCCAAGGATTTCTTATACAATTGTATCATCCCCATAAAATACCAACCCTGAAGGTGTGAAATGGGGAATAAAAGTTTAATATCAACCCATATTCCAAATTGTCAAGGCTAGAGCCTTAAAAATTTTCACTGAAGTTCTCTATACAGTAACAGAATTGATACAGAAAACGAGTTAGAAAATTCAAGGATGTGAAACAAGGTTTCCAAATTTGAAATATAACGACTAGGCCTAAAAATGTGTAATCTGTTCAAAAGTTTCTTGTCACGTATGTATTGCAATATATTTGCAAATTTCATCCGCTAAAGTGGTTGAGAAATGCGTTCAAAAATTGTCGGTTCGTAACTTTCAGTATAACGTGAGAACATCTGGACCTATTTTGCTAATTTATTTGGAGAGAAAAATTGGAAAAGTTGCCCTGAAATTCAAGAAAGATCGTAACTGGTTTTTGTAGCCAAATTGAAACACTTTTTCCGCTTGATTTAATATTTTTATCTTAATTTATCAATTTCCTTTATAGGAATGGCGTTACAAATTAAAAAATTCAGGAGAGGGTAGGAAGTGGTACCTAGTAACAGTTACATCAAGCAAAGTAGGTGGGTTATGGTTAGTTATACTTAATTTTGCAAGAATTGCGATAAAGTAAGGTTTATTTTTTTTAGAGCATCATTAATCTGTTAATTTATTAATTAATTTAAACATACTATAGATAACCTCAGATTAATAAGGAAAAATTGTTGTTTATGTTTAATAAATAAACGAAATATTTTGTTATATAATCAACTAGAAGGTAATAATTCACCCCTCTAAAATAGTTTTTTCAAATGCACGTAGGCGGTTCAAATATAAACAGGAATTATCATTATTTTTTTAATAAATGACGAATACAAAATAAAATATACACTATTTTTCAAAATAGCCGCCTGGTAATTCAATGCACTTATTCCAGAAGCTTTTTTATACAGGAAACAAAAAATTCTTTAGGTTGAATGTCAATCAACTATTGCACAGCCTCAATGATGACAACATTCGATTCAAATTTATTTCCCCCCAAAAACTCTTTAAGAGATAAAAGTCCGACAGTTCTAAAACGGGACTATATGGAGGATGGGGTAGCACTTCCCACCTTAATTACGTAGTGTTTCTAGCGTTAAAGCGACGGTGTGAGGACGAGCATTTTCTTGGAGAAAAGAAACTAAGGACGCTGTGTAAAGTTACCATTTTGGTAAAATGCAAACAATACTGTCGATAACAACTTCAGACATACAACAATCATTTCAATAATGCAAGCATAATTCCTGCCTATAGGAAACTCAAACTCTGAAAATTCCTGTACCACCCCCTTTTTGTACATATCTGCCTAATTAGGAAGTCGTTCCTCCAATAATAGTTAGTATTACATACTCAAGCCTGAAGAAGCCAATGCTCTGGCGAAACGTATGTCGCAATTTTAGTTACCATAAATATAGCGAAGTTCTTCGAAGTATTCGTTTATTGTTTGTCGGGTTTAGAAATAATTTATTTATGCATTTATTTATTAAATCTTATTTGAACGTTACTTTCCTAAAACTGATGTTACCTTATAAATTTATGTTTACTATTTTGTGTAATTTCCATTTAATTATTTAAAAATGTATGTCATTGCTAACTAGCAAATAAAATGTTCCGATATTTCCGGAAAAATCATGTCTTTTTAACCTAAATCCATTAACGTATTACATACAAGTAGGTACATAATATAAAATTTTAAAAGCTCATAAACTTCTTTTAGTGTTATTGAGGATCGATTTGTAGGTTTTATTGTTGTTTCCATACATATATACTACTTATGCAACTTTCATTGATAAAAAAGTATTAACTATATTGTAACAGCTTTGTTTTCGTACTTACTCCGATTGAATTTGTCGTTTACATTGTGGTTGAATCTTTTAAAACCGCTTTCTTTCAACGGTGACACTCCTCTCACAACCGCACCAACCCGTTACGAGTAAACGCGAATACTAATTGATAGTAAGGACAAAATTCAGCGTCAAGATACGTGATTTTTTTAGAGTAACTATACTTCTGATAACCAAAACACAAAACGGATTATAGATAACGCGGTTTACCTCTGCTTTATTGCAGATTATATTCGAAATCTGTCCATTGGGGATTAGATTAATCGACGAAAATTTATAAGACCGTATCATATGACTTTTTACCTGCATTAATTGATATCAGGTACCACAGGATTAATTAAAAAAAATTACTAGGTACATCCTGTTACATAGGCCATTCAAATTGTCGTATGTGAAAAGTCATCATAAGTGAAAAGTCCTTGTCACGCGCCAATATTACATTAAATACATCGTACATAGATAGATATTTATGTTTTAATTAATTCTAAAACATATCTGCAGCATAACATAATATAACTTCAATCATACATAATTTATAAATGGATTTGAGTGTCAGATGGTTCCCTGCGGTATCATAAAGCCAAAACACATATGAACATATCAGCCATGCAAACTGACTAAATTATTTCACAAATGGATCAATAATACATCATGACAAAAATTTATTTATAAAATAAAAATACCACTACGGAGATAGTTACAAGTAACTCAGGTGGAAGAAGTATTATATGATATGAGGTTTTCTGCTATTTCCCCTACATTTCAAACTCAAAATTTATTTAAAGCATATATAACTGGAAAAATATTTTAATTTAATCTGTAAAGTTTGTCCCAATCTTTTTTAAACACTCCCCCTATCCTTATTTTTAATAACGTGCTGCGATATCTTCAGCACAGACACACGTACCTACTAACGCATGTGTAATAAAATTTGCTAGGTTGCTGCATTGAGCATACTGATGCTCTTGCTCTTCATTTTAAATCAGTTTTGGTGGAAAATGAAGTGCAAGTGATAAACGATGCCCAGCTGTTTTAAATCTTTACCGATTTCATTTCAATATACCACGCAATCTTGTCAAAGTTTCTATTTATCTTATAGATTATGAAACATTTTCAAAGCAGTTCTAATTAGAAAATTTATATTTTAACTCAATCTGCAGTTTGTCCTGAAGTTTTCTGATATTTCCTCTACATTTCTAATTAATATTTTTTTAAAGCATATATAGGTAACTGGAAAAATATTTTAATTTAATCTCTAAAGTTTGTCCCAATCTTTTTTAAACACTCCCTCTATCTTTATTTTTAATTACGTGCTGCCATATCTACAGCACAGACAGACGTACTAATGCATGTGTAATAAAATTTGCTCGGTTGCTGCATTGAGCATACTGATGCTCTTGTTCATCATTTTAAATCAGTATTGGTGGAAAAGGAAGTGCAAGTGATACACGATGCCCAGCTGTTTTAAATCTTTACCGATTTCATTTCAATATACCACGCAATCTTGTCAAAGTTTCTATTTATATTATAGATTATGAAACATTTTCAAAGCAGTTCTAATTGGAAAATATTTTTGAACTTAATCTGCAGTTTGTCCTAAGGTTTTCTGCTATTTCCTCTACATTTCAAATTAAGTAAGATTTTTTTTGCAGCAGAATTCAATCTCTAAAGTTATAAACACTCCCTCTATCTTTATTTTTAATTACGTGCTGCGATATCTACAGCACAGACATACGTACCTACTAACGCATGTGTAATAAAATTTGCTCGGTTGCTGCATTGAGCATACTTATGCTCTTGCTCATCATTTTAAATCAGTTTTGGTGGAAAACGAAGTGCAAGTGATACAAGATGCCCAGCTGTTTTAAAGCTTTACCGATTTCATTTCAATATACCACACAATCTTGTCAAAGTTTCTGTTTATTTTATAGATTATGAAACATTTTTAAAGCAGTTCTGATTGGAAAATATATTTGAACATAACCTGCAGTTTGTCCTTAGGTTTTCTGCTATCTGCTCTACATGTCAAATAAGTTTTTTGGTGGAAACTATGTGAAAATGGTACACAATGGTCGATAACCCCTAAATTTATTCGCAAACCATTCAATCGAGCTATTTAAAAACAGTATTTATTTCGGTTTAGTATACCATACAATCATATCCAAGTTTCAGTTTATTTCGTAGGTTAAGAATTTTTTTTAATCAGATATAACTGGAAAATTATTTGAATTTAGTCTCTAA
Organism: Agrilus mali; assembly: GCA_029378335.1. NCBI lineage: Eukaryota > Metazoa > Arthropoda > Insecta > Coleoptera > Buprestidae > Agrilus > Agrilus mali. The sequence goes on along the minus strand of CM055656.1, from coordinate 8,147,043 downwards.
AGTTTGTCCCAAGCTTTTATGAACAGTCCCTCTGTTTTAATATTGAATTACGTGCTGCGATATCTGCAGCACAGACACACCTACTAATGCATGTGTAAGTAATAAAATTTTCTCAGTTGCTACATTGAGCATACTTTGCCCTTGCTCTGCATTTTAAATAAGTTTTGGTGGAAAATTATGGTACACAACCCCTAGATGTGACTGTCTAGATTGTTAAAAAAATCTGAAATAATTTAATACTTTTTGCAGGCATGTTTGATAAATCTTGGGGGGGGGGTATGTAATTACCCCATTACACCCACCCCACGCGCAAATGCGCCCTTGGGTCAGATTATTTATATCAACTGAGAAAAACTCAACGGTATGAAGTTAGCAGCGTTATTAGTGTGAGGTAACAAACAACTTGCTAGAATTTCAGCACACAGTTACACACACACTACATTTTAGCCTCTGATTCTGGCGGTCGCCGCTGTTTACTGATTGTATAATTTTTACATCAAGTGCCTACCTACACTTCTTTTTTTTTTTAAGTAGGTACCCAGATAGTTGGTGATATGAGATTGAATTTTAGTCACAACAAACAATCAAAGCACAGAGGAGCAAGAGAAGCGCAACAACAATAATTATACCTAAATATATACGTATATACAATGTAAATGTGTTTGCTATTTTGCATAAAAATGCCTATGCAGCCTGCGGTGTTTGGGTTTCGCGGTACACTACTAATTTCGTTGCTGCCCACACTTTTAAGCAATTTAAAATTGCAATGGATTTCTTATAACAGTTACACAACAAATTAATGAGTAACAGTCACATGTGTTTGTTACGTTACAGGTAGATATACAAATATACAGTGTGAATTATTAAGCTTCTATCTTATTAAAGATGTAATAACAAATTAAATGGAAAACTTGTAAACATACACGAACATATAGGGTGTTCAAATAAACAGTGGATGATCTCGTTTTTATAATTACAATTTTGAAAATCCTTTACAGACTAGTGGACAGGCTTTTTTAGGTACAACTTAAATTGTAACCTTTTCCACGTCATAATCAGTATTTACTAAATGGCCCTCCTGAGGCCCTTCAGTGGAATAAAAAGGAAACAACTTCCCAGTGGTTAATGTTTGAGGACTCAAAACTTTAATATCAAGATATTGGCCTTTTAGAAGTGCAAAATTATATCAAATCAAAATTTAAAAATTGTAAGTACCCATATAGAATTTTACTTCATTTATGTTATCTTTCCCTGGCGTAACATTATGATTATACATAACACAACCGCAGCTTAGAATCATAATTTAGTTTACAGGAACGTGAAGAAAATTTTTGATAAATTTGGTTTAGGTTAGGTAAGGTTAAGCTTTTGGTAGATTTGAGTCTGGTTTGTTTTTTAATTCTTTTTTTTTTAAGTTCCAAAAAACTTTGCAAAGGAATGGGACTAATATTTCAAAAATTTTAGATAATGTATATGCGGTTGGAAATAATTAAATAATAAGAAGTCATACACATAGGGTTATAGATACATACATATATAGAACAGTACCTATAAATTGTTATATAAATAGTTTTAAGTAGACTACAGGAAAAAGCACAGTTACATTGGTGCTGACGCACATGCGCTCTTGACAGACGAATAGCGTGCAAACTGATATAGGCCGCGCGCGCTTTCAAAACTTCTACCTATGCTTCTAACTGCTTCTTGCCTCAGATTGTATGGGATTCTGAGCCGTCGATTTATGAGATTTGTTTGGTGAAATGTATGTGCATTTGTGCAATATTCCAGGAAAAATAGAAAAGCAAGAATACTTTCCCACTAAAAAACGTTCAAGAGTAGGTACATTTAATTTTTGTTATTCCAAGTAAAAGTCCCTTCTAACTTCATTTTGTTTCCAGACTCAGGATTTGTGAGGTTTAATTTAAATATTGTTACAAGAATAAAAATTTATACATATTGGTATTGGTGTTGGCATTGTAATCTTCAATTAAAATTTTATCTACTATTAATTTATTGGTGTAGGTAATGGTGAAGGTATATGTGTTAAATTCCAAAATTGGAACAAAGAGTTTTTAAAAAAAGGTTTATTTTACAAAGTGCACACTGATACTAAGTCTAGTCTACAGCTAGATTGATTGTTTCACATTTCTAACAAGCTTATATAAATTATTACAAAATAGGCATTGTCAGCAAAAGATGAGCATAATTCACTGTCTTAACAAATGTAGATAATGGTGATGGTGTAGGGATGTCTTTAAAATGTATATAATTTTAATAAAAAAAATAAAAAGTCCGTCTAAATAGAAGCTAAAGTAATTATTTTTTAATAAAAACATAATTTCTAACAAAAACGTTTGTTTTTCCTCAGTTTTTATAGTTTTATTGTAATACATAACATTAACGCAAAACAAATAATTAAAGACAAAGTGTAGGCTATACAAATAATTTATATAAAACTAGGTATAACTTTTGTAACAATTATTCTTTTGTACAAAGGCTTCCGATGACGAGACCTGATGTTTTTTTTTCTACAAATAAAAAAAACAATGTTTTTGTTAGAAATTATGTTTTCATTAAACAATAATTACGTTAGCTTCTATTTAGACGGACTTTTTATTAAAATTATATACATTTTAAAGACATACCTACACCATCACCATTATCTACATATACCTTCACCATTACCTATATGGAAAAATTTTTATTCTTGTAACAATAATTAAATTAAATCTCACAAATCCTGAGTCTGAAAACAAAATGAAGTTAGAAGGGACTTTTATTTGGAATAACAAAAATTAAATGTACTCTTGAACGTTTTTTAGTGGGAAAGTATTCTTGCTTTTCTATTTTTCCTGGAATATTGCACAAATGCACATACATTTCACCAAACAAATCTCATAAATCGCTCGCTCAGAATCCCATACAATTTAAAGCTAGAAGCAGTTAGAAGCATAGGTAGAAGTTTTGAAAGCGCGCGCGGGCTATATCGGTTTGCGCGCTATTCGTCTGTCAAGAGCGCATGTGCGTCAGCACCAATGTAACTGTGCTTTTTCCTGTAGTCTGTTTTAAGTTTAGTTTCTGTCAACAACTCTTTGAGAATGGTCGAGAGACCGAAACAATTGTAAGAGGAAAATTACAAACCAGTAAAACAATTTAAACGTTATTTAGTGTTTCATTGAAAACTACAATATATTATTTCAAAAATGTCTGGGTTTTTGTTCTCTTAAGTAAACAATTTTATTTTCATTAGAATAAAATGTATATGCCATTTCATAACGGTTAATATATCAAAAAAATATACTTTCTACTGGCCTTTCAGAAAAGCAAAATTGTACAGGAAGTTCTTATTTAAAATTTTTATGTTAATTTAGGATTTCACTTCTTTCATGCTGTCTTTTCCCACTCAAACCTTACGTTTGTAGCTTAATTAATCGCTGATTAGGATGATAAGGCCACGTCTTTCCTTTCAAAATTAAAGATGTTATTTTCGATAAATTTGTGTTGGCCTCTCAGATATGTCAAATTGTACGGGACATTTTTATTTAAAAATTACAAGTAAATTTAGGATTTCAGTTCGTTTGTGTTGTCTTTTTCCTACCACAACCTTTTAGTTAGGCATAAATAAAATCGCTGATTTAGATTATAGGTCAGGTTATGCCTTTTCTTATACGTATTTCTAACAACTTGAAAAGAAAAAAAAAACTTATTTTTGATAGATTTGGATTAGGTATGGTGTTTATTACCTATACTTTTTGCAAACTTCAAAAACTAAGCGACGAAATGGTACCAAAAATTCGACACTTTAAATGGCCACTTTTTTTATATTTAGCTCTTGAGGTCTTTCATTGAAATAAAATGGAAGTAACTTTCTGTAGGTTAATGTTTCAGGAACCAATACTCTAATATCAAAAAGAACATACCTTTTATTAACCTTTCAGAAGGGGCCGTTCATAAAATACGTTCGCATACAAGGGGGGGTCTTGCTGAGTGTGACAAGATGTGACAAGGGGAGGACAGGGAGTCTACGGCAACGTGACGTTCGCCGTTCATCAAAAACTTTTACTGAATTTTTACAGAATCCTTGGACTTCTAATAAATAGAAATATTATTTATTTGTTCGTTACAAAATATATTTATTAATTTATTTAAATTTTATTATGTAAATAAGATAAATATTTTTGACTATCAAAATTTGTGTATTATCAATCAAAATTTATCATGTTCGGGGGGGGGGTTCAGTTTTTGTGACGTAATATTTACAGGGGGTCACAGAAAGAGTGACACAGCGTGACAACGGGGGGAGGGGGGGTCCAAAAAAAGCTAATTTTAGTGTGACGTATTTTATGAACAGCCCCGATGTGCAAAATTGTACAGTACCTACGTTGTTTTTTAAAAATTACAAGTAAATCTAGTAGTTTACTTCGTTTGTGTTTTCCTTTCCTACAGTAACCTGATGATCAGACTAAACTCAATCGCTACTTAGGATGATAAAGTCTAATCCTTCCTTTTGTTTGCCGAAACATGAAAGTGAATTTTATTTTTAATAAATTTAGGTTTAGTTTGGTTTTTTGATATTTGTCTCAAATTTTAAAAACAATATGAAAGAATCAAGAAGGTACCAGGATGTTTTGTTCCATAAAATTCTCTCCTTTAAAAGACCTAATCTAGGGAATAATGAAGTAAAAAACACCTTATAGAACTACCATGGCCTTAATGGTTCACCCTGTATATTGTGCACATATATGTGGCTCTGCATGTAGCCGTCATGTCAAAAAGTTTGTATCCTTGTTTTATACCTCGCGTAACGGCTCATTAACATACAATGTAAATACACCTTAAAGATTATTTTTCGCATGAAACAGCGACGCAGGTTCGATGCAACAAGATTAATTTATTCCAACGAGAGCGGCACACTCACTATGTGTATGTATAATAAAAAAAGAATAGTCATATATATCTACACATACACACATGTACACGTATTCGCACACAAAGATATAAAGGACTTCAAAATTTTTATACGTGACCAATGACACGTAAACTTTTACTTACCACACTTCATCATATTAAAATAATCGGTCACATAGTAACCATTTTATCAAACATATTGATATTAATTAAATTGACACCGATTTTTTTATTTTATTATAACATTCAAAATATCTATAAAAAACTCAGATACAATAATCAGGAAATCGTGTTGTATACAATGAGAACGATAGCCGAATTTAGATATCTTAAAAAGAAAATAGATTTAAGTCCAAAAGTAAGAAAAATGTGGAAAATTACACGATTAAAAACTAGCAACTACTTACTGGAAACAACAAATAAAAATAATGAAGGGTTAACATATACAGAAATAAGAAGACAAAATAAGAAAATAAAAAATAAATAAATAAAAACACGTATATCAAGCTAGCATGACAAAGTTATTTTTCTGATTTCTGACTTGCACTATAATTTGTCGCTGAAAGATGGCACATTCAACGAATTTGTCGCTAGTCTTATCTCCAGCTGATAAGCGAAAAACTGCTGCAAATTTTGGTCTTTACAGTATGTTTCTACTATATTTCTATTTTGAAATATGTCATACGCAGTGTCAGCTTATCAGCTGGAGATAAGACTAGCGACAAATTCGTTGAATTATCGTCTTTACAGTAATATCCTACGACATTTCCTTATCGAGATACGCTATGTATGATATCAAGCTAGCATACCAGCTGATTATGGCTAAACGGCACAAGCGACAAATTTTTGAGTTTGGTAACAAATTAGCAACAAATTATAGTGCAAGTCAGAAATCGGAAAAATAACTTTGCCGTGCTAGCCTGATATACCTACGTAAAAAAAGAGGAAGGAAAACGCTGTACAAACAAATACGTAGTACAAAAACTCGAAGAAGAGAAAATGGTTTTAAAAAATACACCTTAGTTAAAATGACATGAGCTCTGAAGGTTTTACAGTCAGTTTAAAAAAAACGAGAGAGAGGAAGAAAGATGTAATCAACGCTCAAATAAATATACTTTTCAAAACATTTACCCCTGATATCTGATCTCCAGCATATGTCAATTTAATTTATACCTGAATCTCTCAGTACTGTTGGGGTTTTGAAATTAGGTAGAAATAATTTTTATTTTACAGAATGGCTTAATGGTGTGCGGCCTGTCAGCAAAAGACGTTGCTATTTACTATTGTGCGTCATACTCGGGGAACTCATTCAAGAAAAATTTACCTGTACTCAAGAGAAAGCTTGGCAAAAAGGAAGAATAATAAAAAAAACAACAAAAGAAATTCGACAACAATAAAAATGTCACAAAAAACGATAAAGAATATACTGGGGATCTATTATGAAAAGATTTGATGTAATATAATCAAATAAATATCGAAAAAAGTACCAGATAAATAGATATTGGCAAGAGCAGGTAGCAAAAAGGGACAATACAAAAGGAATATGAATAGAAGAAATATTAACAGGAATATAACACTAACCAATGGCAAGAAAGAACAAGGACAATTTATTAATGGTAAATAGCATAATATTTAATGTACAAATATACAAAAGGGTAAGAGATACCTAAAGGATTTTTGGAAGATCGTGAGGAATTTAAATAACCCAAAGGGAAAGAACTTAATAGAAGATTTTGTTGTAGAAATAGAGAGTAAGGAAGAAAGAAATTGAGACAGACAGCAAGAAAGAGAAGAAAGGAAAATGGTATAAAATAAAGGTTTGATTAATAAATTAAAAAAACTACAATGTATGCAGAAAATACTACCCAGAATTTTTTAAGTAAGTGGGGATTAATAAAAAGTGAAATACATAATTCAGTGAACCGTTTGTTCTAATTAAAATTAGGCATTTCATATTATTAAATTATTATTGTTTTGCCTTATCAATAGATGATTTAGACCAGGAGTTCCCAATCTTTTCGGTTTGCGGCTCCCTAAATAGTCGGATTTTTCCGCGGCGCCCTTAATACATCAGATTTTTTTCTAAATTTCTTGAAAAATTGGAAAACTTTCCTTTTCAAAAGCGATTACCCATTTAAGTTGCTAAATTATTGGAATTTTGTCAGTAACTATACACGATTGTTGGCACAAAAATCTGAGAAGATGAAATTCCAAAAAAATTGCCAAGTTTTTTAATTGAATAGTTCGCGGCGCCCTTATGACGGCACCGAGATGCCCCGGGGAGCCGCGGCACGCACTTTGGGAATCACTGATTTAAACCATGGGCTGTTAATAAAATTAATTATAAATAAAAAGGTTAGGTCTCCTGTTTCTCCCCAATCCCACACCTAACAATCAAAAAAATATTACACAGTTGTTTGTGGAACCAGTATACAAAATTGAAGGTACCTACTGCTAGCTAATTTATTAAATAGCAACTATTTTCCATTTTTATATAGCAACTTTTCATAAGCAGGAACGTCTACTGATTTAGCTCGAATTACATATAAATATTAGCTGCTTACATATTCAGGTGTATGTCTTTTACAATTAATTAGTTAACTGAACTTCCCTATAAACGATACTATTTATTGAAACATTGATTTGTTTCTATTTGTTTTGCTATTTTTGATAGGAATGTTGACAAAAACGTAATGCTAAGTACATTAACCCTTTTTCTTATCTTGTAATTTTATGCGAAAAATATACAGTGCAATCAATATATGTACATTATATATTACCTACTGTAGGGTTCCCTCCTTATATTCCTTTTATCCAAAATAAAATCCAGAAACAATAACCATAGTGCCATCTAGAGTCGTCACTTTAAATTCAGATTTTCAGTCCGGGAGTTTCCCGATGTTTCGCGGAAATTTTGTAATAATGGTTTAACCCGACTGGGGCCCCTTTGCTGATATTGTACGACCATGTCACGCGATTCCTTATCTCTTTTCCGCGGCGTGAAGAGATGTCCAGGTATGGGACTAGGTACTCCTATGTACTTACTATTTAGAATGAGTAAGCACAAAAGGAATTTAGGGGGACGCGGGGGAGACGGCTGCGAACGACGAGAGTCGGACAAGGGAAAAATTTCGGGGACATTCGAATTTGAACCACACTGGTGACAAGTAAAATTTTGGGTGCAGTGAAAAGAAAAGAAAAAAAATTATATTGTGATTTGATTTGTGAAAGAAGGTAAATATCTTTTCTTTGTAAATTTTAATTTTTAAAATCATTCTTTTAATTGCAAATAGATTTTCTCTGTTAATTTCTTTGATTGCCTGGAAAGTATTTTAGTTTAATTTCTGTTTAAATCCAAATCCTTTTTGTAGTTTTTATTATATTCAATTTTGTTTGTTCCTGGAAGCAAGTACATATTGTTGTTGAAAGTATATAAGTTCTTATGTACAAATCACTAGGCGTTGGCTACGATGGCGTTATGTATTTTATTAATTTTTTTTCTCTTTAAAAGGATTTCAATTTTAATCCGTTTAGATTATTAAGGTGATTTCTTTTATTTCAGGCATGATTATATTTTTTTTTTTGTGTATTCTTTCATTTTACGTAATGTCGCGTTTTGTGTGTTGATGTGATTCATTCTTCTCATTATCCAATATAATATACATTTTAGAGACGCCTCGAAGCGAATCTCGACTTTAACGTGCCTAGAAGCACAACTTCGATCAATGCTAAGAATTTATCACTGAACTTGTATAATTTAATTAAACCGATTTCCTCCTTATGTTTTTGTTTTGACAAAGATTTCACCTTATATTATATAACAAAAATAAAAACGTGATCATTTCGATAGTTTTTACCAACACCTAGTGGTTTTTTGATCATTTCGTCGTTATATATACAAACTACACATTCGTATCATGAGAATTAAACAAACAGTTTAAAGGGAAATTGAATAAAAATATATTAATGCTTTTTTTTTTTCGTTTTATCGTGGTTTTTCTTCCTTTCCCCCTCATTTATACGCAGTGTGTTAGCATTGTTTGAACCCAGGGCTGTGAGTTTGTCCGTAGTTAGATGCTTTTGGCGTATTTAGCTAGGGAGGGTTTACTACACTACACCGATCTAATAAGTGTTATTTCAAAAATATAAATTAATGATGAAATTTGTCAAAACATTTATTGCCATAAAGAATTGGATTAATTAAAATCATATGCATTTTTTGTTATATTTTAATGAAAGAAACGGATTCTTCGGTGATAATTTTATGAAGCATTTTGAAATAATAAATAAGGAAAGAGAAAGCTTTGTATTAAAACTTATAATGAGAGGAATTAGGGTAATAATTTATTTATGAAAAAGGGATAATCATCCGAAACATTACCTAGGTAGAGTTCAACTCATTAAACGTTTGAAACACTATAATTTCTATATTTATTATTTTCCGTATTAGTTCTCATTTTTGCAATTCAATAAACAAATATATTATATTGAATAAATTCGGCCTTTACTTGATGAAAATTGGGGGAACATTAGGTGTAACATTGCTTATAAAACCAATTACTCTTTAGAAAAATTGATTAAAAACAACAAAAATACAATAAAAAAGACAATAAGTCAGGAGTTTATAAGCTAACCCGTGGGTCGCCCTAAAGTATATATTGGTCAAACAGGGAGAACATTAAAAAAACGTATAATAGAACACAAAAATAGTTATGTAGAAAACAAAACAGATTCAACATATGCGAACCATGTAACTGTAGAAGGACATAGTTTTAATGAAAATTTTGAGATTTTACATATAAATAATAAAGGACAAAGATTAACGTTATTGGAAAACTTGGAAATAAACAGATATAAAAAAAATAGGAATAATTTTAAATGATCAAGTAGAATGTAACAACTCCCCTCTACTGAATTTGTTTTAACCCAATACCACCCTCTATTATCAGTAGCTATTTGAGGACCTGAAGTAGTTTTCATAGTTTGCAGTAAATACTCAATAGCCTGAAGAAGCCTAAGTTAAGGCGAAACATGTTGCTAAATTAATAAATAATTTGAAAGAACCATATACAAGTGTTTTTATTCTTTGAACAAATATATACTTTATGTTGCTATAAATTAATAATAATATGTAATTTATTCCATTAAAATTTGTAATACGATCATTAGCAAATCACCATCGACAGCTAAAATACGGATCAATAACAATTTAAGTATGTGTATTCAGTTTACTTATCAATTTAATTATGATTAGAAACCTAAAACTACAAGGGTGAACAACTACAGCCAGAGCAACATCATTCTGTAGAAAATTGTTATTTATTGTGATATTTAATAAGGATTTTAATTCCTTGTGGAATTGAATCCAAAGCGTGGTTATTTGTCTTTAATATTAGAAAAGGACTTTGTCAAACGGCAGTGAATCTCATAATAAGTAACGATTTTTTACAGGTGGAGTTCTGTTTAGAGAACAGGTAGATTTATCTGTAATTCACCGGAAACGTATTCGGCGTGCTGATGAGATTCATTCAGATTGAATTCACGACAGTTTCGACAGAAAAATAACCGCCACTGCAAAGATATTTATACAATAACGACCATTCTGTAAACTTCTGCAAAAACTAACTTAGGCGGTAAGCAGTTAAATAAATGGCCAAACACATGGGTTCAGCCAGGTTTGTAAAGTATTTGAATATTTTTTTATATTTTATTTGATTTAAAAATCACATAAATTGTCCAATATGTTGTTACTATTAAAATAATAAGAGTAGGTATTTATATTTGTGTTTAAAAAGTCTGGTCTCAACTAGAGAAAAATATGTAAAGAATGTAAGGCTTTCTTGGGAAATTACTAAAGCCTATCTATTTTATCAATTTATTTACCTTATTCAGATTAATGTAGAAACCAAAGCCAATTTTTAAGGTAACAGACTTTATTGCCCTAAAATTGGTTCTGATTACTAAAACATATTAGTTGTTATTTATTATCTACTTTTCTATTGAATATTGAAGATTATTGAGGGCCAAGAGACCTGTAACCCCTTAAACTGATACCATTAGTAAAACCTGAATTTACATTTTTGATTTCCCTATCATAACAGAATCTTCGTTAAAGCTTTTGTTTGATTGATTTGGTTTCCGAAATGGGGAATTGTTTCGTTATCTTCTACGTATCTAGATTGATATCATGGTTACACCTCCAACATTCCGAACAAAACTTAATCAACAACCAATTAATCAGTGTCATACACAATAAGTAGATATGTATGTAATTAGCGTGTGACGTTTTAACGACTACAAGTAGATCAGATCGAGAGGACGAGAGATAATGATGTTTTTAGCAAAAGATACACCGTAGATTATTGTATTATATTGTATTGTATACTGAGTAATTGTAAGTAAATAATAATGGAACAATTGGACACTTGAAAATAAAATTTTATCGACATTCCTCTGCTTTTTATTACTTTATTTTCTATTTTATAAGTTTATAAAAATATAAACTAGATAGGTTGCAATCAAAAGAATTTCTATAATTATTTTTTATTTTATTAATTAAATAATGAGACAGTACCTAGTACCTAGTATCTAGGAGCTAAAAATTCGTTAATGTAGCTAAGTATTTAAAAGATTTAAAAAATGTTTAAAATACATAATTACCAAAACAAAAAAGTATAGTGTAGAAAGAAAACGAGGCAATTTTATTAGAATGCTTCGAATCTTGATAAGAATTTTATTTTTTCATTGTTCCAGCACTAATAAGCACTTCGATAAAAATTCCTTGTAGCGGTTTTCTAATAATTACTTATAATGCAAAAACATATTTCGAAGAGGTCTACAGTCTTTTTAGGGCTAAAACGTATTACAAATTAAAACGACTTCAATTAGAAGTTATCGATATCCCACACGAGGAGAGTACTATTTCGAGGAGCACCGAAAGGGCTAAGTAAGGTTATGGTATGGAATGGTTTCCATAATTATACTGTTTTAATTGATTTGCACCAACGATGAAACAGTGGCATGTAAAAAATTATTGAAATTGAAAATAAAACCTAAAAAAAATTTCGAAATCTCGAAAATGAAGCGAGATATCGAAAATAATTTACCCAAAAATGTCATTAAATCGCGACACCACTGAAATCGTACTCGTGCCTCCCCACACAGTACAAAATTAGTGAAAACGACTGTACATAATACGAATAAAATGATAACAATTTAATAGTTTATAGTTTCTTGTTAACATTTAATACTTTCGTATTTGTGATTAATAAATACCTAAAGTTAAACACAAATGTTGAAAACTAATAAGTAAAATATTTCGAAGAATTTCTTTAAATTTAAAACAACAATTTCATCAAAAGACTAAACGAAATAAAAAAAATGAATTATTTTAATATTAAAATGCTCTTTAAATACCATCCTAGGTATTGAATTTTTCTAAAAACTTGTTATTGACACATTTTGGATATGAGATATCAATTTCATGAATTAAAATTAACAATAAAAATGTTAAATATCATGTTACGTAAGAATTATGAATAAATTAAAATTGTTCTACCTATCAAAATATGCAAGAGAAGTTAATGCATTTAGATATTTTAGCAATACGGATAGGTACCTACCTATTACCTATTACTGCAATTGCATACAAACATGTAACGTAGTAACATAATTATTTACAGGTGTATTTAATTCTTACCATTCACCTTCTATTTCTAATAAAACATATTAGTTATTTGTGAGTTAAAAAAAACACGTAACTCCCAATTACCTACATCAAAGTTTCGATCAAAGTCGAAAAACTTTTTCAAAAACTTTTGCGCAGAAACACTTTTCTCGTATCAACCGATAGTTTGTCGAGACTTTTCTGTTTATTAAGTAGTAATGCTCATGTAAAATTAATATAGACGTTCCTCATATTTGAGTAAAAAAAATATAGCAGTATTTCTTTACCTGTATCAACGTGCTAGGTGGGAAGAGTAGTAACTACTTTTGCACAAGCTCTACGAATTCCAGGTAACAAAAACAGCACTTGTTTTAATCGGAAGAAAGATTTCTGAAGCAGTTTATGGTAATAAAGTTAAATAAAATTCAACATTAATTCATAATTTTATCAAAACCGGCACAAAGATGAACACACCAAGCGCAACACTTCCGTCACTGACAGATTTGTTTACACTTTTAAAGTTGGCTGCTCGGCATGCTACATAACCTTTACATTTTCAAGGGAGAGTTTAGAAAATAATAAAATAAAACCGCAGCATGCACCATCTATCGGTTAGATGTCGAAACTCCTTATTTAAATTAAAGATTTAATTTATTTTATAGGTTAATAATTTGACATAACCTTACATAACCTGATTATATTTCAACATGAAAATAATAAATTCTACTTTTTCAAAAGTTTAGAGTATATAAATCAACGTATTATTTTATTTATTTAATTGTTTAATATATACACAATCATTAATGAAACTTTATAATAGGAAAGTTCGTAAACTTTTAGATTCGTGGCCAGGCAAAACGTACTTTGGTGTGTATCGTTTTTTGCCCATATTTTTCGTTTTAGGGGCTGCATTAGAATTTTCTATGATAAATTGGAAAGTAGGAGAAACCAATTTTTGTAAGTTTATACCAATTTTTAGTGTATATTCTAAATTATAAACACTGTAGCACCTTACATTACATGCTTTTCTAATTCAGATAGAACCTTTAAACGCAGTCAGGCACGGAAGATTTTAGAAGAAAAGTTGCAAACATCGAGCTGATATGCCAGCGGGAGTGTCTTGGTCACGATACCTGACCTTTTTTGTTGTGGCTTTAACAACAATGTTTGCCGGAGCTCAAAGTGTGCATGTATTTTATAGACCCTTAGATGACTTAGACAAATATATAAAAGAAGAAGAAAAAAAGATAAAGCAGTAATAATTAAACTATAATTATTTATTGTCATTGTTGATTTGTAATATAAATAAATTTTCTTAAATGTGATTATTTATTTATTTATTTATTTATTTATTTATTTATTTATTTAACATATCAACGGACTTAATAGTCCTTTATAAAATAAAATAATTACAATGTAGGAGATGCATCAAGTAGCTGGCATCAAACAAAACAAACAAAAAAAAAAAAAAAAACAAAAAAAAAAACTTCATTATAATATATCTTCAAAGATAAATAAAAATAGATTTACGTAATTCTCTTTTAAATAAGTGAATAGACCTAGTATCCATAATATCCGGAATATCACGTCTATCATTACAAATTTTCATGGATCTAAATAACGATGATAGCTCAATTAATTTATTATTAACTGGTAATAAGAATTGGGACGTATCTCTTAAAATCCTAGTAGGAACTTTAAACTTTATCATTGATAACAAGAAATTGGAATCAACTAATCCGTGTAAAATCTTAAACAGAAATAGTAAATCAGAATATTGCCTAAAACTATTCAATGTACAGATTCTAAGTTCAACAGCAATTTCTGAATAATCATGAGAAAATCTATGTATTGTTCTACCCATTTTAAAAGAAATTAATTTAAAAAAACTGTGTTGTATATGTTCCAATCTATTAGAATCAGTTGCTGTGTATGGGGACCATATTAGAGAACCATATATCAGTTGCGATCGAACTAAAGAATTATATAGTGCTATTAAAGTAGCTGGATTAGTAAATTCTTTGGATTTTCTCCATATGAAAAATAACATTTTAGTAGCTTTACTTGTAATGTAATTAATATGAAATGAAAATGTATATTTACTGTCAAAGAAAATTCCTAAATCTTTAATAGTAGTAACTCTTTTAACTAACGAAGAGTTACATAAATAATAATTGTATTCATTATGATAATTTCTAAAAAAAGTAATTGTTACACATTTCTCAAAGCTAAAAGTAAGTCCATTCCTACTACACCAATCTGAGACATTATCAAGATCTTAACTAAAAAGCTACCTATTGGGCTATATTGATAATGTACACAATCTTTTAGTAAAAGTAAACAAGAATATGTGATAGAGGGTTTAAATTTTCTTATTTTGGCCAATAGGATTAGAAAGTAAACTGTTAAGTAACTAAATCAAACCAGACACTTTTGTAAACTGTCTGCTTCTTTTTATTAATCTTGAAATTTGGGTGCTGAGTCTTTCATTCAAATAATACTAATTCTTGCCATAACTTTAAATAGTTATCAGATTAAAGGAAGTGTACTTTTTTATCTAAATTCTTGAAATTAATTTATTTACACAAAACCACTTCAAAAGGGGATTTTTACAATACCATTAAGAGAAAATGTGGTTAACAAACAGGATATTTTTTTTAAATCAAGAAACCAAAATCAAATAAATGCAACTGTAATTATTAACAGAACTTCTGTTTATTTTTTACACATAAAAGTATCAAAAACAATTACATAATGTATAATACTAGAAAATCGTTATCATTACTTAAGTATATATGTACACAGCTTTTTACAATTTAATAATATGCAATTATCAGTACGAGTTATGAAGAATTACTAAGGAGTTCAAATTGTTCTTTATATTCATTATACAGTCTTTGCCAAGGCAATTTAGTTTTTATGATATTGAGTATTTCATTGAGAAGTGAGTACTTTGAAAGACCCTGGAAATAACATTAGTTTAAGGTAAAGATACAGTCAATAAGGGTACAAAAATAACCTTCATAATAGTAATAATCAATACATTTCATCCTAAGCAAATGAAGGTACCATTTTTTTTTAGATTATATATCCAAGAATGTAAGCGGTACTTCTGTTTGTTCAAGATGAAATAGGAAAATACAATTGTTAGAAATAAACAACTTACCAAAATTGTGCCTCCTTTTTTATTTGAAAACGAATGGGTTGGGCCCATTAAATCGTCCAAAATATACCTCAGTCTACACTCTGGACCTAAAAGACAATAAATATAAAACTAATTTCATAAAAACAAAGTAAATCAGATGAATGAATTCTTTTATTAGTTTATTTTCTCTCTTACCTTTATCTAAAAGATGATTAACAGTAATGATTAGCCAATGTTTAAATTCAGATGCTGATTGTAAAACAGTACTGGCAGCAATTTGATTTTCCAAGAAACTTAATATTATTCCTGAAGGAAGACTATCATTGTTTCCTTGTACTGGAATCGCCTTTTGCAGGGACGCCAAAGGTAAAATATTCGAAACGGATCTACTCATTGATCCTCCTGCTTTTGATATTGCATCAACAGGATTTGACAATAAAACCCTTAAAAAATAAAATGAACTGCTTATTCAACAAATTGGCAACAAGAAATTTCAAAAAAATCCAAAAGAAAATTTAATATAAATGCATTAAATAGTGTCATCTGTAGGTAGACAACTTATTTTTTTATTTTTATTACTTACCAAGTTTGGAGATCCAGGCTATATGAAAAAGCCTTGCCATCACTCAAAGTAACCAAAGGTTGCCCTGATGGCGTAATTCGACATCCGTTTACTGTAACTGTAAAGCACGTATGATTAAATATTATAAAATTTCTTTAAGTACTACATAAATGACATTAGATTAAGTACCATTATTTTCCATTAAGCTTCTTACAGAGACCCGATGTACGAGTGCCTTAGCTTTTTCTAAATCCCACATATATAATAAACCCGTGCGGGTAAGTACAAGGCAATTCGAGTTTTGCGTCAGACACAATGAAACAACTAAATCTTCAATGTGTATCGAAGGCAACATTCTCGCACCAGACTTTATATCAAAGCAATTCATACTTAAGTCCTCACAACAGGCTATAATAATATGCCAATTGGATGCTAAACATTTTATGGCAGACCCTGCAACAAAAAAAAGGAAATGAATGAGGTTCGTTCAAGCAAAATTAATAATAACAGTTCAGGTTCTTAATCAAAATACCTAAATAAGTGTCCCAGACTGGATGAACTTCTTCCGGTAATTTGAACACTTCAATTTTTGAAAATTTGCTTTTGGAAACTACTTGACAGGAATTCGTTACCTAAAAATAATTAGACCAACTTATTCAATAATTTTCTTTCTAAAAGAATAAGACTAATCAAAATACCCATAACTTTAATAAATAACCAAAGGGAGAAAGAAATTTTAAAAAATCACCTGTGCTTTATATGTCATGGAGTTTTTAGCTGCTGAAGCATCCGAAGGCATTTTTTGAGATGGTAACATATCTATGAAATGAACAATAGCCTGATCTCCTGGCACATCAGAACACATTAATTGAGTAACTTGTACTCCGGGAGGATGAATCGTTGGGGAATCACCGATACTACGCACATGTAACCTGCGATGATAGGTATAAACGTAAAATTTGCTGATAAATAATCATAAAAAACGATAAACATTATTCCATCAAATATTTATCTTGTCTGAATAAATATTTTTTTTTTCTAATATAAGAAAGTACTTACGGTTCGGATGATGCTTGGCTAGGGGCAGGTACGTCCTGTTTTACTTCTTTTCTTGTTTCGATAACAATTTTGCTTTTAGACGGGGAAGATTTACTCAAGGATGTTGTTGTTTCTTCATTTACAGAGGGTAATTGCAAGTTATATCTGTAAAGAATATTATTAATTTATAAAGATAACAAGAACGACGCATTTTTTACTATATTAAATGTGTAGTAAATTGAACTCTTTATTTTTATAATCGGGATTTAATAATATTGCATTAAACAGCTGCTTCTTACAAAGGTTGAAATGTGTACTACTTTTCTTATTTTAATATGACATTAATACGGGAACCAAACGGCATTCTCTCCCTGGCGGCTTTACAACACCACAATACTTACCCTCTATATTAGACTAAACAAATGTACCACGCGCGAACTGGAGTCATTCCCATTAAACCTTTTCGCACTCACGACGCGAAGGACCCTCGCAGTGCCGTACAGTTATATTATCCACATAATCCTCGGGACCCAAAGTACGGAGTACTTTATTTTCAGTTCAATTTTAACGGATATAATAGTCTGATTGGTCGTTTTAATAATTTCCGTTCGGAAGTCTAATTTCGCAAGCACGCACTTTGCCGTCTCGCCCGTGATAAATGTTAGTTACGCGAACAATCTTCCATAACGATCGCGGAACGCTCAGGTCGTGTAACAAGACAATATTTCCGGTTTCAATTGAGTAGATTTTTTCGGATCGGAATGATAGGCCGTTCCTAACTGTTGTAAATAGTCCGTGGACCACCTTCTCCAAAATTTATTTAAATTAACTCTCGCGCTTTCCATTTTTGCAAAAGTTCGTTGCGTTTAATTGTAGAGTCGCGAATGTCTTTTGTTATGTCGGATACAGCCTTACCAATCAAAAACTTTTCAGGCGTTAATATAGATATGTTATTTGAATCGTCGTCAATGTACGTCAGTGGTCTAGATTTTACGATCGCCTCTACCTCGATAAGGAGTGTTTGCAGTTCGTCAAATCCAAGTATAGCTTTTCCAATAGCAAATTTCAGAGTCTTTTACAGTTTTTACAAGACGCTTCCAGGTTATACGGTTTTTTAATGCAAAAGAATGGACAACTGTACTTGTTAAAAGAGAATTAAGTTCTTCCAACTCTAGCGCCGCTCTTTTGAAAGTTTTCGCGTTGTCAGAATAAATAACACTCGGTACTCCTCGTCTTGACATGAATCTGTGTAAACCTCTGACACAACATTCCGCAGATAAGTTCGGCACCAACTCTAATTGTAAGTGTACTGCACGTGTTACGGCACACGTAATCAATATAATATAAACTTTCTTTGATCGTTCGTTTTCTCTTATATAAAGAGGTCCAGCAAAATCAGCACCTATATATTCAAATGCTCTACTTGCTGGAATTCAATCTCTCGGTAGTGGAGCAAATTTTCCCCTAAACTTTTTACAAATCAGACATCTTGCTAAAATCGATTTAATTTTTTGTCTACCCCTTATGATCCAAAATCTTTTTCTGACATCAGTCAAGACAATATTTACACCCCCATGATGTACCTTTTCATGCGTTTCACAAACAAGTTTTGTTATCCAAGGACTTGACTTTGGTAATATAATAGTATGTTGCGTTTCATAAGGCAATTTCCTTTGTTGTAACCTCCCTCCGAGTTTCATTACCCCATCGTGATTAATAAATGGTGATAATGATAAGATCTTAGAAGTTTTTGACAAAGGTTCGTTATTTTTTAGCGACTTGGTTTCCGTTGGAAACTCCTTGTCCTGAATATACTTTAGCCAGTTTAACTCGGACTTTTCCAATTCTTCTACATTTATGTTGCCAAAAGTTCGTTGTTTAAATTTCATGTTATTAATAAATCGCAGAATGTAGCTAGTTATTCTTAAAATTTTATCAGTTACTAAATCGGTTCAAATCAAACAAATGTTCGGACATTTCTTTAACGGTTTGTGTGTTCAATACAAAACATTATTGATAATCATCCATCGTTTCTTCAACTCCAGGCCAATTGTCTTCCGATTTTAGTGAGAAGAAAGAACCATATTTCCACAACGCTGACGTTATTAGTTTGTTTGCTTTAATCCTCCTCGTGACTAAATCGGCAGGATTTTCCTATACTAGACAATGTCTCCACAGAATCTGTTGTCAACGATTGTATCTCTCGGACTCTAACCAGTTAAATTTCGCGGCAATATCTAGTGAACAATTTTCATGAACGGCACTCCGAAACTGTTCCCAGAACGGAATAAAATCATGCAAAGTCCTGTTGAAAGTTTTTAAATTTAATTTGAGTAGTCTCACTATATTTAAAGTTGCGTTCGTTCCACCATTACTATCTGCTTCCGGTTCCTGGTGAGTCACTGTTTGCTGATGTGGGTCATAACCATTACGAGGCTAGCAATCCTCCATCGAAGTTGAATCCTGGCGAGTTCCTTGCTCCGCTACTGCCTATTAGCCTTCTGACTTTGGCACGGCACGTTTTTCTAAATTGTATATCCATTTTCGTTGTTTTCGTTTACTGTTTTACTGTACTCGATACGTTAAAGGTCACTCGTTATTTCCCGGGTTTTGGCACCAAAATGTAGTAAATTGAACTCTTTATTTTTAAAATCGGGATTTAACAATATTGCATTAAACAGCTGCTTCTTACAAAGGTTGAAATATGTACTACTTTTCTTATTTTAATATGACATTAATATGGGAACAAAACCGCATTCTCTCCCTGGCAGTTTACACCACAATACTTACCCACTACTTTAGACTAAACAAATGTATCAGACGCGAACTGGCGTCATTCCCATTACACTTTTTCGCACTCACGATGCGAAGGACCCTCGCAGTGCCGTACCGTTATAATTTTCCACTATATGTATAGTTATTGATAAACCAGCCCAATAGTGTTATTGTGTTTAAAAGAACTTACTTTGTTGACGTTAAAGCTGGTGTCAGAAGCATAGGAGTGATTCTTCGTTTTCCAGAAGGAAGAACTGTCTCTATTTGTTTATTACTTGATACAAGGACATTGGGAGATAATGAAGTATAGGAATTAATCGCTTCCGGAATAATCAGAGGTTTTGGTGCGGCAGTTACTTCTTTTTTATCGTCCTGATTTTGTGTCTGAGTCATGCTGTCGAGCGTTTGCAACATTTCAGGATTTTCAATAATTTGACTTCCAGTAAAGCGCTGGTTCCAATTTTTTTGAAGGGTCTTTCCGTAGATTTTTTCATAAAGAACATTCTAGGGATGCACAGATATAATAATTAAAAAAAATTTTCAATTTTTAATTTAATAGGCAAAACCATTTTTAAAAGAAAAATAAACTATTTATAAAAAACAACAATTGTAAGCAAATCAATTCCTGTTTATAATAAATCGAGATTCATAAACAACGGGAATTTAATTAAAAATCTGCACAAACTTCTCTGTGTAGTTTATCATCTAATGATAAAAATAAATTTGTGACAAAGGGAAATCTCATTACCTTTTCATCTGTGGTCAAAGGTTTTCCAATTTCTTCAGGTGAAAATGAGATACAAGCGACTGTACCGTCCCATGAACAGGCCAATAAATTCATTCCATCACTGCTCCAGGATAAGTCAAGAATACTGTCTTCAAAGAGATCCTGAATAACTACCAAAGGTCGTTTAAGATTTGTTAACCAGACGCTCAATGAACAGTCCCTTGATCCAATAGCACAACAACAGTACTGTTGAAGTTTGGGATTCCCTGATATCACTTTTTTAAAAATATTCGAATTGAAACGCTACAAAAAGGCATTTTTTTTAAATGGCTTGAATAGAAAAAGTTCTGCACTTTTGATAAAGTTAGACAAAATTTTTGGAGATTTGTGTCTGAAAATGTGCTACTAATCCACTCAGGTATTAAAAGCATTGTATATTAAGCTATTTTGAGAACGAACAGTTACAGCTTTGGTAAATGAATAATTACTTTTAAATTTGTGGTCTAAGAAACAGCTTCATATACTTTTAAAGTGCCCTGAAGCCTTACTATTTTAATTTTAAAGTGTAATAGAAACTTCAAGGCCTTTGTCTAACTTTAATTTTTGTCAAATAATTTAATTCTTCCAATAAATGAATTTGAAACCTACAACACAGGTAACAGCTTTCCTATGTCCAACAAAATCCTTATCATGTTTCCATCCATCTCGTTCAATAATTTGTGCTGTTGATCCACCTCCGTTCATTGCATGTGCAGAAACAAGGTATTGCCCATCAGGAGACCAAGAAAGCCGTAAGACATGTGTTGTTGCTGAACATTCCACAAAACAGTCAGTAATTACTTCTTGTTGGGCCCAATCGGCTGTTCTCCATACTCTTAATGATCTATCATCTGACTGACTTGCTATGTATTTACCTATTGGATCCCAGGTTACACCCTATGTAATATAAAATACAATTTGGTGTTTAATGATGACAAAAAAGCTTTTTAATCGATTACTTTAACCAATCCCATATGACCTTTAAGTACGGTGACTTTTTCAGGAAACTTATTTGCATTCCAAATAATTACAGTATTGTCTACACTTCCTGAAGCCAGCCAGCCATCATGTGGAGCCCATGCCAGATCAAGAACATCCCCATTATGTGAATTTAATGTGGCAGAACATCTCCATGTCTCATGATTTACTTTTCCACCCCCACCAAAAATTGTAGAGCTACCTTCTCCTGTCAATTTCCAAATCATAACCAATTTATCATCACCACCAGAGGCTAATAAATGGCCCTCATTACTCCATCGAACTATATTAACACAACCTTCAAAAAACAATATTAGGATGAATTCCACTTTTCAATATACTTTCATACCAAGATGGTTATCCATTTGACATAACATTTTAGGCACATTTTGATTTACTTCAGCTTCTTCATCTAAAACAGGAGCTAAATTCCATATGACAACCCTACCACCTTCACCTCCTTGCCCTCCAGTTGCAAATTTGCCTCCTTTTGGATGAATATCAACAGAAAAAATTGGCTTATTATCTGAAATTGTTATTATAATAACAAAGGGCTTTAAGTAAAATTTATTTAAAATAATTAAAGACTATAGGTTACCATCATGATTTACCCAATCTGGTTTCAAGAAATGCATACTGATATGAAGGATACTCGTTAGTTAGTTGCAAATAAAAAGCACTTTCTTAATTCTAATTCAATATATTTATCATCATTTTGGGTTTAATAAACTGAATTTGAATAATTATATTCAGGCCAATTCCGGCATCAATGACGTTTGTTTTATAGGTTACAATAAATAAAAATCAAACACAATCAAACTGTAACCACAGAGTGCATTAGCATACATAGTGGTTAAGAACTCATAGACGGCTAGTGATTCTTATTAATTATTCAGGCTGATTTTTAACTGTTATGTGTATTTACTGATAAAAAATAACGTTTAATGTAAATGTAAATCGCAATTTACATACAAATTAAATAGTTCTTAAAATTAAAAGTTATTTAAACTGTAATAAGAATTCTAAGAATGAAATAAAAATGGTAAGAAAGAATTACTTATTATTAATGAAATATATAATTTACAGCGATATTAATTGGTTGGGAAATAAGCATTATTTTAATTTAAATAACTTAATTTTAATATCAAGGAAAATATTTTTTTATAGTATCTATTGGTTAATTTAATTTAGGAACTTTAAGTATATCATGATAGATGGCGACACACCACAGGTACTCTAGTTTTTAGTAATTAATTTTTAAAATATTTTCTAGAAAAAGTAGTTTTGATTATTTTGAATCAGTGTTAACTAGTGTTAGTAAAAAGTGATAACATGGAGTGCCTCTCGATTTTAATAAATGAAAATTAGGTAATTTAGACAATATTATATTTAAAATTATAATTGTACTGATTCCACTCATGTTTTACATTTCACTTTAGCAAACTTACTTTGTTCGTGTTTGTTACATACCTATAATAAATAAATTTTATTAAGACTACCTTAATTTACATTTAACATTACTAATGAACAATGGTAATTAAATACATTTTAGTAATCTACGCAATTAATTAAGGTAGTTATTTTTAAATTTTTTTAATTAATGGGAGTTATTGGAAAAAGTTTTTGTCAGTCTTTTGCCATTATTTTTAAGTTTAACTGCTTTATGAATTAGTGTATAGTGGCTTATTATCGATGTCCTGTATTTCATGAACAATATTTTTTATAGATAAATAGTTATTGGTAGGTTATTCTAAATTCGAATTTTAAGAAGTACCTAACGGAATATTTGAAACAATAAACTTAATTTTTTTTTAGGTTCTATTGGCTAATTGTAAGGTACAATTTGTTTAAAACGTTGATATTTTATGTTCCAAAACGAATAATTATATAATAAGTATATTAGAGAGGCATCCTTTTTAAATATTCTTGCTATTTTCATCGGTATATAGAAAATATGTTTTTGGCACTAAGATCGTGATAACAACTCATGACTAGTTGTATATAGACATTTAGAGGTGAAGCTTATTAAAAATTGTATAATTGATGGTATAGTTACTGTTAAAAAGTAATTGTATTTTAGATCAGTTGATAAGCTGTACAAATGATTGATATTCCATTACTGTTTCCATGGCCAATATACTTCATTTGATATTTTTTTAAGTGTTAATAACATGTATTCATACCTATACATTTTCATTGTTTATTATTTACATTTCATTACAGTGTGAAAGAGGTCATATTATGTACCTGTTGTTTCTTAATCCTTTTTAATACTAGCATCACAAGATCGTCAGTTGGAACCTGAAGACTGATTAAACATGCATCTCTTTCCTGCCTATTTATCCTTAGCTAATTTTATCATTTCCTGAAATTAGACATTTATAACTATTTGCGAACAATAATATAACCTAGGCCTCCCTTTGCCATTCCCCCTTAATATGGGCCTGTTTCTGCATCTAATATGGTTTTACATATTTCTAACTACACTTAATGTATGTATTAGAAGTTGTCCTACTATTGACTTTCATAATGGCCTCTCTTTTCCTGATTTCCATTTCCATTATCATGTTTCTAATTTTTTTAAGATACCTCACTCCAAATACTTCCAACTTTTTTTTTTGACGTTTTGAGTAGGGCTACAGCCTCAGACTTCATATATAAGGGCGCCTCATTTTTATTTAAAGTTACGTTTATATTTAATATAACGTTCTAATTATTAAAATAAATTTTGTTAAATAATCCCCACGGATGCTATTAAATATTAAGTCGATTGTAGTTTTTTACATTTAAATACTCAACACTGTATTTCAACAAAATAATTTTTAGTAGATGAAAAGATAAAATCTCCTGTAGTAAAAAAGTTGATATGGTTTTAATTAGGCATTTTATTTCAGATTAAGTACAACTATGAAGAAGAAATCTTCTAGGTATTGGAACTCCAAACAACAAAAAAGAGAATGGGCAAAAAGGTAAAAAATATCGATGCTTGTTGAATTTATGTGTTTTTTATATATTTATTATTGCGATTTACAATCACTTGTGCATGTCGCTTCTGATTTTGAATTTTGATCGAATTTTGTAAATTTACATTTTTTATCCAGAGAAGTTTAATTCATTAATTGTTTTGTTCATAAAAATCTAATCTTAAAAGGTAGTTAGCTATATAAAAATCTAAGGCATTTTGCTGTTGTTAGTGTGATTCAGAAATAAGGAATTTTTTAGAATATAAAATTATATAGGTATCTCTAGAGCAAATTCCTTTAAACGATATTAAAGTGAGTCAAACATTATTTTTTACCTACATTCGCTTAATTTAAATTTACGTATTCCGCATAAACAATAGGTATGGTAGGTGTATTAAAGCTATAACTTTGAAAAAAAAAATGGCTTAAAAATTCATGTTCGAATGAAAATTTCAATATTCCTCAAATAATTTAAAATGTCAATGGACGTGGTATTTGCGGTATATCTCGTGTTGTACATTTATGTTTATTGATTTCCATTGAATCATGTGTTTAATAGGTACATTCAACATTTCTATTCCTTTGTATAGCATTGAGTAATATGGGCAGTTGAAAAGGTGATAAATAATTAAAATGACATTGACAACTTTGGTTGTTTTTATCCTTGTGTGTCATGTCATCGAATGATTTGAAGTATTAAATAATTTTTATTGTATACCTAATCGATTAATTCGTTACTGTCTTTTTTTGTCTCTTTTTTAATAGTATGGTATATGATACAAACAACAATAAATTAACCAAAATATCGAACCGTTGTCGATTTGAAAAATGTAAATTGTAGTCAAACTGGAAATTTTAACACGTGATAGTTTCCAAACGTAAATTTATTATTATAGAATAATAAATACATTTGACAAATGGTTACTGTTTAATGAAATAAAATGGATTTTGTGGAATTTCTGTAACTGATACTCCCGCAATATATCAAATTGTCACAATGCTGCCAGCCTTCTATTTTGACATTTATGCTCCAGTTTGGTGCCATAAAATAATGTTAAAACGTTATGTTAGAATACGGATAAACCGTATAATTGCCCTATTCGTTCATTTTATTATTCTATCTATGGCCAAGTAAAAGAAACGGTTGAGATCATCTGCGATTTTGACTTTGGATTTATTGAAACACTGTAACTTTGTTGGCAGCATTGTAATCGTTGAGAAAACTTTGCGTAGTAGGAGTTGAAAAAAAGTAATTGAAATTATTCATCTAAGAGGAAGCATTGTGATAATTTTAATTACAAGTTGTGTTAATTATTAGAAATGTGTCTAAGCCATCCCTTTGAATTAGGGTTTATTGAAACACTAAATATGTTGGCAGCATTGTAATCTTTGAGGAAATTACATGATGGGAGTTGCAAATTCCACTTTTACAACAGCTGTAGACAAATTTTTAGTTAAATGAAGCATTGCGATGTTTATATAATACATAATTACAAATTGTGCAAACTAAACGCCCTTAAGTATGTAATTTGACAGTAGATAAGGGTTCCACTCCTGAGTTAGTTAATTTGTACAATGTAGGGTTTACGAAACTGCATAAAAAAGGTTTAGAATTGATAAATTGGTAGATATGGAATCTACGGAATCTTCTTTGCTTCTGTAATATAATCAATTTTTACAATGCTGCCAACCTTCTCTTTTGACATTTATTCTCCAGTTTGGCGTCATAAAATAAAATTAAAATGTTAGGTTAGATTACGATTAAAACGTATTAGTTCCCTTATTTTGAACCTATAGTTCATTTTTATTATTCTGTATATGGTCAAGTGACTAAAATGGTCGAGATCATTCACTTTCTTTGAATTAGAGTTAATTAAAACGCGTTAAGTGTCTTGGAATAAACTGCATAGTGAGAGTTGTAAATCCTTCTTTTACCAAAGTAATAGAATTAGTTTTAGTTAAATGGCATTTGTAATTACAAATTGTCGAATTTTATGTTAATTAGAAGAGCCCCTAAACAATTTTACAAAAGCTAAGGGCTCCACCTGTAGGTTTCATAATTTATTGTTGTACAATGTAGGATTCACGTAGCTCGTAGCTGCATAAAAAATATTTTGAATTGATAAATTCGCAGACGTGGAGTTTTAATGTTACACGGAAAAAAGAGTATATTTAATGTGAATAAATAACACGTCTTTCAAGAAAATCTTTGTTTCATATATACGCAAATAAATATTTTCTTGATTAAAGAGTTTAAAAGTTTTAATGGTAATCAAATGCTGCGTTTCATTTAAGAATATATACTTTCAGTTAAATACAGCAACGTTTGAAGCGAAAAAGAGTTTACTTACGAAGACCATAATATTTCTTCGTTAGAATAATGTATTTCTTTAAACAGAATATTTATCTACTGATTTCAACAATTTCGTTTTCTTAAAATAAGATTTGCGGGCTTGGAATAAATAATATTTTTCTTCAACACAAGAAACGGATGTTTCCATTTAAGATGGTACTTCTTCATAATAAACACGATTAATATTTGAGTTTAAAGCGGTATATTTTTGTATTAAACATGAAACATTTTCATACTAAAATAACAAAAATTTGTTTGAAAATTTAATTTTTTTTTAATTTTTTATTTTTAATAATAAAGCAATTTTACAAATCAATGGAATGGTATAGAAATAAGATGTGATTATTGTAACATATCTTTATTGAACATAAAATAATAAAAAGGACAACGATACACACATGAACAATAGTATGAAAGGAACTAAAAAAATTCCTTAAGACATTTTAGTGTTACGTATGATTCACCAGTAGGGAGTGTACGCATCATGACTGGAAAATGCGTCTTTTTATTTTTATCCATGATAAGAACTTTACTTCCATTTACTGATTCGACCTTATTAAAGCTCTTTAATGTAACGTAGTGATTGTTCAAGTTTGCCATTTTGATAAGAAGTTGTTTAGTCCAAATTATTCCAGTAGCTGTAATATAAATTATTGTTTTTAATTTAAAATCAAAACTAGAATTCTTGGTTTATCGATCAAACGATTCTCATCATAAAACAATCGACTTGCTAAAAGTGTAAATTTTCTATTATAGATAACCTTTTCTATACATATACAATCCACAATAAACGATTTTCAAATAGCAGTAGGTAGTAGCCATTTTTTCTTTATCGAGAGAAAGCGCGCTTACAAATTTTGCTAAATTGTAGATACCTACTGCTATTTAAAAAACAGTTTTATTTTACTACTACTTCGTTGAGGATTCGTTGTGGATAAAATTGATTTGTAGATATTTATGTACCTATATACAGCAGATAACGTGATACAGAATGAATTAAAAACTTAATTCTAATATTGCGGCTCTATTACATATTTACCATGCAAAATTTTGCATTATTTCATACTTCTATTTTAAATACAATTAATAAATAAATTCGTAAAAATTAAGTATTTTAATGGGTACTTACTTGCAAATGCTTCTCTAAAGCCAATTTTATTTAAAAATTCTTCCATTTTATTATAAAAATATACCCCTGCTTTTTCAGAAAATTTTATTGTGCACCAACAACTCACTTTACACTGATAGTTCATTAACGTATGACGCAATATATTGAAAATCGAAACGGGAGACAAATATGGAGCTCATCAAAGCGTCACATATTTGTACTAAATAAAATGTTCTTTAAAATAAAATGATAATGCTTTATCGAAAGCAGAACTGTTTTGTTTCGAAGAAGTGCTTTATCCAATCCAGTTTTCGGCTACTTGAATAGAATTAATATTTATTTGTTTCAAAACAGAAATGTCTTAAAATTAAGAAATTACTTTTTGTTTAAACCATTCAAAAAGTTGTAGCAAAAGAAACATTTTCATTCCAAGTAGTTCCTTGACTTGTTTTAAGAACAGAGTTAGTCTTCGATCGAAACCTGTATAAATTTGTTTCAAAACAAAAATTCTTTCTTTAAATCAATTGCAGTAAGTAAATAAAAGTGTTGAAGGAAATATTCTTGTTTTCTTAACACAAAGCAAAATACTAAAAAGAAGTATTTATTTATTTAAAATGAGTAAATATCTTCAAAGCAATATATTTTCTTGTTTTAAAATAGTTTTTTTTTTCTGTGTATGCACCCCTTAAAAGGTTAGGTTATGGTTGGTTTAGGTTTTCGCCGATTTGAAATTTATTGTTGACGTTATGTTGATTATATTGCAATAATTTAAATTAATTTCCTATAATATAGGTACTCCACTGTTATCGAAGATGATCCCAATTTTATTTAATCGACTACTGTTCTAATCAGCTACTATATTTATATAATCAAAAAGGCAATTAATTAAGTAGAGTCGAGGTAACTTACAAAAAAATTAGAATATGTTAAAATTAAAATTTACAAGAACAAAACTGCGGGCAGTACCTACAACTGGCTAGTTTATTATAATTGAAAATTACCCATTATGAAAAACAAATACCCGGTGCCTCAATAGGTACATTTACAGGTAGGCAATGTGCGGTATAATTGGAAAACATTCTATTCTTGTGGAAATAAAATTAAAAGAAAAACATGGTTTCGGCCATTATTGTTTTATAACTACCAACAGCTATAAAAATATCAATTTAAAAATCAAATTGTGCCCGTGTCAGGCCGGGACAGGTCAATATTTTAGTAATTTAACGTTAATGGTCAATTACTACGATATAATACTACAACACACTAAACCAGTGTATCGATTATTATTATTGTTTATGCCGCAACTTCAAAAGAACCGGTGTATTTTGGCGTTTAATTATTATAATTTTCATAATGGGAATAACTTTAGAAATATTACGGCAGTCTCTTTCAAAGAGAAATAAATTCACATGTAATACCATAAGTATAGGTGCATTCTGAAATTAAGACAGTTGTAGTTCAAAAGCAATTCAAAAGTAAAATAAATTAAAATACTTATTAAGCTTTCATGGCCAGCTTTATCGGAATAATGTTCAATATTCGATTTTGATGCTGTGGTCTAGGACTTTTTCTCCTTCGATGGGAAACCGTTGAAATCGTTTACTCGACGTATTGTAAACCTCAAGGAATGCGACAAGAGTTGTACTGAATACAGTACAGTCTCAGCTAAAGTACACTTCCTGAGGATGCAGCCGAAACGTTGGATAAATGACTCGATCTGTATTCTTATAAAGGAGAAACAATCTTATTGTGATGATATTGTGTAGATCCTGTTCAAACTTTGTTGATGTAGAATTCTCAGAAACGGGACAGGTCAATTCTCGGAACCCAAGGGTCTGCCCAGGCTTTTGCCTACATGCAGTGTGGCGTACATTTGAATCTTCGTAGTAATTGAATAAGTTTGTTGGGTATCCAATGAAAATACATTTTTAAATATTTAAATAGGTAAATAATTACAACCCACCAGTGGCGTGCTTAGGTAACCAAAGGCCCTGGGGCAAAAAATAAAATAGGGCCCCGAATAAACTATTTAAAATCGTTTGTTCCGTATTCGTCGTGTTCCGAATTCGACGTACTTCAGATTTGTCTTAATTCAGATTCGTCGTAATACAGTCGACTCCATAATAAAATAAAAAACCAAATACAAATTGTAACTTATTTTAATGAACAGATTAAAAGTACACATTTTATGAAAATAAAAGAAAATATCTACCTGTTACCGTTCAAAAATACGGTCCTGTGACAGACACACTGACAGCGGAGGCACGTTAATAGGGTCCCGTTGAGCACCCTTTGGGTACGGAATTCTAATTAAGTAGAGATTTTTAATCCAATAACACCACTTTCTTGACCGACTATAATAGGTACGTTTTACGACGAATCTGGGTTAGGACAAATCAAAATTTTATCAATACATACAACTATTAATATAAATATGTAGTTACATTTAAATACTTTAAAGTTGCAAAGCTACTTTATCATTAGTTCTTTATTGTGCATAGCAGGGCACGTGCTGGTTCTACACGCAGAGTTTACGAATGAATAACTGGATAAATTAATTAATATAGGTTTTTTTTTAAATAAAAGTTAGTGGATATTTCTAACACAATTTATAGTTTGTAAGTCATTTTGTATTATTTTTATTTTCACTTAGAAAAACTTGCAAATATTAAAAACAATACTCTTTGACTGCCATTAAGTTTTCGTCTTTTCTTTTTCAACACCAATTGAATGATTTTTTTTTAAAAAGAAAGTAGCAAGTAACAATGAGCAAATTACAATTAACATGTAACAAACAGTAAACTATTAACGATGATAAACATACTAAAAATCGTCTGGCTGACAGGGTAAACAAATTTTAACTGCCGATTCTTAATATGCACACTGCTTATTAAGTTCAAATTATCTTACAATTAATTATAAATTTAATTGTAATTAGATTAAAGCTGTTGTGTATATTTTCGATTATTAGCATCTAATGGGAATTTTATGATATCTTTTAATGCAAACCCAAAATGTATCTAAGTATTGCAAATTGATGGATATAAGATACTGCTTAACCGAAAAAACATTTACAATGCATTTGTGCGTTCTGAGAATTAACCTGCCTCGTTTCTGAGAATTTTACATCAACATAGATTGAACAGGGTCTGAGGGTCTACTTATTAAATTATTTATATTATTATTACTAGATATTAATTGTAATAGTACGATAGTACCTAATTCTAGTATCATCGTAATCTCGGAAAAAGTAGGCAGCAATAAGAAATGAACTAACTAGCTCGACTTTGATTCTTCGTCACCGCTGTCGGTTTGACCGGTACGGTGCTACGGTGTTCTTGTTGCCTGCCGGCTGTGATGCTGTCCTTCGTGGATTTCAGACATGGTGTACACCGTACCATGCGGTACCAGCCACGAGATCGGTCGTTCTCTGTGTATATTCCGCGCTTTGAATGTTTGCGTAAACGTTTTATAAGCGTGTATTTGTGTCTGTTTGTGTATATGTATATCATAGAAGGCACCTACTACTACCTACTACTAGAACTATTAGTAAATTCTACTTTGTTGTTGTGTTGGTTGTTGATGTTGTTGAGGTTCTCTTCCTCAAGAACAGAACAGATCCGCATTCAGGACGATAAATAAAATAATTATACCGCTCTTCTTGTTGTTGGCTTATCCATGTGACCTATTACGTCAACTCAAATAACGAAGCGTGTTTATGCGGATTTTTTGCTTTTAGACAATTTAAAACTCGAATGACCAGTTATTATAGTTTTGCACTCGGTTTCATTTTACACCCACTATTTATTATTTATGCATCTATGTTTTATGTTTTTTACATTTTTATTCATAAAATTAATATACAATACGAAATTGAATCTTGCCTAGGTACTTGGTGAAACATATTGAATATAGAAACGAAAATTAAAACACTTGGTACACTTTTGTTTTACAATTTTGATAATGGCCAGTGGCGGATTTACCAGCAGACTGAATAGGCTAGAGACTAGGACGGCAGATTTTAGGGGGCGGCAAACTTTGCTCAAAAATTTTTTTGTCTTACAGTAATCAAAAAAAGTTATTATCTTATACACGGAATAAAACGAGGCTCAACACATCAACAAAAATTACAATATTTTAGTGCTATACAGTATACTGAATACACTAACGTCTGTATATGAAAAATTACTAAACGCTTATTTATAAAATATACTATTGTGATTTTGAATTTTTAAAATATTCCAATAGCGTTTAAGTATTACATTTTAAATTTAGTATTTTTACCTATTTTTTAAATTAATTATTACCATAATTTTTTCTTTAGGTCCACTATTCAATTAATGGGTAATATATTTCACCACTTAAATATATCTATTCGAAGAAAAATGGGATCCGAAAAAATTTGCTTTAAAATAACAATAACAAATATTATATAGATGTATAATATGTGAAAAATTAATACTTTTCTATTGATATTTCTTATGATATTAACAACTTGTTTGAGTGTAGAATAAAAATTTAATAAATTTACACGTAAAAAATTGCATATTGTTGCATAGAATTTCATAAATATTATACATTTCTTAGAATGATGATAATTTAAAAAAAACAATAATGATAATATTGTAATGAATAAAAGCTGTAAATATCCATTCAACGAAAGTTCTTAACATTCTTACATTTTTAATTCTAATGAATTCGTATCAATATTTGTTGATTAGTCTGATAAAAATATAATACAATCATAAAGTTGCAATTTCATTGACAAAAAATTGATTGTGAATTAGGGTATAGAATTGCAGGTGTCAGTAGGGGCGGCAAATTTTGAATAGCCTACGGGCGGCAAATGTGTAAATCCGCCACTGATAATGGCTTAACGGCCAAAATAATTGTTAGAGTTTTCCTCAATAAAATTGTGAAACAAAAGTGTACCTAGTGTTTTAATTTTCGTTTTTATATAAAATTTATCGTTGGTTTGTTTTGCCTCGTCGTAACTGTCAGGATACACTAATGGTAGCTACCTATATTCTTGTTTTAATACCAACTAAAAGTTAATAATTTTAATAGTTATAATTTGTGATTTAATTAATTAACTAGCTATTTACATGCGAGATGATTTTCGATAGCAATTTATGTTTGAATAAAAATTAGAAACAATAAGCTGTTGGCAATAATGTAATAAAAAAAGCTACAACTGCGTTGTAGGCTATTTTAAACCAAGTCGATTTTTTTAATTATTTATGGTAATATATTGAAATAGGTGTTGAATTAAAATTATTTAATACATATTTGGCAAACTTGTTAACTTCCCAAATCCTAAATCAAAACAACGAAAACAAAGGGATCTAAATTATAAAAACAACTTATAATTTAAATTAAACATTTAACAGTAACACTAATATTATAAAGGCGAAAGTTTGTGAGTGTGTATGTTTGTTACTTCTTCACGTCTAAACGGCTGGAGCGTTTTTAATAAAATTTGGTATGGAGTTAGCTGACACCCTGGATTAACACATAGGCTACGTTTTACTGTGTGAAAATATCTTATTCCCCTGGGAAAATCGATGAAAATTAATTCGCGGAATATTATAAATGCGAAAGTAACTCTGTCTGTATGCTACACAATCTCGCTTAAAATTTACTGAACCGATTTAAATGAAATTTGGTACAGAGATAGTCTAGAGCCTGAGAAAGGACATAGGCTACTTTTTAATGCGAAAAAAGGGTTGTAAGGGGTAGAAATAGGAAAGTTTGTGCGGAAATTCCGTAATTTTTAAAGATAGAAGCTTGAAACATATTTTTTAGGCTTTTGATTAGATATAAATAAATACGACATTCAATGTTTGTAAAAATTTTACCCTAAAGGGGATAAAATTAGCCGATGAAAGTTTTTGTGTAATGACGTCGTCCAAAAAGCTTACGGCCCAGAAAATTAAAATATTAAGTGTAAAAAGTTATAGAGGTTTTGTTTATTTGGATCAATAAAAGTAGTTGAATACTAAGCTATATAAACTATTTTAAACTATAATTAAACTATATTAATCTATAATATTATAAATGCGACAGTAACTCTGTCTGTCTGTGTGTTACGCAATCACGCCCAAACTACTGAACCGATTTAAATGAGAATTTGGTACAGAGATAGATAAGTAGATATAAAGCTAGAGGGTGGAGACTTGAAACTTATTTTTTAGGCTTTTGATTAGATATAAATACGACATTTAAAGTTTGTAAAAATTTTACCCTAAAGCGGGCAAAAATAAGGAATGAAAGTTTTTGTGTAATGACGTCGGCAAAAGGCTTAAGGCCCAGAAAATAAAAATATAGAAAAAAAAATTTTAAATGCTGCCGAAAGTCACTATTCCACGCGGACGAAGTCGCGGGCATAGCTAGTATGATATATTTATATTTATATATTGTAAAATAAGTTTTAAAATTGTTTAAAAGATGCAGTGTCTGTAGTTTCACAGGTAGATTTTTTGTTCACAATTATCATACGGTTTCAACCTTGAAGTTAATTATCTATGTCTGGGGCGCGTTAAAGAAAAATAAAAATCGGATCTTCACATAAGCAAAGCCGAAACTTTATCCATTCAATCGTTCTTGTGTTAAATTGCATATAATATTTAAAATGTTTAAAGTTTTTTTTACTCAAAGCAGATAATTAATTTAACCTTAGCTCTGACATTAAAGTTAGTCAAATGGAAACTAATCATTATCTCGATGAACTGGTACCATCGGTGATGGAAATTTTTGTTTAATAGATTTCCTGTTAATTCTATATAAAACATTGTAACTACAAATTTAGTGTTATCGGAATATTATTAAATTTGCACCATTAAATTTTTATCATATGAATAAATGGAATTTTGCAATTATTTGTAATTTTTACCTGCATAATAGTTTAATAGCGTGTTAGAATTTATTTGTTTGCAATAAATTGTAATGTCTGTGAACTTAAATCCAACTAATAAATAGTAACTTAAAGCGGATATTACCTATTAATTTTTTTTATGTTGGAGACTCTCCATCATTCTTTTATAATAATTAATGATTTATTAACATGCTTCTCTCTTCTTTAAAACTACCAGTAGATATTTTAGCTATTTAATAATTAAATTTACCCCATCTAAACAAAATATTGTGAACATGGCAAACCCAACCCAATGAAAGCTTAACCATCAAGAGTTCTTTCTTATTAGGGTTATGCACCTCTTGAAAGTTAGAATATACTTATTAATAAAGGAAATTGAATCTTCGGTGATGTTATTATGAAACATTATTGAAATATAAACGTAAAGAAAAACTGCTTTTAAATGTTTCCATGTATATTATTAATACTCTACAATTGTTTCGGGTGTTTAGCCCTTTCTCAAGAGTAATTGCCTTACTGAATTCGAGATAGTACACAGGTTCTATATATATACAAAATTAGTGTGTGTTAGTATGTGTATGTGTGTGTTTGAAAGATAAATATAAGTGCAGTGTCAACGTGTGTTTGTCTTAACAGTATTGCTTATACCTAAATACTTATCTATTACAATCGTTTCTTTAAAGTCTAGCTGGTCATTAGTTATATGGTTGTTTTGTTCTAATAAAGCTTTTTTGATTTCTAATTGTTCGAGTAAAGTTAGTCTTTTTCCTTTACTGTCATTATGTAATAGTTTTATTTCATCGACATTGTGGTTGTTAACAATGCAATGCGTGCTCATGCCTGTACAATGTCTTTTTTCTTTAATGCTTTTTTCATGCTCTTTTTTCCTGATTTCTAAATTCCTCCCTGTCTGTCCAATATAAAAAGCTTCACATTTATTACAATTTAGCTTATAGATACCGTTCTTTTTTGAATTACAAAGTTTTTGTTTGTTATTTACTAATAATTTTCCTAGGTTACACTTGTTTACAGAGATAGTCTTAATGCCTAGTTTGTTAAGAGATTTACATATTTTCTTACTAACTTTATCATAATGGTTAATTAAATTATAATGAACTATTTCTTTTTTTGTGACCGGAGTATAGCTGTTTTGTAGTAATATTCTTCTTCATTTTCGTTAGAATTTTATCCACTATTGAAGGATTATAATTGTTGTTTTTTGCTATAGTTTTAATGGTATTGAGCTCTTTTTCAAAGTTTGTTTTGCTCAAAGGAAATTTTAATAATCTAAACACGTAGCTGCGTATTGCTGCCATTTTTATTTGGTGAGATTGATTCGAGTTAGAATTTATAATTGTATCTGTATTCGTAGGTTTTCTATATATATTATAATCGAATGTGTTGTTAATGATTTTTATGTTGATATCTAAAAAGTTTAAACCATTCTCATTGCCGTGTTCTATTGTAAATTTGATTTTCTTGTTGATGTTGTTTAGGTAATTTAAAAAATGTGTTAACTGTCTATCTGTTCCGTTCCATACACAAAAAATGTCATCCACGTAACGTGTCCAATATACTATGTTTTTTGTAGCTGAGGTATTTTTGAAAATGTTGTTTTCGAAATCGGACATAAAGATATCTGCCAATAACGGAGAAATTGGGGACCCCATGGGTAGGCCGTCTATCTGTTGGAAATAGTTGTTGTTGTAATTTAAGTAATTTTAGTGTAGGCATATTCTGATAACCTCGTTAAGTTGGGATTTCATTTCATTAGGTAAATCCGTGCTCTCAATGTGGTTTTTCAAAATTGCTTGTAATTCGGTTAATGGAACTGAAGTAAACAGGCTACTGACATCGAAGGAGATTAATTTTGAGTTATTCGGAACAATTAAATCTTTTGTATTATTTATAAATTGGAAAGAATTCTTGATTGAGTACTTAGGTTGAAAGTTAATTATTTTAGGTAGAATTTTGTTGATTTCTTTACAAAATTTATAGGCCGGAGCATTGGTGTATGATACTATTGGTCTTATGGGATTGTCCTTTTTATGAACCTTAGG
This sequence comes from Agrilus mali, assembly GCA_029378335.1. Taxonomy (NCBI): domain Eukaryota; kingdom Metazoa; phylum Arthropoda; class Insecta; order Coleoptera; family Buprestidae; genus Agrilus; species Agrilus mali. The sequence goes on along the minus strand of CM055656.1, from coordinate 8,109,847 downwards.
TAGTCCATATAAAATTGGGGCATGAGGGTTCATAATTTTGTATTTAAAAACGCAGTTAGGGTCGAAAATTAAGTTGTTATTTTTTAAAGCATTTATAATTTCTTTTTGGAACGAATTAGTGGGATCCGAAGTGAGTTTTTTAAATTCAGTAGTATTTAAAAAATTAAGTAATTTGTTATGATATTCAACACTGTCTAAAATTACAATGGAGTTACCTTTGTCGGCTTTACATAAGACTAATTTATTGGTTTTTAATTTATTTTCGATATCTTGAATGGTACTTCTTTCAGATAAATTGTTCTTTGAATGTGGAATTTTATGGACCAATTCTGCTACTTTGAATTTATCATATGTTGTAATAGTTGAGGAGGACGAAAGTGCTAACTCAGTATTAACAACCAAAAGATCTAAATCTTTTTTGTTAGGTAGATTTGGAGAGTATTTAAGTCCTAAATTTAACAGATTCGTTTCTTGTTTGTTAAAGGTTACATTTGTGGTGTTGATTAACCTAGGGTAAAAGTTTTCCGTCTCACTAATTAATGTTACGGTTTCCTTGATCTTCGTTTTCTTCTTGAGTATCAGTCCTTGAAGTTTTTTGTATTGAACTTGATGTTGGTGGGTTGTGATTTCCAAAATGGATTCTCTTATTTGTCGATCCAAATATGAGAATAATAGCGGATTCTCTTTGTTGATGAGTTCGGTGTGTATTACTTTGAGATGAACTCCCAAATTATCTCTTCGTTTGTACCAGTACTTTAGTTCCAGGTTCAACCAACACTTATAAGCACTTTTTAACACTGACTGCATTTTTTGAGTGATGACTGCACCGTAACTTCATGTGTTTAGGGATGACACCATTATTTCGGCACATTTTTAAAAACCAGATATGGTTTGCGCACTTTTTGAATTTCAGTAGACATCTTCTATAAAACACCACAAGCATTGCGTTGCTCGAACTTCTAATAAAGGAAATTGAATCTTCGGTGATGTTATTATGAAACATTATTGAAATATAAACGTAAAGAAAAACTGCTTTTAAATGTTTCCATGTATATTATTAATACTCTACAATTGTTTCGGGTGTTTAGCCCTTTCTCAAGAGTAATTGCCTTACTGAATTCGAGATAGTACACAGGTTCTATATATATACAAAATTAGTGTGTGTTAGTATGTGTGTGTGTGTGTTTGAAAGATAAATAGTGGATAAAATTCTAACGAAAATGAAGAAGAATATTACTACAAAACAGCTATACTCCGGTCACAAAAAAGAAATAGTTCATTATAATTTAATTAACCATTATGATAAAGTTAGTAAGAAAATATGTAAATCTCTTAACAAACTAGGCATTAAGACTATCTCTGTAAACAAGTGTAACCTAGGAAAATTATTAGTAAATAACAAACAAAAACTTTGTAATTCAAAAAAGAACGGTATCTATAAGCTAAATTGTAATAAATGTGAAGCTTTTTATATTGGACAGACAGGGAGGAATTTAGAAATCAGGAAAAAAGAGCATGAAAAAAGCATTAAAGAAAAAAGACATTGTACAGGCATGAGCACGCATTGCATTGTTAACAACCACAATGTCGATGAAATAAAACTATTACATAATGACAGTAAAGGAAAAAGACTAACTTTACTCGAACAATTAGAAATCAAAAAAGCTTTATTAGAACAAAACAACCATATAACTAATGACCAGCTAGACTTTAAAGAAACGATTGTAATAGATAAGTATTTAGGTATAAGCAATACTGTTAAGACAAACACACGTTGACACTGCACTTATATTTATCTTTCAAACACACACATACACATACTAACACACACTAATTTTGTATATATATAGAACCTGTGTACTATCTCGAATTCAGTAAGGCAATTACTCTTGAGAAAGGGCTAAACACCCGAAACAATTGTAGAGTATTAATAATATACATGGAAACATTTAAAAGCAGTTTTTCTTTACGTTTATATATACTTATTAGTTGTGGTAATCGTAATTTTCTCGCAACCCCAATTTCTTGTTCAAGTCTCGAATGTTATTAGTGGCATAAGAAATTAAAAATATTTTGTGTTGGAACAAATAAAAAAAAAAGAAATACAATGGAGTGAGTATATTTTAAATTTTATTACGGTCTTAAACAATTAACATAAATATTTTCTTATTTTTAATACAATGGGTAGGTATTAAGTGGAAAGGTATACTTTTAAAATTGGACCATTCAATAAAGATCGATAAACATTAACGACTCTCTTTTCCGTGAATTATCGGTCTGTTTTGATAAAAACGTGAACAAACCAAATTAAAAAACACCAATAGACACGCCAATGACATTTCTTTACCTGTTAAACTTGTTTCAAATCTTTCTTTACTTACGTCAAATAATACTTACGATTAGTTGCATACTTGTACGTTTTTTTAATTTTATTTTAAGGTGATTAGTAGAAAAGTTGTCTTCGAAACAAAATTTATAGAAAGTCTTTTCGTTCAACGACCTTTGAAATCGTGAACGTTATTATAGAAAAGACAATTGTAAAATTCTCTTATTTAATATATGATCGCTAGTTTACTAGTATAGGTACATATTTTTTTCTTATTTATTAATAAACTAGCCAAAAGTCAGCAGATTTCCTTTAGGTTATATACTACGTTATCATTGAATTTAATAATAGAAAACTATTGCCCAAATCAGCAATGGGAAAATATCATTTTAGATGTTATTTTTCTATCAGAGTGGTAGATTCTCCTATAATGTTCAAGAGCAATACGAAATTTTCTTCAACGTTCAAAAGTTTTGAAATTCTAGAACTTTCTATAGAATTATGTAACATACTCTAACCTTTTGGAAAATTTTTAAACAATTCTGGAGAATTTTAGCATACCTACTTATTCTCGAATTTTCTGGAACATTCAGGAAATTCTAGAATATTCTCGGAGCATCTGGGAAGTTCTTGAACCCTTTGAAAATTTTCATTTCATTCTGTCGTATGAAATTCTCTGGGGACTCTTGATCCCCCTATCTTTGAAACCAACCCCTGCAGCTTAAAACCGAAATCTTTTTCATAGATGGGGGATAGAAGGCAACAATACCATGTAACCCTCATGGGGTTGCGGGGGCTCGTTTTAATTCAATTTTCATGACAAAGTTGGAAAAATCTTAAAAAAATCTTTTGCAGAATTTCATTAGAAATTCGTGAGAAATATGTTCGAACCAACAAAATATCGTCTTCATTTATTTATTTAATAATTTATGAAAAAAGTGTATTTTTTTTGCTTTTTGCATATATGTACATATCTCCGTTTTAAGACATCGTAGCGACTTCAGCAAACGCATTCGATTGTTTATAACAAGTAAATTGCAAAAATATCGAAAGAAAAATTTTTATATTTCGAAAACTTTTAAGTACAGTAAAAATAAGTTTTATAATAAATTCTTATATAACTACAGAAAATTGTAACATTAATAATGATTAACAAAGTGAGCCTTGGTTCGTTGCAAAATATGAAGGAGTTTTTTGGTTCTAAATTTTTTAAGGTGGTACTTTGACCTTGTATTTCTCGAATAAAACTAATTTTTAAAAAACGTCACTTATAGTCCGGTCAAATTAGACCAAAAAATAAGAGTAAATCTACATAAATTCCCACCAAGCTGAAAATCAGTTAGATTGTTTAAAATATGATTAAAAATAAAATTTGAAAGTTCCCCATCTTTCCCCTGTATGGAAAAATTTTATGCAAGGTTAAAGGTCAATGAGTTTTTCGCGATTTTCAGCAACACGGTAAGTTTTATCATAAAATTACCCCAGACAAAAATTGTAGATCATAAAATTATCTATAAAATATGTATCTCTAAAATACACCAAAAAAATTTATGTGACACATAAATCCCCAAGAACTAGAAAATTTTTAGTGCAAATAGAAAAAAGATTGTAGAGGAAAATTTTTCCCCAGAAGAGTTCCCCTGAAAAATATATCCCCAAAAAATACCCCAAAGGAAAAAAATCCCCTATTTTTTGGGGAAAATCCCCTAATCTGGCAACTATGAGACTAACAGTATTTGATTTATTGGGCACACTGACATAAAGCAGGTATAGGACCCTAGCCACGCATACAATTGAACAGGAGACAGATGTTGTCTCGAGGTTACACTGGCGTATAAAATAAGGGACTGGGTTTCATTTTACCTGATATCTCAGAAACGGTGGCTCTTAGGAAAAAAAATATTGATACATATTTTATAGATAATTTTATGATCTACAATTTTTGTCTGAAGTATTTTTATGATACAACTTACCGTTTTGCTGAAAATCGCGAAAAACTCATTTTTTTGACCTTTGACCTTGAATAAAAAATTTTCCATACAGGGGAAAGATGGGGAATTTTCAAATTTTATTTTTAATCATATTTTAAACGATCTTACTGATTTTCAGCTTGGTGGGAATTTATGTAGCTTCGAATGTCTAAAGTGACCGGACTATGAGTAATATATTAAAAAATTGTATACATTTTAATAGTTTGTAAAAAAATTAGAAATTTTTAACGAAAAGCATTTTTTTTTATAAAAAACAATTTTGCCACCTGAACAAATGGAAATATCTCAATTTTTACTAAAATGGTTTGGGTTAAACGGATTTTTGATTGATTAAAAAAAAACGTATATTTAAAAATAAGAACGTTTTTCAAGCTTAGCTGGGAGTCGAGCAGTGGAGGAACTACCAAAGTGCTAGAGGGGCAGTGCCCCGGGACCCCCGGGCTCTGACACAAACTATAAATTGTGTTTGAAATATCCACTAACTTTTATTTAAAAAAAACTACCTTACCTAATTGATTTATCCAGTTATTCATTCCTAAACTCTGCGTGTAGAATCAGGACGTGTCCTGCTATGCACAATAAAGAACTAATGATAAAGTAGCTTTGCAACTTTAAAGTATTTAAATGTAACTACATATTTATATAAATAGTTGTATGTATTGATAAAATTTTGATTTGTCGTAACCCAGATTCGTTGTAAAACGTACCTGTTATAGTCGGTCAAGAAAATAGTGTTATTGGATTAAAAATCTCTACTTAATTATAATTCCGTACCCAAAGTGCTCAACGGGACCCTATTAACGTGCCTCCGCTGTCTGTGTTTCTGTCACAGGATCATATTTTTTGAGCGGTAACAGGTAGATATTTTCTTTTATTTTCATAAAATATGTACTTTTAATTAGTTCATTAAAATAAGTTACAATTTGTATTTGGTTTTTTATTTTATTATGGAGTCGACTGTATTACGACGAATCTGAATTATGACAAATCTGAAGTACGTCGAATTCGGAACACGACGAATACGGAACAAACGATTTTAAATAGTTTAGTCGGGGCCCTATTTTATTTTTTGTCCCAGGGCCTTTGGTAACCTAGGTACGCCACTGGAGTCGAGATATGGGAAAATTTTATTAGTCTGAGTTACACTGATTAGAAATATTGTACAAGTATTCCATACACCCTGCATAATCTTTACAGTTAATCAAAGAACAGTTATATTACTTTGAAAACAATTTTTTTTTGAGTTCTCTTATTTTTCCACATTTTGGTAACTGCATAAAGAATTGATGATAGATAGTTCTTTATAATTTACCAAAATCTTGCCTAATTTTAGACACAATAAATTTTTTAACAAGCTCTTCAACATTAAAACTTCAAATAATTATTCCATTGCCTTATTACTTACGTACATATTAAGTATTCCATCAAAAAGTTTCAACATTTTGTGTAATTTGCAGTTTGCTGTTAATTTTTTTTTTAATTACACACCATTTTACTCCTGCCTTTGCCAAATTCCCATAATCCCGGATAAAATTATTCGCAAATTTTTCTCGAACTCGAATACTCTTTTTGGTCAGCATTTTCTGTTAATAGGATGACAACGTGGGATGCACATTTTAAATTGCCTCGTTTGTATATGTACGTTTTATTTACACAAACTATTCGCAGAGTTCTGTAACCTATTCACTGCAAAATTTACGTAATCGTCTCATGATTAGTGATCCTTAATTGTATGGATAAATAAATGAATGAATAAAGGCAAAATTATCACGTTGGCATTAAAAAATATTAGAAGAAAATTGAGTTTTTGGTGGACATAGCTGATGAGTAAAGTCTTAATCAAAAGTGCCAAGTCCTAAACTCAAACCCAAACCAATTATTTTACTAGTTAAACTGCTTTAGTCTTTGAAGCTGATGAATTAGAACGGTTTTCGTAAAATCTGAGAGAGTTGACAGCGTATTTACAAGCACAAAGTACACGGAGAAAAATAATCATGATTTTATTACTTGATGAGTCAAGCAAAATTTTTCTAGTAAATAATACCAGAATTATTATAAAATGTACTTGGTGGTATAAAACAATTTTTCATTCTTTCTAATAATTAGTATTAGAATAATCAAGCTAAATAAGTCTAGACTTTTTTTCTCTACCTCTCGATTATTTTATCGTGTCCTAAAGAAGAAAAAAATACTAGAATGAGAATAGTTTAGTAAAATTAGTGATAAGAACTGTAAAAAATGTTTTCTAATCAAGTCAATTTTACTAGAATTCAGTCTCAACACCGAACGTAGATTGACTAGACATTTCTACGTAGTAAAATCTCCTTGAGCGTCTGGTCGTCCATATAATTGACAGATTTTTTAGTCACGTTTGCTAGAATTCTTGCAATATGTTCATGATTGTTATCTCCCTGTATTAAAAAAGATAAAACTAAAAAGTGAGTTTAATGATCATTATGTATTTGATTTTATTGTTAGTTGAAGAAGGCCGCCACTTATGAATCCTCTCATAGGTGGGGGGAAACGGTAAACAGTCTCTTTATAAAACATCATCAAAGATACAAAAAAGGATATGACCACCTATGTATTCCCCTAAATAAGGAAAAATGGGTGAAGAGTTGGCGGTGACCTATTAAAATTTCATCCAAGTGTTTTTAGTTGAGATCAGACATGTGGAGACACAGGGGGAAGGAGCTGAGAACAAATGAAAAGGATTACGACCACTTCGTTTGTGTTGTCTTCTCCTCCCAGTTTTCCTTTTATTTGATGGCTTAGGCTCGGTAAGGTTATGGTAGGAGACGGTAACATTAGCGAAATTATTTCTGTTTCAGCTCCATCCCCAGCATCTCTATATGTTCACCTCGAGCTAAAAACATATGTGTGCACGGAAAAAAGAGTATATTTAATGTGAATAAAATAGACTTCATTCAAGAAAATCTTTGTTTCATATATACGCATATAAATATTTTCTTGAATAAAGAGTTTAAAAGTTTTAATGGTAATCAAATGCTGCGTTTCATTTAAAAATATATACTTTCAGTTAAATACAGCAATGTTTGAAGCGAAAAAAGAGTTTACTTACGAAAACCATAATATTTCTTCGTTAGAATGATGTATTCCTTTAAACAGAATATTTACCTACTGATTTCAACAATTTCGTTTTCTTAAAATAAGATTTGCGGGCTTGGAAAAAATAATATTTATCTTCAACACAAGAAACAGATGTTTCCATTTAAGATGGTACTTCTTCATAATAAACACGATTAATATTTGAGTTTAAAGCGGTATCCTTTTGTATTAAACATGAAACATTTTCATACTAAAATAACAAAAATTTGTTTGAAAATTTAATTTTTTCTTAATTTTTTATTTTTAATAATAAAGCAATTTTACAAATCAATGGAATGGTATATAAATAAGATGTGATTATTGTAACATATCTTTATTGAAGATAAAATAATAAAAAGGACAACGATACACACATGAACAATAGTATGAAAGGAACTAAAAAAAATTGCTTAAGACATTTTAGTGTTACGTATGATTCACCAGTAGGGAGTGTATGCATCATGACTGGAAAATGCGTCTTTTTATTTTTATCCATGATAAGAACTTTACTTCCATTTACTGATTCGACCTCTCTTTAATGTAACGTAGTGATTGCTCAAGTTTGCCATTTTGATAAGAAGTTGTTTAGTCCAAATGATTCCAGTAGCTGTAATATAAATTATTGTTTTTAATTTAAAATCAAAACTAGACTTCTTGGTTTATCGATCAAACGATTCTCATCATAAAACAATCGACTTGCTAAAAGTGTATGGTAAATTTTCTATCATAGATAACCTTTTCTATACATATACAATCCACAATAAACGATTTTCAAATAGCAGTAGGTAGTAGCAATTTTTTCTTTACCGAGAGAAAGCGCGCTTACTGCTAAACTGTAGATACCTACTGCTATTTAAAAAACAGTTTTATTTTACTACTACTTCGTTGAGGATTCGTTGTGGATAAAATTGATTTGTAGATATGTATGTACCTATATACAGCAGATAACGTGATACAGAATGAATTAAAAACTTAATTCTAATATTGCGGCTCTATTACGTATTTACCATGCAAAATTTTGCATTATTTCATACTTCTATTTTAAATATAATTAATAAATAAATTCGTAAAAATTAAGTATTTTAATGGGTACTTACTTGCAAATGCTTCTCCAAATTCTCCAAAGCCAATTTTATTTAAAAATTCTTCCATTTTATTATAGAAATATACCTCTGCGTTTTCAGAAAATTTTATTGTGCACCAACAACTCACTTTACACTGATAGTTCATTAACGTATGACGCAATATTTTGAAAATCGAAACGGGAGACAAAAATGGAGCTCATCAAAGCGTCACATATTTGTACTAAATAAAATGTTCTTTAAAATGAAATGATAATGCTTTATGGAAAGTAGAACTGTTTTGTTTCGAAGAAGTGCTTTATCCAATCCAGTTTTCGGCTACTTGAATATAATTAATATTTTATTGTTTCAAAACAGAAATGTCTTAAAATTAAGAAATTACTTTTTGTTAAAACCATTCAAAAAGTTGTAACAAAAGAAACATTTTCATTCCAAGTAGTTCCTTGACTTGTTTTAAGAACAGAGTTAGTCTTCGATCGAAACCTGTATAAATTTGTTTCAAAACAAAAATTCTTTCTTTAAATCAATTGCAGTAAATAAATAAAAGTGTTGAAGGAAATATTCTTGTTTTCTTAACACAAGCAAAATACTAAAAAGAAGTATTTATTTATTTAAAATGAGTAAATATCTTCAAAGCAATATATTTTCTTGTTTTAAAATAGTTTTTTTTTCTGTGTGGTATTGTACAAGATTACTGTCATCCCCCTACCCATTTCCTCCCATTTGGACGGAGATCCATAGCTGTAGAAATTCACTAAAAGGAGACATAATAATCCAATCAACTTGTTTAAATAATTTAAATGAAAAAAATACGTGCATGTGTCATTTTCTGCTCTTTTTTTCCAAAATTGTAAACATCATTCTAATTGATACTCACTACTGCATTACTGTGAGACTCATTTTATAACCTTTTATACTAATTTATGTATTAGATGAGGTACGGAACCTTCGGTGAGCACAATTTTTTTTTTAATGTAACTGTACCCAATGGTTTCGTTGTCATGTTCGGCGGAATTCTCGTGGGATGTGTACAGTACATTCGGCAGACATAAAGTCAAATTGTTTTTGTTAATGCTTGAACTGTAATAATAACAACAAGAAGCTACATACATATCTGTACATACGCGTATGTATTGGTTTATACGGAAAAGGTGTAACATGTGACATTGTATCATCGCTAACTATTAGTAAAACAATAGATGCTGAGTAGTCGTTTATTTTTTGTTTTGTTTAAGTAAGTATACGGTTAAAAGAAGGTTTTGCTGAATTGCAAAACATAATAAGTATGAATATTTATGTGATTCCAAAGGGGACGAAGTATTTATGTATATATATATTTTATCAGACAAAAACATCATCTCATTTATAACATTGAGAAACTATTAACTTTTTATGACTCTTTTTGCGTAACTTTCTCGGAATCTGAATGCCTCTACCTGTATATGTAAACATACTCTATGTATACCTGTTTGTGGTTTTTTTACCAGAGAATTTTTATGATTATAAAAAGTTGTTAATAAAAAAGTGATAATTTAGAATTTGTTCTGTTGAAAAAACTTATATTTTCACAAGCAATTGGCGACTGATGTCGGTGGCAATTCTCCAATTTTACATTGAAATAAATAATAATAAGAAAGCACGTTCGGGTTTTCTATTTATTGCAATCTTTCATGGCTAATTATTTTAAAATTACCCGACGAATTGAAAAATTAAAAAAGAAAATTAGTCTTCGGTTTCCTTCACGAATCAGATAAATTTCAGGCTTGATTTTGAAGTTAATTCAAGTAAAAAATGTAGTAAATAAGTTGAGTGGCATAAATAACGTGACTTATTAGCGCTTATTATGGAATCTATTTTTATGTTGCTAGAAGCTGCAAAATAACTAGACAATATTTATTCGAAAAATATTTAAAGGTAATCATCATATAAAAAATATACGTATGATTAGCTTTTTTTTTATTTTCTTCTAATAATTTGGTATTAGATTACTTTAACATAAGAAGATAATATAAGATGAAAAAAAATTATAAAAATACTTAAAACACGTTTTCTTTCCAGTTATTTGCTATTAGGGTAGCATTGAACTAGAAATTACAAAAATGAAAGAAATAAATTATGTAAAAAGACTTTTTGGCTAGAACATTATTTTAGCTTGTAAACGATTTAGACGGGGAGAGATAGAAGTAGGGTACAGTTTGTAAATAATCCCCACATTTCTAAAAATAAATAAAAAATTAAGGGATTTCAATCCAACTCTAGATACTTTCAAAAAAAAGGTTCATAAAAGTTCAGTACAAAGACATTTTGGGATATTTCACAAATTTTTAACAATTCTATTGAGTCACTATCAGAGGATACAGATATAGAATTTTGTAATAATAAATTACTGTAAGATGGCAACTGGTTTTCCCTACCCCTCAAGATTTACGTCATGCTGATGAGAGCCGAAGAGAGGCAATTGCATGTCTGATTTGAAATTTATCTTATCGCGGCACATACTGAGCCCCCCTAACAATTCATTTTTAAAAAGAACATGATATTTTATATATTTACTAGCAGTCATACCCGGCGTTACACGTTTGATGGAACATTCTAGAATATTCGCGAATTTAGAACTATCCAGAACATCCCATAATCATTCAAAACATTCTTTAATGATCTTTAAGATTCTGGAACATTCTTGAAAATTACCAAATCATTCTGAAACATTCTTTTACTTCTTAGAACATATTTGAACTTCCTGTAACATTCTAAAAAAATCTGCTTCATTCTCATCCCCACTCCGTGCTGTTTGCTGGGTGAGTAGTGACATCAGTAGACGCCTGGCGGGGATGACTAATCGATTGATAATAAATTTATCAGTTATCGGGCAACTGAGAGTTGAAGATTATTACAGTACTAATATCGCTATTTTTTTTTTTTTTTTTTCAAACTAACATATGTTTCGGCTGTTATGCCAAAGAGTTATACTGTAACTTGGTAACTAAATTAAAAGGATAAAATTACTTCTTATAAATAGAACGAACTACCTGGATGCTATTGATATTATTAGTCTGATTCTCTTCTACCTGTGACCACTTTTAATAATGTGGAAACCCCAAAATCTATTTGGTCATTCAATAAGGTTTTGTTATTGTTGCTTGCTCTTATAATTTCCAGTATTTCTAGAAAACCTAATTTTTTTCCTTTACTTTGTGTATGTAGAAATTTGAAATTATTTATATCTAATGAATGTTTGATTGGAAGAAAGGGTTTTCGTAAGTTCACTATGGATTAATTTTAAATGGTGCAAGAGGTTGTTACAGATCGAATACCACTTTTTAAGAGAAGAAATTGTTGGGTGTTCCAAGTTACAATAGACAAAACTTAATCATACAACGTACCTATTTTGTCATTGATGCAGTAGCGGATTTACACATTTGCCGCCCGTAGGCTATCCAAAATTTGCCGCCCCTACTGACACCTACAATTCTATACCCTAATTCACAATCAATTTTTGTCAATGAAATTGCAACTTTATGATTGTATTATATTTTTATAAGACTAATCAACAAATATTGATACGAATTCATTAGGATTAAAAATGTAAGAATGTTAAAAAAACTTTCGTTGAATGGATATTTACAGCTTTTATTCATTACAATATTATCATTATTGTTCTTTTTAATTATCATCATTCTAACAAAAGTATAATATTTATGAAATTCTGTGCAACAATATGTAAATTTTTACGGGGTAAATTCATTAAATTTTTATTCTACACTCAAACAGGTTGTTAATATCATCAGAAATATCAATAGAAAAGTATTAATTTTCCACATGTATATCTATAATAATATTTGTTATTGTTATTTTTAAGCAATTTTTTTCGGAAACCCATTTCTCTTCGAATAGAAATCTATATTTATGTGGTGAAACATATTACACATTAATTGAATAGTGTGGGTGGACCTAAAGAAAAAATTTAAGGCAATAATTAATTTAAAGAATAGGTAAAAATACTAAATTTAAAATGTAATACTTAAACGCTTTTAAAAATTCAAAATCACAGTAGTATATTTTGTAAATAAGCGTTTAGTAATTTTTCATATACAGACGTTAGTGTATTCAGTATACTGTATAGCGCTAAAATATTGTAATTTTTGTTGATTTTTTGAGCCTCGTTTTTTCCGTGTATAAGATAATAATTTTTTTTTAATTTCTGTAAGACAAAAAAATTTTTGAGCAAAGTTTGCCGCCCCCTAAAATCTACCGCCCTGGGCTCTAGCCCAGGGATGGCGAACCATTGGCACTCGTGCCACAAGTGGCACGTTTGAAAATTTTGATGGCACGCACAAAAACAAAATTTTCTTTTTAAGTTATCTTTTTTAATAGAAACGAATTAAAAATTATTAATCTACACTTAATTTATAGTTTATGATATAAATTTGTAGTACTGAATACCTGTCTTAGTATGTTGACTAGAACCGTAAAATTATACATTTTATTATTAAAATATCGCATGAATTCTTTCGAAGTATATACAGATGCGCATTAGATAAAAATTTTTGCGTATCCAGTTTCGCCTTCTTAAGGTATTTGAATGTTGTTGCTGTCGCAGCGGTCGAATTAAAATTTATTTTATATCCTGATACAATACGTACAATAGATACCATTTGAAAAATTAAACTTAAAAGTCCTTGAGTGGTTGAGTTTTAATAAATTAGAAATGGAATTAGTTGAATTTCAGTCAAGTACCATATAGAACCAAAAATTTGTTGATTTAAGAAATGATTTAGAAATTATTGAAAGTAATCGATTATTGGATAAAATAAATAAAATTGCAGAAGATGAAATTCTAACTATACATGGAATTCAGTTCCTGACACGTTTAATTGTTTAAAACTAAAAATATTAGCAAAGGCAATTTTATCAATATTTTCATCGACGTGGGCATGTGAATCTCTATTTTCAGAATTAAATTTTATAAAAAATAAATATAGGAATAGAATGACGGATGAGTCGAGCTCTGCATGCGTACTGTTGAAATTAACTAAATATGAACCAGATATTAAATCTTTTTCATCTTGTGTACAGCAACAAAAATCACATTAAAAACAATTTTTTTTAACGTGAATTTTGTTTCTAGCACATTGCTTTTTGTAAAACATTGATTAATAAAAAATTGTTTAAAGATGAATTGTTTTTGTTTGTTTGTTTAATTATACTTACGTATAGTTTCACCACGCTAACATTTCGAATGAAATTTTATTGTGGCACGTTACCTATTTAAAAAAGAATTTTTATGACTTTGTGGCACGGACATCAAAAAAGGTTCGCCATCCCTGCTCTAGTCTATTCAGCCTGCTGGTAAATCCGCCACTGCATTGATGCAACTGTTATATTCCAAAGTTTTGCAAACAACTATCAAAACTAAATATCATGTTCTTTTTAAAAGTAAATTGTCGGGTAGTTAAGGGTAAGGCCCGACAATTTCAGTTTCAGATCAGACATGCAACTGCCCCTCTTTATCTCTCTTCAGCAAAACATAAATGATTGGCATTGTGCATCTTGAGGGGTTGTAAAACCAGGTGCCATCCTAGACTAATTTACTACTAAATCCAATCCACCCTGAAATTGGTCTGACCATTCAAAAAGCGGACATCTTTAATAACTTGATGACTACTTTGAACTTCGACTGACTATTCTGTAATATTTAATTATTTTGTTTGACTTTTCTTATTTCCATTTGTCATCTCAGAAACTCAGTTGAATTTATCTGGTAAATTCTACTACATATATTGAGATTTGAAAATATCATTTGAACGTACAATATCTAATAATGAGAATATACTTGTATTTGACTCACTGTTTCAATTTCGAATTAAGTTGTTAGTTAGTTAATATAAAAACCATCTGTGACATGCACATTTCACAGTCCCCGATAATAGATACATAGTAAGTGTGTTGTCAGACGTCGACCACTCAAAGCAATCGTTTTGGACTTTCTTCCAGCGGTCATCCTGAACTAACTAATGAATATTAACACACGTAATTACTTTCGTATCCGGTGGGTGTACATATGTGTGTGTGTGGATAATGAATGAACAGACCGAGCGAACAGTAGATACTGACAAGTGCATTTACGGTCAGTGGCGTGGCCGAATGGAGCAGTAAAAACTTTTACTACCCGATATTAAGAGTAACCTAATTTGTTTGCCGAAACAGATAAAGGGGCGAACAACATGTACACCCACGCGCGTAAAAGTAACGTAATTATCCTCTTCTAATAGTAATTTTCGTTTGTGCTCTGCTAAATTTGCCATCGCGGAGAGTCATGCTAAATTTGCCATCGCGGAGAGTCAGAGTCGTAAAATTTAATTAACCATAATCGTAATTCTATCTTCTTATTGAGGTACTTTGCAGCTTCCCTTCCCTTATTATGGATGTGTTGAGTGTAAATGTGCGAATTTATACTCGAGATTATATAATTATATTAGTTGTTAATATGGGCTCTTGTAAATTGTTTGGGTGCTCGTTGAAACCTTAAAATGTGGATTCGAGTTTCACATTCAAATATAAATCGCACTAATTGTTTGAAATATTACCATAAACTGGTGTTTCGAAATACCTTAAGCTCTTTTTAGGAGTTTTCATAGGTCATCTATAAATTGCAAAAATTGTTTAAACAGATAAGGGTGGGATAGCATTAGGATCTCGTAAATGGTGAGAGGTATGGAGTTGATTAAATTAGAGAAAAATTGGGCATTTTGTGCCCAGTAATATGCCATGTAGAAAGTTTTTAAAACTCCGTTTTTTTGTTTTTAAATAATGCCACGAAAAAAATAAAAAATAATGCTATCCCAACCTTATCTTCGATATTTTGTAATTATGACTACTTTAGATCAACCCCCCAGTATTGTAGTAAAATTATGATTAAAGAAATGAAACACCCTTATCGCGAAGAAACTCTAAAATAACTAAAAACCGCCCTCAAAATGCACCTAACGAACTATATTCCCATTTATCTCCTTCATTTCCTCCCTAACCTAACGATCGTAGCTATTTTGCAACCGAACGCTTTCACCATGTGAATTTTTTCCTAACACATCAGGAAAATTAATGTTTTTATGTTAATTCCTGAATTTGTCACTGAAATGAAAGTGGTCACCGGTGGATTCCCATGGGGTTTATTAAAATATTGTGCATACCTATTTTTGTTAGTATTTGCATATTTGATATTTATGGATAAGATAAAATAATTTCATTTTGTTTCGTTTTTGCGAATAATAATGCCATCGGTTCGGAAGTGAGTTGCAAATTTGTGTATTTGCCTCAGGAATACATTAAAATTTCATTTTATTTCTTTTCCTCCGGTTTTCCACGGGGAAAACAGTAAAAATTTTTATGGTCTTTACTCTGGAGCATTTCAATTTAAACTGTTCCAATGTACGTTTGGTAACGAAATTGAAATTCAGAGCTTTTCATTCTTAAAATAGAAAACAGTCGATGTATTTGCCAGTTGTTTTTCTTCTTATTACATTTACATAGTAACAGTGCAATTGAAACAAATATTTAAAGTAAAAGGAGTGAGTTGGGTACGTTATTGGAACTCCGTTTCGGGTTTGGGAAGGAATTGAAATAGGCGTATTCGAAAATGTATGTATACATGAAATATTCAACGTAAAATTGGTTAGAATTGAGGAGATATCTATAGGTACGTGTATTGTAGAACGATTTTGAGTGGAAATTTATAAAATCAACTCAAGAGTTTACGAAGTGTGGAAGAAACACATCGTTGTGATTTGTATCAAGTTCCTATATACGTCATTTTCCTTGAACTAAATTACCTACATAGTAGTGATATAATCAGGAAATTCATGATTAGAAATATTTTTAATCTTAAAAATTGTCTACGTTACAGTTACGCCACTGTAATACTTTTTGGAGGGTATTTTTTTTATAGATACCCTACCTGTTGTATCTGAATTAAATTGCATAACACTTATCCTTTATTAAATAATGGTGAATAAAGATTCCTCTAAAATTATCGGTCGATTTTTGTACTAGGTGCAAAGGAATTGAAATAGGCGTATTCGAAAATGTATGTATACATGAAATATTCAACGTAAAATTGGTTAGAATTGAGGAGATATCTATAGGTACGGGTATTGTAGAACGATTTTGAGTGGAAATTTATAAAATCAACTCAAGAGTTTACGAAGTGTGGAAGAAACACATCGTTGTGATTTGTATCAAGTTCCTATATACGTCATTTTCCTTGAACTAAATTACCTACATAGTAGTGATATAATCAGGAAATTCATGATTAGAAATATTTTTAATCTTAAAAATTGTCTACGTTACAGTTACGCCACTGTAATACTTTTTGGAGGGTATTTTTTTTATAGATACCCTACCTGTTGTATCTGAATTAAATTGCATAACACTTATCCTTTATTAAATAATGGTGAATAAAGATTCCTCTAAAATTATCGGTCGATTTTTGTACTAGGTGCAAAGGAATTGAAATAGGCGTATTCGAAAATGTATGTATACATGAAATATTCAACGTAAAATTGGTTAGAATTGAGGAGATATCTATAGGTACGTGTATTGTAGAACGATTTTGAGTGGAAATTTATAAAATCAACTCAAGAGTTTACGAAGTGTGGAAGAAACACATCGTTGTGATTTGTATCAAGTTCCTATATACGTCATTTTCCTTGAACTAAATTACCTACATAGTAGTGATATAATCAGGAAATTCATGATTAGAAATATTTTTAATCTTAAAAATTGTCTACGTTACAGTTACGCCACTGTAATACTTTTTGGAGGGTATTTTTTTTATAGATACCCTACCTGTTGTATCTGAATTAAATTGCATAACACTTATCCTTTATTAAATAATGGTGAATAAAGATTCCTCTAAAATTATCGGTCGATTTTTGTACTAGGTGCAAAGGAATTGAAATAGGCGTATTCGAAAATGTATGTATACATGAAATATTCAACGTAAAATTGGTTAGAATTGAGGAGATATCTATAGGTACGTGTATTGTAGAACGATTTTGAGTGGAAATTTATAAAATCAACTCAAGAGTTTACGAAGTGTGGAAGAAACACATCGTTGTGATTTGTATCAAGTTCCTATATACGTCATTTTCCTTGAACTAAATTACCTACATAGTAGTGATATAATCAGGAAATTCATGATTAGAAATATTTTTAATCTTAAAAATTGTCTACGTTACAGTTACGCCACTGTAATACTTTTTGGAGGGTATTTTTTTTATAGATACCCTACCTGTTGTATCTGAATTAAATTGCATAGCACTTATCCTTTATTAAATAATGGTGAATAAAGATTCCTCTAAAATTATCGGTCGATTTTTGTACTAGGTGCAAGGTAATAGAACGGCATAATATTCACAGTCAACCGCCTTATATAAACCAAAAAAAATTATAGTAGGATGAAACCCATTGGAAAAGGAAGATAATATAACATAAATTAAAGGAACAATAATTTACGGGCGATCTGAGGTTGGTAAGGGGAAAGGGGTGAGTTTTTAAGGGTAAAAAACGGTTTTCCTTGATTTCCGGAAAAACTACAAGTCTCATGGAAAAAAGTTAAATGGCAAAGTTATAGGTAATAAAAAGATCTACAACTTTTGTATGTACACTTTTATCACATAACCTCAAAATTTATGTGAAAAATTCAAATAAACAGCTTTTTCGTTTTTTATTTTTCTTTAACAAAAAAATTTTTTTTTACGAAATTTGGTGAAAACACCAATTATATGAGTTGTTATTTTAACCTTTTCCATTTGGATTCATTATTATCGTTTGTACTGCCATAGTTAAATACCGTGAAGGTGTCAGATTGAAAATTATCATGCTTATTGTATGATGTAGGCTAAGGGTAAATCAGTTATTTGCCATAGGTCTGTGTAGTTTCTTTAATTTATTACAATTAGCAAAATTTAGTTTTCTTATACCTATGCAAAATTCAGTTAGGTCACACTGAACAGTAGAACAGAACTATAGAACCGTTACCTCTGCAGTATAATTAGCGACCCAGCGTAGTGGGGGCGGTATTCTTTGGGGCGGCAAAATTTCACAATAAATAATAACTCTTATCTGAACTAAAAATGTTAATAACTTCTTTTCATATATTTTTGCTACTATAATTCGCACAAATTTAACTTGTTAATTTCCTTCTTAATTAACTTTCTTATTTAGGGGAGAATTATTGTATTTACTCTATTAGTTAAAAGTTAATTTTTTGTGATGTATTTATATGTTCCTAAAGCCATTTTTTGACACTTTTACGGTTTTACGAATTAAAAAAAAAGGGAAATTTAATAATAGAGGGTGGCGACGTCACTGATTGTAATTTTAGATGGCGTAATGGTACTTTCTTATGAGAAATTCATTACAAAAAGAAATGAAGTTACCTATGCATAAAACACAAAAGAAAATTGATTAAGATGGCTTACATTTTCCTGCTTAATTGCAATTTTTTTGTAATTAGAGTTTAGTTTGTACATATAGATGGTTAGGACGTTTTGGTGATCGTTAAACTGTTCTTTGGGTTACCTACCATTATATTTTGCTCAGTAACATTACAATTTTAACGCTTTCTTCCTCCTTGGCGAGGTTTGGTAGGACTCTTTTCCTTCTCTCTTCATATTATTTATTCAATATCTAATGAAAGGCAATTGATAATAACATTCTAAAATATACAAGCTAGTTAAATAATAAAGTATCCTATTGGTTAATAAAATTTATTATTAATGCATTTAAATTCGTATGGGGAGATTTATTCTTTATTTTCTGATATTTAGGGATTTTTATTAAATTCATTTTTATTTAAATTTTGATTCTGTAACCAAGCAGTAGATAAAATTTTCAGAAATTTCGGGAGACATTCGAAATTTTCATACTATAACTATAATCTTACATTACATTACATATTATAAAAGTAGTAGGGTGGTCGTTAAAAATTAAATTTTTTCCGGCGCCCTAAAAGATCCTTCCTTTTGACGAAAAACTGCGGGAAATTACTTTTTTTTTGTTTTAAACGAAAAGAACACGTGCCGCCAGACAATTTAAGTTCACTTTTCGATAAAATTATAGTTTTTTAAAAAATTTGTCACATTATTTAAATTTAGACAAAAAAATACCGGCCAAGTGCGAGTCGAACTCGCGCACCGAGGGTTCCGTACAAACCTGTATACAGGGTTATTCACGCTATACGCCACGGAATATTACGGCCAAAATATGAAAATTTCAAAAACTTTAACTTTTGGGTTATATAGGGGTCTATTATGGTTACCTTTTAAAATTATTTTCATATTATACAGGGTGTACAAAATGCCCTAAAAGTATCAAACATGCTTTTTTAAATGGAACCCCCTGTATATTATTACATTTTTGGATTCTCCGATCAAAATAAGTGTTTGTTTTGATAAGGTTTATAACACCTAAACCTTAAGGTTTTTTAAGTAATTTGAATTTTATAAAAATCTAACCTAATTTTTATGTTTCAAATACTTAATAATTATTTAAGTTATGTAAGCAAAATTTACAATGAAGTGTAACAATAGATCATATTTTATATCTCAATTATAATAAACTCGTCATCTTATACAGGGTGTCCAAAAATTAATACTACTTAAGTAAGAACTTTAAGGGGTTGTAACTTGATTAATTTAAATGCAACGCAATATACATACCAGAAAATGTATTTTTTAATTACCTATCGATTGGTATAAGGGTGTTTATTAGCTAAGTCTTCGCGTTTTTTAAGGAAATGCTAAATAATTGTTTTATGCGCCATTTGGAGTTTTTTAAATAAAAGTTCCAATGTATCTAGTTGCCTTTGGTGTTTATAGTCATATGTTATTGTTTATTATTGAGGTGTTGCTTATTCAAAATGAAAATTTATTCAAAAAAGGAGCGTATTAATATGATTTTTATCCTTAGGGAATGTAATAAGAATTGTTTACACTCTTTCGAAAAAATTTTCATTTTCTGACACTATCCAAAACCCACATGCAAAATTCAGTTCGGTTATCAAAATCATTTCCATAAAGTTCTTGACAACGCTGGATTTTATGAGGACAAAAACCGTGTTTTTTAAAGAATTCTTGAAATACTTGATTGGCTTATGTTCTGTATTTTTGAAAATCTGATTTTAACTAATATTGGGATTTTCGATAACTGATTCGACTACTGTAAAGACATTTTCTTCATCTTCAGTGACTGAATTTATTGAAAAGGGTTTGTATAAGTGACATTTCCGCTTTCTTATAATTATACTGTTGTAGGTTTCCGGGCTTTGTGACCGTGGTCTATAGTATAATTGACGCCGGCCGTGAAAGCCTACAGAACTTTCTTATAATTGTTTTAATAATCTTTTAAAAACTGCTGCCTTATAATGTTTTCTTTCGGAAAACCTTTGAGTATAAACTCGAAAAGCCAATAAACAATTCTTGCAACATTTCCCAAGGATAATAATAAATAATATCTAACGTCTAAACACCAAAGGCAACTAGATAGATTGGAACTTTTAATTAAAAAACTCCAAATGGCGTTTCCTTAAAAAACGCGAAGACTTAGCTAATAAACACCCTTATACCAATCGATAGGTAATTAAAAAATACATTTTCTGGTATGTTAAAAAATATGGCGTTGCATTTAAATTAATCAAGTTACAACCCCTTAAAGTTCATACTTAAGTAGTATTCATTTTTGGACACCCTGTATAAGATGACGAGTTTATTATAATTGAGGTATAAAACATGATCTATTGTTGCACTTGTGGCAAAGCAATGTTTTTAATTTTTTGTAAATAGTTTGTACATTTTATTTCAAATTTATATTTCTTACTTTTGTAAATATCACTTCAATGAACTCCTTATCTTGTTTCCTTTCTATTGTTCCACTATCGCTATTACTACTTTTACCTAGAATTTCACACTCACCTGTACCCGCATGCACCCCTTACTAATAGCTGGTTTTACCCTTAATTGCTTTCTTTTGAATTCTGTACTTTCCTATCTATTCAATTCTACGTATTTATACAACCAGTGTCATCATCCTTACTCTTACTACTTTTCTTTCTATCACATCTATTTTACTAACAACCCTTTTGTATAAATACTCTCCAAATTTCCTTTCTCAGCACATTCTACGTTTCGCATCTGAATAAGTAAGTTGCCTACATTGTTTATGTTTATTTTGTTGTCTTTGTTGTTTTTATTTCCACTATTCTTGTGTTTGAAATTTTGTTACTTGTTTGTCTATCTGTTTGCATCTAGCATCTTTTCATTTGTATATACATCTTCATTTATTCGTTATTCATCTCTGTACATAAATTGTTATTTTTATTGTTAGTGTTTTTTTTTTATATTAATATTAACTTTAAAGACGCTAAACACTTCATTGTAAATTTCGCTTACATAACTTAAATACTTCTTAAGTATTTGATACATAAAAATTAGGTTAGATTTTGATAAAATTCAAATTATTTAAAAAACCTTTAGGTTTAGGTATTATAAACCTTATCAAAAGAAACACTTATTTTGATCGGAGAATCCAAAAATGCAATAATATACAGTGGGTTCCATTTAAAAAAACATAACTTTGATACTTTTAGGGAATTTTGAACACCCTATATAATACGAAAATAATTTTAAAAGGTAACCATAACAGACCCCTATATAACCCAAAAGTTAAAGTTTTTGAATTTTTCATATTTTGGCCATAATATTCCGTACCGTATAGCGTGAATAACCCTGTATATGTGATGTAACTAAAAATTTAAGGTTTGCGGAATTTTTCCTTTATATGTGCTATAAAACATTGCTTCGTGCCACATTTCAAGATTCTAAATCGACTGGAAGTACCCTTTAGGTTTTTATTCCCTTGCGAGTAGTTGCGAGTTTGAAAATGTGCGGCTTAAATTGCTCTTTCTTTTGATTGCGTTGACATAGAAGTTTGATTTTGTTAAAGCTTAAAGGTATTATAGACCTGAGTATTTGATATCAATTTCAATTTAATACCTCTACGCGTTCATGAGGAAAGGGGTAGTAACTTAAAAATTACTAAAAATACTTTTATTATATGATGTAACTAAAAATTTACGGTTTTCGAAATTTTTCCTTTATCTGTGCTATAAGACGTTGCTTCGTACCAAATTTCAAGATTCTGAGTTCACGGGAAGTACCCTGTAGGTTTTGATTCGAAAATTTGCGGAAATTTGCGGCTTAAACGGCTGTATCCTTTGATTGCGTTGGCTTAGAAGTTTGATTTTTTCACAGCTCCAAGGGACAATAGACCTCAGTATTTGGTATAAATTTTAGCTTGATACCTCCACGCGTTCCTGAGAAAAAGGGTCTTGACAGACGGACGGACGTACGAACAACGAAGTGATTCTATAAGGGTTTTTTCTTTTGAGGTGCGGAACCCTAAAAATCATGAAAACAGGCTTGTAGGAAATTAAATTCTCAACAAAAAGGTTTCTTTTGATTTTTTATGAAGTTCACATCCATCAAGATAATCTTATTAATAAACTAGTAAACTCTATTCAGTTATCACTTTGAGCTATAAAAACTTTATTTTTCTTGAAATATGACCAATTCCCTTAAACTATCATTAATTTTGGATATTTCCATTATTTTTTGTCTAAATTTAAATAATGTGACAAATTTTAATAAAAACTATAATTTTATCGAAGTGAACTTAAATTGGCTGGCTCTGTTTAAAACCAAAAAAAAATTTTCCCCGTAGTATTTTGTCAAAAGGAAGGATTTTTTAAGGCACAGGAAAAAATTAATTTTTAACTACTACCCTGAAAAGTAGTCATGATATTTGCCCATGAATATCTTAGGGGATATCCTTATTTTAGGTGAGCTTTCATTTAATTTGGATCTTTCCCTTTCACTTATTATCTTATAAAATTTGGTCAATTTCTCTCTTATTATTAAAAGAAAAAAGGAAATTAATTATAACAACCCCTGAAATAAAAAAGTAGACATGAGGTTCTCAAGGATTCTTCTTCTATTAAATAAAGATTCGATGATATTTACCTACTTGCTCCCACCCCCTCTCCGCCATCAATCTTAGCTCACGCAATTGCTTGGACGCCTTTTATGAATACCATAAAAAATATAGTAATACCATATATCTGTTTGTGTAATTTTATTGAGATAAAACACAAAACTACAACAATAGATCATGTTTAATTCAACAAAGAGATTTTTCGGTCGGAGATTTCAACGGGCTGCCACGAACTGAACCTCTCTTAGCAAATAAAAGGAAAAATGCTGTCGAGCCTATTAACCACGTAATATTTCATGGTATTCATTTATTACTTAGTTAAACATGAAACGTATAATGATACGTGAGTGTTTTTGAAGTGAATAAACTTTATTATTGTACTCCTTAGTAATTAAACGTATGCGTTACCGTTAAAATTTAAACAGTGGGCCCGTATACATTTTGTATATTATATGTTTGTTCAAGTTGGACTGCGTCCATTAAACGTCATATTGGAACATTACTTTACTTGACTTTAACAATTAAGCAGGAGATAATTAAAAATTAAAATATTACTTATTAGGTACGTGATATGCGTGTGTTATGGTAGCAACATTCTTTGAAATATCGTCAATGGCGTAATTAGGGGATTCGGAAGGGGTGTCAGTTGTCCAGGATTTTAAGGTAAAATAGTAAAAACCAACAATTTAATCTGCAAGGGAAGACAATAAAATGATAGTATTGGGGAACAGAAAATGATTATTATGTTACTATTAATTTTAGTTTTGTCTAAGAGGCGGTTAAGTATTACTCAATGTGATTTGAGGGTCTTGTAAATAGGAGGGTGCAAAATGAATCAAGAGATGTGTAATTGCGTATCGTTTATTAAAAGTTAAAAGAGCCACAGCAAGCCATGGCCGGGACAGCCAATAATTTTATAAAAAGAAGACTTTCCCTTTCCCATCTCATATCACTCCCAATACAACCCTTCTCCATTTAATTATTTATTATTTCCCTTTTTTTTATATATGTTGCAGTTAAAACTAGTTTTCAGATAGAACGCGTTCTTCCTAGTAAGAATTAGTTTTTAAATCGAATATCTATTAAAACTAGTTCTTACTAGACAAAACGCGTTTTTCCGAAGCGAGTCAGTTAAAACTGTTCGCGTAGTAGATCCTCATCCTTTTTTAAATTTAAGTTTGACTGATTAGATTTTATTGTGTGTTAATCAATGTTCTTTAACAATGTTTCTTATTGAAATCTTATGGTTGTTTTCTGTTGATTTATTTGATTATTTTATTTACCTACTGTGGTATCCGATGGTCATCTTTAATCCTTTAAATATTTTACGCACGCTTCTTTCAAAAAAAAAAAAAAAAAATTTTTTATATAGTTTCTCGATCATGGTATTACAAAATTATTTATCAAATTTCCTGATAACTTTCTGAATATTTACTTGCATTTTAAGTGAGTAAAATAAACTAAACAACCACATGTTTTTTTTTCTTGTTTCTGTGTGGTCTGCATAGTTTTACTATTGGTGTTCAGGCGTTTCGCACACATGGGGTGTAATAACCATAAATACTCTTGAGCTGACGTGAGACATGTTCTCGTTTAGTTAAAATTTTGGTACTTGTCTCGTAGATCGATTTCCTGTGGGAATTTTTTCTTAGATGCGGCGTGGGTTCGATTAGTTTTGATGACGTATTAGTACGAGTCTTTAAAAGGGCTGCGAGGTGATTTTTAAGGCATTCAATTTTGTTTCTTATTCAATTCGATAGATTCAATTCAGCATATTCAATTCGATATATTCAATTTTGTTTCTTATTCGATTCGATCCATTCAATTCAATCATATTCATTTCAATTCGTATTCAAATTCCGATATTATAATTTGTTTTGTGTCTTTATTTGTATTTTGTGTGTTTTTGAGTTTCTGTTTTTGAGTTTTTGTTTCAAATTGGATTAATTACTTACATTTCTAACAGGTATGATAATTATTTTATTATTCTAAATTAATATTGTTTTGTTTTATAATTTTTATTATTTTAATTATTTCAAATTTAATTTCACTGTTTATTATTTTCTTTTATAACGATGGAAATTCTGTTCAATTGTTTATTAATTTTTATATAATTTCAATTCAAGTAAATCTCACTAAATTAAGTAATTTACATTTTTAAAATATTTTCAATTCAGGTAAATCTCACTAAATTAAATAATTTACATTTCTTTAAATTCATTTCAATTCAGGTAAATCTTACTAAATTATATTTTTTAAATTATTTCACTTAAAAAGTTTTTCAGGCTTAACATTAATATTTCATTTTTCATCTTTTATAATAATTTGTGTATATTTTCGAAAGGGGTAAAAACATTTTGTGGTTCAATCTAAGTATGAAATGCCTTGTTGTAAGTACTAATATTTTCTCCCGTGTGGACGTTGATGGGAGTATAACAGGGGCTTTTGTTATATTGAGGGTTTTATCGATGATGCCTCGCTCAAGCAGAAAGATGTCTAGGCTAGATAGAAAATGCAAACAAATATTAGTCGTGTAGCCCGATACGTTCCAACGATCATCGTTATCTGGATTGCTTCCTTAGGGACTCCAGACCCCTAAATTAACTAACAAATATGTTTTTGGTTTTAAAATGTGCTGCTGTTTGTAGGGATTGAATTTCAAATTGTGTCAAAATTTATCAAACATTCGGGAAATTGGGTTTTGTTTACATTTTGTGAATTTTTCATAAGTTTTTCTAAATTTTATTACACCAATTATGTTTCATTTTTGTTGAGCCTGAAAACTACAAAATTTAATTTATCTTTTCCAAGTTGTTTTTTGATTTCATTTTATTTGAGAATTTTTAATTATATTTTACAACAATTTCTTATTGATTATTTTACATACATTTTATTGGGTTTTTGTCTTATTGTGTTTTTACCTTTTTATGTGTATTTGTGTCCCCTGATTTATATGTGTTTTATTGAATTTTCCTATTGATTGATTATTTTTATGTGCATTTTATTTTGTGTTGGTTTTACCCTGCAATTTACATGTTTTACCTGATTTTATTTTTGCACTGGATATTTTGATTTTTATGTGTTCTACTTGATTTTATTTTTTTTTGCATTGGATATATTTTTTTTTGATTTACTTGTGCTACACTGGAACTTATTTTTACCTGGATATTTTGATTTACTATTTTACTGTGATTTGACATTTTGATTTACTTGTGTTTTTCTTGATTTTATTTTTACCTGGATATTTTGATTTACCATTTTACTTGGATTTAACATTTTAATTTACTTGTGTTTTTCTTGAGTTTATTTTTACATTGATATTTTGATTTACCTGTTTTACTTGAATTGATTTTTACCTGGATATTTTGATTTACAATTTTACTCGAATTCGATTTACCTGTGGTTTTACTTGAATTGATTTTTACATTGATATTTTTGATTTACATGTGTTTCACTGGAACTTATTTTTTTTATATTTGATATTTTTATTTATTTGTGTTTTATTTGAATTTATTTCTACATTGGATATTTGATTTATATGTGATTCACTTGGATTTGATATTTTTGATTTTTATGTTTATTTGAATTTGTTTTTAAATATTTGAGTGGCTGAGATCGTGGTTTTCTCTGTCAGGCTCTTTTTCCACGCTAGCCACAGGCTGAGTCTGACACTCTCATTTCCAAATTTACATTTCATTTTGATTTTGAATTAAAAAGTAGGAATGAATTCATTGTGTTTTATTTAACCGTGTTCCTCTAATGGTAAACCCGTACCAGAGTACAATTTGTCATTTTTGGCAAGACCTGGCTTTTCAACACAACGAAGGGTAAGAAGTTTTTGACGATCACGTTGGCCTAGGTAAGTTACACTACACTACTTATAATTAATATTGTCATATTGGCAACTAATTTAAGTCGATGTTCCCTAAAAGGTTCCTTTAGTGTTAGATTATTATTTGGTTTTCAGTGTCTTAAATCTTTTCAATAAATATTTTTAAAACTATATCATGTTTTCAATCCCAAATTAGTTTTTCTAGTGCTAGTTTTAACTACAGCTCGAAGTGACAACTAGTTTTATCTGAAAATCAAATATATCAGTGGTAAATTCTAGTTTTAACTGGGTATTTATAGTTTTAACAAAGGCATTAAGTAAAAACTAGTTTTAACTAGGGAAAACGAGTTCTAACTAAAAACTTGTTTTAACTGTAACATATATCGTTTTTAACAGGGTTAGACCTTTTCCGTCCTCCCCTATCATGCTTCCACTGATTTACTTTCCGTTCTTCCATTAATTTACTTTCTATACACTCTTCCAGCACATGAATCATTGATTCTTCTTCCTTATCATATATTCAGTATTTTCTTTTATCTCATTCATCCAATATTTACATCCTCAGATTTGTTATTACATTCATATCTATTTCTTCCCTTAAATATTACGTATTCTGGTATTAAATGTACTTGTCGTGGTTCTCATAAAAATGATTTTATCTTTCCGTATACGTCGATTCTTGTATCTTTTTCAAATCCTACCCTCCCCCCATACCACCTCATTACATATTACTCTCATCATTTCTCCTGCATACATCCCTATTCTTCTCCTATTTCCCAACTGTTCTTGGTTTGTATTCGTCTATTTATTTTTTCAATTTTACATTATGTAGGTAAGGTTATGGTTTATGAAATTCAAAAAATTTTAATAATTGACATTAAAATAGCTAAAAACGATAACTAGTGTGTTAGATAACGTTTGAGGAAGGGGATGGGAATGAATCGTTACTGTATCTATGCTATATAAACATAACATGAGGCCAAACATAATTAAGAACAGGGTTATTAAATATTTAATACTGTAACCCCATCTTTGCATTAATATAGATACCACTTGTTCTTATTAAGTAATAGACTCAAATAAACTTTACAACTTTATGATGTGAGTCGTTTTCTTTTTTATATCCTTGTTTACGTACCTATGTAAGTTTAAGTTTGAATTATAAGAAAACGTACCAACCTACTGGAGCCAGCCTTTGCGTCGTAAAAAGTACAATACCCACGTCTAGGTAGAAGAGACACTTGTTACGTTTGTAGCTTATTAACTGAAATAACTGTATTAATTTTATCTCTTCTTTGAAGAAGACAGGCTTGAATAATATAATAACCATTAGATATATATATTCAGAAAACAAAATGTCTTTTTAATTACGACTATAATTAATAGCAGTTTATGTGTTTACCTTAAATACATAATATAATGAGTAGTTATTCAGTTAGGAGTAAATTTAAACGAAAATAAATATGCACAAGGAAGTAAAAATTTTAATGACAGAAAATGCTACTGTTTAATGTACTTATATCCTATTAAATTTAAGATTTCATGCAGTTATAATTCAATCAATTAACAAGTTTGGAGTCAGGTTAAACTTCATTTCAGTTTCTACAAAATTTAAATTCTATTGATAAATAATAGTACAAAGCCAACTCAATCTTGAAATGAATATTTTATTTTACTTTTGAAACTAGAAGTCGTAAAACACGAGGACGGATCAAATATAAACGAGCTTTTTTAAATTAAGCGCCGGATAGTTGTTCAATGCGCATACGGGCGTTAGCAACTTGAAGTGGGGATATTAGGTGACACGGAAACGACTCGTCGTATTGCTGTGTTTGCTTGGTTAGTAGCTATCACAATGAGTGAGAAAGAGATGCATAGCAGCGTTGCGCAACGGATTGTTATTAAGTTTCTTACACGTGAAAACGTGAAACCAGCTGAAATTTTGCGCAGATTGCTAGCAAAGTTCGGAAATGAAACGCTTTCGTGGCAACGGGTAAAAGTTTGGTGCAAAGTATTTAACGAAGGGCATAATCGTGTCGAATATGTAAATCTTCCCCTCGTCAGCGCACCAGCATATCGCCGGTTACATTCCACTCGTTAGAAACCTTATTGAAGGGGACCACCACGCCACTGTGCTTCAGATATCTGTTGAACTCGGCATCAGCTATGGGAGTGTCCACAAAATTATAACGAAAATCTGGGGATTCCAAAAAATTTCAGCTCGTTGGGTCCCAAAGTTGCTGAGTGAAGATCATCGCAGCTTTAACGCAGGCCCAACTCCCGCCCTGCGTCTTTTTATGAAAACGAGATGAAAACACTACCAATCCGTTGGGAAAAATGTAAAATCAAACAAGGGGGATATGTCGAAAAATAGAAAAATTTGTGTTGTGAAAATTTTTAAAATAAATATTTACTGAACAAAGGCTCGTTTATATTTCATCCATCCTCGTATATGCATAATACTTGAAAAGAACAATATGTTTTATTGGCATAGGCTTGATAAAATAATGAAATTTCAGAAAGCATACGATACACTAATACGAATGCTATAATAATTTCCATTCTCATTTTAAATAATAGTTACATAAGTCTTTCGTTTTATTTAGTTTTCAGGTACATATCTCCAACGACGTATTTTGTAAATATATTCAGTTAAACATTACATGCTTTTGTAGGCTCAATCTTTTTTTTTTTTTATTCAATAAAACGAGTAAAGGATAGACTTCTCCTGCCGTCATTGATTACTTCATACACTTGTAATCTCAATTTTTATAGGTTATACTTAAGTACTTATTTAAATACATAAAGTATGAAAGAGGTTCAATTTTGCAAGCTAAAGCCAATATAATTGTTTCTTTAATAAATATGTATCTAATAATTAATCACACTAAGAATAAAATTGTCACGAAATTCAAAATGAAACACTATTCTGTAATTTAAGAAAACGGATAGCACATTCATAGAATTATACAAATTAGTGA
Source organism: Agrilus mali (assembly GCA_029378335.1). Taxonomy (NCBI): domain Eukaryota; kingdom Metazoa; phylum Arthropoda; class Insecta; order Coleoptera; family Buprestidae; genus Agrilus; species Agrilus mali. The sequence continues at coordinate 8,079,479 of CM055656.1, read as the reverse complement.
AGGATGAAAATTTAGATATATTCTGAATCATGCAAAGTTGCAGCTCATGTAATATAACTATCAGTTAGTGACCTTTTTGAAAATTTTGGAAGATTCTTGAACTTTCTGGAAAATTCTAGAACATTCTTAAACTACTATAAATTTGAAGGACATTCCCCAACCCTCTGGAAATACTAGAACATTGTCCAACCTTCTGAACAATTAATTTCATCCCCATATCTTTTAAACCAACCCTTGCAGATGAAAACTTATTTCGTGGATATATTGATTAAAACAAGTAAAAATTGTTCCTGTTGCCATTGATTGCCTATTTTATACACAAACAAGATAGATAATTTACGGAATTGTCCCTAAGTATGTTTTAATTAATTTATTGAACGTTTCCATAATAATGATACTTTTTTTAAAAGACAAAAAAAAAAAATAGAAAATAGAAGATAGTGCTTAGAAAACGGGTATTTTTTTACATCCTTCATCCATCACAAGAATATTCACTTCGTTCGTATAATCCTTTCCTACTATAACCAAGCACTAACAGAGCATAGGGTCGTACGAAACGAAAGTAAGATTAGGAAAGTACGACAAATGAAAATTATAAAACTTTTATATGAGTATGTTTTAAAAAAATGGATTTTATTTTGGTCCTGGTACTATTTTTGTACATAGTACGTAAACGTTAATAATAAATAATATTTTCAAGGCCACGCGCCTTCAAACTTGCTCCGTCTTATATATTATTGTGTATTACAAAAAAAGGAGAAGAGAGACGATACGATACGATAGAGCAATCCACAATTCACTCTTTGCAACCGATGGTTGTCGTCGACCCGTTGACGACAACGTATATTTACTGCACAGGAAGAAGTTGCTTGCTTTTCAAAATGTTATGAACCTGTTTGAGTGTTGATTAGATGTAGCAAACACCTGAGTAAGGCAGTACAGGTAAAGTTGAGGTGGACGAAGAAGAAAAGAGAGAACCATCATCAGGCGCATGCAGGATAAGGGACGGACGGTTGCTCTGTGTGACGACGACGACCACTACTACTACCACCACTATACTCGTCGTGTAATAAAAGTTCAGTTCGTAAGCGATCGTGTCAGCGTGAAGTCGGTCAGTGCTGCGCGGGCATTTTATTCTTTCTCGAATGGAAAACTTCTGAGAAAAGTTTTCGGAACTCTTCACGCGAAAGTTTTATCTGTCTTAATTTCCATTCCAAAAAAGTACCCATGTATTAAACGTGTAATACCAACGTATTATTAGGTATTTGTGCCGGCTGGAATAAAAATATCGTATTAGCTACCTGTCGGAAAACGTTTGTCGTTCGGTGTGCGTGGCAGCAGCAACCTGTTAAATAAACACGACATTTTTACTGTTAGTTAGTTACATATAGTGTTTGTTGTTCGTTTGGTTTTACCTTATTTTTATTATTATTATTATACGGAATGTACAAGATGTTTTAATTGTTGTGATCGATAGATGAGGTTGTAATTGTGATTGTTGGTGACATGAGTTTACTCGAAGGTAACCCCTTCTCGTTAAGGGGCTTCTTGCTGTTTTGTAGTTGTTGGATTTTTTATGCGATAGCGGACACTCGGGGATTGCAAGGTAAAAAATAATTCGTATTTTTTAATTACACGCATAATTTACACTATTTGTACATACATAAGTAGATACATGGTTTCGGCTATGGTTTTTACTTGCACTGCAAATTGTTTGTCATGTTTTATTTATGATTTGCAATTGCGGATATCGCAACGCGTTCCCATTTAAATATCATTAATTAGCACATTTTACATTTGTTTATTATTATACGTACGTATGTAAATTGTAAATAATAATTGTAAATTCCTCGTTGGTAACTGAAGGAAATATAACTGTAGCAATTTCGTAAGTTCTGGCCAATACAGGTAGACAGAACAGCCAACAATTACCGGCAAATTTGAGGGCACTAACAACAGCAAAACCTGTATCTAAATTCCTAATGTCCAAGAATTATTACAAGTTAAGGTTTATACCGAATTGAAAAAGGCAATATAAAATACTAATAAAATTAAATTACGTACGTAACATTAAACTAAAAAAGTGTCCCTGAAATTGTTTTTAATTTTCTGATTACCTGGTACCTACAACAACATATTTTATAAATAATCAATTAATTTTATTGATATATGCGTATCTAATGATTTAATGATTTGCGTACTAATAGAAGTGTTAAGATTCGCCTACAATATGACAGAGAATAGGTAGGTACCTATTCATCATTTAGCTAATTACAAATTTCAGGCCTTGGTGCCATGGTACCAAGTGACACCTCATGAGCAATCACAAATACCGTTGAGCGTTTAATGCAATAATTGTACCTTATTAGGTTGTGTGCAACATGACAAATATTGTTAAATGTTTTTTTGACCTGGCACCTTCACCAATACAATTCGATTAAATAAGTTATTATCATACTATTTTTATATTTTTTTCTTACTTAGGTACTAAAAACATAACCAACAAAAATTAATTTGTGCACTTATTATCTTGTTTATATTAGTATTCTAATCAATTCATTAAATTTGCATTAAAACAAAATAACAAATTAGGCAGGTACGTACCTAGGTAGGTACTTAATAAAAAGATAGATGTTTCTGACGTTGACTATATTTTAAGATAAAGTATATATATATACGCATGTAAAAGGTTTTTTTTATTGTTTGCCTCGTTAATTTATTCGTTTATACTTAAGTACGATTAGGTAGTTATTTTTTATTTGCATTGTAAATGTCTCTGGTCTCTAGTAAATAAAGCTACGGGAAATTTAATTAAATAAATTGGTTGAGGACGTAGTTGTGTGCACGCATTCTAAAAGAACATTTAGGAATGACAAATCCAAAAAAAATTTTTGATTTTTGCACAACAATATTTTACCTATACTTTTTATAACTAATTGTAATTGAATTGGAGTTAAACACTGCATTTGAATGTTTGCTTATTTTAATAAATTTTTGATGTACTTAACTTTTTGTTTATTGAAGTGTAGGTCACTTTTACATGATGCAAAAAAGTGGTGTTTCAAAATTGAGTAATATCTTAAAAAAAAGTAGATATTAGGGCGTTATTAAGATCGAATTAACAAATACAATTCGCAAATTAAACATTTAAAAAATTAAGGGAAGTAGACAGACTATTTTTTGTTATGTAGTTTGAAAGGGAAAGGTGCATACTTCAAATAAAAAATTTATTATTGATCATTGTGTGGGTAGGTACAATGATTCAAAAGAAATTGTAACGTGCAAACGTTTGTTAGGTAGGTACCTACCGGTGCAATAATAAAACCTCGAAAATAATTGCGTTTGTGGTCAGATTTTTCCGGAGAATTTTTAGCAAAACCGCAAACGTAAAATTGCAATATATATATTTCCGTTTCTGTGCTAATTGTTACGTAACTGTAAGCACTAAAAACAAAATTGCAGGACATTTTAAGACGTTGAATTTGCGAAGTAACGATCGGTTAATTGCAAAAGGTTATTGGCTTGGTGTTAAACTAATAATATTATAACTTTCTTTCTGTAATTTACCCTTAATTGCGATATCAATTTTAGGTAACACATTATGAGTCTTTAAGTGCCATTAAATGTTTAGAAGAAACAATAAGTATAATTATTATAGCTACATATATATTTAGATATTATTTTAATTGTATTTACAATTAAATCTCAAGTTGATTGTCTCATTTTAATTTAGGTAAGTAAGTACCTACTTAGATACCTACTTAATATAAGTATGTAATATGATAAATTAAGTAGTATTGCATTGAATTATCATTAAAGATCTTGATACATTCATTAATTTGTTGTTAAGGAATAAAAAGGAAAAGTAATTGAAACCACAATTATAATTGTTATTTTAGATATTTCATACATTAACTTGAGATGCATTATGTCTCTTAAGTAGTTTTGATCTACTATAATTAAGTACCTACGTTAAATTTTAGTCTTTTGATATTCTCGAAGCATACCTAAGTATTTGTGATTTGCTTTACTTAATAGATAATAATAATGAAAAGTAAATTTGTAAAAAGATTATTGCAAATTACTGGATATAGGGATTAATTAATTTTATTTTAATTTTTACTACCTATGCCCGCGACTTCTTCCGCGTGGAATAGTGACTTTCGGCAGCATTTAAAATTCTTTTCTTCTATATTTTTATTTTCTGGGCCGTAAGCCTTTTGCCGACGTCATTACACAAAACCTTTCATTCCTTATTTTTGCCCCCTTTAGGGTAAAATTTTTACAAACATTAAATGTCCTATTTATATCTAATGAAAAGCCTAAAAAATAAGTTTCAAGCCTCTAGCTTTATATCTACTTATCTATCTCTGTACCAATTTCTCATTTAAATCGGTTCAGTAGTTTGGGCGTGATTGCGTAACACACAGACAGACAGAGTTACTTTCGCATTTATAATATTATAGATTAACATAGTTTAATTATAGTTGAAAATAGTTTATATAGCTTAGTATTCAACTACTTTTATTGATCCAAATAAACAAAACCTCTATAACTTTTTACACTTAATCTTTTAATTTTCTGGGCCGTAAACTTTTTGGACGACGTCATTACACAAAAACTTTCGTCGGCTGATTTTATCCCCTTTGGGGTAAAATTTTACAAACATTGAATGTCGTATTTATTTATATCTAATCAAAAGCCTAAAAAATCTTTAAAAATAACGGAATTTCCACACAAACTTTCCTATTTCAGTCTCTTACAACTCTTTTTTCGCATTAAAAAGTAGCGTATGTCCTTTCTCAGGCTCTAACATATCTCTGTACTAAATTTCATTTAAATCAGTTCAGTAAATTTTAGGCGAGATTGTGTAGCATACAGACAGAGTTACTTTCGCATTTATAATATTCCGCGAATTCATTTTCATCGATTTTCCCATGAGAATAAGATATTTTCCCGCAGTAAAACGTAGCCTATGTGTTAATCCAGGGTGTCAGCTAACTCCATACCAATTTTTTTTAAAATCGTTCCAGCCGTTTAGACGTGAAGAGGTAACAAACATACACATTCACACACTCACAAACTTTCGCCTTTATAATATTAGTGTGATAAATGGAACAAACGCAAACTACAACATAAAAGGTTTTAAAAGAACAACAACAAACAGTAAAAAGACAGTAAAGAAGTGTACAACTTTACTATTTTCTTCGTTAACAATACTGTCAGGAATTATTAGTTTTCCCAACTCGTTAGGTATAGCACTTTTCCATGATTTTCCAGTTTTATTTCGGCAAGCACCAAGGACTGCCAGAATGTACGTATAATAACACAAACCCACGTTCATAACACTAAATATAGGGGATAAGCATCGAACACATAAACGAAGTAGTGCACCAACGAATCCATGAGTAATATTGAAAAATTCTACGTCTCATATGCTATAAATTAATAGACACATCACTTTGAATTCAAGAAGTGTCATATTGTAACTTTAAGATAATTTTTTAAATTTGTTACGTATGTATAAAACATTCTTGTATTTACATTCTCTAATCATTTTAAATCAAAATTACGACATTTTACTTATAATAAGTTAGTATATTTCCTCAAAGTAATAAGGTGCTTATCCTTTTCATAAATAGAGACTATTTATTTTAAAATGACAACATTTCTTTAGGAACTGATTTCACGTTAAAATAATTTGATTTAATACTATTGATTGTAATCACATCTTCCATATTAATAAGTATAATAAATACCTTAATTTTGATTACAATTGAAGAGTTTTCTGGTAAATAATACGTTGCATTTTTTTCTCTGAATGCAATGTTTAGAAAAATTTTCTTTCTTTTAAAGACTAGCGGGGACTATTACGAAATTTAGACAAAAAAATTGCAAAATCGGTCCGGCCCAACCAGTTTCTCAAGTTATGCTGTAATTTACTAACAGACAAGCGAATATATCACTCCATTAAAATAGTTGTAATTTTCAACTATGCTTTCTGTGTGATTTCTGTTACTGTATATGGGACTTCTGTGAAAAAATTTTGTGTTCTAATCGTAACAGTTTGGAATATGCGTTAATATTAAACTTTTAACCCCGTTTCACACTTTTGGGGGATGATTGTGAAAGAAATCTTTATTGATCAAGCTTCCTGACTCAACGGTTTGGGATATGCCTTGATCAGTAAATAAACTAATTTTTAACCCCTTCAGAACTTTAAATTCTGGGAATCCTTTCTTACTTTGTATAAGAAACTATTTTCCAAAATTTCAACCCTCTAAATGGGCTGTGCGTTGAAACAGACAGTCATTTTTGTTCATTCGCGTTGAAATTACGCGAGTAATCCTATTATACTACTTTTTTACGGTGGTAGAGGTAGTTGGTGTAGGTTTAGATAGGTAAGTGAGAATAAGAATATGTATATGATAACAGGAATAGATTTATTTAACTATATACAATGACTTAAACTAGGAATTGAAAAGGATGATTACGATAAGATTAATGAAATGATTAATGTTGAGACGTTGGAGTAGGTAGGGTAGTTTGATTGGATACGTAAGGGAAGTTTAGTTTGATAAGTAGGATAATTTGATTTAGTATAAGGTAAGAATGATTTGTTGGATAAGTAAAATAAGTATGATTTACCCTCGGCAAGTAGGATAAGTTTGGTAAGTTTGATAAGTTGAGTAACGCAGGAAGATTTCTTGGATACTGATTTTTTCTGTCTTTCAAGATTGTTTTGTGCCAGAGTTGTGTAGTTTATCTGGCAGTAGGGATAACAATAGAATAGGAGTCGATAGAATATCTGGAATTGCTTGGGATAGAAAAGGGTAAGAAAAGGATCAGAGAAGTGAAAGCAATATTAAGAAGGACAATGAGTACAACACTTTCTAAAATTATGAAAGAGTGAATGAGTGTAACGAATGTAATAGGGTAGATTTTAGAAAAAACTAATAAAACAAATGAGGGTGCAAAAGGATATCTCGAATGGGAATTTTATTTAGAGGAAAGTGGGTGGTAAAAAGAGGACCGTGACGGGAACAAAGGAGACGTCTCAACAATTAGTCGTGGTACCTATAAATGTAAAATAAGAAAAACAATAGTTAGTAAATATACAAATGGTACCCTTCTAAGTAACCGTACAAAAACACTTTCTAAACAATTAAGAAAAGTATTACTAGAAATTACTGTAAGATACCTACATACGTAACATTTTATATTTTTATTTTATAAAGATAATGTATTAGTGTGGGCTGGTCAGTTTTCTTCTTTTGCTGTTAATTATTAGGCAAAATATCTCATATGTAGGTGGTCCTCATTAACAGATTCCTGTAGGTATTATGATTTTTGAGAGTTTTATTACATCATACAATTAAACACCCTCACTTCTGGACGTCTTTTCTCCAATTTTATTGTTCGTGAAATTTCTACGGTATTTATAGTTAGTGTGTGTTCTCGTTGCCGGTTCAGTTGCCACGTGTATTTGTGTAGGTAATAAAATATGCGTGGCAGGTGTGCATATGCATATCTCCTAGGCAAAGTGCACTTAGTATCAAAGTCGTGCTTGAAGAAGGCACTCATTCAAAAGAAAAAAGGGTCAAGTTACTTTCATGGTTCTTCCAAGAATTCGTTCTCATTACTACGACTTCCGTATGCGAGATTTTTTCTTTCTTTCGAGTTTAACAATGCAAAACGAATAATAAAATCTACGTGCACACCGACACAAACTGTTTACCTCTAAATGTAGCACTTTTTTGTGCAGGTGTTTCAATTTCCATTCTGCGAAATGAAGAAATTTGAATTTAGGTTTTTAGATTATTATGTTTCATGTCATATTTCTTATTTCATACGGATGTAAAATACATTCCTAGTTGTATCTATAAATTATATACAGATGAAATACGTGTTTCCGTCTTAGCAAGTCGAAACTTCCGAGTTACTTACCGTATCTGTACGTACAAGAAATTATGAAAGTCAACTAACTGTGTTTTTCTTATCTTGTTTTGTAGTTACAGTTTTAAAATGAAAAGCCGTCAGGAACAACAACTGCCAAGTTGAACTTTGAGACAGGATTTCTAATTTAACTTTTTAAATTTGTTTAGGCACAAAGATTTCAGCCGGGGCGAGAATCTTTAAATACGTTCGCAGATAATAAATAATTGGAAACACGTTTCGGATAAATTTTCATTCGGTGTCAATTTAGATGTTCCGGAGAAGCATAAGGTTCTGTGTTTTATTATTCGCCTCGAATATTTTCGATTAAGTGTAGTGGACCGCCAAATCCCACAAGAATTGATACGTAAGAAATTCGAAGAGATAAACTTGCAGGAAGAAAAGACGTTTAGAGATAGTAATAAGCAAAAAGAGAAACGTATAAACAAGGTTAAAACGAAGATATTTTTTTGAGGTTACTATCGTTTCTGTATATAGATACAATTTTCATTTCAACTTTGTTATGTGGTGGAATGTTTAACGTCGAACCTAACAGTATTTTGAAGAAATATCAAATGTTTATTCATTTAGATAAGACAATGGCGAATTTGACCTTACTTTTGTCCTTACGGTCGTTTGGTTAATGACCCACCATTTTTGCCTTGAAACATTTTTTAATAATTACCTAGATCTATCTTGTAAATTATTTAATTAGTTTTTTTAATTATAATATGCGGACGATGGACAGTATTGCAGATGGCTTAGGGAGAGACGCATTCTAAATTAAATAAAAGTGCAATAAATAATATGAAGTTAATTTTGACGAATAAAAACACACGAGTTTAAAATTTTAACAGATTTAATTATTCAACTTTACAACTGTTTCGCCAAACTTTGGCTTCATTAGAAGTTTATTATTAACTAAAACCTAAAGTGATATGTAACGTATTTCCTTATATAATATTTTGTTAAGGGAGGTGGAGCAGGGAACATAATCAGTAATAGAGATTGGCTTAATTCAGTTTGTTCGTTAATTAATAGACTACTCTATTTTTAAATTTGTTAATTTCTAAAGCCGACAATTTATACCAAATATTTTTATTGTGCAGTACGTTTAATTCTTCGTTAAAATCATGACTATTTGTTATTGGGTAAATGGTTAGCATCATTTGAGTTTATTCTTTTATGTTCTTTAATTATTCTTATGCCAAAATTTCTATACTATTTTTTCCAATATAAAACATATTACCAGATTTGCAATTTAATTTATATACTCCTGTTTTTTGTAGTATAAATACATTAAAAATAATAATGACAAAACGGACAATTTTTTTTGCTTTTTTTTTGGGAGCAAATAAATCGAAATAAATGTACGTAATGTAATAGGTGCATACGTGCCACATATCTTTTTACGTTTTGTTTTGAATGAACAATAGTTACCTATACAAAAAATTACGTTAATGAAGTCCTTTCAGTTCAAAGAAAATTTTTGAACTATGCATTCCACGTTGAGCTCGAATTCAGTCGCGAAAAGCTTAAAAAACGCGTACACTATTAAGCTCTGTTACCTTTTATCTTGTTAATATGTGAATAAAATGCGATAAATTTTCGACGATGGTCTAATTTTTTAAAGTTGCAACTAGGCAATAAAATTTTCAAAAGATTTATTAGCTTATAAGCCAGTCAAATGATTGACACAGGCACTCAAAATGATACAACAACAATAATGAGAGGGTGGTTTCCTGTTTCGTCACCTCATTAAAATTTACTTGAATTGGACTTTTCTTTTTCTGTTTCGTCACCTACGATTTAGGGTCGAAGATTTACAAATGTAAATAAACATACACCACTAAAAATATATTAGGGTTATAGTATGAAGTGGTCGTTATGATTTACCTACTTTTTAGGGTTCCGCACCTCAAAAGGAAAAAGCGGAACCCTTATAGGATCACTTCGTTGTCCGTCCGTCCGTCTGTCAAGACCCTTTTTCTCAGGAACGCGTGGAGGTATCAAGCTAAAATTTATACCAAATACTCAGGTCTATTGTCCCTTAGAGCTGTGAAAAAATCAAACTTCTCAGCCAACGGAATCAAAAGATACAGCCGTTTATGCCGCAAATTTCCGCAAATTTTCGAATCAAAACCTACAGGGTACTTCCCGTGAACTCAGAATCTTGAAATTTGGTACGAAGCAACGTCTTATAGCACAGATACCTAAAGGAAAAATTGCGAAAACCATAAATTTTTAGTTACATCATATAATAAAAATATTTTTAATCATTTTAAAGTTACTACCCCTTTCCTCATAAACGCGTAGAGGTATTAAATTGAAATTCATATCAAATACTCAGGTCTATAATACATTAAGCTGTAACAAAATCAAACTTCTATGTCAACGCAATCAAAAGAAACAGCAATTTAAGCCGCATATTTTCACACTCGCAACTACTCGCAAGGGAATAAAAACCTAAAGGGTACTTCCAGTCGATTTAGAATCTTGAAATTTGGCATGAAGCAATGTTTTATAGCACATATAAAGAAAAAAAATCGAAAACCTTAAATTTTTAGTTACATCACATATATACAAGTTTGTACGGAACCCTCGGTGCGCGAGTTCAACTCGCACTTGGCCGGTTTTTTTTAATTTTACCAATCCTAAGCCTGGAATAAGTGTGAAGGAATATTCATCAAAGTAATTTAACACTTATATAAATAATTTATCTGAGTAATAATTTCGAGGTACCTACCTATAGGTAATAGTTTATTTCAGGAGGACATATATGACGAATCAGGAGTAAATGATTACTTACCTGCGGACAAGTATCAAAGAGATAAGGTGACGAAACAGGAACAAAATCATTCAGTGACAATAATGTTTATTGTCTTTCCTATACCTGAAATGTCATTATGGCATTTGCCCTCAACTGTTCATTACTTATTTTTAAACAGACCAGAGCTTTGCAAGCACAAGTGGCTAAAAGAGGATGATGGCATAAAAGATAATTAGGTACAAGTACATATGGACAAGGGCAGTTTTATTGCCTGATCAGTCACTTTAAAAAAATTAGACAATAGAATATTTTTTATAATCAAATTACATAAAACAGAAAAATATATTTTACTGAATTATTTGTACTGCTTTATATATTAGCACAGTATGTACGTACCATACATATTTTATTATGCAAGAGAGCCTACCTGTTAAGAAAATTGAAAGTTTTCAATGATTTAACTAAGACTCAAACTCTTATATTGACTAAGTGATTTGTACTCATTATAAAAGTAGGATTTACTAGTGTAAATAATAACGAGGATGGATCAAATATAAACGAGCCTTTGTTCATAAAACATTTATTTTGAAAATTTTCACAAAAACACAAGTTTCTCTATTTTTAGACATATCGCCCTTTTTTGAGTATAAATTTTTTCCAACGGATTGGTAGTTTTATCATCTCGTTTTCTTTCATAAAAGGAAGCAGAACGGGGAGTCTATCCAGTTGCGCACAAACGCCTCCACATATTCATAAGTCTGAAATCGGTCGCCTACTAATGATTCTTTGAGGGGCCCAACATGTGGAAATAACAAGGGGATAAGTTTGGGCTATATGGATGGTGCTCCAAATGAGTCTAGTGCATTTCACTAATTTGGACCTGCGTTAAAGCTGCGATGCGAACTCGAGCAGCTTTTTGATCTTCACTCGGCAACTTTGGGACCCAACGAGCTGAAATTCTTCGGAATCCCCAGTTTTTCGTTATGATTATGTGGACACTCCCATAGCTAGTGCCGAGTTCAACAGATATCTGAAGCACAGCGACGTGGTGGTCCCCTTCAATAAGGTTTCTAACGCGTGCAATGTTAACCGGCGATATGCTGGTGCGCGGACGACGAGGATGATTTACATTTTCGACACGATTACGCCCTTCGTTAAATTCTTTGCACCAAACTTTTACCCGTTGCCACGAAAGCGTTTCATTTTCGAACTGTGCTAGCAATCTGCGCAAAATTTCAGCGGGTTTCACGTTTTCACGTGTAAGAAACTTAATAATAATCCGTTTCGCAACGCTGCTATACATCTCTTTCTCACTCATTGTGATAGCTACTAACCAAGCAAACACAGCAACACGACGAGTCGTTTCCGTGTCACCTAATATCCCCACTTCAAGTTGCTAACGCCCGTATGCGCCTTGAACAACAATCCGGCGCTCAATTTAAAAAGGCTCGTTTATATTTGATCCGCCCTCGTATCTACAAAATTTAGTACAGAATAGAAAATAGTAAAAGTTATAAAAATATTTGTTTTGAGTGGCTGGCATTTGTAAACAAAATAAATTTTCTATTCAGCCTTTTTTAATGTTATTTATTAATTATTCACCTAACGCTAATGTGGTAGTTTAATTTTTTTGATATTGTTTGAGGCATATCTTTTCAAATTATATACAGTATCTGCGCTTTAAAATGGTACAAAATTGGGAATAAGAGTAATTTTACAAGCATATTTATTTGCTCTCTTCCTTTGAATACGGTATAAAAAAGTTAGGATTATTCGTTCCAAGACACCCCAATGTTCGAGATCGTTATCGAAGTAATTAAACCGTAATACGTTGGTTGGTAGAAATTTTCTTGTAATTCCAGTTCCACTTCGCATTTAATTCACAGGCAGCAACCGTAATAAGAAAATAAAAAAGGTATTGAATCAATCTACATCTCGGTAAATTTCAGTGCATGAAACTCAAATCACCTGGATCGGCGATTATTCCAGTTTTTAAGTAAATTGTGTTCATGGTTATTAACAAAACCGTTTGAAAGTGCACGTTTTGAGTTAAGTATGGTAATGCAATGTAAATTAAAAAAGTTATTCGGCGCCGATTCCGATAATTTTAATTGCGAATTGTGGCAGTTGATTTTAAGAGTGCAAGCTCAATTTCTCACGTAGGTCACATTTTTACAGTGCCATTTGCACAAATTTAAATTTTGTATGCGATTATTGTCGTGCACACAACTCATTAAACAAACTCATTTTTGTTGCATGAACTTTGTAAAAACAAATAATTAATTTGGAAATTGCAATTGTATACAATACATCAAAATATGTAGGTACTGATGATTTTTGGATTGTTGATACTGTATTAGGTACCAAAAAAAAAGGAGGAATATGTTGTGTATAATATTCGTCGTGCTAAGATTAAAATATTTGAAACAAATTAATGTATAAAGGGTTTCGGGGATCAGGATTATTAGATATAGTTTTTGTATTTGGGAGGACACCTGCCCCCAGGATAAATTAAATTACTTAACTAAAATTTTTTATTAGAAAAATCACTTTGTTGACCTAGTTTCAACAATTTGATGCTTAAATAAAACATTTTAGTGACTAATTGGATAATAAAGCAAACCAAACCAAGTTTCATAATGAAATCTATCTTTAAAGAGTTTTGGTGCAGATTTATTTAGTAAGTACTTATTAGATTCGTATACTTAATGCCCTTTTTTGAGCCTTATTATTATTTAAGTCGACTTACAGATTAAAATTATAATTTCGACACCTAGTTCCTAAACAATTTGCGGATTAATGACGTTCCAAATACTATGCAGGCAGACAGAGGTCATGGCGGGGTCAATTACAGTCTATTGTTTTATGAGACGCCATTTTTCGATGACTAATGACGTCTGAAATATACGGTCAACAACATACCTGCATTCGATTTATAAGGTCTATAATGTCGTCTATAGACTACAGTCTTTTTACAACTATTTCAATATATGTACATTGATTTTTTTTGTAAACGCTTATTCAAGTTTTAAAAAGTTTGCAAATGTTGGCAATTCTCAGAATATATTACATGATAAGTAACCCAAACGTTATTTCAAAAACACAACACTAAATGTCCAAAGAATGAATGCACTCCTTTGTGGACATTAAAGAACATAACGTTTTTGGCATTAGGGTTTGAGATATTTTTCCGTGTTCTAAAACTATGAATTTTCAAAATTGTAGATAATATATACCTACATTTTTAAAATATCAAGATCTTTAATTATTGCACTAAAATATCGAGTACAGGTCACTTAAATCAAGTCCTACACCTGCTATAAGAATTTTAATAAATTATTTTAAAAAACGAAATAATTTTAGAAAAAAGCATTTGATACAACTAAACTATTATTGGAAATAAAAATAAAATTTTTATTTCAGAAAACATCCTTTTTTAAAATGCCAACAGCATTTGTTTCTAATTATAATATATTCTAACTATATTTTTAGTTTTTTATTAGGGACTGTTTATAAAATACGTCACACTAAAATTAGCTTTTTTTAACCTCCTCCGCCCCGGTTGGCACGCTATGTCACACTTTCTGTGACCCCCCCTGTAAATATTACGTCATAAAAACTAAACCCCCCATGAACATGATAAATTTTGATTAATAATACACAAATTTTAATAGTAAAAAATATTTATTTTATTTTATAATAAAATTTAAATAAATGAATAAATATCTTTTGTAACGAACAAATAACTAATGTTTCTATTTATCAGAAGTTCAAGGATTCTGTAAAAATTCAGTAACATTTTTTGATGAACGGCGAACGTCACATTGCCGTAGACCCCCGTCCCTTAATGTCACATCTTGTCACACTCACCAAGACCCCTCCTCTCCCCTTGTATGCAAACGTATTTTATGAACGGCCCCTTACTAAATATGACGCCGCCAATGGAAATTTGTGGTCAACAACTGCTTCTTACATCTCTCTAAGTAATTTTTCCTTAGAAAACTAACAGAAATTCATTCCAACGAAAAAAAAAATAATAAGCATTATGATCTTATTTAGTAAATTAGTTGGATGTTTTCAATTTATAGAAGTCACAAACAAATTAAACGTGAATTTCTTTACTTAACATTTATTTAAACAATTCTTTTTACCTGTGAAACGACAGTTCTGGTACTTTTTCTTACACATTGACTTTTATGGCCACTCTGTTCCTTCAAAAACACAAATAAATTAAACAGCAGTTTTCACACAACTCCAATTTTCTTAGCTGATCGCGACACAATGTTTGGCACCAAAAATATGGCGTTAATCGCATACGAGTTCCTTATATTTCCTGGTCTTAGGTTATAATACTTATTATAATGTGTTTATATTTTATATTACAATAATTTTTTATATACATACTGTCTGTTGATAGCAGAATCTCATCCTTTTTTCTCTTCAGTAAATATTTTTTTATTTTACCCTCAAATGAGAAAAAAGGTTCCTTAGGATAATCATAATTACAAAATCGTCAATCCCGAAATATTCTTGTATGAATTTGGACATTGTATTCTTTTCAAAAAAATATTTAGCTATAGCTTCTATTTCTTTATCTTATTTTAAAGTATGTATATATGTACTGAGTAGAATCTTAACCGGATACGGCCAAGAGTTTGCTCTAAAATAATTTTTTCAACAATTCGTTCAAGTTTTGCTGAAACGTGTTCCCCTTTCTTTCCACAACAATCACAACCAAAACCAAAAGTAAGAATTGAATATTGTCAATTTTAGTTTAATTATAAAATGGAAAAAAGCATTTTTAGTAGATGTTATGATCGATTAAGGGCATAGAAAATTAAAATTGAGCGGCTTTTTTATCAAAATCGAATCAGTCACCGAAAGGTTTTACAGTAATACCATCCCAATTTTACTATAGTCAATTACAACTCGGTAATAGAATTTCAATTTTCATTACTTTTACCTGCCGGTAGTAGGTTCGGAGGGGCCCCAGTTTTCGAAACGACTGTGGCACTTTCTTCGTAATATAATAAATTAAAAAGTAGGATGCAAACGTAAAAAGTTATAATTTCCCATTTGTTATGGTGGATATTTTGTGCTAGAGAGCGAGAGAGGTTTCGCAGAAGCGCAAGGTAGATCTTTTAGAAAATTAGCTAAACAGAAGAAACGAGATCTTTATACATGACTAAATAGCACACGGCTCATTCTGTTAATCGCTAAAGAAAATACTTTCGTAGCTGGACTGTATAACTTGCTATAGGTGAATAACCTAGTAATTTGTTCACGTAGTGAAGTGCGTGGATTGAAGCTGAACCATTGTAATACATTCGGTTCGTGTAACTGTATTCATGTATTTACCTACCTGAACGTTCGTTGTGAGTAGCAAACTGCCACGTAAACGCCTTGTATGTTATGTCCTCTGAAATCTGTGAAAATGTCAGCTACCTAAAGATCAGATGTGTAGGTTACTCGAAATAGTTCTGTTTCAAGAGATTTACAAAAAATAATAAGGAGAGGTTGACTAAAATTCGAAAATAAGAAGACAGTAAGATATTTAGATAATTTTGCAAACATTTAGGGCAGTGGCGGATTTACCAGCAGGCTGAATAGGCTAGAGCCTAGGGCGGCAGATTTTAGGGGGCGGCAAACTGTTTAAAAATTTTTTTGTCTTACAGAAATAAAAAAAAAATATTATCTTATACACGGAAAATACGAGGCTCAAAAATCACCAAAAATTACAATATTTTAGTGTTATACAGTATACTGAATACACTAACGTCTGTATATGAAAAATTACTAAACGCTTATTTATTAAATATAAGTACTATTGTGATTTTGAATTTTTAAAATATTCCAATAGCGTTTAAGTATTACATTTTAAATTTAGTATTTTTACCTATTTTTTTAATTAATTGTTGCCATAATTTTTTTTTTAGTTCCACCCATACTATTCAATGAATGTGTAATATGTTTCACTACTTAAATATATCTATTCGAAGAGAAATGGGATCCGAAAAAAAATTGCTTAAAAAATAACAATTACAAATATTATATAGATATATATGTGGAAAATTAATACTTTTCTACTGATATTTCTGATGATATTAACAACCTGTTTGAGTGTAGAATAAAAATTTAATAAATTTACACGTAAAAAATTGCATATTGTTGCACAGAACTTCATAAATATTATACATTTCTTAGAATGATGATAATTAAAAAAACAATAATGATAATATTGTAATAAATAAAAGCTGTAAATATCCATTCAACGAAAGTTCTTCTTAACATTCTTACATTTTTAATCCTAATGAATTCGTATCAATATTTGTTGATTAGTCTGATAAAAATACACGTAATACAATGATAAAGTTGCAATTTCATTGACAAAAAATTGATTGTGAATTAGGGTATAGAATTGCAGGTGTCAGTAGGGGCGGCAAATTTTGATTAGCCTACGGACGGCAAATGTGTAAATCCGCCACTGCTTTAGGGATATTAAGAGCGTAGTTGCTCCTATTAACTTTCGAACTGACTAAAAAGTATCTTAGGTGATGGTCACATTTTTATTTTTGATGCCATTGAGTTTGAATAGCTTTGTCTTTAGAAGTACACACTTTATGGTTAATTTAAAATACGATATATGCCATATTTTTTTACAAAAGCCATGCTTTAATAAAATAATGAAACTGAATTGTTTTTACCATTTGTTGTTTCTTTACGGTACCTACTCTATAGCAAATAACGCTCGTTTGAGTTGTGTTTGTGCAGCATCGAGCATAGAGCCACTTCAAGTTCAATTTAAGAAATATCGGAATTTGAGATTGCAGTTTCTGCATCTTTTATTTATCCCCGGGAAAACTTATTACGATTCCGGAATGATAAAGATAAATCTGTGCAAGCATTACTACTTTCTTTTTCCGTTTCTAGTTTCTTGGGGAAATGGCGTAGGTATTTGAAGAAAGAAGGGAAGTTATTTTAGAAAATCGGGGCGGGTATTCCTTTGAAGGTGCTTCTCATATCGTACAACGGTTTTATTAACAATTTGGTATATATATCGAATCGCAATACGGAAACTAATAATAATTGTGGATTATATGTATTATTGAGAATGGAGTAATAGCACCCTCATGAATTTTTATAACAAAATAAAAGAAGTAGCAGCTTAGTATGAGAGTTAAAAATTAACTTATATTTGTTACTATAATACATATTCGTGCCCTGTCGGTTGTACATTACAATCATCATCAAATTCATCAAAATCTCATTGCACACTCGTCAGTCGCCGCAGCTATGATGAGCAGCAACTGGCTCATTACTCTATGCAATCGTTAAAATTATATTGGTGGGAGGAATGACCTAACTGTTGGCGATCTTAAATGCTACATAAAACCAGACAACTGGCCTTCCGTCATTCTGAACCACGAAAAGCTGCAAAGTGTGGGAATTAAAAATAAACAAGAATCTTGTGTACTTATGCAAATAACACTGAAATTAATTGAACATTGTAGAGGTAAACAAGCTCCACCCGTTGCATGTTACAATCTCCATCAAAATTCCGTTGCAAACTCGTCGGCCACCGCAGCTTGGATGAGCAGGACTGTTTCACTGCTCCGTTCAGTTGTTAACATTGTACTGGTGGCAGGAAAGACTTACATTTTGACAATCTACAATGTTAGATAAAATCTAACAACTAATCCGCCAAAATTGGGATAAATAGATACTCTAAAGTCAGTTGTATGTTTACGGTCACGTCCTTGCAAAACAAATTTATGAATCAGCTTAATCCTGTTTATCTTTGACCGTTTAATGTTTCAATAAAGGCATGTATAGTTTGTGATGTTGCTGGATCATTTTATTTTAATGTCGAAAATTTACAGCTGTGTGCTATGAATGATCATTTAACAGACTGATTTTATTTGACCAAGAAAT
This sequence comes from Agrilus mali, assembly GCA_029378335.1. Classification (NCBI taxonomy): domain Eukaryota; kingdom Metazoa; phylum Arthropoda; class Insecta; order Coleoptera; family Buprestidae; genus Agrilus; species Agrilus mali. The sequence goes on along the minus strand of CM055656.1, from coordinate 8,060,842 downwards.
AATAATGCAAACGTCCAAACGCAACGAAACGTGTGTGCATAAAATAAAAAAAAAAATAAGTCTGGCAGGAATACTCAATTGGCTTACTTGTTCACTAATAAACTCCACTGGCATGGGTCAAAATACGTTGAATGACCCTGTACACATTGTGTAGTGTAAGAACATTCAATTAGATTATCTGCTTAATTCGTGTTATGTCGTACCTACCTCCTTGAATAAATAATAATGTAAGCTATGAAACACCGTTTTAATAATAATAATTGTATCGTATGTATATAAAGTAGTAGAAGTTACGAGAATATTTACCGCACAATTTGTTTATAAGTGGCTTCATTAAATGATGCTTTAATAGCAAACGTTGTGAAATCGTTTCGTCCATTTGGCTATTTCGAAAAGAAACTGAAATTTCCTTAATAACACGTCAGACGTATTATTATCTACGAATTTCTAAAGCTGTTTTGGAACTTGCATTGTTCATCATTAAAGATCTTGCTAATAATAAAAGTCAGACAATTTTTTATAAATGAAAAATGAAAGTGATGACCTGACCAACATCTAATTTATATACATATCATAAGCGTCAATGCCATATTACTGTTTTCTTATGGATTAAGAAGAAGTACACTGAGAGGACGTTAATTCGTTCCCAATAGTTTCCTTAAATGGCAACGTCGCGCCTTTTCGGTCTGTATGTTGTCGATAATGTAGGAAACAATAATATTGCGAGCAGAATCGCATCTATTGCTCGCTAGTTTCGTGGCTGTTTCAATGTTTACATACTTAATATACAGGGTCTTTCAAGTTGATGGGCAATTAGTATATGAATAAGTAGAATGAATTCAATTCTGAAACTTGGGCTCGTTTGGTTATTGTTTATGCCGCTTCTTTTAAAAATATTTTCAATTTCGATTTACATCCGGTTATACTGGAAGTAGATGTTAACTTTCTTATTTTAAATGGAATGACATACTTCAAATTGTAGATTTTCTCAAAAAGTATAAGCAAAGTTATACGATAGCCCCATATCAAAAGACGCCAAATTCAATGAGGAATTCGAATATGTAGTCAAAAATGGGTCATTCTATTTAAAAAAAAACTGACTTATGCCTCTTTGAAGTTTACCAACTTTGACCACAAAATTTGAACACCCTGTACATTTTAGTTAAAAAACACAATTTTTTTCGATAATGTGAATAGTTATCAATAACTGTTACGAATTATAAAGCAAAATCTCAAAAATTAATTGAATTACGGTTTTTTTAATGTTAACGTGCAGATGTTAAAAATTTTGAAAAAAATTAAATACATAAATCAGATTTTCTATCGGAAAATGTAAAAAAAAGTATGTTCTATTTAAAATAAGAAAGTTACCATCCACTTTCGATATAACCGGATGTAAATCGAACTTGAAAATTTTTTTAAAACAAGCGGCATAAACAATAACCAAATGAGCCCAAGTTTCAGAATTGAATTAATTCTACTAATTCATATACTAATAGCCCATCAACTTGAAAGACCCTGTATATTAAGTATGTAAACATTGAAACAGCCACGAAACTAGCGAGCAATAGATGCGATTCTGCTCACAGTATTATTGTTTCCTACATTATCGACAACATACAGACCGAAAAGGCGCCACGTTGCCATTTAAGAAAACTATTGGGAACGAATTCACGGAGTGTACATTGGAAATTAAATAAAGAAAGAAATAATACATTTCATATGCTGTAAGACTGCAAGAATAATATCATCAATATTAGAACATGGGACACGTTTAGCCAAAAATATTTTTTATGGGGAATAATATTATTTTGTTTTTCCTGTGTGCTAAGAGTTTAAGCAAAGATAAAGATAAGGATTGCTTCATTAGATTCAATTCACAATTTATTATTTGTTTGTTTATTTATTTATTTATAGTACAAGTTCATTAAAGTTGTAAGATGGCTGCTTGTTTACAGCATTTTGTTTTGTATTATCGCCTCAATGAACTTCTGTATTTGTATTCGTTATCTTTTACCTTTGTTGAAAACACCGAAAATAAGCAAATTAAGCTATAAAACGAATTACTTATCTCCTAATTATGTAGGCACCTATGTGGGTATTTAATTATTGTGATTGATCATAAATAATTTTATGTAATTTCATTTTACTTTATAATAGGTATTTTTAATTAAATTATTTATTTATTGTACTTACGTAATAATTGAAGAATGAACTGAAATATTAAATGCCATTTTCTAATTACTTTCTTAATTAGTTTATGTTATGCAACCTGGCGGTGACGTTAGCGGAAGTGTCGATTGAGAATTAAACTACCCCTTAACATTTATTGGAATTATTAATTAATTATTCTAGAAAATGACAGGCTTGTTTACTAAAGGAGGCTTAGGTAAAATTAAATAATAAAAAAAGTACGCAGCTACATAAATGTTAAATTGTTATCGAAATAAGAGAAAGGGCATTTGTACGCTATACTTTGCCAATAAATCCTTTCTTATTGTAACAAATTCTAGTGGTGTAGTTATCAGAGTTTACTTAAGTTGAGATTGTCCACCCCTAACTTTTTTATTTTTCGGACAAAATTTTTTATTTTTATTTTTTTATGATTTGGCATTTAAAAATACATATAACTCTTAATTTTCATCCTTCTGCCACCAACCCCCAATTTTTAATAGCGATATTAGTACTGTAATAATTTTCAACTCTCAGTAGTCGATAACTGATCAATTATTATCAATCGATTAGTCATCCCCGCCAGGCGTCTACTGATGTCACTACTCACCCAGCAAACAGCACGGAGTGGGGATGAGAATGAAGCAGATTTTTTTAGAATGTTACAGGAAGTTCAAATATGTTCTAAGAAGTAAAAGAATGTTTTATTATAATATTTCAGAATGATTTGGCAATGTTCAAGAATGTTCCAGAATCTTGAAGATCATTCAAGAATGTTTCAGGATGTTAAAAAAAGTTAGAAAATGTTTTGAATCATTATGGGATGTTATGGATAGTTCTAAATTCGCGAATATTCTAGAATGTTCCATCAAACATGTGATACCTATATTCTTACCCGAGCAACGCCGGTTATTGCTGCTAGTTTGAATATATTTCAATAACTGAAAAATACATACATAAATGAAATATGTACGGTATTGTTATTGTTGTTGCTGTCCCTTAAAATATTATTTTCTTGTAGGTATAAAAAGTAGGTACCTCCAGTCACCCCAAAGAGGACCTAAAAATCATAAAATTTACGTCTTGTTTTTTATACTCATAAAAAAATTGTAGAAAAAAAAAAAACAGCAACATTGTAAATAGATTTTTTTAAATCAAATAGAAACGTGCCCAATTAATTTCAGTAACAAGTCATCAGACGTCTTGTAAAATTTATTAGATGAACTTTTCATTCCTACATTTTACTGTATTGAAAATGATTAAATATCTTTTTATTTGCTATCCGAATTGAATCAGATCATAGGGTTAAATTAAAGATAAGGCATTTTTGAAATAAAAAGATTACCCATTTAATTTATTAAATTTTCATTTAGTTTCATTTCTGTCTTTTCAAATGTGAAAAGGAAATAATAGTGTAAATAAATTATTTAGATACCTTTTTATTTTATTTTATTTTGTTATTAATAAATGGAACAAACGCAAACTACTACATCAAAAGTATCAAAAAAAAAAACACCAACAAACAGTAAAGAAGTTTACAACTTATTATTTATTATCTTCTTCGTTAAAAGTGCTGTCAGAAATTATTAGTTTTCCCAACTCGTAGTACAAAAGTATTTTCTGATTATTTATTAAGGTATTATCTTTTCCATGATTTTCCAGTTTTATTTCGGCAAGCACCAAGGACAGCCAGCATGTATAACACAAACCCACGTTTATAACAGTATATACAGGGGATAAGCACCAACGAATCCATGAGTAATATTGAAAAATTCTACATCTCTTGCTATAAATTAATAGACACATCACATTGAATCCAAGAAGTGTCATATATTGTAACTATAAACTAATATAATTATAAAACATTCTTGCATTTACATTTCCTAATCATTTTAAATCAAAATGACGACATTTTACTTATAATTAGTTAGTAGTATATTTCCTCAAAGTAATAAGGTGCTTATACTTTTCATAAATAGAGACTTTTATAACCCTATCAAAAGTATCTCTATTTATTTTAAAATGACAACATTTCTGTATTAACTGATTTCACGTTAAAGTTATTTGATTTAATAGTATTTATTGTAATCACATTTTCCATATTAATAAGTATAATAAATACCTGAAGTTTGATTTCAGTTGAAGAATTTTCTGATAAATAATACGTTGCATCTTTTCTCTGAGTGTGCAATGTGTGGGTTCTAATTAGGTATTTTAATTATTTCTCAATTTATTTGATTTTTCGTGTACCTAAGCGAATGCATGCTATAAAGGTAACTAACTCGTTTAACCCTTTGAATTTCTACCACGATAAATACAATCAGGGCTACATAAAACAGATATTATTCATGGTCTGATAAACAATATAATATTCGCATCATATGCATAGGTCATTTACTTATACGTACATGAATATATGTAGTTATTGATTACTAATTTAAATAGTCTGGCATATGTGTAACTGTAATAGCCGTCCTTTCGAATTGTAAATGGTAACTACACCTATAAGTTTACTTACTATTAATGTAAATGCATTAGTAGCTTTTTAACCTCGCGATAATCTACATAATAATTTAATTAGTAAGCAGCATAGAAAATTAGATGTACCTACCTCTATATGTACATATGTAAAAAGTACCCATTTGGGGACGGTCATATTCACATCCTTCATAAGCAATTATTATTGTTAACTATTTTACAATTTACTGTTTTATTCGTGTTTGTATGTCGCAGACGTATGCGAAAATGTTTATATAAGGAAAGTTGCAATAATGCGAAGGAAATATATCACATGGTAATGGTATTATAATTAGTGGAGTACTGTATTTGATATTGAATTTGTCCTACTTTTCACAAAGGTAGGTAGGTCAGTGGAGTAAATATTAACAAATGTATTAGTATAATCAAGTATTATTCATGAAATATGAAAATACATACTCTGTTTAGATAAAATTTTCAAGTAACAGAAATTATTAGATATAAATACGATATTGTAAATTTTTATTATTTTAACTTCACCAGTTATCGTCTTCTCGCCCTTAGTTAATGAAATAACCCTTTAATAAATAACTGGAACTGATAATAAAATGTTTATACTTTTAAATCGATAATTGACCCTGTGGAGTATCTGAAAAGTAAAAAAATAAGTTACTTTTCTGGTGTTTCATATTTTCAGAAATTATGGGGTTTTTAAAACTAGTGTGATATGTTTTGTCTTAAGGTCACCATTGTTAGAAAAGTGCTACCGTTTTTTAATTTTCAACCTTTAATTTGCATGAGTTTATTGCTAAAAAAAAAACCAAATCATCATCTGGAATCTTACAGCTAACCAGCCATTATGTGATAATTTGCCCATGCACCTTGAGTGGAATGAATTGTTTCACGGTCAGCTGCTACTTTTATAAATGTGTCATATACTTAACTATGTAGTTAAAAGTCTAAAAAGATACGAAACAGGTGTTGTTATTCTGGGAGATTAAATTTTACAAATTATTTTTCGGAATATACTACTGAAAGTTTATAAAATATTAAATTTCTCAACTAGAGTTTCTAGGTATTTCTCAATTACTTTCTAGACTTGTCTGAATTTCGTCGAAATTCGTCAATTCCATTAATGTTTTTTTGTTTATATACCCAAATTGATTCTGGGAAAGACGTTAAATAAGCTCAAGAAAAATGTTATCACCTATCGGAAAGGTTGATGTGAAGTAAGTACCTAATTTGGAAATGTTTTTAAAAGCTTATTGATAAGTGCTAAAAATTTTAATAATAACTATGTAGTTGTGAGCCATTGAAAACGAACCAGAGACCTTGTTGTGTATAATTTCTGAAAATGCCTACTAGCACAGGTCAACTTAATATTGAAGGGGGACATATTTTAATGCAGAAACGATGATCGTATCCATTTCCACGTATATCAAGCTAGCACGACAAAGTTATTTTACCGATTTCTGACTTGCACTATAATTTGTCGCTAATTTGTTACCAAATTCAAAAATTTGTCGCTCGTGCCGTTTAGCCATAATTAGCTGGTATGCTAGCTTAATATCAATCTAGCACTACACATAGCGTATCTCGAAAAGGAAATGTCGTAGGATATTACTGTAAAGACCATAATTTGTCGCTGAAAGATGACACATTCAGCGAATTTGACGCTAGTCTTATCTCCAGCTGATAAGCGAAAAACTGCTGGAAAACCATCAAACAATTAATTAAGGAGTTCTTTGTTACATTTGTTTAACGAAATCGGATTTATTTACCAATTTTTTTAAATGAGTTTTTTTCTGTTTCCCCCAAGTTAGGCAACACGTTACCTTTCGAGAGTTTGATAGCTTTTCAGCAATTTTTGCTTATTGGTTGGAGATAAGACTAGCGACAAATTCGTTGAATGTGTCATCTTTCAGCGACAAATTATGGTCTTTACAGTAATATCCTACGACATTTCCTTTTCGAGATACGCTATGTGTAGTGCTAGATTGATATTAAGCTAGCATACCAGCTAATTATGGCTAAACGGCACGAGCGACAAATTTTTGAATTTGGTAACAAATTAGCGACAAATTAAAGTGCAAGTAAGAAATCGGAAAAATAACTTTGTCGTGCTAGCTTGATATACGTTCCATTTTCTTCCTCTTTATTAAAGCTAATCCAAGACTTAAAGTTTAAATAGGAGAAGGGTGTTCTGCAACATATTTTTCATTCTTCTAGAAAAATGTTATCAAAAGTTTTAACAATTTATTTCCAAATTATATAATCAACTCCTACGTCTCAATCGGCATATTTAAAACAAAAAATATATTTCTAATAAAGAAAAAATAAAAAAAATATATTTATTGAAAATATTACATATTAAACTTTAATCGATTCAAATTGAGCACTACAAAGTTTATAAATTTTGTTCAAATGTTTGCCATTGTAAAGGCATTTTAAGAGTTATTCTGCAGCCCTAAGAGGAGAAATCTTGGGAGCTATTTGGTTTTACTATTTTTGTGTTATATTCAGAAGTAAGAGACTTTTCTAGTGATGTACCGTACCATTCCTTTCCTCTATTTAAATTTTAAGGGTTGGATTAGCTTATCGTTTTCTCCGTAAAATTAATTTTTTTATAATAAAAAGTTTATATGCACCTTTTCCCAATATGTTTCCAGGTGTAGCTGTTGCTTATAGTTTTATTTTAGAACTATTTGTAGCAACTGTACTGTAATTACCAACAATAGGTAGGAATTAAAACACGACACCTTGACATATGCTGCTAGGTGCAACATTTAAAAGTTAGATCAGTATCCTAGTGTAAAGGTTAAGGATAATATTGTCCTTCAACCCGTAGTTTGCCATAATTGCATAAGTGTAAATTTTAAGTGTATGTACATAGGTCCAAGTTTACAGCATAGTTCTTTAAGGGTGCTAAACTTGGACTTATTAGAAAATGAAAGAATAGAAGCGTGCAAGGTGTGGTAGGTATTTGAGGTGAATGATGGAAATATTCTGGCAAATGAGAAGGTTTATACTGAACTTTTGCACTATATCAAAAAAAAAATTCACTCTTATAGCACTAATTAAATTATAAGTAATGAGTAAATCTGTTTTTTTAAACAACATATTTCTCTACTGTTAACCATAAGAAAACTGTAGGTAGATCAATCTGAAATTTTATTATCGAGGCGTTGGCGTTCGTTCGTGGGGTAATAAGAAGAAGGTTATCACATTATTTTGTAAAAAATTGTTTTCCTTTTATTGAAAGAGAAAAATCTTACGTATATTGTAGGACATATATGACTGCTGAGTTACACTGATAAACAATTTGTGACATGACATTTTTTAGGTGTTTCTTTGATACCCTGAAATCAAATCTCATTTTATCACCCACAGTTACCCGCTAACATACACGTGCCCCGTTTGATTTCACAGGGTGAATTTAATAACTTAGTTCGAGATTTAAATCTATTAAAATCATAGTCAGAACTTTTTAGCATCCATATTAAAAGGTTGGAATCTTCTCCACAGTGACGCAAACGTTACTTTTTACCGAAAATGACAAAAAACTCTCATTGCTTTCTATAAGGAGGAAAAATTTGATGTACTTACTGCCAACAATTTCTTTAAACAGAAACATGATCTAAATAACAATTGGTGCGTGTTCGTTGACTGAACTTGGTTTAAAGGTGGAAATAGTTAATTGGAATATCCATCTGTACCTAAACTTCATGGAATTTAGTTCATATGAAGGAATCGTATGGAAGACTGCGACTTCTTTTCGAAAATATTTGTTATATGTAGTTAATATGGATGGCTTAAAAGTGATATGCCCGCCCATCTTGGATATAGATACCAAACACTATTATTTTCTTGTGAACTAAAACAATGTTACTAATGATCACTAGGTAGTTAATTCCAGTTGGATTAATAAAGAATTTTGATAAAGCAATGAATCGAATGGAAGAGGGTTCTTATATCCAAACAAAAATTTCCGAGAGTAAAATTATAAAAACATATTTGTCGGCTTGTAATAGGGGAACAACGAAAGATGAAATATTTGAGTTTTAATTGTAACTGAATTGCAGGTTTCGAACATTGTTAATTTACTTACATACACATTATGACTAGATTTGACATTAGAACTAGTGTAGTTATTTCAACCTATGTATCTTTCAGGGTGAATATAAACGTTTGTATAATACCCGCTTCATTTCCTAATAACGTAAATATTCAGTAAAACTCACTTATAAAGACATCAACGAAAAATTGCTGTAGTTATACTAAGAGAACGTCATAAAAAGCAGCTATAAAAAATACATAAAATTTGAAAACGAGATTTTTTTATTGACAATCATTTTTAGCCATTTATGTTTATCGCTACAAAAATTGCAATTCTTTTCTATTCAAATTTTTTCATTAGTAGAATTATTTACTCTAAACTAACTAAGTTTTATCAAGTGCCAGTTTAGATAGACAATCCATAATTTATTTTTCTGTTTTATTGGAAAAAATATTTACTCATTGTAGAAATCGCAAAACTATACGCATCGTAACTTATCAGGGTATTGTAAAAGATTGATAATTTAGTGTTAAGAATTATTGAACGGACTTGAGCAGAAATCAATAACATAAATAAAAGACAGCGATTTTTATAAATCCTCACTTTTTTCCATAATCATATGCACCCACTCGCGATAGTAATAGTAGATAACCCTTAGCATCTCCTCGATAATAGGAGTTTGGTCTCGGGGGGGTGTGAGATAATATACATTTATCATTAGTGAATCAAACAGTGACAGTAATGTGTTAGAATTTGCTGAAGTGTCCTGGATTTTCTAGAATGTTCCAAACTTCCGAAAGTGTTTTATTTTAACATTCCAAAATAACTTAGAATGCTCCAGAATATTAAGAAATGTTAGAGAATAGTAAATATAAAAACATATTTGTGGGCTTGTAATAGGGGTACAACGAAAGATGAAATATTTGAGTTCTAATTGAAACTGAATTGCAGGATTTGAACATTGTTAATTTACTTACATAGACATTATGACTGAACCATTTCATAATTATAGAGATAATAATAATATTTCAGAATAATTATACATGTGTCACTATCGACGTCTCGGTATTCAATAGATAATAATAGCGTGATCACATTCAAGTTCCTTTTTGTTCTCTTATAGCTGAACATGTTTATTTAATAAATATAAACAAATATATGTTTGCTCTGGTATTTGACAAGCCGTCCCCCAGCATGCGTCCAGGCTTGAAAGACTTCTGGGAAATCTGTTCCTCACAGATCTTTTATTTAACTTTTGTTAATTTAAAATTTGTTCCCGAAAATAGCCTAACATCTATTCGTTCCATGTCTGAGTTAGACAGACAAGAACGAAATCTTTTTTGCACTTGTACCTATGCGCAAATAAATAATATCTAATTTTCGTAAGGAACTGTTTCTGACACCGCGAAATCGGCTGAATGCGCCATCGGCTTGTTGTATACAACGTAATAAATGTTCCGTATCCTTCTCAGCGCGACTGTTATGGCAGTTTTGCCCCAGGTTGTACGCATATTTAATTAACTAAACCACACTGTTATTAATTCGCGCTCTCCCAGTCCGATTATTAACGTTAAGTAAGCAAGCAATCTAATAATAAGTGGACTTGAAGAATTCATACCTACTTTCCTACCTTTAACGTATGTATGTAGGTACACAAACAGGTTGAAATACACAAAATACATACATATGTACGTAAGGAAGAATGCCGAACATTGTAATAATAGGTTTGACCTGCCTACATAGTTCCAGTGAACCGTGAAGGTACGATATTTTCAACTAAAAGTTGCTGCAAGAAAATTTAAGTGAAAGGATAATATATACAAGCATGGGAGCAGATAAGTCGAATGTGTTACGGTAAATGCAAAAAGATCTGTATATCACAACAAACATATGAGTAAAATTTGTAAATTTCTGGAAGTTGGACGACCACCTAACTTTAAATCATACTAGGAGGTTACCGACCAATTACTAGGGGGGGGGTAGATTCCTTAAATTTGGACGTTTAGCTCCCTTTAGTAAAATTTGGAAGAATGACGTGGGACACATCCCTTTCACGTGAGATTTGTGTGACTTTTTAATAAAAAGAGAGAAGAAAATTATAACCATTCTTTTAATTAAAATGTTGACTTGAGATGTCCAAACATCACCAATGATTCTCTTCCTTTAAATGAGGCACGATTAGGTTTTGGGTGACTTCTTTCCCTTTAAATAAGGCACGATTAGGTTTTGGGTGACTCCCTTCCTTTTAAATGAGGTACGATGAGAGTTTCGGTAATTTCCTTTCCTTTAAATGAGGGACAATGAGATTTTTATGATACACTTCCTTTTAAATGAGGCGCAATAAGGTTTTTGGTGACCCCCTTCTCTTTAAATAAGACACGATGAGATTATTTGTGATTCCATTCCCTTTAAATGAGGGATAATGAGATTTTTGTGATTCCCTTCCCCTTAAATGAGGTACTATCAGATGTTTGATGATAATCTTCTCTTTAAATTATGCACGATTAGGTTTTTGGCGACTTTCTTCCCTTTCAACAAGGCACGATGAGTTTTTTTGTGATACCCTTCCCTTTAAATGAGGGACGATGAGATTTTTTGGTGACTTCCTTCCCTTTAAATGAGGGACAATGAGATTTTTTATGATTCACTTCCTTTTAAATGAGGCACAATAAGGTTTTTGGTGACCCCCTTCCCTTTAAATGAGGAATAATGAAATTTATGGCGATTCCCTTCCCTTTAAATGAGACACGATGAGATTTTGGGTGATTCCATTCCCTTTAAATGAGGGATAATGAGATTTTTGGATTCCCTTCCCTTAAATGAGGTACTATCAGATGTTTGATGATAATCTTCTCTTTAAATTAGGCACGATTAGGTTTTTGACGACTTTCTTCCCTTTCAACAAGGCACGATGAGATTTTTTTTGTAATTTCCTTCCCTTTAAATGCGGAATAATGAAATTTATGGCGATTCCCTTCCCTTTAAATGAGACACGATGGGATTTTTTGTGATTCCCTTCCCTTTAAATGAGGGATGATGAGATTTTTTGGTGATTTCCTTCCCTTTAAATGAGGGACAATGAGAGTTTTGGTGATTCCCTCCCTATTAAATGAAGTTGGGTCAGATTTTCGATGACCCTCTTTCTTTTAATTAATGGATGATCCCTAACAGGTCATATGTTTGTTTCAACTCGCAGAATGATTTTATTGCCGTCATATCTTATAAGTTAATAACGTTTGAAGTTTATTTTCTAGTTACATGCCAAACCGGTTTATTATAGCACAAGTAACCAGTTAAAACCCGGTTGGTTTTTTTACTGTCGTTAAACCTAATAACCTACAGGCTGTTATCTACCAAATAGTATCATTTAAATATTTAATAGTGGTTTCTTTTCTTATTAATTTCAAGTACATACTCAGTAAGTTATCCATGGGAAAAAGCTAGCCTCAACATAAAATAGTGTGGGAGCGTCCACGTTCACATTGATAACGCAATAATATTAATTTGCTAAGTAAGAACTTTGCTGTTTGAATGTTTACTTTACATCGTAATTATATAAAGTTTATATACTAACCATATGTATTTCTTCGGGATGGAATCGTGTCATAGATTTTAATGACCACAAAACATCGGGGCGGAATCGTGTCCTGCCCGTCTGGGAACAATTCACTTTGACACCTGCCATCTAGGGTTTAGGTAAAATCAGAAAAAGGTTATCAATTTGTGGTTGTGGCGCCCAAGGGATGCCCGAGACAGAAATAAAAAGCTCAAATTACTCAAAAACTGTGGTACTTTTACATTTGCTTTAGACATTCCCCTTCACAAATAATTGCAACGTTTGCCAGTATATACGAGACACCCTGTATATATGCAGCAATATTCACAATGCATTTCTATTGTTCTTATTATTAGACATGGTTAAAATCGCTCCTCGTAGTTTATCGTTAATCATATCATTACCATTATTACATATTCCTTGGGTACTTAATTGAAAATAAAAGTTATGTACCTACCTTTAATTAACGATTATTAAAAATTAAAATTAGGGGTACTTATGATAGTTTTCTTAGACATATACACATTATAAGTTTCTCATTTCAAAAGAATTAATAATGGAAAACGATTTTAATTGTGTAGAATACCAATTTAAATAACTGCGATTAAATGACATTACAAAATCCATTAGCATTAATTTGTGTTACGTGAAATAGTACATTTAAAAGTTAATGTAATCGCTATTCTGGGAAATATTTTATGTTTTCATAGAAGTAGAAATTACATTTTGGTGTAATTTAGTTTCTTGAACAATAACGTTCGTATTTTCTGGAGGGCAATAAAACAATACAAAAATGTTACTTTTACAAAAACTACAAAATTTATTACTTGTATTCAAATGTTTTTATTATTATTTGTACCTATTTTTTAAACAGTTATTATTATAGGGTTGTAGGTTGTATTAATAACCGTTAAAATATGAATTCATTTTAATTTTTCATTATTGGTTTAACTGATATTCGGAATAATATGTAAGTACCTATTTAAAAATTAAACTTGCATGTGTAATACCAATGTAATTATTTTTTAATGAAAAAGTTATATTATCCAAAGGGTCGCCTCGTTTAAATTTGAAGAAAATATTCAACTTCTAATGATGGAAAATTAGGGGATTGTTTTAGTTTATATAGGTGTTATTAATTTTGTAGTCGGTTTTTATTTTCATCTTTTATACGTAATTATGATAATGAAATGTTAACTATGTACGATGTCAACAGATTTTGCGGCAGGGCATTTCTGAAACTTCTTGAATAATGTAGTAGAATAATAATTATGAAACATAAGCGGTTTAAGTTTCTTTGAAAATTCCCGAATAGGCTGAAATAAGCAATTGTTGGACTTTTCAATTACAAAATTTAACCACAGATTTTGTTTACTAATTTATTTAGAAATATAAATAATATTTACTGAAAATTGCATCGGTATTAAAATTCGATTATCTGTGTGACGATGCCATTTTAAGATTTGTTTAAATCTAAATATAATTATTATAATATTTGAAATCGCAAATTACAATGCACTTTAACTTTTGTTATAATAACTTTCGTAGAAAATATTCTTATTAATTGCTTTATTTGCCGGACCAGATACAGTCGAACTTCGATAACTCGAATCAGGATGTTGCGCAAAAACTTAGGTATCGAGACTTCGAGTTATTTTTTGTAAATTAGCATTTGTATGTATTTATTTTATGTGACAGATTGATAGTTAGATGAGTAGATGTATGTAATATCTTTTTTCGATTAACAACTCTCCACTTTTTATTGAGGGGTTCACTCAGAAAATTCGACTTATAGAAGTTGACGCCAAATATAAGCTTTGAGTTATCAAAATATTCGAGTAATTAAGTAAAAATTACACGTAGTTCTTATAGTTGATGTTACTAGTGCCAATCAATTTATTTTGTTTGGGTTATTACTAGTTAGTTGAAAGGGAACGAGTGTAGTTATTTCAACCTATGTATTTTGCAAGGGTGAATATAAACATTTGTATAATACCCGCTTCATTTCCTAATAACGTAAATATTCAGTAAAATTCACTTATAAAGACATCAACGAAAAATTGCTGTAGTTATACTAAAAGAACGTCATAAAAAGCAGTTATAAAAAATACATAAAATTTAAAACGAGATTTTTTTATTGACAATCTTTTTTAAAGCCATTTATGTTTATCGCTACAAAAATTTCTATTCAAATTTTTTCATTAGTAGAATTATTTCCTCTAAACTAAAGTTTTATCAAGTGCCAGTTTAGATAGACAATCCATAATTTATTTTTCTGTTTTATTGGAAAAAATATTTACTCATTGAAAGAAATCGCAAAACTATACGCATCGTAACTTATCAGGGTATTGTAAAATATTGATAATTTAGTTTTAGAATTATTGAACGGACTTGAGCAGAAATAAATAACATATAGAAGACAGGGATTTTTATAAATCCTCACTTTCTCCCTGATCATATAAAAAGGGTTAATAGAATAGTCCTTAGCCTCTCCTCGATAATAGGAGAGTTTGGTCTCGGGGGGTTGTGGGATAATATACGTTTACCTTTAGTGAATCAAAAAGTGACAGTACTGTGTTAGAATTTGCTGAAATGTCCTGGATTTTCGAGAATGTTCCAAATTTTCAAAAAAATGTTTTATTTTAACATTCCAAAATAATTTAGAATGTTGAATAACCTTCAAAATCTTTCAGGAATGATCTAGAATTTTCCCAAAGAATATTCAGAAATGTTAAAGAATAGTTTGAATCATTAACGGATGTTCTGCAATGTTCCAGAATTTTTAAGAATGATGTAGAATGTTTCAGAACCTCTCAAGATCCTTCCAGAATGCTCTAGAATGTTTCAGAATAATTATAAATGTTAGAGAATGTTTTGAATCATTACATGACGTTCTGGAATGTGCCCGGGCAACGTATAATGAAAGATTTTGGTCTACTACACGAAGAAAACAATCATGAAAATATTGCTAGAATTCTAGCAAACATGACTAAAAAATCTGTCAATTATATGGACGACCAGACGCTCAAGGAGATTTTACTAGAAATGTCTAGTCAATCTAGGTTCGGTGTTGAGACTTAATTCTAGTAAAATTGACTTGATTAGAAAAAATTTTTTACAGTTCTTATCACTAATTTTACTAAACTATTCTCATTCTAGTATTTTTTTCTTTACGACACGATAAAATAATCGAGAGGTAGAGAAAAAAAGTCTAGACTTATTTAGCTTGATTATTCTAATACTTATTATTATTAGAAAGCATGAAAAATTGTTTTATACCACCAAGTACATTTTATGAGAATTTTAGTATTATGTATTTACTAGAAAAATTTTGCTTGACTCATCAACTAATAAAATCATGATTATTTTTCTCCGTGTACTTTAAATAAATATAAATTTTCATGTTACAAATTTGAGATTCATGATCATTTTTGGATAATTATAAAATAATTTCGTAAGGGCAGAAAATTTCACGGTATGGAAATTTCCGCCGTAGATCTGATCTGCACTTGGCCTTGTTTTCTTCTGCATCTATTTTACAAACAATAAATTAGATTTTTTAATCGATACGTCAAATGTCACGTCGATAAGTGAAACGTCACCGTAGGTCGGTCGTCTATGTGGCGATGGCGATGGTGATGGAAAATGCAATTACAACTGACGGAAGATGTAATAGGCTCGCACTACGGTAACAATTGAGGTCAAATGTGACACAGAACACATTTTCGAGCAATTTGATTAGTAAATGCAATCTCTTTCTATCTGCGCGTCCATGCACCCGATTTAGTCAATTTAGGTGCCAAGTCGAATAGTAAAGCATGTTGATTTAACAGGGGAACATGTCGACTCTTGCAGAACAAATTTGTCACGCTCTGTTAATCGACAACATTGTATTGTTCCAGCCGTAAATGAAATGCATCGCCTGCTAACTACTTTTATTTAAATTACTACTACATACCAAATGCCATGTATCTATGAGATAGCGAAATTATAATTCAACATTCTTCAAAATTCATCCAGGAAAATGTAATAAAAAAAATTAATTCCAACGCCGAAGTCATTCCTCCAGATGAATATTTGTACAGATATTTAGACTAAGCAGTTATTTTTTGCTCTACTCCATTGGCAGTTTTGCTGCACTTTCCACTTGTTGTTAACATTCATCAATTTCGCTTTGTTACTAGTAGTAGAGCTTTATTAAAACAAAAAGTTGTGTTTACATTTCTACATACACAAGGAAAAAAAAAAGAAACATTAAATTCTCCAACTTACCAAAATTTAAATATTTATACTATACAATTCCCTTCCTTTACCCTTATATTCATTATTCCTGTGTTTTCTCTCCCCCCTTTCCACACCTCTTCTTTTTAAAATTTGCTTCAATAGGGCCAGACGACTACCATCCTTCCAAGTTTCTCCCTTTCATTCTTCCCCATTACTTCTTCTAATACATGCTCCATTGATTCACCCTTCTCTCCACATACTCTACACAATCTCTTACCTTCTTCCATCCAAAACTTATTCTCATTACACTCATTCCCCATTCTAAATCTAGCTATTATCTCTATACTTTTTCGTTCTTTTAGATATCCTGGCACCTCATCCTCTTGCCATTCTACCCATATAAATTCCCTCATACCTTTCGCGTATCTGGATTCCCAAATTTTTCTCAAATCCTCACCTCTTACTATTTCATTACATCTTTTCCCCACCATCCTACTAACATTCAATCCCTTTACTCTCCACTCTTCTATTTGTTCTTTACTTATTGCAATTTCTGTTAAGGCTTTGTCCCTTTCCACATCATATTTATTTTTTGTCCCAATCCCCAATATCTTTTTCCTCCATAAGTATCTGTTTTCTTATGTCCCCTTCCTGTAATTCTCCTAATTTTTCTTAATATTTTACAACCCTTCTTCTTGTATCATCCACCATTTTCCCATGTTTTGTTTCCCTTCTTAAAATATAGTCCGGAGTACTTCTTTCTAAGCGCAACACCCATTTTATATACGTACCTTTTATAAATATTTTCTACTATTCTATACTCTTTCCATCCCCATATCTCCACTCCATAAAAGACTATACTTTTTACTAACGTTTTAAATGGTACTACCCTTCTTTCCTAGTTATTTCTGCACAATTTATGTCCTATTCCCCATACTCTCCCCAGCAGTGCATTTGATTTAGCTACTTGGTTACTTATGTGCACATCGTCTTTGTTATTTTCTGTCAGCATGTACCGCAAGTAGTTGCATTTTTTAATCCTTTCTATCACCTTTCCCTTCCATTTCAATTCCTCTTTCTCTTTTTTTCCTTCCCCTTACTTCACCGAAAACTATTATTTTGGTTGTTTCACCATTCAACTGCAAGTATTTTTTCTCTAAGTATTTTTCCAATTTTTTGTCATTATCCACCAACTTGTCGCTATTAACGCTTTATCATCCCGCTTGGTTACTATTTTCTGGCAAATTAATTTTAAATTATCCTTTAACAATTCCTTTAAATACAGATGTCAATATGTGAATGCATACAAATTGTCCCACTGAAACTCCTAACTGCTCCTAGAAAAATATCGAAAATCTAAATGGTAATTGATTAACACAATTATTATTAAATACTTCCACCTGTTGTACCGATATTACTTTTTATTATGCCATATTTAAATTCAACCTTTATATATTTTTCTAGTTATCTAAAATACCTAAACTATCCTCGTGTTACTTGCTATAAATACTTTAATTTTTCAAAATTGTATTATCTTTTACGGATATTGATTTTTGTGTTGTTTTCTATCATATACAGATACAGTACAGATCCAATATTTTTGTCCTTCGGAACTAATTGTGGCCTTCGGCTTGTTTTAGGCAGTGGGCTTTTTGAAATTACTTTAGGGACTGATATACTAAAGCGGCAAAAAGTTAAATAGGTAATTTCGAAGCGAACTAACTTTTAAATCTTTTGTCGATTCATTTTAACAAGTTCCAAGTATATTTTTAGACAATTTAATACGTTGTTTGGTAGATTTATTTTCTTGTTTCCAAATTGGTCTGCATTAAAATATATAATGTTCTTAACAAAAAGTGAAGGTAAGAATATGAAATAAGAAATGATTAATGTAGTTTTCAATTCAGCTAAGGGGCCAACTTTATGATTTTTTTACTTCCCCTTCCCCTCGTCCTTGTCAGAGGCTGTCACACTTGTAAAACCCCGTCCCCGTGATATGCGTCACATATAATGTTTTTAAATTTTTTGTTTACATATAAATTTCGAGTATTTTAGATTTTGACATGCGACGTTACAAAGCTTTTGACCCTCCATGCCCCTTGGCACACAATGTCACATTTCGTTGACCCCCCCTTAATGTAATGACGTAATTTATGGATTGCCCTTAAACCTTTTTTACAATAATTATCGATTTTGTAAAGTAAAGGCAGATAGGTACATACTTCACTCTTGAGAAAAATTAATACTTTTTAAACAAACCTTGTATATGAATGTAAAAAATTGATATTTGCTGTTTATAATAATAATAATTTCCATATGACTGCAACTTAAGTAGAAACACTATATGTAGTTCAAGGTATAGGTACTTATATCTTTATCTTTAGAATAATAGATGATGGCGTATCTGTACGCTTTAATTTTTACGATTCTTTCCATTTTAAAGAGAAGAGAGAAATATCTCTTAAGTAAACTCCATAGGTATTTAGTTATGCATGTACCTCATGTAGATAACAATACATTGATGTATACGTGTATATGTATTGTGCATGAATGTACAACAGTTAAAATCCAAGGATATCGTAGTGATGCAATTGTTTTGTGCACTAATTTCGTATCTCTGTATATTCTACTCCCTGGAGATAGGCACTTCTTCTCAGTTCTCAGAAATCCTTTCATTGTCTTTGCCAGAACTAATCTTAGTCTCTAGGTACATTCATATTCGTCCTTTGTGCACTGTCTGCATTCAATCATCTATTCACTCGGTTCTGACGTAACTAAATTAAATCCATGCAAAATGCAGTACCATAGTAGGTACCCCCTTCGTATCATATACCATAGGGATGCTCTCTTATGAAACAGGAAGAAATTGTTGTGTAAAACTGGATTTTATTTAATTTATACAACAAAATGCGTAGAGACATCGGCGCCACGTAGAAATCCACCACCATAAATGTTATTTACTTACTACCAATATCGTCCAATTAGAATGTGGATGAATGACGATATGTGGAGTAGAACGTGGTCGCCTACTATGACAATAATATCAGGATCAAGACATGGGGTCTGACGTCGTCGTTTGTATGGTATTTATTACCACATAGTATGTAGGCGCTGCTGCTGATCGCCGGCTTGTCGGTTGGTTCTGGTTTTCAAGTTCATGGGTCTGTTTGAACTCTTGGACACAGGTTGTTGAACCGGGCACCAGGCTTGCTAATTTGGCCAGTTTCATTTCGTACGTTCTATACGACATACATGTAGATACATTAATAATTTATTATCGAACAAATCTCCTACCAAGGTCAGCTACTGGACTTGTACCTACCCACCTATCAAACCTTCTGATCATGGTCAGATGAAAACAATTGGGGAAAAGGTTAGAAAGTGATATCCGTGAAATGAGAACACAACGAGTCTTTGGATTTTTGTATTTAACTTAATGAAGTAGCATTCTTGTAAAAAAAACTAAAGTTTGCCAGAAAGAAACTTAATCACAGATGATCATTGCTAACTTCATACTGTTGACTTTTCGTTAGTTGTGCGTGCGCAACTTCCGTTTCCTCTAAAAAATTTATTTCCAGGGCCCCGCCTCAAAAAAAGTATGACTAGAAAATAAAAAATTATAATGAAACTTTTAAGCCGTTTTCGTCTAGTGATATTCATTTCAAAAGAATCGTAGGAAAATTGATTTTTATGGGAACGTCCTTAAGGAGTAGGTAATACAAATCATAGTTAATTATTTCCATCATCTTAAAGATAAAATAAATTTAGACGGAGACGTCTCTTTTGTATGGAGTTATAGCCGAGAGTAGAGTTTTTTTATTTATTTATATTTATACATAGCTAAAGAGGTACTCACTTTGGATTCATTCTAATGATTTGTTGTTTTCTTTATTTAATTTAAAGATTCCGCTGTAAAACAAATCGATTGAAGGTACATATTACGTATAGAGGATGGAAATTCTTTGAAGCGTAAAGTTCTTTCCAAAGTCCCACGATCGTTTTAACGAAGGAAAATAAATACGATAAAAGAACTTCTCCGGAAGTCTCAAAAGACCCCATGGAAATCCTGAGCCAATTTAGAGATTTTCGTTCATGCCCTTCTGCCTCCGAAAGCAACATTAATTTTTAAACAGTTTGCAAACTACCCTCCTTTTAGAATTAATTAACGGGAGAAAAAAGTTTCTCTTCCAGTTTACAACTAATTCTTTCGTATTTAAAACTCATGAAAATGTTATTTACGAGATTATTTAACGGAAAAGAAAGTGGCACTCAAAGGAAACGGTTTTCATGTTTATTTTATTTTGTTGTTTTTCACAAAGTATTTTGAAGATTGTAGATATGACAGAGAACTGTTAATTTTTCCCTTTAACACAAGATAAATTTATATTTCAATCCAAAATATATGATTGATAATAATAAATATAATATAATAATTATTTTCTGCTTTATATTCAATTTGAGTAACTTTAAAAAAGATAGCAATAAAGTGAGTGACAACGGCCTCCCGTTTCACTTCCCTAACCTCATTTTTACTCGTTTAATTTGACTGTAGTAGGACTGACGTGATTATTACTAACGGTGCTGTTTAAATTATTGCTAATGTTGACATCTAACCGAATGGATATGTGTTACCTTACAATTTTCAATGTTTAAGTAGTTTTGATGTATCTAATACCTAGATATTAATATTGTACCAGCGACCTTAATAAGTTAAAAAAAACAACATTTTGATAATTATAAAGCCTTTTCTTGCTGTAGAATACTCCTGATGCAATTTAAAATCGCTTTAATGTCTTTAACACACGTCGACATAATTTTACAGTGACCTCTTATTTTAATAAAATTATTTTTAAAACATACGGAAATTTTTGTTCCTAATAATATAGCAAAGTACCTAAGGGGTAGCATAAATAGATTTCCTTTAGAAAATAATTTTTTACAATTATTATTAAATATAAATAAATCATGTGCATTTATGTGGGTTAAGTTTGAGTTAAGTTTTCTGTTGTTAATTTAACAGGTATTAGCTTATACGATTAGTTTAATTACGGGCCGGAAATAAAGTTTCAAAACACGGAAAGTCCATCCCCTTTCTAGATGGTGCTTTACGATTTGTTTAACTGCTACAATTAAATTTGATTACTACTAGGTACTAAAATAAGGGCAGGTAATATTTAATAGTAGTTTCACCATTGTTTGCATACCCGAGTTAAGTATTCTTGTGGGAAATCTACTAAAAACTGGCCCTTCGGTTGAAGAATCAACCCTTTTAAATATGATATTGAGATGGCAGATGAAGGTACAAATAATAAAATTTCAACAAGAAAAGAAAAAAAAAAGTATAATACAAGAAAAAGTAAATGAGAAACTGATAGAACGGCACGAAGAGAAAATTAAAAACCTAACGAAGTGTGGAGCCCTTTGTGCCGTCGCGGAACAGTGTGCAACGTTTTGTTCTTGTTTTCGCTTTAATATTCGAGGTAACGAAACAATTAATGGTACGTAATAGTTTTGAAACGGAGAAGACAGAAAAGTAACTTTGGTACCAGATGTTCCGATGCTTTTACGATAATTAATTTCTTGGATCTTGTGAGGCAGAGAAGTCGGAGAACATTAATCAGTGGTATCTGGACAGCCGTAATTGCCACCCTTCATGTCAGAGAACATAACTGTTGCAGAAATAAAATTTTCCACGGATATACGTACGTTTATACGTGCTCGCAACATGACACTACTCTGCTCTACTTTACGCCGCTTCGCTTTTCCTCCTTTATATTGTGCACAAACTGTATGTACTATGTACGTACATGTGTACCCACAGGGGCGTACATGGAATTTTAATACGAAGGGCTATTTAATAAAGAAAAGCTAAGCCGTCACGAAACGTCTGGAAAATGTGATTGATTTTTATTGAAAGACGTGAAAATGAACGTAAACAAGACGTTCTTGCTTGTAAAACTACGATATGGACAGAAAGGGCGTGGGAAATTCCAGGTCACGCAAAAACATCGTCCGTTCGGTGGTTTTGTGTACTTTTACTTTTAGTGTACCTAAATGCACCCTCAAGAATCACACTAATTTTATAAAGGCGAATGTTTGTGAGTGTGTATGTTTGTTACTTCTTCACGTCAAAACGGCTGGAGCGATTTTAATAAAATTTGGTATGGAGTTAGCTGACACCCTGGATTAACACATAGGCTACGTTTTACTGCGGGAAATCATCTTATTCCCATGGGAAAATCGATAAAAATGAATTCGCGGAATATTATAAATGCGAAAGTAACTCTGTCTGTATGCTACACAATCTCGCCTAAAATTTACTGAACCGATTTAAATGAAATTTGGTACAGAGATAGTCTAGAGCCTGAGAAAAGACATAGGCTACTTTTTAATGCGAAAAAAGGGTTGTAAGGGGTTGAAATAGGAAAGTTTGTGCGGAAATTCCGTAATTTTTAAAGATAGAAGCTTGAGACTAATTTTTTAGGCTTTTGATTAGATATAAATAAATACGACATTCAATGTTTGTAAAAATTTTACCCTAAAGGGGATAAAATTAGCCGATGAAAGTTTTTATGTAATGACGTCGTCTAAAAAGCTTACGGCCCAGGAAATTAAAATATTAAGTGTAAAAAGTTATAAAGGTTTTGTTTATTTGGATCAATAAAAGTAGTTGAATATTAAGCTATATGAACTATTTTAAACTATAATTAAACTATATTAATCTATAATATTATAATGCGAAAGTAACTCTGTCTGTCTGTGTGTTACGCAGTCTCGCCCAAACTACTGAACCGATTTAAATGAGAATTTGGTACAGAGATAGATAAGTAGATATAAAGCCAGAGGCTTGAAACTTATTTTTTAGGCTTTTAATTAGATATAAATACGACATTTAAAGTTTGTAAAAATTTTACCCTAAAGGGTGCAAAAATAAGGAATGAAAGTTTTCTTGTAATGACGTCGGCAAAAGGGCTTACGGCCCAGAAAATAAAAATATAGAAGAAAAAAAATTAACATTTAAGAGCTATATGAATTTTACAAAAACATTATTTTTTTTTAATATCTATATCCTTCTGTAGCATGCTATAATATTCTTCGATCTTCCGGAAAATCTAGAAGATTCTCGAACCTTCTGGAGAATTCTGCAAAACATTCTTGAAACTTCTCGACATCTCTAGGACATATTCGACTCTTTAGAAAAATTTTAGAACATTCTCGAACCTTCCGAAGATTTCTAGAAGATTGTCGAATCTTCTGGAGAATTCTACAATATTCTCGAGCCTTCTGGAAATTTCTAGTACATTCGTGAACGTTCTGGAAATTTCTAGAACATTATCGAACCTTCTTTATTATTTGAATAGATTGTTATTGTCCTTCAGTCCCCGTGGCCCTCACCCTTTGTACGCCACTGATGTACAATTTACGTACGAATTTCCAACAACAGCAATAACGCATTTCAACAAAATGTTCCTGTAGGTATGCGCCATACTGCATGTGTGTGTGGTACCCACGAAGTTCAAAATGAATCGGCAACTTGAATGATTGCAATATTGCACAGTTACCAAGTGGAAATATTTCGCATGATTTTCATTTTTTTTTTCGCTTTTTTTTTTGAATGATTGTTTTCACTCCACGCACTGAAGAGGCACTCTGACAGTAATTAAAAAGTGATCAGAAAAACGTGACACATTTTGTAAACGTTTCTACACAATGTACAGGATAATTTGGCTACATAAAAAAGTGTTCTTTAGTATATTTTATTGTACCACCTTGGTCTATTAATTATTATAGTTACGTACATAAGTACTTGTGTTATTTATTAATTTCATCTCTCGTTCGTTATTATCCAAACTATATATTATTCTTTTTTTTTCAGGTTAGTAACCAGAGACGATATTTTCCAATAGCCTTAATAGGGTGGTAAGATTTTTCCCAATTATTTTATATGTATTTAATAATTTCTTTCTAACAACCTGTATACTTTTTTTAATTTTACATCTTCTAAAAGAAGACAATTAGTTTGTATTCTTCACTAGAAAGTAATTTTAATGATTTTAAATAATAATGACATGACAATGAGTAAGGCAAGGCGTTTTACCATCCTAACTCACTTTTAATTTGAAATCGTTACCAATTCTGAACCTGACTCTAATTTGACTTAAATTTGAAGTATACCTAATCGACTCAATAATTGAAGGGTAGATCTTAATTTGAATTAAATATTGGAGTAATGACTTAAATAGAAAATACGATATATCTCTGAATTGATTGGTGGATACCATAATACAGTGTGATAGGTGGTCGATTCCTTATTTAATTTATTAAGGAACATTATAGAACCAAGTTTGATGCAATTTAATTAGACCATATCGAGAATTACATAGAGGTATTTCCTGAGACGTGAAATGCCCGAGAGTGGCAAGAGGCGGAGTTTATATTTAGCTGTTTAGATAACAGTGGGCGGAGTTGCGTTTCTGCGTATTCAAAGACCAAGGCTCATAAGATTCTATAATACCTATATAAATCACTTACATTAAATTACAAAATACGTATAATCTGAAAAAAAAAACTATCAGATTAACGTTTAGTTGGCAATTTTAATGACAATTATAATGGACACTGGGGCAGTTAACGAAGGATTAATTGATTCTGCCTCTAATTTATGGAAAAGCATAATTTCCAATAACACTAACGAGGCATTTTGTACGACCTTAGACAGAATTAATGTAAAAAATGGAATAAAACGCCTTATAACACTACAAACAATATTTATTGGATTAACCAAATGTATACATTTCTACTACGAAGTAGTCATTTTCAATGGTAAATTAAAACTAAAATTAAGAAAAGATTAAGCCTTAAATATATGTATATCTAAAAACTACCTGTAACTTATTGAAGACTATCGAAAAGGGGGTTGTTAGTGAAGGGTAGGTCCCAATTCATCAGGGAATTTCTGTATTTTATGAATGTAAATACACTCATAAACTTTTAGGTCGGTGTAATTGTGACAAGGTTTTAATAATTCCATATTATGGTCTATAGCATGATACGGGTTTTAAGGCATGGTATGTGACTGCTGATTTTTCCGCATTATTCTTTTTAAAATGGTACAGATGTTTTTTTAAACGTATCGATAGATTTCTCTTGGTTAGGCCTGTGTACACTTTGTCACACTCTAAACAATTAATTTTGTATATACCTGACATTGAAGTTTTATTATCTCTGTCTTTTGGATTTCCAAGGACATTAAGTACATAATTTTAGTTTTTGATTACTAAAAACTGGTTCTATTTCTAATTTTTTACAGTCTTTTTATATGTCTATTAAATTCAGTATGATAACTGAATTTATGTCTTATTTTGTTTTGTCTAAAGTTGTTTTCTTTAAAAATTTTTTTTTTTTTAAAAAAAGAATTAATGTGTTAATTTTTAATAGTTATACTTTACCTGAAAACGTTAATATTTTTTTAAATTTCAAAGATAATATTTCAGTTTTAATGTATTAATAGATAAATATGTATTTCCTAATTATAAAATCTCGTCCTTCAATTCAATTTTTGTCAGATCTTATATATTAATAGCGAAAGCCATTTTACATAGTAAAGACCCGGATGTCTCATCGAGGAGTCAATTGAATATCAAGATTTTGGGGTCTACAGAAAGCTCTTATCTTGTAGATTTATCATCTCGGTGTTTCGTGATATTTTAGTGCTTTATATTGCTCTTTTTGGAGTTTTAATTTAATTTAAATGTTTGTGTCAGTTGAGAAGTACCGACTAAAGCCGACATAATATGTTACTTTTGAAAGACATATAATGTAATTTGAGAAAAAAAAAATCATTTTAAAAGAAATCCATTCTAAAAAGAGGTGAGGCGTCGCCCACACTTTTAACTTGTTTATTTATAATAAAACAACTTTTACAATTGAAATTTTTCATTTGGTACGGATCATTTAGTATCTACTTACGTATTATTTATTATTATTTTTAATTATCCATTGTATAACAGATTTGGTTGTTATTGGAAATTTGGTGGTATGATTTTTTTTTTAATTAATGACAATGTAGTCCGAAATCTTAACTATACAATTATATTATTAATAAACCAAGGCGATTTAATAGCAGTAATAAATAAGTATATATATGTATTTGTAAATACTTAAGCTTGATTATTAAATCTGCTTTCTGAAATCGTAATATGGTTGACAGTATGATAACGTGATGGATAATAAAATAAGTTTTGCCAAAGTAATTTTTTTTGTTGATAAAATTATTTCCTATTACTATTAGAAACTTATTTCCTTGATCATCTGTCGCTTTGAAGCAGGTATCTAGTAAAGTATATCAAACTAGCACGACAAAGTTATTTTTCCGATTTCTGACTTGCACTATAATTTGTCGCTAATTTGTTACCAAATCCAAAAATTTGTCGCTCGTACCGTTTAGCCATAATCAGCTTGTATGCTAGCTTGATATCGAAAAGGAAATGTTGTAGGATATTACTGTAAAGACCATAATTTGTCGCTGAAAGATGACACATTCTAAGAATTTGTCGCTGGTCTTATCTCCAACTGATAAGCAAAAAACTGCTGGAAAGCCATCAAACTCTCGAAAGGTAACATGTTGCCAACTTGGGGGAAACAGAGAAAAACTTATTTAAAAAATTTGGTAAATAAATTCGATCCCTTACAACAAATATAACAAAGAACTCCTTGATTAATTGTTGGATGGTTTTCCATCAGTTTTTCGCTTATCAGTTGAAGATAAGACTAGCGGCAAATTCGTTGAATGCGTCATCTTTCAGCGACAAATTAGCAACAAATTATGGTCTTTACTGTAATATCCTACGATATTTCCTTTTCGAGATACGCTATGTGTAGTGTTAGCTTGATATCAAGCTAGCATACCAGCTGATTATGGCTAAACGGCACGAGCGACAAATTTTTGAATTTGGTAACAAATTAGCGACAAATTATAGTGCTTGAAATAATTTTATCAGTAAGTATTTTACCCTCTCGTTTGGAAATGTGTGTCATTCTACAATTGATGGATTTTATACCATTATAAAAGTGCCACATAAATTATTTTACTGGCGTTTGATAATATTTCTTGTGAAACGGACAATAGAACCAAACAATTGCAATTGTACCACGTTCATTGTTATCGATCGTGAAATGTAAGACGTTTTGTCAGTTTGTTTGATAGATTAAGAAGTATCTCGTGAATTTTAACGGGAACGGTATCAATTTGTCAGTGGCGATGGCGGACGGGCCGTTCACATTTTATACCTATAAAGGTAACAACCTTGCGAAAAGTTGAACGCTGTTGGGCGGTAAAGAGCAACATTTCTGAATGCTAAACGAGACGAATACGTGGCCAGTTTGACAAAAAAACGGGGACGCCTTTCAGTTGGACTTACCGTAAACATTTGTCACGGTTTGTTTAAAAGTGCTTGCAATTTTTCCTTTTCTGAATATAACGTAGTTTTGTCGTGGAAACGTGCCTGTTTTGTAAATTGTACTGTTTTAAGTAAGCAACCTGTTCTTTGAACAATAAGCAAAACACGGAATGAGATTTTGGCACACAGCACACACTTTTCTTGTTGCTGTTGTTTAGGCGTCGACGAAGAAAGCGGTGTGGCCTTGGTAATAAAAAATGGCACTAATGCAAATATTGGTATGCAAACAAATTAGCCAAATTTAGTATGACTCATTGGCCAAAAAAAAGGGGTTTTAAAAGAATAATTAGCAAAAAAGTAAGTACTGGTCGAGAATCGAACCCAGTTTTATAAGCCACTGCTATAACCACTGGATCGCTTCCATTTTTGCAAAAAAACTACAAAGCTGTTGCTTTGTATTCCCAGTTCTCCTCAAGAAAGTTCTTCATTATTGAAATAATATTTTCCCCTATTACAGTCAATTATGTATCGACCTTTACATTATTTAATATCATCCTGCCTTGTTTCACCATTTCGTTAGGTACATCACATTCTGCTGTAGTCGGAATGTGCCTTGCCAAGCAAGAGTTATCTTCTAATTTCACGAAGTACTTACCTAGTGGGTAACTAGTCTTGTTTGCTCTTTCAAGTTCATAAATTGCAAGATTTATGTTTATTACCTAAGTAAAGTGAAGCTTCTTTGCTTTTAAGTGCTCGTATATGGTATTTCACCTTCCCGGAGAGTGTTAATGAAGATTAATAAAGTTTACTTGTTCCCGATAGAGCTAATATATTTTCAAAATAATCACAACAACCCAACGGTGACTTTACCAGCTACCCACGACGTACATAACTTTCAAAACAAAATGTTAGGTGTTCGAGCATTTTATTATTTTTCCCCTTTTATTTTCCGGAAAGTATTCTGGAATTGACAGAGACAAAGAGTACCTAAACAAAACTTACAGGGTAGAAAAGAACAACACTACCTATAAAAATACCTCGTAATTACTAAAAAATTTTTAAAGTAACAATTTTGTGCATTTACACCACATCGACCGACCTCTGTTTAACTTTGGCATAAAACAAGTTTTGCATGCTGCATGTAGACGAATAATTCAGCTGCATTCAATGCAGAAAACTCATTTGATTTTATCAGGAACCTTCACTGATATCATTGCTAATTGAATTGGGATAGAATTGAGGCGTCTTTATTTAACGGTTACTGTGTATTAAATTAAAAATGTCACACTCCGAATCATTGTAGAATTAAAAGAAACAATATTTATAATATACAGTGTTTCCCAAAAAGTACGCAATATTAGACCAGTGCTGAAGCCTTCAAAAATAGTAAAAAGTGAAAAAAAATATAGTAGGATGAAACCCATTGGAAAAGGAAGAGAATATAACAGAAATTAAAGGAAAAATAATATACGGGCGATCTGAGGTCAGGAAGGGGAAGGGAGTGAGTTTTAAGGGCAAAAAAAAAAAACGGTTTTCCTTGATTTCCAGAAAAACTACAAGTCTTATGGAAAAAGTTAACTGGCAAAGTTTTAGGTAATAAAAAGATCTACAACTTTTGTATTTACACTTTTTTCACATAACCTCAAAATTTGTGTGAAAAATTCAAATAACCAACTTTTTGGTTGTTTATTTTTATCTTTTACAATACATTTTTTTTTCACGAAATTTGGTGAAAACTTACCTATTTATGTCCCAAACACGCTGTAATTTTTTTGATTTGAAATATTTTTTTTTCACCTTATTTTTACTTAATATCGAAAAAGCACCCAAATTTTCAATCGATAAATTCTCACGTCAAAATATCTGCTCTTTTAAAAACGTGGGTGGGCTTTTTCATCGTTGAAATCTCTACTTTCTGATGGTGTGAAAAAATAATTATACATTACTATGGTAAGTTTTCTCAGGAAATGCAAAATACAAAATTTGTAGATCTTTTTATTACATACAACTTTGCCATTTAGTTGTAGACTTGTAGTTTTTACGGAAATCGAGGAAACCGTTTTTTACCCTTAAAAACTCACCCCCCTTCCAGACCTCAGATCGCCCGTAAATTACTTTTCCTTTAATTTCTGTTATATTGTCTTCCTTTTCCAATAGGTTTCATCCTACTGTAAAAATTATCGACCCTAGGCTATATGTTGATTGTGGCCAAACTACAAGTTAAGTCAAAAAACTTTCTATTTTAATGCACTCTCCTCTGTACCAGCCAAATTTTATTTTCTATACAGGGTGCTGAGTTATTGTAAAAATAAGATTTAGTTTAAATGGTAGCACCCCTAAATATTCG
Source organism: Agrilus mali (assembly GCA_029378335.1). NCBI lineage: Eukaryota > Metazoa > Arthropoda > Insecta > Coleoptera > Buprestidae > Agrilus > Agrilus mali. Next base: position 8,030,609 of record CM055656.1, on the reverse strand, counting down.
TTCAATCGAAAAAAGTTATAGGGAGAAATTGTTCAGAATCCCAAAATATGGGGCTATGCAAAAAATAACGGCGATATTGTTTTTGGAATTTCTCAACACCCTGTATAGAAAATTAAATTTGGCTGATCCAGAGGACGCTTTTTTAAAATAAGAATCAACTTTTATTTGAAAAGTTTTCTAATTTAATTTATAATTTAGTCACAATCATCATATTGCCTACTTTTTGGGCCAATTTTTTTGCAAAGCTCCATATTTTGGGATTTTGAACAACTTTTTTCGATTGGACGAATATTTAAGGGTTCTGCCATTTAAACTAAATCTAAATTTAGCTGATCCAGGGTATGTTATATTAAAATAGGGAACGGCCTTTGTTTGAAAAGTTTTTTAATTTACCTTATACTTTGGTTACAATATGCATACTACGTACCTACTTTTTGGGCTACTCTGTGTATAAATATCTTAAATTTTAATTTGACTGGTTTTCTGATAAATAATATATTGCCGTTTTTCTCTGAGCATGTATTTTGATCAGCTTAAACAACTTTGTTAATAATAAAACATATAAAATAACTTATTCAACAATAAAAATTAAATTGTATATTATACGTCATGTACAACAGTTGTCCACATTATGGGAACTGTCTTAGTACGTGTGCTATAATAAAGTCAATATTCTAGACCAGTGGCTGTTGATTCTGTTCTGCACTCGAGGCTCGTAAGATCCCGGCCACTTTTTGCATGAAAACTACCAGTTTTTAAGTGTTAGATCATTGACTTCGAAACGATCTATTGCGATCGGAAAACCATTTGTTACTGCCCACAACTTATTGATTGAGTTTTCGAAGCTATCAGTACAACTTTAATAGCTAATCAAAGCATCGGTACAAATTGGTTAAGTTTTGTGGTAGCTATGTAATTAATTACATTTAGATTGCCTTAAGCTGTTCAAAATTCTACCAAGTTTGAGAAGATGTCTGATGATAAGTAGTGTATCTAATACCTTAGCAATTCGTAGGCAGTGAAAGCTGCTCAAGGCATTTAAATACTATACAAGTGCCTGATTACAAGTGTACATGTAATCAACAAGATTTAATATTAAAACGCATATCATGTTGATTAAATATTCCTGAATATTATTAGGTGTTACAACGACTGAGGCTTTTTAAATTAATACGTTTTACAGTTATAAAGGGAATTTATAGCTTGTCTAATTTATCATGGTGTCAGCAAAATCGCATTTACTTAATATGTAAATTTACGTTAAAATTATAATTTTATTTTGACGACTTAAATATTATTAACAATAATAAATGGAAGTAATTAGGGAATAGGATGAGAGAGAGCTAGTAATATAAGATTTTCTGTGACATATTAGAAGTATAATCTGGAGTAATAAGAGCTAGAGGAATATTTACATCACATTACAATTCTTAAATAAGTAGTTACAGGCAGTGGCGTAGCCAGAGTTAGTCCAGGGCGGAGGGGCAGATATTAAAACATCAAACTCGTATTCTCACTTTGTTCGTGTTGTCTTTACATGCCATAACCTCGTGATCTTAAGGAATCTAACAAAATCGTCCTTTGATTAATAAGTCAAGATGAATAACAAAAAGGACATGTCGCCTGGCCTAAAAATGGAAACAATTTGAAGACATTTGTTAAAATTTAATTTCATAATGATATTCTAATTCAGTCCGCAGATGCTTCTAGGGTCTAGGGCAGGGATGGCGAACCATTGGCACTCGTGCCACAAGTGGCACGTTTGAAAATTTTGATGGCACGCACAAAAACATAATTTTTTTTAAGTTATTTTTTTTTAATAGAAATGAATTAAAAATTATTAATCTACACTTAATTTATAGTTTATGATATAAATTTGTAGTACTGAATACCTGTCTTAGTATGTTAACTAGAACCGTCAAATTATACATTTTATTATTAAAATATCGCATTAATTCTTTCGAAGTATATACAGATGCGCATTAGATAAAAAATTTTGCGTATCCAGTTTCGCCTTCTTAAGGTATTTGAATGTTGTTGCTGTCGCAGCGCTCGAATCAAAATTTATTTTATATCCTGATACAATACCATTTGAAAAATTAAATTTAAAAGTCCTTGAGTGGTTAAATTTTAATGAATTAGAAATGGAATTAGTTGAATTTCAGTCAAGTACCATATAGAACCAAAAATTTGTTGATTTAACAAATGATTTAGAAATTATTGAAAGTAATCGATTATTGGATAAAATAAATAAAATTGCAGAAGATGAAATTCTAACTATACATGGAATTCAATTCCTGACACGTTTACTTGTTTAAAACTTTAAAAATATTAGCAAAGGCAATTTTATCAATATTTTCATCGACGTGGGCATGTGAATCGCTATTTTCAGAATTAAATTTTATAAAAAATAAATATAGGAATAGAATGACGGATGAGTCGAGCTCTGCATGCGTACTGTTGAAATTAACTAAATATGAACCAGATATTAAATCTTTATCATCTTGTGTACAGCAACAAAAATCACATTAAAAACAATTTTTTTAATTAAGTTATAGAACTTGAACAAAATGACGCGTATTGTTTTCGTCTTTTAAAGGATTAATGTTGATTATTCAAGGGGGGGATTTATTTCTCATATCCACCACCCTTTGGATACGACACTGGTTAGAGGTTTAGACAGGATCGATTTAACCTTAATTACTTAAAAAGTTTCCAATAAAACAGTAGGGATTATCCATATAAATCGAAAGAGGATAAAAAAAGGAATCGATTGAAAAAATAAAAAAATGGTAGGTGCCATTTGAAAAAACGATGTTATTCGTGTTTGAAGTTCTTAATTTTAGAATTATTATTTTGAACGCCCTGTATAAATTATTTAATTCAATTTTGTCAAGGCGTTAGCACTAATATTCAGCTATTACTAGTAAAAATTTCAACACTCTTGAGTAGTATTTTGTGGAAGTTATGATTTTTTATAATTTGGGTTGCGGTAGCGATTTTCTTTCTATAAATTAAATTAACTCAAAAACCGATCGTCATAGGTGTACAAGTTGGTTATCAAACTTACCTTAGAATTACACGTTTTATTCGAATTCAGCGTAAACAATATACCATTCCATTTAAAATAACAAAGTTGGTATCGACTTCCGGTATAACCGAATGTAAATCGAACTTAAAAATATTTGTAAAAGAAAGAAGCGGCATAAACAATAACCAAATGAGCCCTAGTTTCAGAATTGAATTCCTTTTACTTATTCATATACTTCTAATAGCCCATCAACTTAAAACACCCTGTATAAAATTCATAGGTCCAATATTTTTCGAAGTGCTTATTTACACATAACTGTGACCTAGCAATAGGTCTTGCGACCGACCTATAAATATAATCTATCGTCTGACGCTCACTTTTCTTGAAATGGGTCCTATATAAACCAGCCAAATAGTAGTTTCAATACTAAAATCCCTTATTTAGTCTTGTATGTAAGGTTGCCTTGAATAGGGGCTGTTCTATCTCTTAATATGATTTTCCGGAAATATAAACATTGCCTCAGATTACGAATGAGTATCTATCGTTTCTCCACGACAAGAATCTTGATTTCGATGTCCAACTTTCATATCTACTGAGAGTTTAAAACATACTTTTTGATCTCGAAATTTTTTAACGTAATTCTTTTGATTTTGACCTCATTTTTACATTGGTGCCCTTGAAAATCGTAAGTTCATTAGTCACTAGAAATACAATTAGTAAATAATGTGTACAAAGTTATTCATATAAATAAAAAAAATGTTTTGGATGTAAATTTAGTAGAATTTTATGGCATATTAAGATGTTCCATTTCGTTCGAATTTATTTGAAAGATGATCATGTTTGACTGTAAAGACGGTCCATGTAATTCTGGTATGGTATCGCATAAAAGGGCCTATGAAAATGATTAATGTTCGCATAAAGTACGTCGGTGAATACCTTTGTATTTGAAAGAATGCGTATTTTTGAGGATTGCCTAAGCTCAGAACATTCTTTATAACGACTTGCCCTGTTCGAAGTTTGTCTTAAAAGAGTTTTCGCTGAGCTAACGGTTTCATTGCGGGTCCTTTGTATTCCCGAGCTCTTTCATCTTTCAAATCGTAACATTTCCCTTTTTCGTGGAATATTATTGTTGTAACTCGACAACAAAAAGATGCTCTTTCTTCTCCGGAAGCTGACAAACTTGTTTGCAGACATTTAGAATTATTTCACTTTTTTGTTTCCATTCGGAACGAACCGACCGACCAGCTAGTAATCAAACCACTCGGTCTATTCACTGATAAATTTTCCTTTACTGTTATTACGTATCAAAGCCCGTACTTTGGGAATAATTCAATAACTCTGGATTCATTACGAACCGCTGGCGTTATTTTTTTTTGAGCACCACAAAGAAAGCTCACAAACAAAATTTCTTATGTAAATGTAAGAATGTCTTAGGTATGTGTCTGGTGAGTCTGAATCCAAGGGAAAACTGTCGATTACAATTTTCATTACCTTGTTAAACTTAAGAGAGAGATTATCTACGGTCTACCCTCGAGTCAATTAATACTTTTAATAAGCGATATAATATTCAAAAGCCGTTATGGCCCGCGGCTGTAGATTTAACACGTTTAGTTTCGCAAACACAAATGGTCTCACGGGTTCAAAATTTCGTGAGGGGTAAGTGGGAAATTTTGTATTCTAACTATGTATGTTGCGGCGGCGGCGAGGGTCTGGCCGTTTTCATTAACCCTACGGCTCAATTAATGAAATATGTAGTCACATATTTTATATATGTTTGTATGCTACCTTTTGGCAAACGTTTACTTTCTGCTTTCAATGGGGTTGCATACTAATTCGCTCTGATGAATGGTGAAGTTGTGCCGTTTTATCCACTAAAAATATGGTAACTTACCTACTTGTATACCTCGACTAGACTAAACAACTCAGTTTTCATTGAAATATGCATGAAATGTACGTGTTTATATGAGACTTGGTTGTAACCAACATGAATGGCTTAAGAATTTTGTTTATTATAGCAAGAAATTCCTTATTGGTGATTAAAAAAAGAATCAACTTTTATAAAATAATTAACGTTTCCACAAGACAAGTCAATGCAATATTATTTGTTGTCGAAAAATAATAAAAAGTCGAATATTGCCTTGTTTTGATATTATACTTGTGTAAGTAATCTTGATTTATTTTAGTTTTCGTCAAGAAAATTGCGTATATCAAGCTAGCACGACAAAGTTATTTTTCCGATTTCTGACTTGCACTATAATTTGTCGCTAATTTGTTACCAAATCCAAAAATTTGTCGCTCGTGTCGCTTAGCCATAATCAGCTGGTATGCTAGCTTGATATCAAGTTAGCACTACACATAGCGTATCTCGAAAAGGAAACGTCGTAGAATATTACTGTAAAGGCCATAATTTGTCGCTGAAAGATGACACATTCAACGAATTTGTCGCTAGTCTTATCTCCAACTGATAAGCAAAAAATTGCTGGAAAGCTATCAAACTCTCGAAAGGTAACGTGTTGCCTAATTTGGAGGAAACAGGGAAAACCTAATTTAAAAACTTTGGTAAATAAATCCGATCTCTTAAAACAAAAGTAACAAAGAACTCCTTGATTAATTGTTTGATTGTTTTCCAGCAGTTTTTCGCTTATTAGCTGGAGATTCAAATTCGTTGAATGTGTCATCTTTCAGCGACAAATTATGGCCTTTAGAGTAATATCCTACGACATTTCCTTTTCGAGATACGCTATGTGTAGTGCTAGCTTGATATCAAGCTAGCATACCAGCTGATTTTGGCTAAACGGCACGAGCGACAAATTTTTGGATTTGGTAACAAATTAGCGACAAATTAAAGTGCAAGTCAGAAATCGGAAAAATAACTTTGTCGTGCTAGCTTGATATACCTACGTAAGAAAATTTGACTGCAAGCTGAAGTTACATTGGGCTATTATTTATATTTTATTGCATTGAGGTGTATATCAATTATATTCGCGCTTCGCCCTCTATGATCGAACAGAGGTAGTACGTCTTTTATGTCCCAATCTGCCACAATTTTTAAAGAACGCTGCATATCCTACCGATACCCAACGCTCTATGGATCCTGTGTAAACACGCCATTCGTCTTTTTTGTGCGCCAAGATTGCCACGTGTCTTCGCGGTAGTGTTGAATACAGTGAATTTGTGAAAATGAAGAGTGCGAAATTACATCTAAACCCTTCATCAACCCAAAATAATATGTTATTGACAACTAAGAGGAGGATTAGACGCCTTTCTTCTAGTGATTTGAGTAAAGGTTAGTAATATTCGAATACATGTTAATTTTAATGATGGAATAATACAAGTCGGCTTGAACTAATTTATTGTCGACTTTTACGTACTTTACTTCTCTATTACAATGCACTCTTCGGAATGTTCCTTTTGTTACCCTTGCCCTAGCACTGGTAAGTGCCTGTTGCGCTGCGCGCACCCCACATGTAGTCATCATGCGTTCAGGGTGGGTACAGGAACAGGGTAAATTCCACCCTCCGCTAAGGATTTAAGAGGATGTCGTTATGGGTCAACGACGTTTGCAGCTACGTTATTTCCCACACATACATGTGCATTTTACCCCTTAAACGGGATTTAAGAGGGTGTCGTTACGGGTTAACGACGTTTGCACCAACGTGAATTCACCACTACATATGTGCAATTTTACCCCTTAAACGGGATTTAAGAGGGTGTCGTTACGGGTTAACGACGTTTGCACCAACGTGACTTCACCACTACATATGTGCAATTTTACCCCTTAAACGGGATTTAAGAGGGTGTCGTTACGGGTTAACGACGTTTGCACCAACGGGACTTCACCACTACTTATGTGCAATTTTACCCCTTAAGAGGGTGTCGTTACGGGTTAACGACGTTTGCACCAACGTGATTTCTCCTCAACTTATGTGCTATTTTACCCCTTAAACGAGATTTAAGAGGGTGTCGTTACGGGTTAACGACGTTTGCACCTATGTCATTACCCCAATACAGCCCTCGAAGAAGGGAAGGTCGTTACAGGTTAACGACGGGGTTTTTTAGTCACATGGTACTTATCCAGTTGACAATGTCAGTTGACGTCATGGGATGACGATTATATGGGTTTATTCCAACTATATAGTACATATATATAGTACATATAAACATTGGTACATATATTTGGCGTTAGCGGTGACGCATTGATTTTTAGGCTTCGCGACTGAAATCATACATACAACCTTTCCCACCGTCTTGACTTGTATTAACAATTGTTCCTGATATTTACAGAATTCTCAGTGACGCCAGAGTACCATTGGCGGAAGCCTTTTGGTAAAATATAATCCACCTTCTAACGCCAAATTTGTTCAACCGCCTATATTACATGCGGAGGTGAAAGCTTCACTTAAATTACCTTATCCTGGTACATCGATTCGACGTGACGAGAAACTGGCCAACATCTAGGGCCAAATGGGAACGTGTCTATCGAACCATCGGCAAGGCACTTACGTTTTGCTTGAAACAACCACTGTTAGGGTCCTCCCTGTATATATACATTAGAGATAAGGTCTACTTGTTAATCGTTTACCACGATTATTTTGTACGACTTAAGTAACATCCCAAGTAAGCATTTCCCTGATATTTCCAGGATATTTCATGATTATAAACATGCTTTGCGCTGAATTAAAACTAATATTTATCATAAATTCAGCGCATTCAACCTTCGAATAAACATGGTTCATTCGACACATAAATCTGATGCATACGCATTTCGAATGAACATAGATAAGAAGTTGGAAAAGTAACTTTGATTTCGATAACTAAGAATACATTTAAGGCGTATGAGCCATATTTCAAACATGGTGGGGCTGTTGCTCTGACCTTTGTATCGATGTATTCACGTATAATGTTTCACATGCATTAACGTTCTTAACAAATCAGTTTAATCAAAGTGCTTCTTATAGAACCCTAAAATGCTATAGGTCAGCATTGGCCCTTTTGTTATCTCCGGAACTGGGAAAAGAGTTGGGGGGGGGGGGCTAACCGGTTTCCCCGAGGATTTTCAATTTAAGGCCAACACGGCCCAAGTATGATACTACTTGGAACCCTAATGTTGTACTAAATCATAGAAATAAGACACTCTTAACATTAAACTGCATACTGTGTGGTGCTTCAAAACGGAAATTGTTAATTCAAAATGCGTCGACTTGTTTGTCTTTTCAGCCAACACACTCGTTTTTTGAAATAAAGTAATAGTTACAATGTTCAGTTATACTTCTACAAGAATCGGTTGGACATTCTTTGATTTATTGAACAAACCAAATTGGTGAACTTCATTCAACATATTCAAACTATTAAAATAACTGTGATACATTGTTAAATCAACTGGTTAAGCTGTATTGATGCAGGAAAACTTTTCCGCTAAACATTTTCCAAGCAGCACAACAGTAGTAAATACGTCCTCTAAATAAAAATGTAAGTTTTACCTATCATCAATTTTCGAGAGGACACACAACACACAATAAATTGACAAAACTAGATTTATTTAATGTTTATAACAAACATACAAGGTTACAACCATTCGATAAAAAGTGACTGTAACATACAATACTTACTATCAAGTAATTGGGAATATTTCTTATTGAATGATATACGCGTGGTAATGGTCAGAAAATTCATACATGCTGCTGGCAGTTTTGACAGCAAGTCCCACATCTTCATGTGAATTAGTTATTTCAATAAAATGGATATTTCCTTGTTACTAAAAAGGGGCTCAACATTATATTGCTGTCAATATTAACGTTTAAATCATCAATTATTTTATCAGTAGCTTCACATTCATCATCATAGCTCACATTGTCAATAATAGTAGTGTTATATTCAAAATCGTTTTTGGCTCATCATTAACAATGTCTAAAGAAATGACAGAAGAGTTTTGAAAAATTTATAGTGTTCCTCAATTGTTGTAAAAACAACTTTTTTATTTTACAAGGTCTTACAGAATTTGCCGAGATTCGTCAATATAATTAAATTTTGTTTTGAATATCGACCTAGTACTTACAATAGGTACCTATTTCTTATAATTCCTTAAAAAAATATTAACTTATCTTCAAAAACTGGAATTAATGATTCCAAATTCAAATTTCTCAAAATTTCTTTTGTGTTGTCACCTGCCATAATTAGAAACTCTATTAACAGTACACTTGCACTTGTATTTACTGTGATATTTGACAATAATTGATTAAGTCACAACTAACAACGATAAGTGTGTTAACAATAGATATCGCTATTCGATAATGTGGTCTGAAGCGTCGTTTTTTATTCTGAACAGTTGGGGACACCTTTTTTAATGCATGTAAAACGTTGAATTAAGTATGCATTTTATTTAGTCTACATTTAGCGACTAATGGAAGCAATACAAGTACTTCATTGCTTATTATAGTTAACAGAATACATAATTTTTTTAATTTATTTATTTCATTAACGGGACTCAAATCCCCTTACATAGCAAGTTAACTTATTAATGTAGATTAGCAAAAGTAAAATGTTATAACAATGAACAACTAATTTAAGTGCATATTGAAATGTTAGTGTTGTACGCTAACTCGCAAAAATGAAACAATATAGGTAATTATCAACAATAATATAAGAATAAAGTCAAAATAAGAAATAAACAGCTATTGACTATAAGCAAGGCTAAGTTTTATCAAATTAATCAATTACTAATAAGGCATTTTTGACTTTAATTTAAATTTTCCAAACGTATCGGCGAACCATTCCATCCTATCAGAAAGATTATATATATTATTATCTAATGACATGATTCTGTGCACAGTGGACTTTGATAGCATTGCACAATCTACTGAAAAATCATACTTTCTTTCTCTCAATATTCTAACAGGAAAACACAAGTTTACCGAAACAAGCAGGTCTGGACAGTCAACATATTTCCATAAAACTTTCAATAGAAACAGCACATTATATATTACTTTTACATATTCATTTTGATATAAATTTGTTAAACCAACCCAAAAGAATATGTTATTGATACTATTGGAAAAATGGTTATTTGACTGTTTTGAATGTCTTGGATAAAAAAAAAAAAAAAAAAAAAAAATAATTATCGGTTATCTCAACCACTAATTGAAATTTTAAATAGAATACGACCAAGATTAAATGAAGCAATCTTTTCATTTATTTAAAATTTATCAACTAAAACCGTACCTACCTTTAATGCATAAAATTTATTGGAGTAACAAATTTTAGAATAAAACTTGCTAGTATTGCCGAAAACATTTTCAAACGATGCAATTGAAGAAAGTTTTACTTTTAATAGGGGTAATTTTAACATATTAATTAATGATAATTGATTTTAATTTAATCAGACCCATTATACATAACCTCAAGTTAATGAGGAAAAATTGTTGCTGTTGTCATGCCCTTGCCGGGAATCGAACAATTCAAACATTTTGAAACAACAATTTCAGGATTTAATTAACTTAAAAACTGTTCCTTCAACATATTCACAAGTTACAACTGCGGAATTTATTGCTTGAACTGATTCCTTTTTTTCTCGGTGTATAACAGACCACTAATTCCGTAGGTAATATTTGGGAAAACCATATTGAGTAGCTCATAAGACAACTCGATTCTATTGAAACCTACGTTGTTTATTGAGTGATTTGCCCTTTCTTTTTATATAAAATGTCTAGAAGACATTCTTTTATATTACGTTGGTTTACATAATTACATTAGTTGATTGTTCTAAAATATCATATTTTATACTTTTCCTTACATGAAATTATAAACTATAATTTTACATGTTATACTAGGTGATTGGGATAGTTAACGCAACTACCTTTAAACATCTACCTCTGTTCGATCATAGAGGGCGAAGCGCGAATATAATTAAAAAATTAAACGAACTTACCTAAGTGAAGTTCAATTTTAATTATATGAAGCGCTTCGCCCGAGATGATCGATCCCACCCGAAACCCAATACCCCTCATTTCATTGTAGTTGCGTTATATTCTTTCAAGAGAATGGCGTGTTTACACAGGATCCATAGAGCGTTGGGTATCGGTAGGATATGCAGCGTTCTTTAAAAATTGTGGCAGATTGGGACATAAAAGACGTACTACCTCTGTTCGATCATCTCGGGCGAAGCGCTTCATATAATTAAAATTGAACTTCACTTAGGTAAGTTCGTTTAATTTTTTAATTATGCTGAAGAAGCCGCAGTGTGGTGAAAGAATGATTGTGGATTTTTTTCCAAAAAAGAAATATAACTAAAAATTCTGTTTGCTGTTATATTTAATGGTTAATTTTATTAACTCATATTGGATAATATATAAATATTAAGAAAGCTTAAAAAATTTGCTTTCAATAAATTAGACTTTCTATCCTCAAATTATATCTAATTTCATTCTTCAAAAATAAAACTTCACTCATGTATTATAATAGCAAAAACAATTAAGATTTAAAAAATCATCTTAACAAAACAGTAAACAGGAGGTGGGTATTTTTTAAATCGATGAAGATTTTAGAGACGAGATATTCTCAAAATCTTCTAGCAAGAATTTTTTAGGTATAAGTTGAGTTTGTTGACTTGTGCGTCATGATCTAGACAAGAAAAAGAAGATCGATAAATTCTTGGCTCTTATGTAAATCCTATAATAATAATTTATAACAAAATTTCACAAATATCCCCTAAAAATTAAGTTTATCTACAACTTGGGGTTCATGGACATCACACTGTGGGTCCTGAGGGCACGTGCCTTGCTTTTATGACATTTTCATCATTTTTCATTTCTCTTTTTTTTTGTTTTTCATATATTTATAATTGAAAAGAAGTTTGTAGGGTTTTTAATATCTAAAATGCAGCCCACAACTAATAGAAGATTAATAAAAAATCCAGTTCGACCGTATTTACAAAGATAACTACAATCCCACATAACTGAGCAAAGCCCTCCATAAAATGGCTTCAAGTCCGAAGCCCTTACTTAAAGTGCTTTGGTTATTCAAGAGAAAATTAATTAAATTCAAAGCCCTAAGCATTTGTAAATAGGTTTTCCTCGACAGCATGAGGGCTTAAATTACATCAAATAGGCTTCAATTACATTAAAATGCTTAAAGCAGCCGTGAAAGGGCTTCAAGTACACTTTATAGGTTTGAATTAAATCTGAAGGATTTCAATTATATCAAAATGATGGTTTTGCCCCACGTTCGAATGCTTTGAAGGAACTTTAAGCAGCCTAAAAGTGCTTCAAACTTATTGATAGGGCTTTCAGCACTTTAAAAGGTTTTCGAGCACTTTAGAAAGGCTTTAAACGCTTTGGTTAAGTCCTGTTTTTTAATCACCAATTACAAAACAGTTTTATAATGTTTCGATTGTTAAGCCCCAAGTACTTGTTTGAAAAAGGGGTTGAAATACAACACTAAAGGAGTTTGACGCACATTTGCAGCCACAAAGCACTAAAGCTCTGCAAACCCATATATGAAGAGGTTAGATGCAAAACAATGTTTGTTCTGAGATAATTGGGCATAAAGTTTAGTTATTCTTGAAAATTCCCATCAATTAGCCAACATTTTTAAATATATTACATTTGCTGAAATTGGCCGTGAAATTTTAAGAAATTAATGAATTGTTATTATTTTTTAATAAAAGTAACTTAGTTTTTTTGCATTTCGGCAACCTGAGGATTCCATTTTACCATTGTGACATAGGTAGGATAAAAAGAAACTTCAGGATTTATAAAGTAAATCTTTAACTAGCAGCAATACCCGGCGTTGCTGGGGTAAGAAAATTTCACACGTTTGATGGAACATTTTAAAATATTTGCGAATTTAGAACTATCCAGAACATCCCATAATGATTCAAAACATTTTCTAACTTTTTTTAACACTCTGGAACATTCTTGAATGATCTTCAAGATTCTGGAACATTCTTGAACATTGCCAAATCATTCTGAAATGCTATAATAAAACATTATTTTACTACAATTAGAACATATTTGAACTCCCTGTAACATTCTAAAAAAATCTGCTTCATTCTCATCCCCACTCCGTGCTGTTTGCTGGGTGAGTAGTGACATCAGTAGACGCCTGGCGGGGATGACTAATCGATTGATAATAATTGATCAGTTATCGACCACTGAGAGTTGAAAATTATTACAGTACTAATATCGCTATTAAAAAATAGGGGTTGGTGGTAGAAGGGTGAAAAGTTAGGATTGTATGTATTTTTTAATGCCACATTATAAAAAAATTAAAATTTTGTTCAAAAATAAAAAAAAACAGTTAGGGGTGGACAACCCCTATTACTTAGGGGTATGAAAAATAGATAGTAGCCGATTGTCAGACCTACTGAATATGCATATAAAATTTCATAAAAATAGGTCAAACGTAGATGTATACTTTTTAAAACTTTCTAGATCATTTAAGAAAGTTTTATAACTTTGTCGAACATTTTAAGTCGATAATAACAGTTTGCGCTCATTTTAGAATTTTTTTAGATCATTTCAGAAATTTTGAGCTCTTTCCGGAAGTCCTTATGACTTAAAAAAGGACATAAATATTTCTTTTCACCTTTCTGCCACCTACAACCACCCACCGCCACCAAACTCCCTTACTCCCACCTGGAGACCAAGGGGTATTTACCACCCCAACAGCAAGTTGATTGGAGTAGGTAGAGATAGAGAAAACCCTGTCTTTACGTACGAACATTAGCATTTTATATATGTATTTAGATTTAGATTATGGTTATATTATATCTTTAATTACGGTTATATTATAACTTTCTTCAATATTTCCATTTCTGATTATTGTATGTATAGGTGCACTGAATACTAACGAATATTTTGCATTTGATTGTTTACGATGGCGATGGAAAGGTCAAACGAACAGACGGAGAAAGAATAATCAAGTAAAGGAATGAATGTCTTATTATAGTAGATAGTAAGTACTTAAATAGGTGTGCCGCGTAAACGTATTTTATATAGAGGCTCTCATCATAAAAAAGGTAACATTAACTTGTTGTTTCTGTGGAGTGGAGAAGTCAAAGAAATGGTTTGCGAGGGCAGAGACTTCAACGGTCGATCAGAGAAGGCTATTGTATGCAAAAGCGTCACAGTAGGCGCGGCTGCATTTGATGGGAATCGTTACCCCAACCAACGCGTGGTGACAAACATTTTGCTATATTTTTACTTTACTTTGACGCCCAAGAAAAAAAAAACACGTATTTGCATGCATATTATGAATGTATGTACATATGTATATAAATAAATATGAGGAGTACCTTGGTATTAATACACATATACTATGGACAATAGCCTGCTGTCGCATACTAATTGCTAATGTCGGTGGCCTTTTCCGGCCTTCGATCTCACTTATCACGACTTTTTATTAAAAAAAATCATCAAAACAGCTGCTGATTTGAAATTGAAGTTACTGGAAAATATTTTAACAACATAAAAAGACCCAAAATTTTCTTATTTATTTTCAAAGTTTTCATTATGTAGTATTGTGTTAAGAATCTATAATTTTTAATACTGTTGATAAACATATTGGGATTTGTGACATGACATTTATGAGGTTTGGTAGCCTGAAGACAATTTTTTTCGATAGTCCCTACTTACCCTGTAACATGTGCGCGCCCCTTCTGATTTCACAGTACAAACTTAATAACTCAGTTCGAGCTTTAAATGATCAAAATCGTAGTCAGAACTTTTAGCATCCACATTAAAAGGATGGAATTTTCTCCACGGTGATGTAAATATCACTTTTTACCGAAAATGACAAAAGAAGCTCTCATTACTTTCCATATGGTAAGAAGAGGACAATTTAATGTAGGTACTGCCAACAATTTCTTTATGAATTAAAACATAATAATGATCCAAATGATCGGTGCCTGTTCATTGACTCTTCCTAATTTAATTTAAAGATGGTATTTGTTGGCATCGGTGATAAATATCCATCTGTACTTAAACTTCATGGGGTTCATATGAAAAAATCGTACGGAAACATGCAACTTCTTTTATGTAGAATATATTCGTTAAAGTGAATATGTATGGGTGGGTCATAAGTGGTAATTAAAAGGTGATTTAACGAAATTATTGATACAAAATACTATTCATTCCTTAGTTAACTTTCTTTTTCTAATATTTTACGATAAAAAGTATTTGTAATACAATTGTAGAGAATTGTATTCATAACGAGAAAAATGTGGAAAGGTTTTTGTAAGATTTACCCTTCTTAAGATATCACAGGAAAATTCTTTAACATTCCATGCAAGATAACGACCGAACAGGGAAACTTTCAACCCCGAAGACAATGTGTTATAGTCATACCTTCTTACCCACCAAAAGAAAAAATTCTGTTCTCCCAAAATGTAATAATTTTGCAAGGAGATTTAACTCTAAAAACTAATAAAACTTTAGATTCTCTTTCACGCATCACGATAGATTAGCAATAAAGAAAAGAGCCTATGTTAGTGGGTACTGGACATAGCCTAGTCGGTAAGGCAATTGATTGTAATTAGGACGAACCTGAATGTTGCGAGTTCGAATCTTACTGGAGTGGTAAAAAAAAGTTTTTCATACTATAATAAAGTTCTTGTATTAATAAAAATACTGTTGAGATAATTAATATTTACCTTGAAATCTACAAATTGTGATTAAAATTATCCGCTAATCCAAGAGGCAGTGTGTCCATTGTTATACTAGAAGTAGGCGTATGGTAGATGGTTGATTACTTTAAAATTTTTAATTGTTAGTGTTATCTGCACCATAAAATTTTAGTTGTTTAATTTAAAACCTGATACAGCGAAAACTTAATAGAACGAATCTGAATTTAATGAAATCCTCGTTTTAACAAATTCTTCGAAGTCCCTTCGGTCAGCCATTACATTATTACAAATACCTCTTGTCTTTGTAACAAAATTTCAATCACTGGAGAATATAAATAGAAAGTATAATTTACCTCTGTTTAACAATTTTTGCCAATGTATAAACATTTTCAAAACGTACCTATTTTACCAATCCATCACGTAACGTTTAGCTTCCATGACCACATAGGTACATTGTTAATTTTTAAATTCGTTTTGATTATTTTGTGGGGGAAAACTGTATAATAAATAAAAAAAACTGTGCAATATTATTACAATGTATTTTACTTTATTACTAGGAGAGATCATTCGTTATAATATATAATAAAGCTCGTAATTTTCAGATTAATAAATACGTTTTGTTGCCTTGTTAAAACAAATATTACTTAGGCCATTATATAAAAACCTCATTATAACAAATTAATAATATAATATAACGAATATTTTCTAACCCCCTTCATATTTATTATATTATATCGTGGTTTCTCATTGAAAAATTTAAAACAACTAGGCCAGGGATGGCGAACCATTGGCACGCGTGCCACCTTTGAAAATTTTGATGGCACGCACAAAAACAATTTTTTTTTTAAGTTATCGTTTTTAATAGAAATGAATTAAAAATTATTAATCTACACTTAATTTATAGTTTATGATATAAATTTGTAGTACTGAATACCTATCTTAGTATGTTAACTAGAACCGTCAAAGTATACATTTTATTATTAAAATATCGCATGAATTCTTTCGAAGTATATACAGATGCGCATTAGATAAAAATTTTTGCGTATCCAGTTTCGTCTTCTTAAGGTATTTGAATGTTGTTGCTGTCGCAGCGCTCGAATCAAAATTTATTTTATATCCTGATACAATACCATTTGAAAAATTAAATTTAAAAGTCCTTGAGTGGTTAAATTTTAATGAATTAGAAATGGAATTAGTTGAATTTTAGTCAAGTACCATATAGAACCAAAAATTTGTTGATTTAACAAATGATTTAGAAATTATTGAAAGTAATCGATTATTGGATAAAATAAATAAAATTGCAGAAGATGAAATTCTAACTATACATGGAATTCAGTTCCTGACACGTTTAATTGTTTAAAACTTTAAAAATATTAGCAAAGGCAATTTTATCAACATTTTCATCGTGGTGGGCATGTGAATCTCTATTTTCAGAATTAAATTTTATAAAAAATAAATATAGAAATAGAATGACGGATGAGTCGAGCTCTGCATGCGTACTGTTGAAATTAACTAAATATAAACCAGATATTAAATCTTTTTCATCTTGTGTACAGCAACAAAAATCACATTAAAAACAATTTTTTTTAACGTGAATTTTGTTTCTAGCATATTGCTTTTTGTAAAACATTGATTAATAAAAAATTGTTCAAAGATGAATTGCTTTTGTTTGTTTGTTTAATTATACTTACGTATAGTTTCACCACGCTAACATTTCAAATGAAATTTTATTGTGGCACGTTACCTATTTAAAAAAGAATTTTTATGACTTTGTGGCACGGACATCAAAAAAGACTCGCCATCCCTGAACTAGGCAAACAAATAATCAAATAACTTAGTTACAAAATTTCTTTTAGAAATTAAACAACAATAATACACAAAATTATTTAATGCACGACAATTGTTTCGCTACCACAGTAACTTCTTCAGGTAATGGTACAATGTTCTGAGGGTTGAGTTTATATATTTGTTATATTACAGCAGTAGGGGAAGGTAAAAATTAATACTACTTAATTTACAAGATTTTTTTGACTATTGTAAAAAATTTTTATGTATAATAAATATTACCAAATATACCTACAGGAAATTTTATGACTATTTTGAAAATTTTTTATATATAACTTATTAATATTAACTTAAATACATATAATTCTCGACTATTTATGATAAAAAAATAAAATGAGTTTACAATGTATTTACAATTTTAAATTAAGTAGTGGTGAAAAGTTAATGTCTACTTGATCCATTTAACAGTAGAGATGATGATTTGTATTTGTTGATTTCCATCGGTTCTAGTAAATTTAATTTTAAACTTTTATCGGTTACGTGTAAAATTTCATAATTCGTGTTGGGTAAATGGTTAGTTTCTAATAAGTAGGTTGAATAGTTAGAATTGGGTTTTTTATTCTGATAAAATTCCAAATGTTCATTAATTCGAGTTTTGAAGTTTCTACCAGTTAAGCCAATATAAAATTCACTACAAGAGTCATATTTTAGTTTGTATATGTTGCAGTTAAAACTAGTTTTTAGATAGAACGCGTTCTTCCTATATAGTTAGAACTAGTTTTTAATGTATGCATTTGTTAATACTAGAATTAACTAATGCTCAAATCGAATATCAGTTAAAACTAGTTCCTACTAGACAAAACGCGTTTTTCTGAAGCGAGTCAGTTAAAACTGTTCGCGTAGTAGATCCTCATCTTTTTTTAAATTTAACTTTGATTGATTAGATTTTATTGTGTGTTAATCAATGTTCTTTAACAATGTTTCTTTTTGAAATTTTATGGTTGTGTTCTGTTGATTTATTTGATTATTTTATTTACCTACTTATAATTAATATTGTCATCTTAGCAAGTAATTTAAGTCGATGTTCCCTAAAATGTTCCTTTAGTGTTAGATTATTATTTGGTTCTCATGTCTTAGATCTTTTCAATAAATATTTTTTAAACTTTATCTTGTTTTCAATCCCAAATTAGTTTTTCTAGTGCTAGTTTTAACTACAGCTCGATGTGACAACTAGTTTTATCTGAAAATCAAATATATCAGTGGTAAATTCTAGTTTTAACTGGGCATTAAGTAAAAACTAGTTTTAACTTGGGAAAACGAGTTCTAACTAAAAACTTGTTTTAACTGTAACATATACACCACTTTTGATTTCTTACTTGGTCTTGTCGTTATTGTTTTTAATAAACATACCTAAAATTTATTTTGCACATTTGGATGTTTCTATATTTAGATTTTCTATGGTTTCTTAAGAAAATATTTTCCCAATTTAACTGGAAATTTTCTCATTACATTGTTTGCAAATGGGTCTGTTATTTATTTTAGTGTTTACGCCATAATGTAGGAGAGGAGAGCTATTCGGTTATATAATTGTTTACGTTTGTCGAGTGAACCTTCTTACCTCTAAATTGCAAATACTCTTATACATAATAGAAAGGTAGGAACAGAGCCTCGTACCTAGTACCGAAAAGAAACAGTTTTGCCTTTCATTCGAGAGAGAGCCTTGAATGAAAATAGCTTTTCCGCTCGTTCACAATTTCTTCGCCTCACTTTAATTAGCAACATTCACCGTTTAAGAATTTCAATTTTCTTGAAAAAGATATTGGTAGAGGTACCTATATTATATGTATAGTGCTCTAGCTCGCAACTCGTTTTCGAAATACGAAATAATAAAACTCGCGTGAATTTTATTATTAAAGTCAGTCATTTTATTTCAACGTGAAAATGAAACTTGTTATATTATAATGTAACTTTCTTGTTGCTTACGGAATCTCAGACGATATGAAAACTTAATTAAAAATCGGTTTACAGTAGTGACTAATGACTAATTTTGTTTTTTAATTATGAACTACTGGGGAGATATCTTTTGGTCTTTCACATTCGTACTTTCCAATTATGTACAGTTGAATTTAGTGATGCCACTACTAATTGTTCAAAACCAATAATGTGTAAACGCATACGTTCGTGAATAATTGGTAAATATTGAATTACAATGCTGAATATTTACACGGTAATTACCTAGATTGCGTTTTCGATTTGTTTATTTATTTCAGATAATTTGATGGTTTAATCCTTGCTTTTGAAACGTGGCCTTATTTAAATGATATATTATTAACGATTTAGAAGCATTTGGTACAAAATAAAAACTTCAAACGTAACGTATCCATCCAAATAGTTTTATTTTCTTTAAACAAAATTTTTATCTATGCCAAAATCGATTTTATTTCGCGTTAGGGTGTAAAGTAATATTGAAGATACGTTAAAGATTATCGATGGAAATTGTTTAATGTATACAATAAGTTATGCTTCGAATTTCGAATTATCCGGTGTGATACAAATAGGAATTCTATTGCTAAAAGCTTTTAAACCTTGGGGGTTTACCGGGACAAAGGTACTCTAATATAGATTAGCTTTATGGAAACCTCGTTATTGTACAGACTTATCTCCATTGTAAATGCATTTTCTTAAACAGGGTATGATATGAAATCAATAAGCATTCATTTGCATACGAAAGGAACACAAGTTTAGTTTATATAACAATGAGTAATAAAATTGATCTTTTAGTTCGTATTATATTGGCTATAATATATTTTTGAGGAACCCTCAATACAGGAATTAAACTCTTGCAATTTTTCTTCATCGGCAGTTCTTCTAACTAACTGTTGTGTGATTTATTACTGTTGCTCTCCAACTAATGTTTTGTGCAGTGCAAAAAATTGTTGTTACATAATTAATAGCAAACAACAAAGAGGACCCAATACAATCACGATCGTTTTTTTTATTTTTATTGTAAATACATACTACAACTAGAAAATTCTACGATAGAGAAAGAAAAATAGCACATAAATCAAATTACATCATTGGTTTTTATTGTACCTACATACCTTACATCTGCTTTATGTGAACAACAAAAACGTGACACGTCCGTATAATTTAATACATATTTGCATGAACGTACATATACCATATACACAATTGAACCAGTAAAGACTGTAATTATTATTAAATTCCATAAAAGGAATTATGTAACCTTCTGGAAAATTTTACTAGGTATGCATAAATAGTGATCTTGATCGAAATCTTATTATAAACAACGTACCCTTGTCATGTTTTAATTTTTTGATACATGTAAATTAATAATCATTTATTGCACACATAAGTATATATTTATCTAACTGCATCATGTCATACTTTATGCAATACTGTTATTTCACAAAATTGTTTTATAATAGCGACTGAATGTGAGCGAGCAAAAATGGATAACTGCTCCCTTTAGCCGTTAAAATTACATTGAAGGTGGGGACAGCATAGACAAGGGTCGATAATTTTTGAAACCAAAAAAAAAATTATAGTAGGATGAAACCCCTTCTAAAAGGAATAGAATATAACAGAAATGAAAGGAAAAATAATTTACGGGCGATCTAAGGTCGGGAAGGGGAACGGGGTGAGTTTTTAAGGGTAAAAAACGGTTTTCCTTGATTTCCGGAAAAAATACAAGTCTTATGGAAAAAAGTTAAATAGCAAATGTTTACGTAATAAAAAGATCTACAACTTATGTATTTACACTTTTGTCACATAACCTCAAAATTTGTGTGAAAAATTCAAATAACCAACTTTTTGGTTTTTTATTTTTCTTTTGCAAAAAACTTTTTTTTCACGAAATTTGGTGAAAACTTACCTATTTAGATATGTCCCAAACACACTGTAATTTTTTTAATTTGAAATATTTATGTTTTCACCTTATTTTTACTTAATATCGAAAAAGCACCCAAATTTTCAATCGAAATTTCTCACGTCAAAATATCTCCTTCTTAAAAAACGTTGGTGGGCGTTTTCTTGGTTGAAATCTCTACTTTCTGATGATGTAAAAAAAATATCCATTACCTACTATGTATGGTGTTTTCTCAGGAAATCCAAAAAAACGAAAAAACTAGATTAAATTAAAAATTAATTTTTCCTTCCATTTCTGTTACAATATTCTTTTCCTTTTCCAATGGGATTATTCTACTATATATTTTTTTTCACTTTTTACTATTTTTGAAGGCTTCAGCACTGGTCTAGCAGTATTTCGAGCGCTTTCAATGTCACATAATACGTAACAGCCGAGCAAGTGTTCCTGTTTGCTCACAACTTACAGCGGCTTAGTGTATTTTACGTACTTTTCTTAAAAAAAACACACATTACACACCTTTTCAGTTGAAGAAGCATTACTAAAATTTCTAGAACTTTCCATTGTACCTACCAACTTTCAGTTAATTTTGTACAGAGTGTCTGTTAATATTAACTGTTAATTATTTGTTTATTTCCTTAATAAATGTGATTGTTAATGTGCTCAAAAGCTGGGAACCTTGCCGTAGAGTAAATCTATGTACTTACATAATTAATGTTTGCCGGTTATGTTTGTGTGCCACGCATATTTAAACAAATTATCCGTTTCCGCCAAAATATACAACAATTATTTTGTGCTAGTGAATATGCCATAAAGGTGTATGAACCTTTTAGAGTAATCGATCCTTGGGCTTGTACTCGATGAAGTAGTGAAAGTATTCTCACGGTAAGATTCATCCAATAAGGTCACGCAAAACCGACGTGTTGCTTTATTATCATTACTGTTATTGCTGAAGTTTCTTCTTTGTGCGTGTAAAATATGTAGTTGGTACTCTCCTTGCTACATAAACGTATTATTCATTTAGTAGGTTTACGTACATCGATTTGTAACGTTTTACTACACCGTTATAACGTTGCGTTTTATTATGTATTTGTTAACAGAATGTTTGCTAAGATGAAACAAAGATATCTTAAAGTCAGTCGTTAACACTCGCATTTATGGTGCAAATAGTTGCATGTGAGTGACCGCAAAAACACATTAAACCTCGATTAGAATTTGTAACAAAATTAAAGTTCGTATACTTATATATATTCATAAAATTTTTAATATTTACTTAAAATATTCATCACATTCGGATTTTTCTTTCTTCTTTCACCTTCAACCATAATTTTCTACTCAGTTTAAGATTATCTTGAAACATATGTATTCGAAAAATTTCAAAAACATCATTGAAATTCTGAAATATTCCAGATCATCTCTTAATCATTAACGAAATTCTGGAAACATTATAAAAATTAGTAACATATTTATAAGAACATTCTCTAACATTCCAGATCATATATAATAAATGAAATGAAATTTTATAACTTTCTCCATCATTTTCGAAAATATTTTATCTATCACTAGCAGCAATACCCGGCGTTGCTCGGGTAAGAATATATCACACGTTTGAGGAACATTCTAGAATATTCGCGAATTTAGAACTATCCAGAACATCCCATAATGATTCAAAACATTTTCTAACTTTTTTCAACTTCTTCAAGATTCTGGAACATTCTTGAACATTGCCAAATCATTCTAATAAAACGTTCTTTAACTTCTTAGAACATATTTGATATCCCTGTATCATTCTAAAAAAATCTGCTTCATTCTCATCCCCACTCCGTGCTGTTTGCTGGGTGAGTAGTGACATCAGTAGACGCCTGGCGGGGATGACTAATCGATTGATAATAATTGATCAGTTATCGACCACTGAGAGTTGAAGATTATTACAGTACTAATATCGCTATTAAAAAATGGAGGTTGGTGGTAGAAGGATGAAAATTAAGGGTTATATGTATTTTTTAATGCCAAATCATAAAAAAATTAAAATTTTGTCCAAAAAATTAAAAATAAAAGTTAGGGGTGGACAACCCTTATCACTTAGGGGTATAAAAAATGGATAGTTCCCAATTCTCAGACCTATTGAATATGCAGATTAAATTTCATAAAAATCGGTCAAGCCGTTTCGGAGGAGTATGGTAACTAACATTGTGAGACGAGAATTTTATATGAAGATTATAATTCGCTACCCAGTTTAAATTTGTTGTAAACACCTGAAACATTACCGAGAAATTTTAAAAACATTATAAAAACATAGTGACACTTTAAAAATATTCTGAAATATTTCATCATCTACAATTATTAAAAAAATTCTGAGAAGTCTAACTTTACAGAATATTCATTCATGTTTCAATTTTTTTTCTAGGCACTATTACATTATTCGCAACTCAATTTGAGCTTATAGTAAACCATTTTGAAATGTTGTCGAATGAATTTCAAATCATATATTATTATAGATATACAGGGTGCTTGGAAGCTAGGTGCAAAGCCTTCAGGGGGTGTTAGTATAGACCATCTAGAATATTTTGAGCCATATTTGTCCTAACCAAAGTCTGATATTTTTTTTAAAGGGAGCTTTTACGATTTTAGTAGCAAAATCCCGAAATGTTCCAATTAAGTGCTAATAACGTAAAGTTTAAGTGGAAATGTCTATTTTTTTTAATGCACTTTATAAGCCTAAAGTGGATTTAATGGTATCAAATCATTTAAAGTACCCTGTTTGCAAAAAAATATCATTTTTCAGACTAGTTAAACATAACAGAAAAAAATTGAAGAGCAAAATTTGATTTTATTGACATTTAAAAAAATAAATAAAATAGCTACAGGTCTGCAGACAGTTTTAAAAACATGCTGAGTTACTGTTCTTTCCTTTAAGGTATCATTTACCTAGATATCTTTACAATTTTTGAAGTTAGGATGCCTAAACCAGCTAAGGGTGAGAAATTAAAAATTTCAAGAAAATCAAAACAAACCTAATTTTAGCTCAAATAACTTTATAATGATATCTAAAACCATTTCCGAGATTATTTTTTAGGCTTACTATGTAATAATAATGAACTTACCCCCAAAAAACTACGGCGATCTGTGTTGCGGGATTTTGGTACTAAATCGTAAAGCTCCCTTTAAAAAAAAATATCAGACTTTGGTTAGGACAAATATGGCTCAAAATATTCTAGATGGTCTATACTAACACCCCCTGAAGGCTTTGCACCCAGCTTCCAAACACCCTGTATATTCTGATACAATCAATGGTTTTCAAGATAATCTTGGAACATGTATATTTTGTTCTGAAAAATTCCGGAAGATTGGAATAGTACTGTAACCTTCTAGAGTCTAGAACGTTGTGCATCATTTCATTTATTACTTTTTTTAATGTTCGAAATTTTAATTAAAAATCATCAAACTTTTGACGAGGTACTGAGCCTGTTTAAATGTTAAGGTCATTGGGTCATAGAATGTGGTGGCTGTAACTCAAATCGTTTTAGGTTAGGTTTAGTGCAATAAACTATTAAATGGAAAGATAAAAATACATATATGTAGGCATTAATTTACAGTTTATCTGGGCAATTAAAATATTTTGTACATATCCAGTTAAAATTTCAGCTCCGTTTTAACGCGTACTTGTATGTAAATTATTGCGGTACGTTTACTCTTCGTAAATATGAATATAAAAGACAATTTAATTACCTTTTTCGTAATACCTGTGCTGCCTCCCACGGTTTCATAATTACTCTTTTAGATTTCACAGCAAAATTAAACTGTTGCTTATTTCATCCACGTAAAATAGAATGACAACTAGGAGAGTTCAACAACAAAAAAAAGGCATTACAAGAGAAAGTAACGAGAACAGAAGATGCTGTCCACGGTTCCTTGGTTTTCGTTTTAACGTCTGGTTTTCCGTTATCTTTATTTTTATAGCTCCAGGTGTTTTATTAATATCCGCAATAAAGGTGACAACACTGCGGAATAATTTTATGTTAAAATTAGGGATAATTGAAATAAAATGTAAGCCTTCGCACTAAAACTCTCTCAAAGGAACGATTAGGTACAAAAATGCTGCCCAAACAGCTCCTCTTATTATTTCACGTAATGGACATTTTTTGAAAAAAAGAAAGAAAAGAAACGTAATAAAGTCTAAATTGTTCAACATAGCGATTTAAAAATATTTATAAGGTTAGTTTAAATGACTAAATTTTGCAATAGTATATAACAAAGAGAGCGATCCAAGCTTTATTTTGTTATTTTACAATAATCTTGTTTGCAGAGCAGTCGCTCGTTGACAGTTTTATTATCTGAGCTGCCACATTACATGACTCAGACTATAGTTTCTTTTTATGATATCTCTAAAATTAAGGTCACATACACACCATTCAACTCTTTTTGAAACGGATAATTAATCTACATATGTTTGTCGAAGATGCTTTTATCTAAAATTGTTAAATATACAGGACAACTATAATAAATATTCAAGAACTAAAGATTAATATGTATAGACTCCTGTTATCTATTCTTCAAAATTTTTGTAGCAGTGAAATTTTGAATCCAAATCCTTAAAAATGTTACGTGTACTGAATAAAATGTTAACATAATTTTTTTTTAACTGTAAATATGAGTGCATGTCAATTATTTCCTTCAAATTTTAAATTAATTAGTTAATATTCAAATTAAAAAACAGTTACATGGATAATTAAATAGCTAGGTAAATATTATACTTCTTATTTTAATTCTTTTAAACTAATAGGTTAGAGCTTAGAAGAAATTATCTTTTTCTCTTCCATAATTACATAGAATGCAAATTTGGTTTACATTTGTATATGTTCCAGTTAAAACAAGTTTTTAGTTAAAACTCGTTTTCCTTAGTTAAAACTAGTTTTTATTTAATGCCTTTGTTAAAACTAGAAATACCCAGTTAAAACTAGAATTGACCACTGATATATTTGATTTTCAAATAAAACTAGTTGTCACATCGAGCTGTAGTTAAAACTAGCACTAGAAAAACTAATTTGGGATTGAAAACAAGATATAGTTTTAAAAATATTTATTGAAAATATCTAAGACACTGAGAACTGAATGATCTAACACTAAAGGAACATTTTAGGGAACATCGACTTTAATTAGTTGCCATGATGACAATATTAATTATAAGTAGGTAAATAAAATAATCAAATAAATCAACAGAACACAACCATAAAAATTCAAAAAGAAACATTGTTAAAGAACATTGATTAGCACACAATAAAATCTAATCAGTCAAACTTCATTATTATTATTAGATATTACCAAAAATTCGAGGTTTCGAAAATATCTTCTGACTCTATTTATTTATTGACGGCATTTATTACGGGTATTTGTTTCAAAATAAGTTAATCAATTATTCCCTGACGCTACATACACGCTAATGAATTTTCTGGAAAAGTCTAAAATTGAAAAACACCATTAAAGGTTGGTGTTAACCTACTTTTTCCTTAAAGAACAATTATTAATGGTGGCGAAGTGGTAATAATTAATTATGTCAAAGAAAGGTAGCAGGCTAATACATTTTCCGAATATTGGTAGGTAATTATCTACTTATAAACAAATATACTTATATGAAAGAAATTCGTTATAAGAAATTTGTAAGGCACGTTCATTTTTTTCTTTTCATTTTGATTTTAATTATTTAATGTTAAGTGTTTCTTAAATAACCAGATTTATAAAAAACTAAGTACGTTATCAAGATGTATTATAAAAGTAAGTGTTCAATGTGCTTGTGCATGCCGTTAAAGCTTCACAACTCAACTCCCCATGAGGGTTATATGGTATTGTAGCTTTCTATCTCCCATCCATGAAGAAGAGGTTGGTTTTGAAGATATGGGGGTCAAAAAAATTTCATCCTAAAAGACTTCATATGAGAAAATGAAATGGAATTTTCCAGAATGTTTTAGAAGGTGTAAGAATGTTCCAGAAGATTCTAAAATGTTCCCAGTAGTTTAGAGAATTAGAAAGTTTGAGAATGTTCTAGAATTTTCTAGAAGGTTCGAGAATATTTTAGAATTTTCGGAAAAGTTCGAGAATGTTCCAGAATTGTTTGGAAGCCTTTTTGATTTAATTCATGCCCTTATGGTGCTATCAGAGCTTCCAGTCCTTTGATTATTGGAAGCTTGCACAAGCACTTTTTACAATTGCTGAGAGTTTTAAAATTGGTTACTGTTTCATGTAATTGATCATTCGAATTCTATAAAACGTAATTGAAACTTTATAGATCAAAACTCTTTTAAAAAAAGGCATTTATATTAAGGTTTTACCTTGAGTCCCTTTTTATGGGGATTTTGCGTAACCCTCTGGTTAAGCTAACAAAAACTAAAGCTGTCTTTGTGTTATAAAGAATGTTCCGTAATAAAGAGTTGCATAATAATTTTCCTCTAAGAGAAATTCTTATTTGTCCTATAACATATTGGGTCATTTTTATTGTTATTCTTATAAATAAGCGACAGTGAGTAAGTGTAACGGTATTACTGTTTTTCTTACACCAAACGGAACAATGTGATGAATAATGCAAATTGAGTTACTGTACGTACACAACACAATCGATTGAATTGAAGCTGATAAGTTCATAGCGGAAGTAAGTACAGTTAACTAGTTTTATTACCACAACTAACTAACTATGCTGGGGCTCAATAAATATTATAAGCAAACTTTCTTGTCATGCGGACATGCTTTATATATCTATGTATGTAGGTATGTGTGTGTGTGTGTGGTTATACGTATACATATAAAACTGAATTCACAGCTGACACCTTGGCACCTTTGTAAAGGAAGGAAATGAACACACAAAGAGTCACTTGAAATTATTTATAGTCAGTGTAGAAAGGATAAGTAGGAAATGAGGTCACAATTTGTTGTTGAAATATCGTGCGTAAATAAATGAATCGAAGAAAAATAATTAATTTTTGTAATGATCGAAATTTTTTGATATTGTACAGACGAATTAAAAAAAGGGCATCCTTAATCTATGTAAGGTTTATATCAGATCTTGAGAATTACACTAAGTAATTGTTTCCAAGAGAAAGGGTCGTTAACGTTTCGTAATCTTTGCCGTTCTTCTTCAGACGATCATAATATACGGTGTTTTAAACTATAATATTACGTATATTAAACCTGTTAATTTTAACTTTATAACTAACTTTCTTATATAAAATAAGCAGTTTCGACCTTTACTGGTACAAGATTTTTACAAATTATTTATTAATTTAGCAACATGTTTCGAAACATTGGGTTGAATATTGCTTATAAAACCAATTACTCTTTAAAAAAATTGATTAAAAACAACAAAGATACAATAAAAAAAGACAATAAGCGAGGAGTTAATAAGCTAACATGCGGGTCTTGCCCTAAAGTCTACATTGGTCAAACAGGGAGAACATTTAAAAAACTTATAATAGAACACAAAAATAGTTATGTAAAAAACAAAACAGATTCAACATATGCGAACCATGTAACTGTAGAAGGACATAGTTTTAATGAAAATTTCGAGATTTTACATATAAATAATAAAGGACAAAAATTAACGTTATTAGAAAACTTGGAAATAAACAGATATAAAAAAAATAGGAATAATTTTAAATGACCAAGAAGAATGTAACAACTCCCCTCTACTTAATTTGTTTTAGCCCAATACCACCCCTTGTTATCAGTAGCTATTTAAGGACCTGAAGTAGTTTTCATAGTTGGTAGTAAATACTCAATAGCCTGAAGAAGCCTAAGTTAAGGCGAAACATGTTGCTAAATTAATAAATAATTTGTGAAAATCTTAGTATTTGTTCTAACTTTCTTGTTTGCCAGTCAATCAAGTTGTAATTTTAAAATTAATTAGATGCATAATCTCCAATAAGAACAACTCAGGGAAGTGGGTTTTCATACGGATTAACTTAATTCAATTAAACCTTGCCCAATTTTTAACTGGTTAATTTTTGTAATTAAGCCTTCCAACTTAATTGGAATTTTAAAGTATAAGGAATAATTGAAGGTTTTTCTTTAGAACTTCTGAAAAATTGGATTACAAATCTGCATAATGCCTTCAACTGACAATGGTGGTGTTGTACCCTTTCTATCTCGTTTTTGGCCGTTGCCCAAAATCGATATGCTATCTTAATATATCGTATCTATTCACATTCGTAACCATTTGTATTGGTTAACTAAATTTATAATATTGCTAAAGTCGAAACTTGTGGCGATTTATTTCGTCTGTTTAAATTGATGTCGTAATTAAAGCTCATTAATGCATATGTTCTATGTACAATTTTGGGCAGAAATAATGTAACTGCAGTGGTAATGCCTAATTATAATAATAAATATCTAAAATCTAAAGGATAACTCCGAAAATTAAAAATCATTTAATTTGGGGGATCATAATGGTCAATAGATCATCTTACAAACACTCACGATAATAACAAAGCAACCTTTTGATTTTGTAAAAAGAAAAGGATCTAGTATTAAGAGAAGTTTGTAAAGGAATTTTTAATGAATTTTTACACAGATTACATGCTTGTAAGTCCAGAATCACTATGTACTTTTTGCTAGTTAAATGCTTTGATCCTTGAAGCCCAAATTCCATTTTAGAATACAAAGAACTTTGAATTACCAATGACATCCAAAAGCAAAGTGAATGGATTTCAAACACTCTACGAGGGCTTCAAGTACATCGAAAGAATTTGAAGTACAAAGCATTAAGTTTACAAATACTACACAAAAGGGCTTAAACTACAAATCTAGAAGGATTTTTGCTTCTTCAGTAATTCCAAAATATTTTTTCACGTGTAAAGAGACACCGAAATCATAAGATACATTTTGGATGAAATGTACAATCAAAAGAATTTTCTAATATAAAGAGATTTTTGTTGTCAGAATCAAGAAAGTTTGTTGAAATTCCTGAACCAAAAAGAAATAAGACCCAAAAAACAAATAGTCATGTTAGGCTTCATTTTGTATTATGACGTTTAAATCGAAGGGAATTGGAGGTATATTTGAAAAGGAAACAAGCCAGAGTTAAGTAAACCTAAATTGCTTTGTGCTTGAAACCGTGCTTCAAACCTTTTCTGGGTCTATTTCAATATTGATATTCGAGTTACTTTATAAAGATGCTTAGTAATTTGTGTTTAAAGTGCATTTCGAAATTGTTTAAAGCATTTTCAAAGTGCTTGAAGCTTTTCAAACGAGCTTGAAGTCTATTCAAACTTTCAAAGTTCAAAAAAAAAAATAATTTAAGCCCTTTTGCTTTAATTCAAGTTCTTATAGTGCGTAGGATATTTAAAAAATCACTTTTCGATATAGGTAATTGGTAATTCGAAGTTCTTTCTAATTTTAAAATG
Organism: Agrilus mali; assembly: GCA_029378335.1. Taxonomy (NCBI): domain Eukaryota; kingdom Metazoa; phylum Arthropoda; class Insecta; order Coleoptera; family Buprestidae; genus Agrilus; species Agrilus mali. The sequence goes on along the minus strand of CM055656.1, from coordinate 7,999,899 downwards.
TAATTGGGACTTTGAAGCCAATGCATTTTAAGCATGGCCGTAGCTAGGGGGGGGCATTGTGGGGCAATACCCTACCTTGAAATCACAATGCCCTACTTTAAAAATACCAAAAACTAAGATAAATTATTATAATTAAACTGTGCATACTTTGAGATAAAAAAAATTGTAGCGATAGATATCTAAATTTTTCGGAACATACCACAGTTTGTGACATTCATTTCATATTATAATAATTCTTTGTTCTGTGTATAGACGGTATTTGAAGCGCCATCACATGAAGCGATGGGTCTATTTAATTATATCTGTAATGCAGAGGGGATTCCCCGTAGCATATATTGCAATATGGGCTATATTGCAATCTATGGTACGGAGAATCCCTTTATAAACTTAAATAAACATAAACTAGAGATTTTTTATGATTGTTTGTAGTTTGGTTAAGTGAAGTGTACGGTAAAGAGTGTTTTAGTCAAAAATCGATACCTACAATTGTTATTTTTATTGCTATAAATTGAAGATTCATTGATTTAACGATGGATATACGGGCTTTCTTTGGAAAAAAACGAAGAGTTGAAGAGAAAATTGACCATGAAGAACTTCACTGCTCAAAACAGGTGGAAGCACAAAATATAATCGCTACTCCTAGGTTCATGGCAACAGGTTGGTCAACACATGTTGATAATGTTAGCCATAGTAGGTATTCCTTCTGATATTGCACAAAGTTTGCAGAAACAATATGATCTAAATGGTATTTTTGGTCGTATCTATTTACTCGTATCACCCCACACAACAATTAATTATAAGCTCACTCTCACTCAGACGTGGATCTCTACATCCAAATTTGGAAGTTCAACCATTTTGTTCGCTTGTTCTTCATCATTGAGGATTTAATACTTCTTAGATACATGCTCATGCTCTGTCACAGAAATTATTTGTTTACGAATAGCTATTGAATGTACATCACTGGCCTAGAGGTCAGTGATATACATGGTGATTGATTTAGGAGCCCGTGCTTCGAGGGCAGATCAATTATGATCAATTTTTTACTTCTGCCCTACCTGTAACCAATGCTGCCCTACCTCAAATTCGACTCTAGCTACAGCCCTGATTTTAAGTAAGAGCTTTGGGGTTAAAACATGAAGCCTTTTGGTTGAGGGCTTTGCCTAGTTCTGAAGGATGTAAGGATGCAAAAGAAAAAAGGCAAATAGTGTAACATAGATTGTCCGTATAAAGGAAAGTAAAAATAAAAGGGTATTGAAAATATGGAGAAAAAAGTAGTACGAAGAAGATATGTTTAGAAAGAAGACGCGGGAATACAAGGACTAAATTAAAAAACTGTAAAGAAGATTACAAGAATGAATTGGTGAAAAGATGTTTATTGGACAGGCTAAGGGGACAAAAGAATTATGTACTTATACAAAAAAAAATAAAAATATAGGAATCAATACAACGATACAATTTAAAATGGAATTTGGAAGGTGTAAATGAAAACAGAAACAAGGTACAGTCAAATTTTTGATAAGTCGAACCAAATTGGTTGGCAATAGCATCAACTATGAGAAATACGTGTAATTTTCACTTGATAACTTAAACTTTTGAATTTCTACTACTCAAATAAACTGATTACTCGAATATAATATTTGGCGTCATTTTCCATAAATCGATTTTTTTGGGGGAATCCTTTAACAATATGCTATATTAACGTCTATTTTTAATAGCAGTAGGTACTATGCGAGCAGTTAAGCAGTTTTTGACCAAAAATTAAATATCGAATAGATTCGACCTTATCTTGACGAAAATCCATATTACAGGAATTAAACTTCACGAAGTAGATTTTCACAAAAATTTTTATTTAACAATGTATAATGGAACAATTTCACTAAAAGAAAGATTAAGGAGAGGGGAATTGTTTCCTTCTGTCTGGTCATTTAAAATTAAGTTCTGTTTTTTAAATTTATTTATTTATAGATTTTCTATGAGATTTAATTTGTTTGCTTTTATTGCAGATATGTAATATTTCAAATTTGTCGTTAAAATTGTGATCTTCTTTTATTATGTGGTTCGCATAATTAGAGTCTGTTTTATTTTTTAAAAAACTACTTTTATGTTCGGAAATACTTCTTTATCTTTATTATTTTTTATGTATCTTCCTACTGAAAAACTTGATTTATAGGTATATATGCAATATTAAGACCATATTATTCTAATGAAGAGCGAATTTTATTTGTAAATTGGCGAAACATGTTACATTAAACATTGTTAAATAAAATTTTTTGTGAAAATCTACTTCGGGAAGTTTTATTCCAAAAATTAAATCTTATAGAAAAGTGGAAAGTGGTGCACTGAAAGAAAATATTACTTACATCTATCCATCTATCCATATGTCTGACATGAAAAAAATACATAGATACACAAGTTAATTTACACAATATTAGCGTATTCAATAACTCGAAGTCTCGATACATCCACATTTTTGCGTTACATGCTGATTCGAGCAGGGTTGGCATGTTAAAGATAAAGTTTTTTTTGAAGCACCTGTTTCAGACATTGTTTAAAACACAATCTGAATAAAACATTTTCTAAACTAAAGTGTTTTAAAGTGTTTTTAAAACAAAAATAGAACATAACATAAAAGTACCAGAATACAACAAATAGGAAGATGAAAATATACCTCTGGGATTTTTTTCTATTGGTGCATTCCTTTTGTCTAATGGTGTATAGGTACCGAATGTGTGTACTAAATAGGAACATATGCGCTTAATTCAAGTGCAATTGCTGGTTACACACACGTTCACCCGCACGCACACAAACACACACAGACTCCGAATACAGACCATTGATTTTCGCCGCATCTGACGCATTTCCTGTAGCGGTCGTACAAAATATGTTTCGTACTACTCCGTACCAAATGCCCTTCCTTCTGCGAATACAAATCATTCGCACTTGCTTTTCCTATTAATTTGTCCTCGTTACATTAAGGTTTCTGATGGCTTGTTTAAGTGACGAATGGCACCCCCGGTTTTCACCGCATTTCGGGTTGGACAAATGCTACGGAAATTTCCATTAATTTTATCAGATAAACTTTACGATCGCAGGCACTTTTTCAATCTATAAATTAAGGTAGAAGTGTACCGTAAGACTTTAACGAGTCTTCGGAAAATGGGGAAGGCAATTATTGGAAATTTAAAAATAATTATATTGGTGGACATCTGCACATTTGTGAAGTCGGTGTAAGTATACTTAGAGGACGTTAATTCGTTCCCAGTACTTTTCTTAAATGGCAACGTCGCGCCTTTTCGGTCTGTATATTGTCGATAATGTAGGGAACAATAATAATGCGAGCAGAATCGCATCTATTGCTCGCTAGTTTCGTGGCTGTTTCAATGTTTGCATACCTAATACACAGGGTCTTTCAAGTTGATGGGCTATTAGTATATGAATTAGTAGAATGAATTCAATTCTGAAACTTGGGCTCATTTGGTTATTGTTTATGCCGCTTCTTTTAAAAATATCTTCAATTTCGATTTACATCCGGTTATTACGGAAGTAGTTATTAACTTTTTTATTTTAAATGGAATGGCATACTTCAAATTGTAGATTTTCTTAAAAAGTATAAGCAAAGTTTTACAATAGTCCCATATCAAAAGACGCCAAATTCAATGAGGAATTCGAATATGTAGTCAAAAATGGGTCATTCTATTTAAAAAAAAACTGACTTATGCCTCTTTGAAGTTGACCAATTTTGACCACAAAATTTAAACACCCTGTACATTTTAGTTAAAAACTACAATTGTTTTTCGATAATGTGAATAGTTATAAATAATAGTTACGAGTTATAAAGCAAAATCTCAAAAATTAATTGAATTACGGGTTTTTAAATGTTAACGTGCAGATGTCAACAATTTTGAAAAAAATTAAGTAACTCAAAATCTATCAATATTTTCGGAGTACCTAGTGCCTCCTATAAAATATGCATGAATTCAGATTTTCTATCGGAAAATGTAAAAAAAAAGTAAAAAGTCGTTCATTTAAAATAAGAATGTTAACACCTACTTCCGGTATAACCGGATGTAAATCGAACATGAAAATACATATTATTAAAAGAAGCAGCATAAACAATAACCAAATGAGGCAAATTTTCAGAATTGAATTCATTCTACTAATTCATATACTTCTAATAGCCCATCAACTTGAAAGACCCTGTATATTAGATATGTAAACATTGAAACAGCCACGAAACTAACCAGCAATAGATGCGATTCTGCTCGCAATATTATTGTTTCCTACATTATCGACAACATACAGACCGAAAAGGCGCGACGTTGCCATTTAAGAAAAGTACTGGAAACGAATTAACGTCCTTTGAGTGTACATAATAATTTCTTTATGCTTTTAAATTTCAAATAAGGAAACAATAAAAGACAGTTATTGATATTAAGGACCTTGGCGGACAACAGCAAAGGATTCCTTCTTTCAATGTATTTCAGAATGTATATGGATCACTCTGAGTGACCGCATGACAGTAAGGGAAAACTATCTTAGGTATTGTATGACTAAAAAGGAAACGCACGTGTTATAATGGACAACCTTCGAAAAGCGTCAACTTGATCAATAAATCTAAGTACCTTTTGATGTTATTTATCAAAAATTAAAGTGTATGTCAAAGAGACTCCTCAGCGGTGGTAGCTGATAGGAATGAAAAATGCAAAAATTTTCTTTTCCTTTGAGGTGAAAGCGTGGCTCAAAAGTAAATCCTGCTTTTGTTTCCGAAACCACCAAAATTTAAATGTTAGCAAACTTATTGTATACAGGTTTGTTCAAAAGAAACCCACAAAATTCATTTCTTCTGTACGAGTCACTTTTTAGAAACATTCTGAAACACGGGAATTGGTTTAAATTGCTGTTCGTATTTCTGTAATATTATCAGTTGCCTCCCTGCAATCCCGTAATTTCTAGCCACCTCATTGGCAACCTATGTCATGTGGCGACTCTCTGGGAAGGTCTCAATTTAACTGTCAAAACAGTAGGGTAGGGGATCTGCTCATTTTGTTTGAGTAAAACCAGTCCACATATGTTTCTACATTAAAATTAACTCTTTGAAATTGATCTTTAGCACTCACCTGATTCGTCTTTTTTAACAAGTGGTGAAAGCGATCTCCACCCTCTACTTAGCATACACCGATTCTGTTGTAAATTAGTATTTTCAAGTAAGTACTGGAGGCCTTGGTGAGCATTCACTTGGATCCCGTTGATCTATCCACCGAATTGGAAAAATTTCATTGTAGTACTTTGAACATTTATACTAAAATACAATGGTTTAAACCACATTCGTTAGGAACAATCACTGCTTATGCAGGTAGACCCTGTTCAAACATTGTTGATGTAAAATTCTCAGAAACAGGACAATTGTCGCAACCCAAGGGTCTATCCAAGTTTTCGCCTATATACAGTGACATACATTTAAATCTTAGTCGTAATTGAAATTTACTATATATACAGTCGAACCTCTATAAGTCGAACATCAAGGGAGACGCCAAAAATTTCGAGTTATAGAGTTTTCAACTTATGGAGTTTTGTATTTTTCTCATGATGTCTTATTCATTTTTTATTATTGTTGAAAGAGTACTCACATTGTCGGCAAGTTCTTAAAGTCGGTAACTTATTTTTGTTCGAACAATAGAGGTAATAAATTCCAAATGATCAAGTTGTAAAGGTTGTAAAATAAAACGTTGCTATGTTCGAGATACAGAGGTCAAATTTAATTTTTCGAGTTATAGAGTGAAAATATGTACCAAAATGGCTTGGAGGGACTCGGTGATTATTTCGACTAACAGAGGGTCAAGATTTCAAGTAATGGAGGTTTTGGTGTTTGAAGGGAAGGGAACAAAACATTTTTTCGAGATTTGGAGGTTTTTGACTTATCGAGGTTCGACTTAACGAGGTTCTACATTAGGAAGTTGCTTTTTAAGGTATACTAAGGCCAATAACAGGACAATCCTACCACAGTTTAATCTTTTCAAAATAATTTAAGGACGTTGCCATAGAGCAGTTGTGCTCAACTTGTTAAAAAATTCCCCCTATGTAAACTACCATGACTGCAATAAAAAATTGTTGAGATACAGTACATTCCTTCGCCTCTGCTCACATGCGCAGAACTACGTACAAAAATGATTCCATTGCGTCGTTTTTCAGATCTGGCAGCATTGTATTTTTACTGTGCTTGAGATACGTGTTGTTTATGTAGAGAAAAAAAATATGTTACTAGTATTTTATGTTAATTCAAAGTTTATGACGTTAATATATTAAATACGAATAAATATTTTACTTGTAATAAAAATTAGCTCATTTTTAATATTTTTTATAACAAAACCAATACCGCTTGTCATAGTGATTTTTACAGTAAGATATTCGTTATATCTTTAATTAATAGTTCTCAGTTTTTTAAAACAATTGTAAGAAAATTACTATTGTTATTTAATGAAACATTCGCTTTAAAATCGATCGGGATAGGGTTTCCATGTTAAATATGCAATATTTATAAATTTAACGCAAGAACGATTGAAATAAAAATTCCTACGTATAAAGGACACTTATAAGTACTTATGTGTATTTTAAGATTCAAAAGAATCGTAAGAAAATTTATTTTTTTGAGAACGTCCTCAAATGAAATATGTTTCTTTGCGGATTTTGCTGTGACAAAATGAGCAGAGATTGAGTTTGAAAAGACCTTCTCATAGGTTGCCACTTAAAAAAAAAAAAGTTGGGGTAGCTACAAATTGAGGGGGCTGAAAATATTACAGGACGAACAACAACTTAAATTAATTAATATGTTTCAGCATGATGATCGTAGGCTTTCACGGTCGACGTTCGTATGGTAACCAAGTAGGTATTTTCCGGTTTGTTGTGCCATAGTCCTGTCTTCCTCCTTTACTAAACGTTTCGCCTGCTGGCATCCTCAGTAGATTTCTGCTGCTCATGCTGCTTCTGCTGCTAAGCAGTCGAGACTGGCGAAACGTTGAGTGAAGGAGGAAAACATGACCACGACACAACAACCCGGAAAATAACGTATATCAAGCTAGCACGACAAAGTTATTTTTCCGATTTCTAACTTGCACTATAATTTGTCGCTAATTTGTTACCAAATCGAAAAATTTGTCGCTCGTGCCGTTTAGCCATAATCAGCTGTAGTGCTAGCTTGATATCAAGCTAGCACTACACATAGCGTATCTCGAAAACGAAATGTCGTAGGATATTATTGTAAAGGCCATAATTTGTCGCTAATTTGTCGCTGAAAGATGACACATTCAACGAATTTGTCGCTAGTCTTATCTTCAACTGATAAGCGAAAAACTGCTGGAAAACCATCAAACTGGCACTACATATGGCATATCTCGAGAAGGAAATGTCATAGGATATAACTGTAAAGGCCATAATTTGTCGCTAATTTGTCGCTGAAAGATGACACATTCAACGAAATTTGTGGCTAATAGTCTTATCTCCAGCTGATAAACTAAAAACCGCAGAAAATTCATCAAAAAATTAATCAAGCAGTTCTTGATTACATTTGTTTTAAGAGATAGGATTTATTTACCAAATTTTTTAAATTAGGTTTTCCCTGTTTCCCCCAAGTTGGGCAACACGTTACGTTTCGAGAGTTTGACGGCATCCAGCAGTTTTTTGCTTATCAGTTGGAGATAAGACTAGCGACAAATTCTTTGAATGTGTCATCTTTCAGTGACAAATTAGGACAAATTTTGATCTTTACAGTAATATCCTACGACATTTCCTTTTCGAGATAGGCCATATGTAGTGCCAGTTTGATGGTCTTCCAGCAGTTTTTCGCTTATCAGTTGAAGATAAGACTAGCGACAAATTCGTTGAATGTGTCATCTTTCAGCGACAAATTAGCGACAAATTATGGCCTTTACAGTAATATCCTATGACATTTCCTTCTCGAGATATGCCATATGTAGTGCCAGTTTGATGGTTTTCCAGCGGTTTTTCGCTTATCAGTTGAAGATAAGACTAGCGACAAATTCGTTGAATGTGTCATCTTTCAGCGACAAATTAGCGACAAATTATGGCCTTTACAATAATATCCTACGACATTTCGTTTTCGAGATACGCTATGTGTAGTGCTAGCTTGATATCAAGCTAGCACTAAAGCTGATTATGGCTAAACGGCACGAGCGACAAATTTTTCGATTTGGTAACAAATTAGCGACAAATTATAGTGCAAGTTAAAAATCGGAAAAATAACTTTGTCGTGCTAGCTTGATATACGTCGGAAAATACTTGGTTACGATGTAGCATTTTTATAAAAAGTAACACCCACAGAAAATAAGAATTTTGTGCATTACTTTTCAATATCCCTGTATCGTGGTAATTAATATAGACCATCACAATTATGATTTTGTTCTTATTTATAGATAGAAATAAATAGACTGAATCAGTGAAGTCATTCTGATACAATTTATTTTCTCATTAAAGTTCTTATAAGCACCGTGCATTCGTCCCATTTATGGTACCTGCCTATCAGACAAGTCTCACCTTTAAATTACAAAGATATTGCAATTTTTACTTATTATGCCCTCAGGAATAAATCATTAGGTATACACTTAATGGTCCACTTAGTAAGCGTCATAAATTAAATGCTAACTGCCTGTTAGATATGCTGTTATTTGCCTCGCAGTCACACTAGAACCCTAATGCGAACGATATGCAAATGTATTACTATAGATAAACTGTTTTCCGCAATCTCCGATTTTTAAGACAGAATTTCGAATGTGTCCTGGCTGTTAATAAACGCGTGTGAACGTGAACGTTATACGGACACATCCAGATGTTGCTCTTTATTATTGATGCTGTCCATCAACAATGTTTGCCGCTTTTCATAAAATATTCAAGTGTGTGTATTTTAGAAGTTTCGGACGTCCGTTTCGAATTTTCTTTGTGATGAAGTTCTTTGTGGAAATTGTGACCAAAATAAATTGGGGCCGTTACAATTTATAGACAAAATAAATCTTCCTTCTTTGTCAAATAATAGAATTAATATAGAGCAATAACTAGGAAAGGAAAATATTTAAGATGTCAAAAAATGTTTTTACATATTAAGGGGCCAGTCTTTAATTACGTAACGATCCTTTTCGTTTTTTTACACCCCCTGCTGCCACGTAAGAATACACATAATAAAATTTATTAACCCCTCCACCTTTTTGTAGTTTTATATATATAAAAACAAATACTAAAATATTTATTATAACTTAAAAAAAATTCATTTAAAATTTTTTGACTATTGTCACTCACAGGTGAATTTTAATTTGTACTAAAATATTACGTGAGAATGACTTTTACGTCTTCCTTTCCGAGGTAAGGTCCTGTCCCTTTTCTCCTTAAAAAACTTATGTAATTAATTAATGGCCCCAAAATCATTAATGAGGAAGTTAATGTTGCTTCAAATTGGGGAAGGGAACCATCAATTCTTTTTTAATAAAAAAATAAAGTCCAATACAATCGAAAATTCCTTTATCAATTTTTTGTGAAGTTTTAAAATATAGAAAATTTAAAAAAGTGATAGACGAAACAATTGGAAATTAACTTCCAGATTTTATAAAAATATAACCTACTTATTCAATAAAGTGAAGGTTGAAAGCATCTTCTGCGAGAAATATAAAAAGTCAATAATAAAATACTTAATAATGTTGCTACAATATTTATTATAATACTAAGAAATTATTTTTAATTGCTCAGTTTGTAAGTATAGGTACTTATTTAACACTGATTAAGAATAATAAATTTTACTAATTTATTATTAAAAAACGAAAATTGACCTCCACCTTAAATGCTTATGACAATAGCATTTACACAAGTTAGAGCGAAATTCAAAAATATCGTCCCAAATTCACCCTTGTTTGCTTCAGATTGAAGCTCCGTTAAGACGGAGGTTCGAAAAGCTGTTTTTGAGCGTCTTAACAACTGCTCTATCTAACAATAGAGCAAGTGTTTTAGTTTGCTCCCTACCTATAATATAACAAATTGTGTACAGTCGAAAAACTATTTCAAATCTTAAACAGTTGATGCCTCGGACATTACGTATAAAAATAATCAAGCTAGAGAGTAATTCGAGAGAAATTACTGGTTTTGTGGTTTCAATGTTACAAATGCTGTGATTTGTCTTCTAATACGTAACATAGACTTCTTTTATCAGCAGATAAAATCAAACGTGATGTGTTATATATTTGCAATTTCCTTAAAACAGACTGTACGATGAACAGTTTGTCGATTAAAGTTGGATGAGCATTTGTTTATTAGATATATTCACTTACTTTGAAGGTGTGCAAGCCTTATGTTAATGAAATTTTCGGGTAAAAAATCTTCCTCATAATTACTACAGCTAGTAAAAAGGCGTATTGTGCCCACCATGTGAGTTTTTCGTGATTGAATACTTATATGTCCAATAGCAACAATCTAGAAAGTGATTTTTCAATAACTTTTTGTGTAAATAGTTCGTTTCTTTTCAATATTTTGTTAACAATATAGCTACTAAGTGTTTATCATACGAGGATGGATCAAATATAAACGAGCCTTTGTTCATTAAAAATTGTTTTTGAAAATTTTCATAAAAACAATTTTCTCTATTTTTCGACATATCCCCCTTGTTTGATTATACATTTTTCCCAACGGATTGGTAGTTTTTTCATCTCGTTTTCATAAAAATAAGCAGAGCGGGAGTCTATCAAGTTGCGCACAAATGCCTCCACATGTTCATCAGTCTGAAATCGCTCGCCTCCTAGTGATTCTTTCAAGGGCCCAAACATGTGGAAATCATAAGGGCATAAGTTTAGGCTATATAGATGGTGCTCCGACTGAGTCTAGTGCATTTCACTGATTTGGGGTTGCGTTAAAGCTGCGATGCGAACTCGAGCAGCTTTTTAATCTTCACTCAGCAACTTTGGGACCCAACGAACTGAAATTTTTCGGAATCCCCAGTTTTTCGTTTTGATTATGTGGACTCCCATACCTGATGCCGAGTTCAACAGATATCTGAAGCACAGTGGCGTGGTGGTCACCTTCAATAAGGTTTCTAACGCGTACAATGTTAACCGGCGATATGCTGGTGCGCGGACGACGAGGATGATTTACATTTTCGACACGATTACGCCCTTCGTTAAATTCTTTGCACCAAACTTTTACCCGTTGGTTGCCACGAAAGCGTTTCATTTCCGAACTGTGCTAGCAATCTGCGCAAAATTTCATCTGGTTTCACGTTTTCACGTGTAAGAAACTTAATAATAATCCGTTGCGCAACGCTGCTATGCATCTCTTTCTCACTCATTGTGACAGCTACTAACCAAGCAAACACAGCAATACGACGAGTCGTTTCCGTGTCACCTAATATCCCCACTTCAAGTTGCTAACGCCCGTATGCGCCTCGAACAACTATCCGGCGCTCAATTTAAAAAGGCTCGTTTATATTTGATACGCCCTCGTAAAAGAACTATTGGTAGTGTTATTTTCGTTTCGCATACTGAACTAGTAATTATTACTCCACAATCTTCTAAAATTTCTCGTATATTAGGGGTAGAGATACATTTAGAAAGCAATCATTTTTTTTGTGGTCGCACAAAAACCTACGGAATTCGGTACATGCGTTGAGCGTTGTGGAATTTTATATGCGTGAACAAATAAGCCAGACAGACGAATGCAAAACCTAAAATCTCCGATTCGAGTGCTTTTTTGAACTTGGCAAAAAGGCAAACCAATCTAATCATTTAACAAATATTAATAACTAATTGTAAGTATCCCCAAATTTAAATATAAATAGCAGGAAGATAGATAAGTATTTCGTACCTTTCACTTCAGGACAAAAGCAGCAAAATATAAATTAATGAACGTATATCTTATGCATTTTTATCGATCGTGATGTTGTGTGTGGAAAAGTAAATGGACAAAACAGTCTGAAAGTAACGGTTCTGGGCAAAGCAAAACATGACCATGCTCTTCTATTTAATTTAGATAATACAATTGTCTGCGGTTAATCATGATCCCGACATACCTGCTGAAGAAACTGGCCTTTAATTAAAGAGGAAAACTGTTAGATCAATTTGTAGGCTACCGGCCAGTTTCAATTATGTAAATACTTGTCTCAGTTTTCCTTTTACTTCTTGTACTCGATATAATTTTCCACATCAGTTAGTTTACTGCCCTTAAGCGCTACAATTTGTTAAGGAGTAGCTGAAAAACTGACTACTTTTCCGAACGAATAATCACTTTTTTATACTGTATAACTATAATGACTACTCGAACTTGTTAGAAACATACATGCATAGGAAACATTGATTATATAAATAATTTGTTTATGCAAATTACGTCACATATATTCGGATAAGTCGAACAAATTTGGTTGGAAATAGCATCAACTGTGTATGAGAAATACCTGTAATCAGTGGCGGATTTACACATTTTCCGCCCGTAGGCTATTCAAAATTTGCCGCCCCTACTGACATCTGCAATTCTATACCCTAATTCACAATCAATTTTTTGTCAATGAAATTTCAACTTTATGATTGTATTATATTTTTATCAAACTAATCAACAAATATTGATACGAATTCATTAGAATTAAAAATGTAAGAATGTTAAGAACTTTCGTTGAATGGATATTTACAGATTTTATTCGTTACAATATTATCATTATTGTTTTTTTTTTTTTTAATTATCATCATTCTAAGAAATGTATAATATTTATGAAATTCTGTGCAACAATATGCAATTTTTTTCGTGTAAATTTATTAAATTTTCATTCTACACTCAAACAGGTTGTTAATATCATCAGAAATATCAATAGAAAAGTATTAATTTTCCACATATATATCTATATAATATTTGTTATTGTTATTTTGAAGCAATTTTTTTTCGGATCGCATTTCTCTTCGAATAGATATCTATATTGAAGTGGTGAAACATATTACACATTAATTGAATAGTGTGGGTGGACCTAAAGAAAAAAATATGGCAACAATTAATTTAAAAAATAGGTAAAAATGACTAAATTTAAAATGTAATACTTAAACGCTATTGGAATATTTTAAAAATTCAAAATCACAATAGTATATTTTATAAATAAGCGGTTTTGTAATTTTTCATAAAAACAGACGTTAGTGTATTCAGTATACTGTATAGCACTAAAATATTGTAATTTTGTTGATTTTTTGAGCCTCGTAATATTTACTTAATATTTCGAACTCTCGAGCTTTTTACTCGAATATCTTGTTAACTCGATATAAATTAAATAAAATATGTTTTCTCAGAATCTAGTAGTAATTTAAGGGCCATGTTATGTTACATTTTATGATAACTCAGATAACTCTGTATGTTTAACAGATTTTATGCAATATTTTTTAGGAATATAGCGTTAAATAAAAGTATTAAAAAAATACAGTGATTATAAGCCACTGTGTGGTAAAAATTTGTTCTTATAAATTGGTGTTTAAAATCGATTTGTTATAGATAATTTTCAACAAGTATCATCCGTAACTATTAATAAATGAAATACATAAAACTTGAATGGGTTGTTTCAAAAATTTAAATGCTTTGTAGCTCTTCTTAATGAATATCTCCAAAAACAACATAAAACTGTCAAATTGGAAGGGTGAAAATATATTTATTATTTTACCTAATCACACACCGACTTTTCGCGGAAAAATTCAGCCAAACGTTTGTGTATGATTATGTGAAATAATAAAATATTTTACACTCCTAAAATTTGCTAGTGATTCTTTTGGGGCGTGAAGAATAAAATTAACGAAAACTTTTTGACAGTATGAAGTTAGCAGTGATCCTGCAGGTTAGCTGCACAGCTAAAGATCAGATGCATTATTACACGAAGAATACAATCCTGGAAATATTGCTAGAATTCTAGCAACCATGACTAAAAAATCTGTCAATTATATGGACGACCAGACGCTCAAGGAGATTTTACTAGAAATGTCTAGTCAATCTACGTTCGGTGTTGAGACTGAATTCTAGTAAAATTGACTTGATTAGAAAACATTTTTTACAGTTCTTATCACTAATTTTACTAAACTATTCTCATTCTAGTATTTTTTTCTTTACGACACGATAAAATAATCGAGAGGTAGAGAAAAAAGTCTAGACTTATTTAGCTTGATTATTCTAATACTAATTATTAGAAAGAATGAAAAATTGTTTTATACCACCAAGTACATTTTATAAGAATTCTAGTATTATTTACTAGAAAAATTTTACTTGACTCATCAAGTAATAAAATCATTATTATTTTTCTCTATGCAGAAGAGGTGTTTTGGTCCCGGTGATCCAGACGAAGACCCACAACTGAATATGTATGAGTACAGAAACCCCATTCTTCTAAAACTGAAAATCGCTTTAAAACAAATCGAACAGAAACAAATGAAAACTAAAATTTTTTCTAGAATGAAATTTTCAATTCATTTTTCTGGAATACTCACACCTACCCGCGCTGTGTTACCTCATGTAAATTAAAAAGGAAAACGACAACGTAAAACAGAGAAAGCCACAGTAGTGCATCTTCTTAGTCCAGATATTCAGGGAGTTATTTTAAAATCGCCATAAAAATTCATGAACGTGCAGTTTCTCTCGCGTGAGAGTAATTTGCATGTGAAATATTGTGTATACCAGAAAGGGGTGGTGGTAGTAGTAGTAGTAGTAGCTCGACGATGTACGCGACAACCAACCCATATCGCAACCTTCAGCTATTATATTTATTACACAATCTACCGAAAACGTTTGCATTCGCGAATAAAGTACGACAGTTACATCACCGAAACAATCTATGTTTGATTAATATCCATGTTCATTTTTTAAATCCATTGTTTCGATTAAATTAAATATTGTAACAAACTTTTAGATTAACTTTAGACGACAAAAATTTCATCACAAGTTCCTAACTTTTGGTACACGAGTATGAAAAAGTTAAATTTTTTATGTTTCCAGTAAATAACTGAAGTTTGAGAACATTAAATTTTACAGAATACTCTTATAAACGTAAATATAATATATCCAACCACTCTCTATCACAATACCAATTATTTTTGTTTTCCTTTTTCTTTGCTTACTTCTTAATTTAATTTTACGAAAAAGAAGCAACGTAGGAAGAAAATTCGCATTAAGATAATGAATGTTCAGGAAAGATTACACTTGGCCAATTAATAGTATAAGAATAATAACAGTAAATAAGGAACATTAAAAAAGTAATTCATTAAAATAGGTGAGATGCCTCGAAGTGGAAATGTAAGCACGTCGTTAAAGAAAGCTCTCGGATTTATTGCGCTTTAAGAGTGTAAACGAATGGAATAACTGTTTTCCAGAGAAGGCACGTATTTTCGGCATTAAGTAAACACGAGTTGGAAACTTATTCAGCTTCACTCGTCTTTCTCCCCGGGATCAAGCGGTATTTCGTAAGGGATGATGTCGGTACTCTTATTCAGTATTATCGAATTAATTAGATGCACATTTCGTCGATACCAGAGCTGCAAAGATTTTACGTGGAAGAGACAATGGTACGAGGGCTGATCAAATATAAACGAGCCTTTTTAAATTGAGCACCGGATAGTTGTTCAAGGCGCATACGGGCGTTAGCAATTTGAAGTGGGGATATTAGGTGACACGGAAACGACTCGTCGTATTGCTGTGTTTGCTTGGTTAGTAGCTATCACAATGAGTGAGAAAGAGATGCATAGCAGCGTTGCGCAACGGATTATTATTAAGTTTCTTACACGTGAAAACGTGAAACCAGATGAAATTTTGCGCAGATTGCTAGCACAGTTCGGAAATGAAACGCTTTCGTGGCAACCAACGGGTAAAAGTTTGGTGCAAAGAATTTAACGAAGGGCGTAATCGTGTCGAAAATGTAAATCATCCTCGTCGTTCGCGCACCAGCATATCGCCGGTTAACATTGTACGCGTTAGAAACCTTATTGAAGGTGACCACCACGCCACTGTGCTTCAGATATCTGTTGAACTCGGCATCAGCTATGGGAGTGTCCACACAATCATAACGAAAAACTGGGGATTCCGAAAAATTTCAGCTCGTTGGGTCCAAAAGTTGCTGAGTGAAGATCAAAAAGCTGCTCGAGTGCGCATCGCAGCTTTAACGCAGGCCCAAATCAGTGAAATGCACTAGAATCAGTCGGAGCACCATCCATATAGCCCAAACTTATCCCCTTGTTATTTCCACATGTTTGGACCCCTCAAAGAAGCACTAGGAGGTGAGCGATTTCAGATTGATGAACATGTGGAGGCGTTTGTGCGCAACTGGGTAGACTCCCGCCCTGTTTCTTTTTATGAAAACGATATGAAAAAACTACCAATCCGTTGGGAAAAATGTATAATCAAACAAGGGGGATATGTCGAAAAATAGAGAAATTTGTGTTTTTGTGAAAATATTTAAAATAAATGTTTTATGAACAAAGGCTCGTTTATATTTGATCCATTCTGGTATAAAGAGAGGTTGAAAGTTACTAATAAAAGGTATTAGAAACTTCGAGGGAAGAGTGAGTCTAATTAAAATATTTCTAAGTAATTAGTGTGTCTCTAGTAGATACGAAAATTAGTTCGAGTGTATCCACTTCGTCTATGAGTGCATCTGCACAAGATACTTAAATACAAATGGAGATGGGACGTGAGCTCGTCGATTTCCTTTGAAATTCTTGATTCTTAGTTAAAATTACAGTCAAAAGTTCAAGAAGTATTGTGATGTTGTGGCCAATTTATTTGTATTTCATAACTCTAAAATATTTATACTTATAAAAATGTTATAGAAAGAAAGCAGGCAACTATTTTGAATCGATTTTATTCAACTACTTGTCAACTGCTTTATAAAAAAGGGGAAAAAACTTGTTATATATGTATTTTGTTATATTCGTTACTGACCAACTAGTGGTAAAAAGGTTCTTAGATCAAGTAAGGTCAGTTCTTTGTATTTGATATACGAACATACTTTAATAATAACCTTAGACAGTATTTATGTTATCTTATAAACCTCATGTATGTGATAGTTATAAAAGTCGAACATATTCAATATACATATCTACAAGATATTACAAAATTTATATATCTACGTATGACTATTGTATTGCGTCCCTTAAAAGGTAAAGAATTCGATATTGTGTAAGAACCGTTCGGATGTTTATTAAAAAAAGACGTTGTTCGATATCCTTACATAAAACGCATTTTATGTTGTTGGCTTTCTAATTTATCTTTTACATTTATGATTTCGTCAGACAATGAATGATGCATATTATATACATACGTACAAACTATAAACCGATTACGAGCCATAACAGAAAGGATATTGCCCTGTCAGATTTCGGTTTTGAAAGTTCCATAACCTCTATCTCATACTCTTTCCAATTTAGGCACCATTCAAGAGTATTTCTTTATTTACATTCTGTTGGCCTAGACATTTATACTCACAAACGGGCGAAAATAAATTGCACATGCTTTTAGCAATATCATAATTAATATTTTGAATAAAATATAATTTTATAAATATACTAGCAGCAATACCCGGCGTTGCTCGGGTAAGAATATATCACACGTTTGATGGAACATTCTAGAATATTCACGAATTTAGAACTATCCAGAACATCCCATAATGATTCAAAACATTTTCTAACTTTCTTCAACTCTCGGAAACATTCTTGAATGATCTTCAAGATTCTGGAACATTCTTGAACATTGCCAAATTATTCTGAAATTCTTAGAACATATTTGAACTCCCTGTAACATTCTAAAAAAATCTGCTTCATTCTCATACCACTCCGTGCTGTTTGCTGGGTGAGTAGTGACATCAGTAGACGCCTGGCGGGGATGACTAATCGATTGATAATAATTGAACAGTGATCGACCACTGAGAGTTGACGATTATTACAGTTGTACTAATATCGCTATTAAAAAATGGGGGTTGGTGGTAGAAGGATGATAATTAAGGGTTATATGTATCTATTTTTTAATGCCAAATCATAAAAGAATAATAATAAAAAAATTTGTCCAAAAAATAAAAAAGTTAGGGGTGGACAACCCTTACCACTTAGGGGTATGAAAAATAGATAGTAGCCGATTCTCAGACCTATTGAATATGCATATAAAATTTCATAAAAATCGGTCAAGTCGTTTCGGAGGAGTATGGTAACTAACATTGTGAGACGAGAATTGTATATACCTATTAGATTATAATTCGCTACCCAGTTTAAATTTATTGTAAACTTATCTGAAACATTACCGGGAAATTTTAAAAACATAGTAACACTTTAAAAACATTCTGAAATATTTCATCATCTACAATTATTAAAAAAATTCTGAAAAGTCTAATTTTACAGAATATTCATTCATGTTTCTAGTTTTTTCCTAGCCACTATTACATTATTCGCTACTCAATTTGAGCTTATAGTAAACGATTTTGAAATGTTGTCGAATGAATTTTAAATCATATATTATTATAGATATATATTCTGATACAATCAATAGTTTTCAAGATAATCTTGGAACATGTATATTTTGTTCTGAAAAATTCCGGAAGATTGGAATAGTACTGTAACCTTCATTTATTACTTTTTTTAAGGTTCGAAATTTTAATTAAAAATCATCAAACTTTTGACGAAGTACTGAGCCTGAACACCCCATAATGATTCAAAACATTTTCTAACTTTTTTAACACTCTGAAACATTCTTGAATGATCTTCAAGATTCTGGAACATTCTTGAACATTGCCAAATCATTCTGAAATGATATAATAAAGCATTCTTTTACTTTTTAGAACATATATGAACTCCCTGTAACATTCTAAAAGAATCTGCTTTATTCTCATCCCCACTTCGTGCTGTTTGCTGGGTGAGTAGTGACATCAGTAGACGCCTGGCGGGGACGACTAATCGATTGATAATAATTGATCATTTATCGACCACTGAGAGTTGAAGATTATTACAGTACTAATATCGTAATTAAAAAATGGGGGTTGGTGTTAGAAGAGTGAAAATTAAGGGTTATATGTATTTTTTAATGCCAAATCATAAAAAAATAAAAATAAAATATTTTGTTCAAAAAATAAAAAAGTTAGGGGTGCACAATCTGAAACTAAATAAAAGACTTTTTTTTATTTCAATTAAAGTCTTTTATTTAAATCGATGTGGATGGAATTCGACAAGTTAGTTACACTTTAACTATTCCGATAATAACCAACTAGTCGAAATAGTGCTAGAATCCTGAAAAGGTTGCGTTTTATTTAATGAAAATTTTTGAAATAGATATAAGAAAATTTTCCTTGTTTACGTTTCTTCGTTCTTCGTTCAATTAGAGCTCTTGGATTGAAAACAACAATTTTTGTTTCAATTACTGAAGTCTTGGGAATACCACAACTTTATACCTATTTATTTTGGACCAAGCGGCTTGTACCTAACAGTTTAAAGTTAACTGTTTATAGCCAACTACCCTTATTACAAAGATTAAACCAAATAAAAATGAGACCAAAATTTCGGTTATGTTTTTATGAAACATTTGTTTAAATAATTAAATAAAGTAAAGTAAAAGCTTTTCAATGTTTCAAAGGATTTATTAAATCTCTATAATTGTGGTTAGCCCTTTATCAAGAGTAATATGCTACTGCTAAGGGCTAACCACCCAAAACAATTGTAGAGATTTAATAAATCCTTTGAAACATTAAAAAGCTTTTACTTTACTTTATTTAATTATTTTAATTATCCAAATAAAAATGTTAGGTAGGGGTTGGTAGCATGGGAACAAAACGTTTTTTGTTATATTTAAGAGGAAAATACTCGAAAATTGAATTAGCCTTTTGTACAACTTAGATCAGTTCAGTAGGTAGGTATCGTTTGCAAAGTCACCTCCATAGACACAACTAAGGAAGGAGTGAAAGGGGATGCTAAGCGTCCTTAAAGTGAAATTAGCACATTTTATTTTATCACTGAAATACTATTATTCATTTAATATCAGACTAGTTTTTTAGAAAATGTCTAGGCACCCCTAAAAATTGAATGCCAATTCAGAATTTTATTATTAAAGTGCATTTGTTCAAAGTCCGATTAGTTTAGAAATCCAAGTGGTACGAATATTGGTATCAAGTTGGTTAACGTAACAGCCGACGACTTCGCGCACGGATTAAAGTGAGTAAGGAGGTCAATCGTGTAGAGGTGAATGGGTTAGTTATTGTCATAGTTGGTCATGTAACTGTACCTGCCATGGGTCATTAACCTTCCACGTTTCTTTCTTTCTCTGCCTTTACTCCCGCACATTCTCTCTTACTTACTTGCATACGTACGAGTATTTATTTAGGTAATTTACAAACGTACGTAGGTATACGAGTTTTAGTAAAGTTTTGTGAGCTTTTACTTCACAAAGGCCATCAGTGGTCATCGTTGGCGAGCGCGCGAAAGCATTAAGTGGTCATTTACAGAAATTGGACCCGTTTCCACGCGAATTGTCCTTTATAAACCCATTTTCACTGAAAGGAGAACTTCCCGGCCAAGGAAACGATTGAATGCAGAAATTGTACAAGTACTTCTGGTCAATGCTGTACGTTGAATGGAGTTTGTACGCTTTGGTCATAAGTGCAACGAAGGGGAAAATTCTATCCCTTAGAAAACGGCGTTAGTGGACCGTTACTGTCATTTACAAGGGAATGGGTCATGTAATCAAAGTATTCTGTGTGTTAGAGATTTACACGTACAATTGAACGAGGAGTCAAGACATTTTTACTAATGACGACTCCAAATATTTAGAATTTTTTAAATAATATAAATGATACTTTTTTTAACACTTGAATTTAGATACAGTAGGTGATTTAATACTACTACAACGATCCTATAAAGACATTTCTGCAATGAAAACAGATATCAACGTGAATGGGGTGCTAATTTGCTTGCTAATTATAACTGAACTACTACAAAAACATTATAATAACATTTTGAAGCACATTTAGGATTAACTTTCTTTTTTGGGGAGTTTTACTTTGTAGACCAGGGTCGATAATTTTTCAAACAAAAAAAATATAGTTGGATGAAACCCATTGAAAATGAAAGAGAATATAACAGAAATGAGAGGAAAAATAATTTACGGCTGATCTGAGGTCGGGAAGGGGAAGGGGGAGAGTTTTTAAGGGTAAAAAACTGTTTTCCTTGATTTCCAGAAAAACTACAAGTCTTATGGAAAAAAGTTAAATGGCAAAGTTGTAGATAATAAAAAGATCTACAACTTTTGTATTTACTCTTTTTTCACATAATCTCAAATTGTATGTGAAAAATTCAAATAACCAAGTTTTTGGTTTTTAATTTTTATCTTTTACCAAACCTTTTTTTTTAACGAAATTTGGTGAAAACTTACCTATTCATGTCCCAAACACGCTGGAATGTTTTTTGATTTGAAATATTTATTTTTTCACCTTATTTTTACTTAATATCAAAAAAACACCCTAATTTTCAATTGAAAATTCTCACGTCAAAATATCTGCTTTTTTGAAAACGTTGGTGGGCTTTTTCGTCGTTGAAATCTCTACTTTCTAATGGTGTGAAAAAAATATACATTACTATGGTAAGTTTTCTAAGGAAATGCAAAAAATAGTTGTTCTTTAGATATTAAAGATATGATTTCAAAAAGGGAATTTTATCTAAAAAATGTGACCGCTGCTATTTTTTTCAGTTAAAAAGTCGATTTATTAAATTCTAATTACATTTATGTCATAGAAAATCTCATAATATATAAATATACCACCATGTTAACCGTACTATTGAATTCACATACTTTATACTGATTACGTTATTCAGATTTTTTTCGTTTTTTTGCATTTCCTGAGAAAACTTACCATAGTAATGTATATTTTTTTTACACCATCAGAAAGTAGAGATTTCAACGATAAGAAAGCCCACCAACGTTTTTAAAAAAGCAGATATTTTGACGTGAGAAATTTAGATTGAAAATTAGGGTGTTTTTTCGATATTAAGTAAAAATAAGGTGAAAAAATAAATATTTCAAATCAAAAAAATTACAGCGTGTTTGGGATATAAATAGGTAAGGTATCACCAAATTTCGAGAAAAAACATTTTTTTGTAAAAGATAAAAAAACTGAATTTTTCACATAAATTTTGAGGTTATGTGAAAAAAGTGTAAATACAAATTACTTAAAACTTTGCCATTAACTCACCCCCTTGCCCTTCCCGACCTCAGATGGCCCGTAAATTATTTTTCCTTTCATTTCTGTTATATTCTCTTCCTTTTCCAATGGGTTTCATCCTACTATAATTTTTGTCAC
Source organism: Agrilus mali (assembly GCA_029378335.1). Taxonomy (NCBI): domain Eukaryota; kingdom Metazoa; phylum Arthropoda; class Insecta; order Coleoptera; family Buprestidae; genus Agrilus; species Agrilus mali. Next base: position 7,977,581 of record CM055656.1, on the reverse strand, counting down.
TTTTTGCTATTTTTAAAGGCTTCAGCACTGGTCTATTGTTCCGTCTATGTTATAAAAAAAAGTTAATTTTTGTTTATCTGTGACTGTGATGATTAATCAGAGAGCACGTGCCTCAGGTCTTGGGAGTCTCAGCTGTTCACTGATTAGAGCGAGTTTGTATCAAAGCAATAAAAAACAATACTGCATCACAGTGATAAGATAGTTTATTACCTATTACCTATGTACTAACCAAATAAATATGTAAGTAGAAATATATTTTCGTACATAACCAACTATCGTCTATTTAATCCATCAGAAGATGAAACGAGAATGGTGTCGATCTCTATATGTAGCATCGTAACTCCAAAACGGATGAATCAACTTCAATGTGATATTCTTAAGTTTGAAAGCTTGTACGTACCTATCTGTTAGAGTTCTTAGCCCTGTTTGATAAAAATCGGTTTATCCGTTTCCAGGATGTTAAAATCCCATCACAGTTTATCTAGGGATTTCCTTTCGCCTCACCTTTCTAAAGTTTCACGTCTTTATGTTATTACCTAGTAGTTAGGTACCTCAAATATAAAAAAGATTTCTACTCTACTTTCCTTCGGGATACATACATCTATACTAATATTATAAAGAGGAAAACTTTGTTTGTTTAGTTCTAATGAATAGGCTCAAAAACTACTGGACCGTTTTTAAAAATTCTTTTACCATTCGAAAGCTACATTATCCACGAGTAACATAGGCTTAATTTTATTTTGGGAAAAAATAGGGTTCCGTAAGATATTTGGGTTTTTCGGACAAAAGGTGTAAAAAATCAACCAGAAAAGTTACTTATTTTGCGTACGCTGCCTAAACTATAAAAGATAGAACCGTAAAATGTTATAATTAATTGTAGATCTTATAAATATCTACAAAAAAGTCCGCGACACACTATACCTATCTATGTCGAATGAGGCACAACAACCATTTTTTTATTTAAAAATCTTGAATTTTTTTTGGACTACATTTAAACGCATTTATTTTACTCATGCTATTCATCCTTATCAAAATAAATTATTTCATCACTAAGTACAGTTTATATAGATAATATTTGGTCTTTGAATTATTAAAATTGGACATTTGGTTTTGAAGTTATGGCGAAATTAAAATATTACGATTTCTGCTGCACGGGCCGTTGCGAAGTGAGCGTCACCAAGGCGGGGGTGCGCATGCGGGAGGGGAGTCAGCTAGTCATATAATATATGTGTATTTATAAATAGATAAATTATTTTGTAGTTATTTTTAGGATTATAAAGCATTAAACGAATCCAATTTTAACACCACAGTATAATCTATACAGTAATTTCTTAACAGTTAACAGATGGTAATGTAATACGTAGAAAGTAAGAGAGAAAAGGGTAAATTATAGTTTTTAAAACCTCATCGAGGACATTCATGTAGATAGTAATTATGATTATTATTACGATGTACATCTTACATTTGTCTTAACGACTAACAACAAGGACATAAAATTAAATAAATTGACATGAAACGAAAATGTGGGAAAGTCCGCAAATTATTTTATATTATTTAGGTTTAATTTCCGAATGACATTAGCACAACATATCTAAATACATCTATACGAACTTATATTAGAATTATTTTATATTTACAATTACGTGACCTGAATGAGGTGTATGAATAAAATCGTACAAGTTCATACACGTTTGTCAAATATTGACAGATGGTTGACAGTATAAAAATATAGGTTATATTATGTATAGAATGAGTTGACGTACTCTAAGTAACAAATAAATTAAAATAATATTTTTGTGGACAATTGTATGCCAATGATATTCTCAGAAATACTGTGTCACTAATACGATATATATATATACGGGATAACAGGTTACAAGTCGACCTAGATCCTTCAAGAGGTTGTAGTTTCCATCATTTCTGACTGATTTGGCTACGAAAAAGACTGTATCCCAAACATAACCGTTTTCAAGTAATTGGACTTTGAAGGTTTTTTATAAAAATTGCCGATTTTTTGTCTATTGTCACATTTTTTTTTATGTTTTGTGATACTAATTTATTTGTTTTTACTATTTCACTGAAGTATATACGTTGCTTTATTATTCTCAACACCAAAATTACAGGTAACTAAACCAACTGGGTCGCAGTAGGTGATTGACAGTAAATAAAGGTAATAAATTCGTAAAAAATATTTTTTTTCCTTTTTAAATATTAAAAAAAAGTCTCTGACAGTTATGCTGCAGGTGTGTTTAAAAATATCTATGGTTCTTTAGCTATCCAACAAGGTACAACAAGCTAGGGTATTATCGGAAATCTTACAAAAAACTTTGATAAAATGCTTCCAGATAGTAGTAAAAAATAAAACAATCCAAATAGGTACAAAATAACGTTTATTAATCTTTTCAAAGAAAGTTTACAATGTATGTCCCACATGTCCCCGTCTGTTTCGCACACATACTCTCATTCTGTGCCTTAAGCCACTTTTCACTACACCAGTTGTTAATCCTCTTCTTATTTCATTTGCCGCATTGATAATTTTCTGCCTCAAAACATCAACAGATGTAAATGGATTAAAAAAATAGCAAAAAAAATAAATTAGAGGCACAAAACACAAAAAAATGGGACAATAGACCAAAAATCGGCAATTTGTATAAAAAAACTTAAAAGTCCAATAACTTGAAAACGGTTTATTTAACCTAACCTAACCTCTAACCCTGTATGTATAATGTCAAATGCGAAAACTAATTATAACCGAACCCATTTTTTTTCTAATATCGCATAACCTTAAAGAGGATATATGTACGTAATACGTTGTAATTTATCTTTGTCTTTGTTTTGCATTAAAACAAGAGCTTATTAAGGGCATACGTTATTGTTCCAAGAACAGACAGACGTAGTGTATTCTTTAACTTAAACCAAGAAAAGTTCACGTGATGGTAAAGATAAAATAATTCTACTGTAGGTACGTAAATATTTTATACAACAGAAGTACAGAAGTGCCAATTCATAGTGGTTTTCCTTTGGATATTTTTAGATTCATTGATTTATTGCTAAATTATTTAAAGGTAGTCCTTATAGTCAATACTAAACTATTTATTTTCAGTTTCATTAGAGTTTACTACTTGGCAAGTTAAATATTTTCTACATCGACTTGTCTATCACATCGGTACAAAAACGTCTTTAATTACGGTAAGAGAAATAAATGGCCATAAAATTTTAAAATATATATATAGTGGAAAAACTGTTAAAAAATTATCTAGTAATTTAATTAACATTTCTTTATAAATATCGCAAGAAGTTCAGGACGTGATTGGCGTTCAGTTTTCAAAAGTATGAGACGGAAATAATGTTATAAAAATTTGCACATATTTTTGCTACATTGACAATGACAAGCAAAATTGGGAATTGCGAAAAATGTTTAATTAAAAATAATAATAATAAGCAATATATTGCGAAGCAATATATAAAAATATATATTTATGATTTGACAACGTTGACTTTAGAAACAAGACACACGATACAATTAATTGTAAAAACGTATTTTGACATTTTTATTATTGATTTTTCCTTTTTTTTTGTCTCCTTTTACTTTGATTTCCACCCAAATCGTCCACTTTTAAAGACAATCCTCATAAGATTGTATTTTTTTAATTCTTCAGTTTATAATACTTTTACAGTTTTCTGAACTTATGTTATATTGAAATACTAATTACAATGATACTGTGGATGTCATCGACCACAAAATAACGTAAATCCAAGAAATAAGCCGTTTCGCAAATAAAATTTTACTCTTAACTTCGTTCATGCCACAACCTTTAAAGTTCACATCTCTCTCGAACACACTTACACTTACATATGTATGTACAATCGAATAAAACATAAATTCTCTCCGTGTATCTACTCCACTTATTTTCTAGCATTGTATTTTCACGTTCTATTTCGCTTGGCTCAGAGCACCTCTAGCAACAACATAAACGTACAATATTCTTTGAAGTCTAACACGGTTAGGTTGTCGTCCATCTATAATGCGGTTTACTGTGGCAACCGACGATTAAACGGTTCATTTCTTACTTTTAAAAAAGATTCTCGAATTTCTAGCGAATCGAAGTCAGCTAACGGTAGCACCGTTTTGCCAATGATACCTAATTACAGACGTATCTAGGTACTATATAAAAGCGAAAACATCGTAACGTCGAACTAATTAAATATTGTTAACTTTTTTTAAACACGAATGAGATGAGGTCAAAATCGAAATTTAGAAAATAAAACTTGATTATTAAATGTAGCAGAATCTATTATTCTATATCTACAGGGTGAACCATTAAAAATGACCCAGAATGGTTTTTGTGTAGGAAAGTTCAAATTTCGCAGTGATCAACTTATTTGTAAAGTCTGTTCGAGGGATTTTGTGAAAAGTGACCTTTTATAAAAAAAAGCTCATTGTATCCTTTTTAGTGGCTATTTTAAAAAGTCCGTAACTTTCTTTAATTGGAAATCGTGGCTTTACTTAAAATTTTCCTGCATATTAATTATGAAATATGCATTTCTTACATTCTCTCCATAATTTTCATTCCATGTCGTGAGTGAGTGAAACAAGAACAGTTTTACGAAGAAAGTAAAGAATGAATGATAATTAGGTACATATTTTTATCGCAATATATGCTTATTGTGCTCGTCCACAAAGAACGAATTTCACGGTGGAAGAAACACCGTCTAGACGTTCCACATTGGTTTCATCTGACTTTTAAGAAGTCAGAGTCTGATAAATGTAGGAAAAGAAACATAACCGAAATGTACTCCATTTTCGTAATCCACGTTTTCGCCGCCGAAGAAAAATTACAGTTAGCTCTAGTCCAATTCCAGGAGGGCGGAGAGTAACAGAGAGTAGCCCGAAGGGCTTCATCTTTACTTACTTTTGCGTTTAGAAAACTTCGTATCTATCGATTTTTCTAGGCAACTGCATATCAAACCACAAATGTCTCGATATCCGTGTCCGTGAAAGTCGGTTTGATCCTTATCTTGAGCAGAAATATTGGGAAAAAGAAAAATATTCAACTGGTATAACATTTCCTTCCAACGTCCACATTAGGGAAAAAAGACGACGATTGTTTTGGAAATATAAAATCTTGTTATGCTTGGATATAAGTTCATTAGACCAGGGTCGATAATTTTTGAAACAAAAAAATTATAGTAGGATGAAACCCATTGGAAAAGGAAGAGAATATAACAAAAATGAAAAGAAAAATAATTTACGGGCGATCTGAGGTCGGGAAGGGGAAGGAGGTGAATTTTTAAAGGTAAAAAACAGTTTTCCTTGATTTCCGGAAAAAACTACAAGTCTTATGGAAAAAAGTTAAATGGCAAAGTTGTAGGTAATAAAAAGATCTACAACTTTTGTATTTACACTTTTTTCACATAACCCCAAAATTTATGTGAAAAATTCAAATAACCAACTTTTTAGTTTTTTGTTTTTATCTTTTACAAAAAAACTTATTTTTTTCACGAAATTTGGTGAAAACTTACCTATTTATGTCCCAAACACGGTGTAATTTTTTGATTTGAAATATTAATTTTTTCACCTTATTTTTACTTAATATCGAAAAAGCACCCTAATTTTCAATCGAAAATTCTCACGTCAAAATATCTGCTTTTTTAAAAACGTTGGTGGGCTTTTTCTTCGTTGAAATCTCTACTTTCTGATGGTGTGAAAAAAAATGTACATTACTATGGTAAGTTTTCTCAGGAAATGCAAAAACGAAGAAAACTAAATTAATGTTTTTAAAAATATGATAATGAATAACGTAATCAGTATAAAGTATGTGAATTCAATAGTACGATTTACATGTATAGGTATTTATATATTATGAGATTTTCTTTGATATACACGTAAATGTAATTAGAATTTAATAAATCAACTTTTTTACTGAAAAAAATAGCAGCGGTCACATTTTTTAGATAAAATTCCTTTCGTTTTTTTGCATTTCTTGAGAAAATTTACCATAGTAATGATTATTTTTTTTCACACCTGAAAGTACACAGAAGAAAAAGCCCACCAACGTTTTTAAAAAAGCAGTTCTTATGACTAAATTTACTAAACTATTCTCATTCTAGTATTTTTTTCTTTACGACACGATAAAATAATCGAGAGGACAGAGAAAAAAAGTCTAGACTTATTTAGCTTGATTATTCTAACACTACTTATTTTTAGAAAGAATGAAAAATTGTTTTATACCACCAAGTACATTTCATGACAATTCTAGTATTAGCAATTAGAAAATTTTTGCTTGACTCATCAAGTAATAAAATCATTATTTTTCTCCGTGTGGTCTAGGCGGTCCCTACTGTTCGCTGATTGAAAAGCTCGCAACCCAGTTAGTAGAGACAGTGCTACACACACGGTGATACTATGTAGACGAATACGAATTAAATATTTAAATGTTATTTGTTTGTAATTCTTGGAGGTTCTCGTTGTATCAAAATAATTAAAATTTACTATCAATGAGTTGGTGCTATTGGAAGTTCGCAATAGATGGGATATTTTCAACATTAAACCTGGCGATGCATCACCTTCGACGTGCAAGCTTAATCTGCTTTTGTTCGACTACATATTTTTTTTATCTGTTGTGAATGAAAATATCAAAAGCACCTGTCGCAGACTTCAATTCATTTATCAGGAGCCGTTCTGTTCGGCTTGAACTGATGCTCAGTTTATCAATTTATCTGGGCAGGTGAATTAAATACAATTGTGATTCGCGTTTGGTACATGGAGCCCACATGCCAACAGGAGCAGGTGAAGTTTTGTTCAACCATCGACCTCAACAATTCCATTTATTAAACTAAAATTGAAAAAACAAGAGGCATTATCGAAAATTGGTACTAGTAGGTACTACACAATAATTAACAACCACAAATAATCATCATTCTCTCGTATTTCATTTTTGTTCTTTATATCTATATATTATACATACTATTGTAAATTGAATTGAAATTGAAAATTGAAAGGGCATAAAGTCTAATTAACAATTAATGCATCGATTTTTTAAAATGATTTAATTTACTGAAACATGTAGGTACGTAGGACACAGGCGGCACTTATGAAATTTACAAGAGGGGATTCAGATATAGTTTAATTGTCACTAATGGCCATATAGGAAAGCGATAAATAGAAATGTTTCTTAATAATAAAAAAAAAATTGTGAAATTTTAAAATTTTTGTTGTGATTATCCTGCAATATTTAAGTAAGTTACTACATGGAGAAAACAATCATGAAAATATTGCTAGAATTCTAGCAAACAAGACTAAAAAATCTGTCAATTATTTGGACGACCAGACGCTCAATGAGATTTTACTAGAAATGTCTAGTCAATCTACGTTCGGTGTTGAGACGGAATTCTAGTAAAATTGACTTGATAAGAAAACATTTTTTACACTTCTTATCACTAATTTTACTAAACTATTCTCATTCTAGTATTTTTTTCTTTACGACACGATAAAATAATCGAGAGGTAGAGAAAAAAAGTCTAGACTTATTTAACTTGATTATTCTAATAGTAATTATTAGAAAGAATAAAAAATTGTTTTATACCACCAAGTACATTTTATGAGAATTCTGGTATTATTTACTAGAAAAATTTTCTTGACTCATCAAATAATAAAATCATGATTATTTTTCTCCGTGTATATTTATAATTTCCTGGAGTGAAACTTCTATACACACGATTGATACTGATCAGTGTAGGGAATAAACTTAGATGAAACACACGGGGACTCGTCTTTTTCCATCACATTTACTTAGTTGGTAGAATAATAACAATAAAATATCTATCTAATACAGACGCACTCAAAGTCTAATTCATTTTGACAACATTAAAAGTTTTTCAGTTTTGTAAATTTTGTATTTTGTAAAAGAGCATCGATGTCAAAATCGAGACAAAATCAACGTATATCAAGCTAGCACGACAAAGTTATTTTTCCGATTTCTACAACTATAATTTGTCGCTAATTTGTTACCAAATCGAAAAATTTGTCGCTCGTGCCGTTTAGCCATAATCAGCTGTAGTGCTAGCTTGATATCAAGCTAGCACTACACATAGCGTATCTCGAAAACGAAATGTCGTAGGATATTATTGTAAAGGCCATAATTTGTCGCTAGTGCACTTCAACCATAAGTCGGACGCTTGAATCAACTGCACTACAATGCTATCTCGAAAAGAAATGTCTAGGATATTATTGTAAAGGCCATAATTTGTCGCTGAAAGGTGACACATTCAACAAATTTGTGGCTAATAGTCTTATCTCCAGCTGATAAGCTAAAAACCGCAGAAAATTCATCAAACAATTAATCAAGCAGTTCTTGATTACATTTGTTTTAAGAGATAGGATTTATTTACCAAATTTTTTAAATTAGGTTTTCCCTGTTTCCCCCAAGTTGGGCAACACGTTACCTTTCGAGAGTTTGACGGCATCCAGCACTTTTTTGCTTATCAGTTGTAGATAAGACTAGCGACAAATTCTTTGAATGTGTCATCTTTCAGTGACAAATTAGCGACAAATTTTGATCTTTACAGTAATATCCTACGACATTTCCTTTTCGAGATATGCCGTATGTAGTGCCAGTTTGATGGTTTTCCAGCAGTTTTTCGCTTATCAGTTGAAGATAAGACTAGCGACAAATTCGTTGAATGTGTCATCTTTCAGCGACAAATTAGCGACAAATTATGGCCTTTACAGTAATATCCTATGACAGTTCCTTCACGAGATATGCCATATGTAGTGCCAGTTTGATGGTTTTCCAGCGGTTTTTCGCTTATCAGTTGAAGATAAGACTAGCGACAAATTCGTTGAATGTGTCATCTTTCAGCGACAAATTAGCGACAAATTATGGCCTTTACAATAATATCCTACGACATTTCGTTTTCGAGATACGCTATGTGTAGTGCTAGCTTGATATCAAGCTAGCACTACAGCTGATTATGGCTAAACGGCACGAGCGACAAATTTTTCGATTTGGTAACAAATTAGCGACAAATTATAGTGCAAGTTAGAAATCGGAAAAATAACTTTGTCGTGCTAGCTTGATATACGTACAAAATCAAAAGAATATCGTCAAGAATTTTCAACGTCAAGAAATTTTGTTAAGAGCAGTCTCGACATCTTTTAACGTATATCAAGCTAGCACGAAAAAATAAATTTTTCCGATTTCTGATTTGCACTATAATTTGTCGCGAATTTGTTACCAAATCCAAAAATTTGTCGCTTGTGCCGTTTAGCCATAATCAGCTGGTATGCTAGCTTGATATCAAGCCTAAAACAATTAATAAAGTCTTTTACTAACACCACTTGTCGATAAGAAATAGCACGTTGGTAACGTACAATGTTCTTAAAAAATACCGGCCAAGTGCGAGTCGAACTCGCGCACCGAGGGTTCCGTACAAACCTGTATATATGTGATGTAACTAAAAATTTAAGGTTTTCGGAATTTTTCTTTTATATGTGCTATTAAACATTGCTCATGCCAAATTTCAAGATTCTAGATCGACTGGAAGTACCCTTTAGGTTTTAATTCCCTTGCGAGTAGTTGCGATTTGAAAATATGCGGCTTAAATTGCTGTTTCTTTTGATTGCGTTGACATAGAAGTTTGATTTTGTTACAGTTTAAAGGTATTATAGACCTGAGTATTTGATATGAATTTCAATTTAATACTTCTACGCGTTCATGAGGAAAGGGGTTGTAACTTTAAAATTATTAAAAATATTTTTATTATATGATGTAACTAAAAATTTACGGTTTTCGCAATTTTTCCTTTATCTGTGCTATAACACGTTGCTTCGTACCAAATTTCAAGATTCTGAGTTTACGGGAAGTACCTACCCTGTAGGTTTTGATTCGAAAATTTGCGTAAATTTGCGGCATAGACGGCTGTATCTCTTGATTGCTTTGGCTTAGAAGTTTGATTTTTTCACAGCTCCAAAGGACAATAGACCTGAGTATTTGGTATAAATTTTAGCTTGATATCTCCACGTGTTCCTGAGAAAAAGGGTCTTGACAGACGGACGGACGGACGGTGATCCTATAAGGGTTCCGCTTTTTCCTTTTGAGGTGCGGAACCCTAAAAAATAGATGGTATTTTTATCCAATATTTATTCTCAGAAGTGCAAATGAAACTTTTTAATTAATTAGTTATTCGTTATAGTCTCTCAACAAATACTATTGCATTCAGAGAAGGGTTGATTCTGCATTGGCAAGTGCAGCGAGCGTTCTCAATTAAAACTTTCCGTTTCAAAAACGCTTATCTTTTCGAAGACAAGAGAGTTCATCTAGCATGGAGTGTGTACAATTGTTACAGCTTCCAGACAACTTTAATTATTATGCAAACTGGAAGAATGAACAACCAGCGGTAGCATTTTTCATTTTTCACCGTGCTCCTCTTCACTCGTGTTCAAGTTAAACTTTTAGATTTATATTCTCTCACAGTTGAAATGGCAACTAAGCACTCTCTGATTGTAATTATAATGGCGACTCCATGTAGTGGTAAACTAAACTTGAGTGGATTTTATTTTGTCTGGCAAAATTTGAACTGGCTCTAATTTAGAGAAATTTACTAAAACCTGGGTGATATAATATGACCAAAAGTTAGTTTCAACCAAATGGACCAACATTATAAACTTCTGTTACCTAATAGCAAAAATTAAAAAATTTCCTACAGATACAGATTAAAATTGTAAGTTCTTTGTCGTGTACTAATTTAATTATTATTTGCTAATTTAATTGAAAGTAAGTGTCGAATATTGACTTCAAAATGTGTCGAAGGTTCTTAAATGTGACCTCTCGTGTACATGACCCACTAACCGCCACTGCAACGTTGTTAGCAAAATTGAATTAATTGTACAATGGTTACAATGCATTCAAATAATTTGTTGTCACTAATAGACATTGACGGTATTATCAATAGCACAGAATTAAGTCGTAGATATGCAAATAGCTGTAAATATTCATATGCATATCTGCATTAGTAGATGCATGTTATTGTAATGCGCAATTGAAGTATATAAAATTAATGTTTGGATGAATCGTCGTTGAGTTGATCTATCAACAAGTACGAATGATGTTCGTTATTAACGATCAGAGTATTTTATCGTAATTTTAGTTTGAACAAGTAACATAGTGATAAATGAGATTCCTGCAGCATTATTATTTAAGTTGTTCCAATCTGTCCCTAAATGTATTATACGAGAGCGGATCAAATATAAACGAGCCTTTTTAAATTGAACGCCGGATAATTGTTCAAGGCGCATGCGGGCGTTAGCAACTTGAAGTGGGGATATTAGGTGACACGGAAACGACTCTTCGTATTGCTGTGTTTGCTTGGTTAGAAGCTATCACAATGAGTGAGAAAGAGATGCATAGCAGCGTTGCGTAACGGATTATTATTAAGTTTCTTACACGTAAAAAACGTGAAACCAGCTAAAAGTTTAGCGCAGATTGCTAGCACAGTTCGGAAATGAAACGCTTTCGTGGCAACCAACGGGTAAAATTTTGGTGCAAAGAATTTAACGGAGGGCGTAATCGTGTCGAAAATGTAAATCATCTTCGTCGTCCGCGCACCAGCATATCGCCGGTTAACATTACAACACGCGTTAGAAACCTTATTGAAGGGGACCACCAAGTCCAAACTGTTGAACTCGGCATCAGCTATGGGAGTGTCCACACAATCATAACGAAAAACTGGGGATTCCGAAAAATTTCAGCTCGTTGGGTCCCAAAGTTGCTGAGTGAAGATCAAAAAGCTGCTCGAGTTCGCATCGAAAGCTTTAACGCGGACCCAAATCAGTGAAATGCACTAGACTCAGTGGGTAGCACCATCCATATAGCCCAAACTTATCCCCTTGTGATTTCCACATGTTTGGGCCCCTCAAAGAATCACTAGGAATCGAGCGATTTCAGACTGATGAACATGTGGAGGTGTTTGTGCGCAACTGGATAGACTCCTCCCGCCCTGCTTCTTTTTATGAAAACGAGATGAAAAAAATACCAATCCGTTGGGAAAAATGTATAATCAAAGAAGGGGCATATGTCGAAAAATAGAGGGAAAATTTTTGTTTTTGTAAAAATTTTCAAAATAAATGTTTCATGAACAAAGGCTCGTTTATATTTGATCCATCATCGTATTTTTAAAACATGATCAAACAATAGATTTGAGTTAGAAAATATTATTTTGAAGTCTTCAGGCAAAAGAAGCTAGCTGGTAGGAGAAAATAAATTTCCGGAACGATTCGAGAACATTCCATATCAGTATGAATAAGTTATACTTGAAATATTGTCGATTAAGAACTGGTGATATAAATAGTGCCAAACGAAATATCGAAACGATGATATTAATTATTCTTTATTGATCGCATAGCAATTCATAGTTTCTTACATATAAATTCACTTCATAAACACCTAAAGTATGTTGTAAAAATTTATAAAGTGCTTAAGGGTTTATATGTTGCTACAAATGTAAATAAGTGTGCCATTTAACGAAATTATAATCCATCTAATGCTTTTCCAAGCTTGCAAAAACCTTTTAAACACTTCTTTGATAAGCGGCTTTAAAAAGTCAACCTAATTAATAATTAACGTGAAATACAATTATCCAGCTCGTAATCTGGCTGTGAAAGGTCGGGAAAAGGCCGTTTCTGTGAAATAAAAAGTTTCCGCAACCCAAGTCAACTGTAATGCATCTGAATATGAGAATTGCAAAACCGGTCGTGACTGAGAATTTTAAAGTCACCCCAATTTGACGCAGAGTTTTTCACCGCGCGGCGTAGCACATAAATCCTTCTTGAGTGAAAAAGGGCCTTTATTATGGCACTCTACCGAATCGTTTAAACCTAAAAGGCTCCGTTTGTTGTTTTATAAAAAAAAATTAAAAACCTGGGCCAATTTTATTGTTGAGGGATTTTACAAATCCTAATTTTTATAAGAATAGTACCTAAAACATATTTTTCTTTTTGACCTTAAATAACTAAAAATACATGTACTTTTATAGATTGTTTATAATGATAAATTATTTATTATTAAAAAATAAAATGACATATCATTTTCCCTTGCCTTATACAACGATTAATAACGTTAGCACAGTAGAGTAATTGTTAAGGTCATGGCCATGACAGCTCGTTCGTGTCGTCTTTTTCTCCATAACCTAATGAGTCTAATATAACAGTTTTCTGTATAGTACTAGAGCTTTATTAAAACAAAAAGTTATGTTTACATTTCTTCATACACAAGGAAAAAAAAACATTAGATTCTCCAACTTACAAAAATGTAAATATTTATACTAATATTTATACTTCTTTTTCCCTTATATTCATTTTTCCTGCATTTTCTCTCTCTCTCCCCCTTTCCACACCTCTTCTTTTTAAAATTTGCTTGAATAGGGCCAGACCACTACCATTCGCATTTATTACCCTTTCAAGTTTCTCCCTCTTATTCTTCCCCATTACTTCTTCTAATACAAGCTCCATTGATTCACTCTTGTCTCCACATATTCTACACAATCTCTTACATTCTTCTATCCATAACATATTCTTATTACACTCATTCCCCATTCTGAATCTAGCTATTATCTCTATACTATTTCCTTCTCTTAGATATTCTGGCACCTCATCCCCTTGCCATTCTACCCATATAAACTCCCTCATACCTTTCGCGTATCTGGATTCTCAAATTTTTCTCAAATCCTCATCTCTTACTATTTCATTACATCTTTTCCCCACCATCCTACTAACATTCAATCCCTTTTCTCTCCACTATTCCATTTGTTCTTTACTTTTAAAGCTTTATCCTTTTCCACATCATATTTATTTTTTGTCCCGATCCCCAATACCTTTTTCCTCCATATCTCTTTTCTTATGTCCCGTTCTGGCAATTCTCCCAATTTTTCTTCATATTTACAACCGTTCTTCTTTTATCTTACATCATTTCCCCACATTTTTTTTTCCTTCTTAAAATGTAGTCTGGGGTACTTCTTTCTAAGCGCAACACCCATTTTATATACCTTTTATAAATATTTTCTACTATTCTATACTCTTTCCATCCCCATATCTCGACTCTTTAAAAGACTATACTTTTTACTAATGTTTTAAAAAGTACCACCCTTCCTTCCCAGTTATTTCTGCACAATTTTTGTCCTATTCCCCATATTCTCCCCAGCACTGCATTTGCTTTAGCTACTTGGTTACTTATGTGCACATCGTCTTTGTTGTTTTCTGTCAGCATGTACCCCAAGTAGTTGCATTTTTTAACCCTTTCTAACACCTTCCCCTTCCATCTCAATTCCTCTTTCTATTTTTTTTCCTACCTCTTACTTCACCGAAAACTATTATTTTGGTTTTTTCACCATTCAACTGCAAGCGTTTTTTCTCGAAGTATTTTTCCAATTTTTTTGTCATTTCTCTCATTGCACCCCAACTTGTCGCAATTAAGGCTATATCATCCGCGTACGATATTGTCCATATCCTTTTCTATCCTATCACTATTCCCCCCTCATTTACTTTACTTATTGTTTCTTATAAATCACTTCCCATCCACATTTCCTTGCTCTCCCCCTTGCCCACCCTTACAACTCCTATCGTTTCCCTATATAATTTCATTATTCTACCTATCAAACCCTCCTCTATCTTACTTTTCTTTAACATTCTCTCTATTTCCTTTCTGTCTACCGAATCATAGGCCACCTTCAGATCTACTACCATCATGTAGTTTTCTGTATAACTAACTAAAAATGAATTGGGACACCCTGTATACATGCTGGATTCCTATTAATGCTTATTAATGATGATATTTAAAAATGTATTATATCAGGTCATCAAACTAAAGACCAAGTAAATTATATTCTTCATAGTATGGCACATTTTTAATTAACAATTTAGTATTTCCAAGCAATTATTAACACTTTCCTTTATTTTGTTACAGGTAAGAGCCAACAACAATCTACTTCCTGATTCAATCAGTACCGGAAGAGAAACCCTAAACACATAAAAAAGTCGGTATTTCTGCTTTATGTATAAACGACATGTTATGCATGCACCTACCTGCTTATTGGTCGTAATGGCATTTACACGACAGATAGATTAATTAACGCAATCCTCGATAACTCGTTCACTTTCGATAATTAATATATAGGTACGGCATATCTTATTGGCACAGTTAGTACCTATATGTACCTATATAGTAGTTTATCTTGGCTGCGAGAATTGTGCGAATTCCTTGCAGGTGTGTAACTACAGCGTGAGATACAGTTTAATGGAAGCGGTTTACTAATTAATTAAATATTCAATTAAATCCACTATACGTATGTATAGTTAGTTAAATCCGTTTGAATTGAACCTGTTATATTTACATTAAATTAAGTACAGTCAGTAGTACGAGAGTACAGAGTATCTGTGTTATGTTAGGTTGACTAAAGGTGGATTGGGGGCTAGGATTCCTTAGGTTACCTTTAATTAAATTAGTAAATCTATAGCTCAAAGCTTTTTGTAGAAATACAGGAAGATCACACTAATATTATAAAGGCGAAAGCTTGTGAGTGTGTGAGTGTGTATGTTTGTTACTTCTTCACGTCTAAACGGCTGGAGCGATTTTAATACAATTAGGTATGGAGTTAGCTGACATCCTGGATTAACACATAGGCTACGTTTTACTGCGGGAAATATCTTATTCCCATGGGAAAATCGATGAAAATGAATTCGCGAAATATTACAAATGCGATGTAACTCTGTCTGTATGCTACACAATCTCGCCTAAAATTTACTGAACCGATTTAAATGAAATTTGGTACAGAGATAGTCTAGAGCCTGAGAAAGGACATAGGCTACTTTTTAATGCGAAAAAAGGGTTGTAAGGGGTTAAATTAGGAAAGTTTGTGCGGGAATTCAGAAATTTTTATAGATAGAAGCTTGAAACTTATTTTTTAGGCTTTTGATTAGATATAAATAAATACATTTAAAGTTTGTAAAAACAAGGAATTAAAAGTTTTCGTGTAATGACGTCGACAAAAAGGCTTACGGCCCAAAAAATAAAAATATAGAAGAAAAAAATTTTAAATGCTACCGAAAGTCACTGTTTCACACGGACGAAGTCGCGGGCATAGCTAGTTGAGTACCTATAAATTAGTAGGACGGTGACTGTCAGGCAAAAATAGGTGAGGTAAAATGTGCCTCGATTCTATTGGCTACTCGTACCGCGCACGCGTAATATTTACAGTGCCGATTGGCTGATACAGAAGCGTAGCCAGTAATATCTAGGCACCATTGTGTAAGCACCTCCTATTTTATCTTGTAAGAGTTGATTTATAGAAAACGTGGGAACGTTTAGGAACTTGGTTTGCAATAATATCTTTATGTATTTAAGTAATAATCAAGTCGTAAGTTTCCTGGTTAAATAATTAATTTGTGCAAATTTTACTTTTTGTTTATGTAAACTTCTAATATGTTTTTGGGTATAAGTGAAACTCACTTAAGTGTATCTTTAATTGTTTCAATGGTAATTTTCTCTTTATTGCAATTATTTTAATTAGAGCTACCTGGTGGGACACTATTTTGTAACAAAATGAAATTTGAATGTACAAATGAATGCAGATTATTGCTGATTGTATGGCAAAGTTGTTCATTTAATTTATTGGGAAATGATTGTAGGAATGGAAAAGCGAATAAGTCATTACCTAAATAACTTTTGGTTCTTACGATTTAATCGACTTTTGACTTTTAATCGTATTATGAGTAACAATAATTACATTTAATGGTCAACATATACAAATTAGTACATTAGATATAAATAAAGATTGCTTATTACCTATAACCGCGATTTATATAAAAAAAAGTACAAAATTACTTTAACACGTCTAGAATTGGTTTGGAAAAAACTAATTATAAAACTAAATAAACGTATTTTTTTACACAACAATGAAATTAAATGAAATTTTAGATAAAATGCACCCCTTTAGTAAGAAACCATAGGAAAATTGTAAACCATATTCTGACCCCCTGACACGTTTTCTAAAATTAATTAAATAAAAGGATTGTAGTTCCAATTCTTCCTCAGGTTTTTTATAAATAGCAAACGAATCAAAACACGTATGGGGCCAAATAAGTTTTTGGATTGTTTCACATTTTTTTTTTATGAGGGGCTATTAAATTTTTGTAAAATAGTTGTTATATAGGAACTGTAAATAGTATAAATGTTTGAGAATATTTTCCTTATAGGAATTCAATTTTTCACACAATCTAAGATATAAAGGAAAAGGAAGGCTTCGTATTACGTTCGGTGAACGTACCCTCGACGGTTATTATTGAATTCAGCGCGGGCACTGACGAATCTTTCATAAAAAAGGTTTTTTTATTTGTGTGTGTGTTGTTGAAGAAAAGATCTCGACCCTAGTGAAATTATTAAATTTTTTTAGAAAGCAACTTCTTTCTGATGTTCGACGACTTTTTCAAAACGTAAAAGCGGCGAATGAAGTTTATTGCGTTGAAATAAATCTACAGGGTGCTTCAACTGAATAAATACTGAGTTAAAATGTCATCAGTTTTGAAATACGCGAGAACAGCGAGGGGTGGAGTTTATGCTCAGGCATTTAGTTTAAAAGGGCGTACCATTGTTTTAGCGCACCCCAAAATCAAGACTTGGATCATATTACCAATAACGTTTTTTCTTCATAATGTATGTTTATTTTCACTAATTTCTGTTTTTTTTTTCTGACTGTCTTTTTTAAGTCATCAAGCAATTATTTATGTATGTGGTAAATGTTGATTTGTATTACTTGATATTGTTCGTAATATTTAAGCGTAAAAACAATAATAATTGTCTTGTGGCCTTCAATACTGGTTTGATGTCTGAATGTCTGTTAATAAAATACCTCGAAAGGTTTTGTTAAGTTTTGACGTCAAATGTCAGAAGAGTTAAAGGTATAACACATACGTATTTAACAGTTAGGTAGGTAACGGTATAACTAACAGTAATCGTATTACTCAATCCGCATTGCGTATGTTGCAATAGGTATCGTTCCCTAAAACATATTTATTATTTAAATTACATAAAATACACTTTGGTAACGATATATAATAGTGTATAAAATAATTTTGATTTTAATTAATACAATATACTTTTACATTGCAAACAATTTATCTGTATTACAATGAAAATAATTAATTATTTGTTAAAGTAAAATGGAGCTTATATTTATATGGGGAAAAAACCATGGTTCAATTTGTTTAAAAAAATACCTAACTTCACATTTTTTGCTTTATAATTATTTATTAGGTACCTACTTTCTAAAAACTCCTTTCCTAATAAATAAGTAGAGGGTTGAATTTATTTAAATTCCATTCCTCTTCTTAATAAGCAAGTATAACTTTTTAACGATAGGTGACAAACCAAAAAATAAAAAAACGTCACAGGACACCTGTAACATCGAGTTTTCACAAGTAATATGCATGAAAGACAATATTACGACAGGAACTAAATATGGCATAATGAAAAAATCAAATATGTATTACGAACTATTTCTACAAAATGATGACTATTTATTTAATAAACATTTATTTTTATTAAATACAAAAATTAAAAATTCAAAAATTTATTTCTAGTTGCGACAACTCAATTCTTTTAATCAGTGACTTAAGTAATAGTTATATTCGATGTTGTCTCTGACAGCATTACTGTGATAATTGGTCGAAGATAACTGAAGTATGTTACAAAAGTATTGGACATAACATTATCAAGACATCTAATAAATACAGCATCTATTGTTGTTGCATATCTCGTAGTTGGTTCTCTTGGATTGTTGTTAATTTGCAATTGAAATTCTTTCTGGAGGAACTTAATTAATGGCATTGATTCATCTTTAGCAAAATTTACATTGAAATATTCAGCTAAAATCAATGGTAGTTTATCTTTATTGGTTTTAAAAATTATTGAACCTCTGTGACTGTACGGAAATAATTTCTCGTGTAAAAATAAAATATCATTCATTTTCTTATTAGGTGAAATGTACCTACACAACAATAATAAATTAATTAACTTCCATCTTCTAGTTTACTATAGTAAACGACACCGTCGAACCGAGTGGGAAGAGAATCGCACAGGCGCTTGCGCACGGCCAGCGTCGCTACGGCATGCAGTCGCCACGATTGCCACGCCAACAATCCGGGTTACCCGCCCCTATAGATGTTTCACATCAAAAGCTGGTTTATAATTTAAATTTTAATTAAATCCAATACAATTGCAATCACATGAATGCAGTGTTCTAAATACAACACATTTTGTGAGGGTCAGTGATTTAAAAACACTTCTCTTTCGATTTTTCATTCCATAATCTCTAGCGGCTTACCCTGTTTTTTTTTTCTGTTTTAACAACAGAGTGAGTTTCTTCTAGTTCAAAATGAATTATTAAACGCCAGCACTCGCTATCAAACAGCCAAGCGACACCAATAAAACTTCAACTGCCACGAAAACGTGCCAAGCACTAAATTGTTGGCTATTTTCGGGAATGAAAAATACGTTACATTCTTCTTTTCTTACACAATGATCAATTGATTTTTCCCGGCTCAGTCTAGAGACGGCAGCACCTCTTGTCACGGACTAAAACAAATCGGAAAGTTGAAACACCACAAGCAGCGTTGTGGGGAAGAAATGATTCTTTTTTTTCTCTCATCTTTTTCAAAACGTTCATACGTGAAGACCATATAAATTACCTACCTGACTTTTTTGTGTAGCATTATTTTTGTTAAAAAAAATTCAGGGACGGTCAAGAGAAAGTATTACGAACTCAATTTTCCTTTTGAAAAGTGTAGCCCTGGCTATTATTAAAAAATAACAAATCCATGGCAAAAAACTTCGCGTGAAAATATGAAGAAGGAATACTTTTCTTACATATTTTATTTAAGAAATTTAATTTAATTAAATTTATTAATTATTTCATTCTTCTAATAATTATTTAGCAAATATGATTGATTAATTATTATTTATTCACTGCTGCTTAGACAGCTAGAACTGAACTGTTGTTATAACTTTGTTTTGTTTTAATTATACTTGAGGAAGGGAAATCTACAGAAAAAACACCCCCTTCAGGGGGGTAGTGTCGGATTCGGCTAGGCGTCTACCGATTAAAACCCCTCCTCGAGTTGGGAGATCAACCCGTAGGTTATTTCTTCCCGGAAAAGACAGTGGGGAGTGGGGAAAGGGGGTGAGTTTGGGGGTAGATGTGTGTATGTGTGTTGTGTGGATGTGTGACCGTGGCTCACGTCTGAAGAATTGGGTGAGCACTCGCGCTAAAAAGCGAAGCCAGAATGTCGTTACGACCTTGCAGCAGCTTATTTATAGGGACTGGACGCGTCCTCTGCAACCCTTGTAGCATCTTTACGTTTGTTGGGTTGCCTACAGTTCACTTAATTTTTGTGTGATGGAAAACATACGTTACAGAAAGGTAGAATACGTTCCATTGAATGATAAATAATGTCTTTAAGCAATGTGATTGCGGTTAGTTTTTTAATTTGCAAATTGCCTGAGGTTCTCCTTACTTTATAATATTTACAAACAGGCGGTTGATTTATCACATACTTGATACTTAATTATCGATGCGTCATTCCTTTTATAAGATGCTCTGAAATATGTATGTATAATATTGAAAACTTGTTGAAAATCTGTTGTTCGTTATCGTAAAGTTTCAGGGACGACAGAAGCTGAAATTTCACTTCTTCTCGCTAAACTTTTGAAAAGTGATAGACCCTGGGGGACTGTATAAAAGTTTGCATTCACGGTAACACTCGTTTTTTTTTTTTTGTTATCTTTGATTTATAGTGGAAACTTTGCTTTTAAGTAATTGTTATTCGTGGGATGCTGCACGGGACATTGTTGAAAACTTAACGAAAGGGTGAAGTTTTAAATCGAATTCACATGTCAAAGAACCGAGAAATTTTGTCACCACACAAGTTTTATCATCTCTAAGGAACCATTAGATAATTCATTTAAATGATTTTTATTGTTTTTTGTCCTACATTGATTTAGATTTGTGTATGAAATTCGATATTTAAAATAGTTTCCCATAAAGTCAACATTTTTAAAAAATTAATTATCCAAAATTTGCATTCAAGTTAGCTTATTAAAATAAATAAATTTTGAAGTATCTATTTTTTACATATTTCCAACAATTTTATTATTTAATTTTTCTGAATTCGAACGTAGGCGCTCAAAATTCTTTATTGGAAAAGTTAGCAAATAAAGTAACTTTATGTTCATAAATAGTTAAAATAAACACTTTTAGTTGAAATTTAAAACAAATTTAGGTTTATTTATTGAAAATGTTTGCCATAGCAAGGAGTCAAGGATTCTTTACTTCTAAATTGAGTCAATCTAATTTCACCTGGAAGCAAATATTCATACAAAGAAATAATATTGACAAATTATGACAAAAATTTAGAAAATATGATACTCACATTAATTTGTAATCGACTATTTTCCAGACAATTAGGTAACCACCTCAATAAATTAATGCTGCTGCATATGTTGGCCAAACAGGTTAAGCTTTCAAGAAACGTAACGCTGAGCATCTGGAATTTATGTATATATATATATGTTACAGTTAAAACAAGTTTTTAGTTAGAACTCGTTTTCCCTAGTTAAAACTAGTTTTTAGTTAATGCCTTTGTTAAAACTAGAAATACCCAGTTAAAACTAGAATTTACCACTGATATATTTGATTTTCAGATAAAACTAGTTGTCACATTGAGCTGTAGTTAAAACTAGCACTAGAAAAACTAATTTGGGATTGAAAACAAGATATAGTTTTAAAAATATTTATTGAAAAGATCTAGGACACTGAGAACCAAATAATAATCTAACACTAAAGGAACATTTTAGGTAACATCGACTTAAATTAGTTGCCAACATGACTATATTAATTATAAGAAGGTAAATAAAATAATCAAATAAATCAACACAACCATAAAATAAAAAAAAAGAACATTGATTACCACACAATAAAATCTAATCAGTCAAACTTGAATTTAAAAAAGGATGAGGATCTACTTATTATTGAAAGACAAACTATCGTAGCATTTTGAATTACAAAGATAACCACTTTTCTTTAACAGTTTTAACTGACTCGCTTCGGAAAAACGCGTTTTGTCTAGTAAGAATTAGTTTTAACTGATATTCGATTTGAGCATTAGTTAATTCTAATATTAACAAATGCATACATTAAAAACTAGTTCTAACTAGGAAGAACGCGTTCTATCTAAAAACTAGTTTTAACTGCAACATATATATGACAAAAAGTCCATAAAAGTTGATTTCGCCAATCACTATTAAATTAATAATCACAACTTAAGTGTTAATGATGTTAACATCTGCACCCTTACACTTAAAAAAATAAAAAACCAGATATTTTTCGTATCCTAATAATCTTTCTTTTTGTTCATATACCTATAAATGTATCTTTTATTTCTACAGCAATGTTATACGCATGTATATATGAATTTTAGTAGGAAGGCATTAATTCGATGAATGGATAGTCCCTGATAACCGGATAATACCTCTTTATTGTTGTCTAATTAAACATCATAATGGGGGAACTTCCGAAATGTCCGCTAAATTGATTCCGGAATGCACATATTAGATTAAGGAAACTAATTTTGCTCTGGTTGTGTATTTATCCTCAACATACTATAGACAATACACGTTATATACTATGTATATAACGTGTATGTACAAATGTATAGCACAATATGAGCTTCCAATCTGTTATTATTTGCTTGCTTCATATCATACCAGATATAATGAGAGAAATATTAGAAGAAAAGGAACTTTTAAATTAATTCAGTTTTAAAATGAATAAGCCGGAGGCCGCTGAAATAATGAACCTAATACAGAAAACTTGAGCTCGAGCTTTAAAATTCAATTTCGCAACGGATTCTCCAATAAAGGAATTCTAAGGAAACGGTTTACCAACAATAATAATTAGTGAGCCTCTACAACGTCTGTGATGATATTCACTGGAGAGTACATTTCTTTATAAGTAAAAAGGAGAAATATCGTATTGGTTTCAAGATGCTTCTTTAAGAAATTGGAAACAAATAAACGTTATAATTATCTCGCGATAACAACAACGAAATTTAAAATTTACTATTTAATACTTAGATTGTATTGCCTATTGGTAAATATTATAAATCTAGTACGAGGATAGATCAAATATAAACGAGCCTTTGTTCATAAAACATTTATTTTGAAAATTTTCACAAAAACACAAATTTCTCTATTTTTCGACATATCCCCCTTGTTTGATTATACATTTTTCCCAACGGATTGGTAGTTTTTGCATCTCATTTTAATAAAAAAAGCAGGGCGGGAGTCTATCCAGTTGCGCACAAACACCTCCACATGTTCATCAGTCTGAAATCTTTCGCCTCATAGTGATTCTTTCAGGGGCCCAAACATGTGGAAATCACAAGGGGATAAGTTTGGGCTATATGGATGGTGCTCCGACGGAGTCTAGTGCATTTCACTGATTTGGGCCTGCGTTAAAGCTGCGATGCGATCTCGAGCAGCTTTTTGATCTTCACTCAGCAACTTTGGGACCCAATGAGCTGAAATTTGTCGGAATCCGCAGTTTTTCGTTATGATTGTATGGACACTCCCATAGCTGATACCGAGTTCAACAGATATCTGAAGCACAGTGGCGTGGTAGTCCCTTTCAATAAGGTTTCTAACGCGTGCAATGTTAACCGGCGATATGCTGGTGCGCGGACGACGATGATGATTGACATTTTCGACACGATTACGCCCTTCGTTAAATTCTTTGCACTAAACTTTTACCTGTTGCCACGAAAGCGTTTCATTTCCGAACTGTGCTAGCAATCTGCGCAAAATTTCAGCTGGTTTCACGTTTTTACGTGTAAGAAACATAATTATAATCCGTTGCGCAACACTGCTATGCATCTCTTTCTTACTCATTGTGATAGCTACTAACCAAGCAAAGACAGCAATACGACGAGTCGTTTCCGTGTCACCTATAATCCCCACTTCAAGTTGCTAACGCCCGTATGCGCCTTGACCTACTATCCTGCGCTCAATTTAAAAAGGCTTGTTTACATTTGATCCGCCCTCGTACATACTTATTATTACTTAAAACGAACGGCTATAAAAAGTAATTGCTTCGATGGAATTTTTGTTAGATACTGGACGTATAATTGTCGTCATCAAACCTTGCCCCCATTGAAATACCTGTAGTATTTTGCAAGGCGATCCTCATAGAACTTAATATAATTAATTGAATAAAAAATATATTGTATTGGACGGGAAAATGGTTTTACCTTAGCTACAAAAAGCGTTTCCAATCTTTCTCGAATTTTCCAATTTTTAGGGCAACTTTTCCAATTTTCGTTTTCATAAAACCCTAAACAGAATTACAACAAATATTTTAAAAAATTAACAAAATCAGTCCAGCCATTCTCAAATCATGATGTTAGTTACAAAAAGGCCATTTGTTGACGCATTTTTCACTAACTTAGGGGTCGAAAATACATTTTACAATGTATCTGCATACAACCAAGAAACATGTAAGGAACTTTTGTACAAAATTACCTGTTTTTAGACCTGGTCGAATTAATATTTCAAATTTGGAAACTCCGTTTTTTCTCCGTATTTTCAAAAACGCTTTATTTGCCAATTTGGTTACGGTACAAAGAACCCCCGTGAAAATTTTGAAGGTTTTAGTCTTAGCGGTTTGGAATGTTTGTTGGTATTTTAACAGTTGGCTATTACTTGAGTTTTTAAATTAAATGAAATTGAGAAAAATAAAATATTGTGAAATATTAAAAAGAATATAAGCTCGGGCGCCACTTTGTCAAACAAAGAAAAATATTTAGCCTGGTCCGGGTTGATCAGTGGTGGTTCCTGAGAATCTCAACGCCTTGAGAGCTCGAAGCTCTCATTAAAAAAAAAAAACCCTGGCCTGGTAGTGCGTGCTTCAGGAGTCTTCGCCCCAACCCTTAGTCCAGCTTATCAGTCCGTCGGGAACCTATCTAGGTGGTGGATGGGCTGACAAAAAAAATTAACACAAAAAAAAAGATGAAATTTATCCTAAAACAAAAAAATTAAACGAAGGTTAAAATATTGACGGCATTGAAGATGCCTATATAAATTAAAAGGTAAGGAAGGGTGGAGGTGAGTCTTTGTCGAGGTCAGAACAGACGAAAAAGATTCACCTAATCACTCAGCAGACACCACAAGAAATAATTATATAAAAATTGGAATTACAAGAAAAAAGATGTGAAAAGATAAATAAATTAATAATTTACAAAACTGCCACAAGGGCTCAAAGGATGCAAAAGATAACGTTACATCTATTAAATAAATGTCTCGTGGCAACTAAAAAAATTTTGACAAAAAAGTTAAAATTAATTAAGAAAAGTTACCAATTCAAAAGAGTGCTTCGAGAAAATTATAAATTTAAATGAAAATAAATGAAATAGTAGATTGGAATAATATTACGTGAAATATTAACAAAAATTAAGAGGTTCACCCAATGACAACGTGAAGCAAAAAAAAAAAAAACACGAACAGAAAAACACACACACGTCACGTTTCATCGGTGACAAGGATCGAAGGAAGAAGAAGACGAGCACCGACCGGAATTTTTTTAACCATCCTTCCATCGATCGCGTAGTCCTACGCGAAGGTTGCTAGCCTTGATGGTAAGACGGAAGGTCGATCAAAATTAAGAAATAATCAATAAAACTGAACCAAGACAAAGACAAACTGAATAGAATTAAGTAAACTAGTAACGGGATTTTTCGTAGAAAAAAATACCGGCCAAGTGCGAGTCGAACTCGCGCACCGAGGGTTCCGTACAAACCTGTATATAAGTGATGTAACTAAAAATTTAAGGTTTTCGGAATTTTTCCTTTATATGTGCTATAAAACATTGCTTCATGCCAAATTTCAAGATTCTAAATCGACTGGAAGTACCCTTTAGGTTTTGATTCCCTTGCGAGTAGTTGCGAGTTTGAAAATATGCGGCTTAAATTGCTGTTTCTTTTGATTGCGTTGACATAGAAGTTTGATTTTGTTACACCTTAAAGGTATTATAGACCTGAGTATTTGATATGAATTTCAATTTAATACCTCTACGCGCTCATGAGGAAAAGGGTAGTAACTTTAAAATTATTAAAAATATTTTTATTATATGATGTAACTAAAAATTTACGGTTTTCGCAATTTTTCCTTAAGACGTTGCTTCGTACCAAATTTCAAGATTCTAAGTTCACGGGAAGTACCCTGTAGGTTTTGATTCGAAAGTTTGCGGAAATTTGCGGCATAAACGGCTGTATCTTTTTATTGCGTTGGTTTAGAAGTTTTATTTTTTCACAGCTTCAAGGGACAATAGGCCTGAGTATTTGGTATAAATTTTAGCTTGATACCTCCACGCGTTCCTGGGAAAAAGGTCTTGACAGACGGACGGACGGACGGACAACGAAGTGATCCTATAAGGGTTCCTCTTTTTCCTTTTGAGATGCGGAACCCTAAAAAACGTTACAGTATAAAGCTTTTACCCCCGTTTCACACCCTTAGGGTTGATATTTTGGAAACTCATTTTATAGGGGTTGATACCGTCGTATAAGAAATATCTATAAAAAATTCCAAGCTTTTGATTCAGCAGTTCGGGCTGTGCCTTAATGGTACATCAAACATTGAATTTCTTTTGACCCCTTTTGGAGTTTAATTTATAAAAAAATTTAGATTTTGGAGTATTGTGCTGTACATATTAATTGCACAATCTTTCTCATCACACACCTCTATCTGCTAGTATAAAGCAACGAATTTAGGTAGACTAGACTGGTGAGCTGCATTTAACTCAGTTCATTGGTTTCTTTTTGTTTCTAGTTGTTAGTTAGAAAACAATGAAATCATATAAAAAATATTTTTTTTTTCCTTCGGTACTTATAAATAAAACCAAATTTGACTATACAGCTTTTCTGTGGAATAACCCTCAAAACTGACAATTTTCCTGCTGCTCCAATCTGGCTTCAGTTCTTAACATTTCCTGTAGGTATATTTTCCTTTTCCCTTCCATATTACTGAAAGCATGCTCGAGATTATTTGAAAGCAACGCTTCCTTCTCCTGCGAGTGCCTGGAACTTCTTTATTGTGTACCTACATATTATTAGACCTGGTATTAGCCCCGAAAGGAAATTACGCGATAGCGTGTCGGATTCAATTTCATAAATTTGAAAAATTGAATAAAATCGTTCGTTGAACGTTCCTTTTGTCAGCGAAATTCATTCATAGCAATATTTATCTGGTTACGTGGACGATCTGGCGACGACAACCCAGTGTCGGCGCTGATTTACGTTGTCGGCTTTTATTCTGATTTTATTCATGGACAGAAAGTTTTTCCTTCTTTTCTTCTTGAGAAATTGTAATGACGGACGGGACTACGTGAAATAAGCTTTCCGAAATAATCTGCAACTTTGTAAATTAGTATCTTCTTCGAACCGTTACGTTGCCTCTTATATTCAACTCGCTCAAAGTTGTTAATAAATAAACATCTCGTTTTCCACTTTTCTTGCTTTCAAGCAATCAGTCGGAAAGCTGGCGGAGACGGGGACGACGTCAATTTAGTTATTTCATTTATTCATAACGACGAATATTAGAATACAAACTTAACTCGGCTAACAATGTAAGAAACGAATTTGCTTCTCAGTTGGTTGGTTACCAGCTGAATGGGGAAACTAATTATACATTTGCTGCCTTATCTGATTATAAATTGGCTCATAAAATTGAAACACACAAATCAGAATTTATTACTTACTGGTATTCAACCCTTGCTGGTTCATGTGTGTTTTTTTACTACACCACAGCTGTTTGTGTAAAAACTACCTATAACGGCAACAAATCTTCTGGGTCTTTGGTTCTGGTTAAATATCAATAATATTTTGCCTAAATGCAAAAATTGTGCTGCAATTAACAAGTACAAACATAACTTTTTCTTCTTCTGCAAAGGGTAGAGTAAAAAATTTTCAAATGCAGATTTTTTTAATTAAAAAAGTAGAATACAAAACTATCCTAAATAAGTATACATTTTCAATTTTCTCATGTTTGCATACTTTAAATCTACCCTGATACATTGTCTCGTTTCGAATAACATATAGTACAGCCTCTCTCGATTCTAAGTGCATTTTTCACATATGCCGTGTATTCTCTTCAGAAATAGGTACAAGGAAATGTTTATAGACAATGTGAAAATAGAAATTATTGCGCACTTAGGAACTCGTGTACGTACGATTGTTACGCTCTTTGTCAATGGCGGATCCATGAGGGGTTGGTTGGGTTTTCTGATCCAGGCCATTTTATTTCGAATTCATAAAGCTAACATTTTTTTATTTCTTGCATTGATCCATGAAAAAATAAATATTACTTGTGCAAGTGTAGTCCAGTGGCGTAACTATCGTAATTATTTCTGCACTCACCCTCACGAAAATCCCCCTGCTGCGTCCCTTCTGAAAAGAAAAAAGAAAAAGAAAGCGTTTGTCAATTAAAAATTTTATTTATTAAACATTCTATTCCATTTGTCATCGTTACCATGGCACTTGTGGCCTCTGATGAGGATAGAGTTTCATAAAATCACGTATGTACTGAATACATTTATGTATATAGAGAATATATATATAGATTCTTTGAGGGTGGGCCTGGTTAATTATGTGGTTTAAATTAAAAGTTAAAAGTTGGAACAAGAGCGAAACGCGGCTGGTTGTAATATAAATGTAGATAGATACACACATACAAATTTCCGGTTGGAGCTTCGTAAATTGTATTACTTTCAGGGGCAGATAAGAGTGCAGCGCCGTTATATCCAAACTTCGCCCATTAGCGATGTAATTCACTGGCGGTTCTAGTAATATTTGAATTCGTTTTTCGAATTTACCGAAACCCCACACCACACCACACCAATAACCAGCACGTTTTGCATCATCATGTAACAGCTGCCGACCAGCTACATAGAAATACATCGGCGGTTTGGAATTAAAACAAGGGGAAAACGGGGTGAAACTACAGTGTTTACATGTTATTGTAATTGTAAATTTACAAACAAAACTTACAACAACATGTATTTTAATATAATAATTAGTTACACTTGTAAATATTTTAAATATACAAGTTGCCACGTTATTAAGATTATTCAGATTCTGAAGTAGCAGAAGAAGACACAGACAAGTGCACGCAGAAAACAATCATGAAAATAGTTTTAGAAGTCTAGAAAACATGACTAAAAAATCTGTCAGTTATATGGACGACTAGACGCTCAAGGAGATTTTACTAGAAATGTCTACGTAGTCAATCTACGTTCGGTGTTGAGACTGAATTCTAGTAAAATTGACTTGATTAGAAAACATTTTTTACAGTTCTTATCACTAATTTTACTAAACTATTCTCATTCTAGTATTTTTTTTCTTTACGACACAATAAAATAATCGAGAGGTAGAGAAAAAAGTCGACTTATTTAGCTTGATTATTCTAATACCAATGATTAGAAAAAATGAAAAATTGTTTTATACCACCAATTACATTTTATGACAATTCTAGCATTATTTACTAGAAAAATGTTGCTTGGCTCATCAAGTAATAAAATCATGATTATTTTTCTCCGTGCATAGCACAATACTTAGTCTGGGCCCTTGATACAGCATTGGACTTCCAATTTTCTCTTTAATGGAAATATTTTTTTTATCAATTTATATTCTACCAAAAAAAAAAAATCGTTCAAATAAATAAATATGTTGGGGAGCAGAAGAACTTATTGATAGTCCAAACTGACTAATGGTATTAAATTGACTCCATCAAACCCTTAAACTTTTATTTAGGTCGTATTTCAAATGGAATCTACTTTAACCGACAAGATATTTAACTGACTCATGATTTTAATTTTTGGTATAAAATTTACTGAAGCTGTTTCAAAATATTGCCAACCATATTTAAACGTATCTTTTCTATAGAATCAGATTTTGCATTGTAAAATAAGGGTTTCTATTCAAAAAGTGAAGATGGATACCGCAAGACCTCACTATAGACCTGAACTGTGTGCTTGACCATAGCAATAAATAGATATCCTCCTTAGAACTTAAGAATTTTTGTGGAAATCGTTTTTTAATTGGTTATTAACATGACAAAATATTTGCAATTACACGTTAAAATAGATCACTTATCTACTTCTAAGTTCCTTCCACTAATTCATAGACTTTCACGACAAAAAATTCACTCCTTAAAAATTTGTTTGATTTTGGATCCACAGATTCTCTGCAACATTTTTATTTAAGTAGGGTCAGGTGGGGGGGTAATTGTCAAACCGGGGTAATTGTAAGCAGGTTCTTTATTTCAATGAAATAGGACTCCTGATTATTCCAACTAATGGGAATTATAGACTGTGGTGTTGACTTTTGACGGTTGGATGCTTTAGCGCGCTAAACAGCAGAGGAAGAGTGTCGCAATATTTTATGTTAAACAGTCAAAATATTTCTATATAATATACAATTTTTGGAGTTATTGTTAACAACGCTTTCCAAATATAATTTTCATAGGAATTCACATTTAAAAGCGAATTGTTCACTTTTCCCCCATTAAAAACCTTTATAAAGCCAGTACAAACAAGATGATTGTTCACATTTACCCCTAAGTTTTTGACTGCGTTAATAATTTTTGAAAACCGAATTTTGTAAACTTAAGAATTTTAAAAAAAAAACCAAAATTTTTGCAAAAATTTAACTTACAAGAAATTTCACTTAAAAGTAAAACCCCAAGGATCTTTAAATTACCCATTACCTACCAAAAGTTTATTTATTATACCCTTTGAGAACGTTACCATTTCAGTCCCTAATAACCGGTTTCCGTTCAAAGCAATTTATTGAGTTTTGAGGAAATTTTAGAATTTCCATAGTTTCTATTTTCACAGTTTCCTAAAACTAATAAGAAACGTCTAATTAATCTACTCTATAGCTGCTATGTTACCTTGATATCAATACTCTTACCTATTGTTGGTCGAAAAACAAAAAAAAATTGTTAACCTTTTATGAAGTCTTTTGTGGATTGAAATAAAATATCTCAAAAATATTTTCTTTTCTTTAAAAAAGAGGAGGTTCTCAATTTTTGTGTGAACGCTACCCAATTCCTTCGCCAATTTTAGTGATTCCTCTTTTTATTAAATAAGTTCAAACTTCGTCTTTTTTAAAATTAAAAAAGTTAGGGCATGTTCTCTGTTTCTTCGTCGTTTAGTTGTATTTTATGTTTTAACAAATAGGCAGTTTTGAAGTCGACTTTTTAATAAGTTGTCACTCTTGTGCTTCCAACTTGCTTGAACATAATTGGACATTTTACTCCTCGATATTTTATTTTATCAGTATCATCATCTTTTAAATTATCTTGCCAAGTTCTCGATGTTCCCGTACTTTACCGAAATAATTTTGTTAAATGTTACTTGAGTTATACTCGGTCTGAGGGAAATATAAAAGTTGATAGCGGATCGTGTAGTCTTTCAGCTTTCGCGACGATATGGTGTTTCGTACAAAGTAATGAAGAAGCAAAAATTGGATTTTAATGTTCTCAGAAAAGTGTTAAAAAAGAACTGAACACCATTTCCCGAAGACAAAGAAACTTGGAAACTTTATCTGGAACTCGAAACTTTCGGCATTCTCCTTCGCGTGGGAGCAGCGAATTTCTTGGATATAAACCAACTGGGTCATGCAGATGCCATATTATTTATAACTTCTTATGTATTATCGTTTCGGAGATTTATGTACTGGAGCACTCTTTGATGCTCATGTAAATGGAAAGAATAAGTAACCACGTTACTATGAAAAACGTCTTTCGTACAATACAGGAATATGGACAACATTTATCTTTATTTTTATTCGAGCATAACATTTTTCATAATAAGGGATCATCCTTTTCTGACTCTATGTCACTTAAGCTTAACCGCCACTCAATATGTAGGTACATAAGAAGATGTGAAAAATAAAAGTACTACCGTAATAAGTGATTAAGTAAAGACAGTACTATTTTTTGAATTATTTTAATTATTAAGACTTATGATGGGGTTTAAAACCCATAAAACTAATTAAACCATTATCAGAGTTTAGTAATTTTATATTGATATTCATTTTGTTTTAATAATAGGCACATACCTATACTTAAATATTGTTTGAAACTACAGGTATTTTCAAAGTTTTATGAAATTTTTCCATGACCAACCTGTCAACCTCCTTAAAATAAGAAGATTTATTAAAATTAAAATTAACATTTATTATTTTTTGAGGTTTCTTAGTCCAAAATGAAGAAAGATTGAAAATATGTATTCGATTTTATTGAAGATGATTAACTGTACCCAGGGTTTAAAAAAAAAATGTTTTTTGTTGTTGTTTTTAAAACAAAATATCGTAGGATATTACTGTTAAGACCATAATTTGTCGCTGAAAGATGACACATTCAACGAATTTGTCGCTAGTTTTATCTCCAACTGATAAGCCGAAAACTGCTGAAAAACCATCAAACAATTAATCAAGGAGTTCTTTGTTACGTTTGTTTTAAGAGATCGGATTTATTTACCAAATTTTTTAAATTAGGTTTTCCCTGTTTCCCCCAAGTTGGGCAACACAGCTGATTATGGCTTAACGGCACGAGCGACAAATTTTTGGATTTGGTAACAAATTAGCGACAAATTAGCAACAAATTATAGTGCAAGTCAGAAATCGGAAAAATAACTTTGTCATGCTAGCTTGATATACGTATGAATGAGACGTTTTCCTTATTTCATACCTATAACTAATAATTTTTCTCTAGCCAAATGAATTTAAAGAATGTTTTGTACGTTAAATTTTATTTTTGTTTTAGAAACAGTTTAAAACACTTTTATTTAGATTGTGTTTTAAACAACGTTTGAGATAAAACACTGTTTTAAACATGCCAACCCTGACTGTAACTGTAAGAGGAATAGCAGAGAATTAGCTGATTCTAAAAAGAAATATGTACCTATGTAACAATGCATTTATTTGAGTCTGCTGAATAAATTTCCTGCAAGAATACCTAAGCAAAATATAGTACCCTATAATTTGAAATCTTTTCATAATATTAAAACGCTCAAAACTTCTAACGTAAAGTATGATATGATTAATTAATTAATTATTTCACATATTACTTATTTAAAAAATCACCATTTAAAGTAGTTTCAGGATGTAAAGGAAGTGACAAAGGTAGTTGTGGTATTTTATTTTGAAACCTCCTTAGGTCGAATTTGCAATTGCAGATAATCCCAATTTTTTTTTCAAAATGTATCTAACAACCGTTCATTTATGAATATTGTTGTGTATATCTATATAATTATGTATGCAATCAAAAGTATATGGTAAATTATTAATACGTAATGTTTTATGTGGGTATTTTATTTCCTGTAACCCTTTTAGTCATATTTTAAATTGCAGACTTAATCATAAATTTCCACAATTCTTTACATAATATTGTGTACGTATATGTAGCAAATTATTAAAGGTTTTGTATGTGTGCATACTTTGATATGCGGCGGATATTTGCTTAGATTTGCTTGAAACGATACGAAATTCCCTTCTGAAGAATAGCCCGAGGGCGTAATGTTGATTTTTCCGATATAATGACTATGTTACAGCCAATCCCATGAATTTTGATTGCTTCCAGTCGAGCATGTAAATTCTTCGATTAATATGCGGTATATTTGCTCAGAATCTTCCGGTATCTCTGTGTTTGTATTATTATCCCAGAATCTCAGGATATTGGTTAGGGGGTGAAACGCGTGAAAAGCGAAAGCTACAACATTCAGTTTTTCCTTGTATTGTAAAATAATTTTGCTAATAATTATTCGATTCAAGTTAAAAAACGATAACTAAATAATTGTCTACCTGGATTTCCTCGCATTCGTCTTGTATTTATACTGTTGTAGAAGATTCTGGACCTTTTTTATTACACTTTTTTACTGAGGGACTTTTGGGGAATGTTTATTATCATTATAGATACAAACGCAAAAGAAAAAATGAACGTTCAAGAAAAAAAATACTATTTGAATTGGTTAGACATGTGGGAGCTATTAGTAAAGTAAAAAATAAAAGGATTTTATGGAACTCAAAAAGAAAAAGGAAAGATGGGATGGCAAGAAATCTTCTGGGACATTTAAGGATATTTATAAACATATTACAAACAGGGCCAGAGTTAGAAAAGGGCAGAGCAGGACTTAGTAGTACTGTTCGAAAATAATTTAGAGATGTGGTTTCAGTGGCGCAAAGAGGAGGGGGGGCTGCCAGGCTACAACCCCCTCAAAATTTTGTTTTTATATTCTCGAATAGCTTGTTCGTTGAAAAAGTTCTTTAATGTTTTCGGGGATGTTTCTGTTAAAAAAATTGTTTTGTTGCAATCTGTTTGATTTCCCACCAGTAATTTTGAGTGGAGTTCTGAGTACAGTTCTGGGTAGCACTCGAAGACTTCCATCGAATATCAGAACTCTCCATCGAACAAATTACGGCGCTACACCTAAATATGATGATTTTTTTTTTGGGAAATTTTGCAGAACTAGGTTTAAAAAATTTTATGCAAGAACTCCAGAACTACACATGTTCGTCTCAGAACTGTAAGAATTGATTTTTGGACGAGTTGTGGAATGATCTAATTTTCCAGAAACACGAAGATGCTTCAGCATAAAAAGTTGTGCAGGTTAGAGTCCACCCACTATTTATTCTTAGAACCTTTTAACTCTAAATAACGTAAAAAATACCGGCCAAGTGCGAGTCGAACTCGCGCACCGAGGGTTCCGTACAAACCTGTATATATGTGATGTAACTAAAAATTTAAGGTTTTCGGAATTTTTCATTTATATGTGCTATAAAACATTGCTTCATGCCAAATTTCAAGATTCTAAATCGACTGGAAGTACCCTTTAGGTTTTGATTCCCTTGCGAGTAGTTTCGAATTTGAAAATATGCGGCTTAAATTGCTGTTTCTTTTGATTGCGTTGACATAGAAGTTTGAATTTGTTACAGCTTAATGGTATTATACACCTGAGTATTTGATATGAATTTCAATTTAATACCTCTACGCGTTCATGAGGAAAGGGGTTGTAACTTTAAAATTATTAAAAATATTTTTATTATATTATGTAACTAAAACTTTACGGTTTTCGCAATTTTTCCTTTATCTGTGCTATAAGCCGTTGCTTCGTACCAAATTTCAAGATTCTGAGTTCATGGGAAGTACCTGTAGGTTTTGATTCGAAAATTTGCGGCATAAACGGCTGTATCTTTTGATTGCGTTGGCTTAGAAGTTTGATTTTTTTTATAGCGCCAAGGGACTATAGACCTGAGTATTTGGTATAAATTTTAGCTTGATACCTCCACGCGTTCCTGAGAAAAAGGGTCTTGACAGACGGACGGACGGACAACGAAGTGATCCTATAAGGGTTCCGCTTTTTCCTTTTGAGGTGCGGAACCCTAAAAATGATATAAATTCCGGTCAACTAATGACTCTGTTAGTTAGTCACATTCCCAAAACTCATATTGTAAACCGAAACTGAAAGTGAAGCTTCCTTCAGTCCTAATTAACATTTGAAAACTTTTCTACCCCAAATAGCACTCGATTTGAGTGAAAAGTAACAGGAATATTGTTTCTCCTATTCCCGTTTCCGAAAAGTTTGTTAACCCTCCTGCCTCTTCACAAAACCGTCAGAATATTTTTGCATTTATTTGGTCGTTGTTTTGTGCTGACTAAAAGCACAAATGTATTTCCTTTATACATATATATATGTATAATGTATACATCGATTTACCTATGTACATATCTATGTACTTATGTATATCTGTTGTAATCCTACCGGATCCAAAATTTCAGCACAAGTACCTACCTACCTACATACGTATGTACCTGACACTGGGGGATGGCTCAGTTTCAGTGGCGAAAGATTCTCATCGTATATGCGCATATTTAGTAAGCAGTGCATGTTTGTTTTATTTGAAATGTTCGGAGAATTTTCGAATGTATAAATGTTCACTTACAATTCAGACAGGGTCCCGAATGGATTCCATAGGGAATCCCGTCTAGCAAACGATATATATCGATGAACCGAAACCGACAATCCACACTTCTTACCATAACATAAAGTGTACCATAATCTTTAACTAAACTACGCGATATGAATGCCAAATGTGTATGTGGAAAGGTATAATGAGCACTAGCGGAAGAACTTACTTCTTTATCTTGTAAATATCTGAATCTGAACACCCTTACAATTTATGTATTGTAGGATTTAAAAGGGGTTCTCTCGAAAATTTTTATTGTGAAAGTTGTAATCGAAGTAATCGTTTTGGTATTCAAGTCTCCAACTAAGGGTAACACGCGATTTAGATTTTTATACATTTAAGAATTTTCGAGTTTTAAGTCTTTTATCAGTTAAAGATAACGATCGAAATCGTTTTATTAAAATTAATTACTATTTTTAACCCCTTTAATTTAATTTTTCTATTAAGCCTGAAGATTTTTTTTATTTACCGTAAAAGATTTTAATATGTGTGAAGAACAAAAGAAGTGAAGAATTTAATTAATTTTGACATATATTTAATTTTATTAATTGCCTTTTTAATTGTTCGAGCAAAATAGCTTTTCCCCTTTATTTTCAAATTTCTACCAATTTTTTTAATGTAGATTAGCAGTGAAAAGCGATTTACACATATTTAATCGTGTGGCTTTAATTTGTCTGCTGCAGATTTTACTACTCATCGGATTAACTTACCGACAACATAACTTTATATAAAAAAGATAAGTAACTTTATAATAATATGAGCATTTAAGTAATTACACACTCCTGAATTTTTGAAAGAAACAAACTGCATAGTAACTGAGGGTGAGGTGAAGGTTTCATCGTGTACGTTCCAAATCAGATGAGCAAGGACCTAATAGTTGCTCAGTTGAGCCGTTGACATTACATTTAAAGTGGGGAAGGCTGTATCTTCAGCATCTTTAATGTCACATAATCATGTATATATAAATATTATTGATAGGTACTAATTATTATGTTAAGGATCCGCAACCGAATCGTGCAGCCCCATGGGGGTTATACAGTATTGTAGCGTTCTATCCCCCACCCACAAAGAGAAATTCGGTTTTCAGCTTCAGGGCTTGGTTTCGAAAATATGAGGTCAAAGGAGAATCACCCTAAAGGACGTAGGTACTTAATATGAGAAAATAAAATGAAATATTCCAGAACGCTTTGCAAAAGGTTTGAGAATTTCCTAGGAGAATATTCTACAATTTTTCAGAAGGCTCTAAAATGTTCCAGAAGTTTCTAGAAAATTTCGGAACCTTCTTGAGCATTTTAGTGCCTCCCGGAAAATTATAGGAACATCTGAAACTTTTTGGGAAGTTCTACAACTTTCTTGAAAATTTAATTTCATTCTCTTATATTATGTCCTCATATCTAAAGTTCCAGATTCTTGTAGAGTTATCAAGAATGTTCGAGAATATTTTCCAAAAGGTTGAGAAATTTTTAGATGGTTCAAGAATGTTCTGAAAATTTCTAGAAAGTTTAAAAATGTTCTAAAAATTTCCGGAAGATTTGAAAATATGTTATAGAATCCTACAGAAATAACATTTTCCTTGTTGCTGATTTTGTAAATCGAGTTTTTATTATGGAATTCAGTGATAAACTGAGAATGATTATTACATAAGTATTTAAGTGCATAACCTAATAGAAATTCGCCAGTTCTGGCTTGTTTATATGGGCAAGTATTTTGGTTTGCTCACGGTATAATAAGAAAAACTTTAGACGACTGGTGTCTCAGTTACGTTTAGATGATAAAATATTCTATGAATGATAAAAAAATTTGAAATTATGCGCCCCCAACAGACAAATTTTTGTATTATATTCGTACACGATTAATAGCCAAAAATTGAAAATATCCAGTAATATAATAATTCCTATTTTTATTTTATTCGGAACACAACAACTGAAATGATGAAAATAATAATAATAATTCCTAACAGTAAAATTTAAATTTGTTTTGTATTAACGAAGTTATTGTATCCGCGACGGTTTTATGTTATTCACATTCGGAACAAATTGGTCATTATGCATGGATTTTTTCGAACAAGGAATTGTATTCGGTCACCATTTTTCCGTGATATAAAATAAATCGCCGTGAACCCAACAACAGTCCAACTATCTACCTCTCTCTTTCTCTCCGTCTCTTTTCTCTCTCTTGCACACGCAGATGGAAATTTATCAAATTCAACAACAACAATAGCAAACCAACGCCGTTTCATTCATTGTTCCCTTCAGCATAGATTTCGTGACATTGATTGGGGACATTTGTCGTTGTTATATAGATTTTGTAATAATACTAAAACACGACCTTTCTCAAAACAATTTTTAATTAATTTTAAAAATCAGTGGCGCACCTTAAGGAAAGATATAACAGGAAGCAAATATATAAACCACCACAGAAGAAAACATAAACAAAATAACTATTTAAAATTGTTTTTACTGTCTTCCTTCTTCGTTATTAATTAATTAATTAATTATTAACAAATAGCCTACGGCTAATAAAATTTACAAATCCAACATTTTCCACTGACAGCTAATATAAAATCACAGTCCTTAAACATTAACAAAAATAATTGCATACCCCATCAGCAACAATTCAATTTTAAGACATAATCTTAACTAAAGCACTACAATCACTAACAACAACTATGTCTTTTTCTCCAACCATATCCCAACTTTATCCCTAAATGTCTTTATTGACCCAGCTTCTTTTATTTCTTCTGGCAGCATATTATACAATACAAGTCCATTTCCAAACACTGATTTTAATCCTTTTCTGCTATGGACAGGCTCCAAATGGAAGTTCCTTGCTTGCCTTGTTGAATAATTGTGAACATCTGAGTTTTTTTGGACTAGACAGTCTAAATAAACTGGAAGGAGACTGTGTTCCAATCTATAAATAAATGTTAACACATCCCTTTTGATTTCATTTTCAACAGATAAGTAACCTAGCTCTTTTAACATTGAGCCGATATTTTCGCTGCGCCTTTTATTTAATACTGCTCTCATTCCGCGATTAAAATTACGTTGTACACTTCCAAGTTCTCGTTTGCTTATCATAGATAGAATAGTAGAACAATATCTTATATGAGGAACCAAGAGTAACTTAAATAACAATTTCAATTCAAACTACATTCAAAATTATTCTGAAATTATTTAGACAAGTGCTAAAAATTCTAGTAGGTAATTATTTAAATTCTCTGTTAGAGAAGAACCATGAGTATTTGTTGAACTCTTTTAGGAATTCCTCATTCCTTACGTTTGTTGTTACGTTTGTCTAAATTTGGCAATTAAATGATAGTAAACGTGTGTCGCAATGAGGAATTGACTTTGAGAATAGTCAGGTATCGTGTAATCGTGTAAAATTTACCGCTTTTCACGCGTCCATATAATATGTATGAGACAGTGTGAGACCTTCGCGATTTCCTATTACTTCGTTCGAATTTCAAAATAAATCCGAACAGTACGTAGATAATATATTCTAATATCTGACGGTCGCGCAGAATATCGTCAAGAATCGGTCGAAATCGTAAATTAAGACAATTAATTAAAAATTCATGGAACATAGAAGGTATACATATACCTACCGCGCTGCTCTTTGCTCCGGTGGCTGTTTTCCAGCGCGTTCATGTAGATTCATGAGGCAATCCAATCCTACTGGAATGGCTTACGTGAAACGATGTCAAATACCCTAACAAACATTATTTACCAACTACCTACGGACTCCGACAACGATCTTTCCAGTTTTGTATTATTGCTTTTCTCTCTGTCCAAAAAAAAACTTACTTAAAAATTACATCGTTCCTTGTATTCTAAAGGTAAAAATTTAATCACCCAATTTTGAATATTAATAAGGCTTGTACTCTCCTACACTGATCGACTGATTTTAGTACTGTATCATCATTTGAATGTTAGTTTAGAGCAATAAAGTCCATGATTCTTGACAATTCAAAATGAAACTAGAGTTTTCAGAAATTAAGGAAAAAAAATTGATTACTGTAAGGATGGTACTACGAAAAATATCCTAACAACCATTGTTTACTAGGCATTTAATACAGACTCCGACAATGATTTTTCCAATTACATATTATTGATTATCCCTTTGTTAAAAGGAAACAAGAAACTCGAATATTGTCATCGGTCTTTGAATTACATCGTTCCTTGTATTCTAAAGGTACACGGAAAAAAATAATAATGATTTTATTACTTGATGAGTCAAGCAAAATTTTTCTAGTAAATAATACTAGAATTCTCATAAAATGTACTTGGTGGTATAAAATAATTTTTCATTCTGTCTAATAATTAGTATTAGAATAATAAAGTTAAATAAGTCTAGACTTTTTTTCTCTACCTCTCGATTATTTTATCGTGTCGTAAAGAAAAAAATACTAGAATGAGAATAGTTTAGTAAAATTAGTCATAAGAACTGTACTTAAAAATGTTTTCTAATCAAGTCAATTTTACTAGAATTCAGTCTCAACACCGAACGTAGATTGACTACGTAGAAATTTCTAGTAAAATCTCCTTGATCGTCTGGTCGTCCACATAATTGACAGATTTTTTAGTCATGTTTGCTAGAATTCTAGCAATATTTTCATGATTGTTTTCTCCGTGTAAAAATTTAATCAACAATTTTGAATACGAGTGGGATTGATGACGATTATGGTGTACAACGGGTGAATCTTGTACTCGCCTATACCGATCAACTGATTTAAGTACTGCATCACCACCTGTATGCCGGTTTAGAGCAAAAGAATCGAAATAAAGTCCATGGTTCAGGAAAAGTAAAAATGAGACTGAACGGGTTTCAAAACTTAGGCAAAAATGGATTGTTTTAAAAATCTTTGCGTTGTTAGCAAGGGACATTTGAAAAAAATTCTGGAGAACATTAATTTATATTCCAGAGGGTTTTTGTATTTATATCCAAGAGAACTAGAATATTTTAGCCACTCTGTGCATTA
Organism: Agrilus mali; assembly: GCA_029378335.1. NCBI lineage: Eukaryota > Metazoa > Arthropoda > Insecta > Coleoptera > Buprestidae > Agrilus > Agrilus mali. The sequence goes on along the minus strand of CM055656.1, from coordinate 7,936,482 downwards.
CATCGTTACTTGTATTCTAAAAGTAAAAGTTTGATCATTAATTTTAAATATTAGTGAGGTTGGTGATGAGTATTTGATGCAACAGGTGAGGCTTGCATTCCCCTATAACGATCGACTGATTTCGGTACTGTATCATCACTTGCATGTTAGTTTACAGCAAGAGAATCATAAAGTCTATGATTCCTGAAAAGATTAAAATGAGACTAGTTTTCAAAAATTAAGAAAAAAAAAAATTTTTAAAATTATTGTTCTAAAAAATATTTGCGTTATGGACAACGTATATTTAAAAAAAACCTAGATTTATTATATTTATATATTACTAGCATCAATACCCGGCCTTGCCCGGGTAAGAATATCTCACACGTTTTTATGGAACATTCTAGAATATTTGCGAATTTAGAACTATCCAGAACATCCCATAATGATTCAAAACATTTTCTAACTTTTTTTGACACTCTGGAACATTCTTGAATGATCTTTAAGATTCTGGAAAATTCTTGAACATTGCCAAATCATTCTTAAATATTATAATAACACATTCTTTTACTTCTTAGAATATATTTGAACTCCCTGTAACATTCTAAAAAAATCTGCTTCATTCTCATCCCCACTCCGTGCTGTTTGCTGGGTGAGTAGTGACATCAGTAGACGCCTGGCGGGGATGACTAATCGATTGATAATAATTGATCAGTTATCGACCACTGAGAGTTGAAAATTATTACAGTACTAATATCGCTATTAAAAAATGGGGGTTGGTGGTAGAAGGATGAAAATTAAGGGTTATATGTATTTTTTAATGCCAAATCAAAACAAAATAATAAAAATAAAAAATTTTGTCCAAAAAATTAAAAAGTTAGGGGTGGACAACTCTTTTCACTTAGGGGTATGAAAAATAGATAGTTCCCGATTCTCAGACCTACTGAATATGCATATAAAATTTCATAAAAATCGGTCAAGCCGTTTCGAAGGAGTATGGTAACTAATATTGTGACACGAGAATTTTATATATTAGATTAACAGGTGAGGCTTGCACTCCCATATACCAATCGACTGATTTCAGTATTGTATCGCCACTTGCATGCCAGTCTAGAGCAAAAGAATCGAAATAAAGCCTATAATTGTGGAATAGTCAAAATGAAACTAAACGGATTTCAATAGTTAAAATAGATTATACTAGAAATCTTTATGTTGCTGTGGACAAAGATGTTTGACATTTGAGATTGTTTTTAAAAACAATTAAGTATTTGAAATTTAGAGGATTTTCTTTTGGCATGTTCCAAAACTTCTGAGTAGTCATTGGTCTTTTTCCCTTACCTTCGTCTTGTACCCTATGTTAAGCCTGTTGTTAAATTTGAAATTTTTTACTCACATCTTTTTGACCTGAATAATAAACACTTAATTTTGTTTTTTTTTTGTGGTTTCCTATATGCATGCATACATTATTCCTTTTGTGTTTTTATTTTTCTTTTGTGAACAAATATTCCCCGTATGTATGGTATCAGGTCAATTTTAATTATTTATCAATACATCCTGCTGACGGGGTAAGGTTGTTTATATTAGCCGATTTTCCAGTTTTATTAAATAAACTGATGCTTTTTTGAACGCGATATATTTGACGGCGCGGTGTTGGGTCGTCGTTGGGCATCATGTTGTGTTGTGTTGTGTTGTATTGAAACGAAAATCCATTTTTAAGCGTCCCCTTTGTTTCCTATTCATGATGACGAAACAAAAAGTAACATACTGCGAGTGTTCCAATTGAAAGCTTAGCTAAGCAGTTAGTTGGGAGTTTAATTATTAGAAACGTTAATGGAGCAGAAAGTCTGGATACTAAATGGTAGTAGTTGATGTGCTTTGGTCAGCGGTCATTTTCATAGAATGAAACGGCACTGCTTGGCATGTTGTTTTGTTTATTCTGAAGACAAGTTAGCTACTGGTTCTACCCGTCCATTTTTGATTAAGAAATTATCATCTAGATCAGTACAAAAGGAGTGAATGTGCTGCATTAAATGCAGCTCAATTATCCGCCCAAATGTACGACAGCAAATTCATGATGATGATTTGAAATAATATGAAAGAATGTAAATCTCTTGATTAGCAATTTATCAACATAATTCATGGCAATAAATTATATCAATAGATACTGCAAATATAATAACTTGATAATTCAAGTTCTGCAGAATGGAATCATTTTTTATTTAATTTTAATTGAAGCTAAATCTACTTATGTACCTAGATATTATTCCTTCCATTTCGTTAGCGTTCTTCAGTATAATTTTTAGTCACATCTTGCGTAATTACGATTGCACTAATCTTCGACTTCGGCCATTCATTAATTTCGAATCAAGAACGGTTTAATCCCCTTAATGGGAACGGAAAGGAGCCAACGGGATAACTTTTAGATTTACGGAAAATAAATTGAAAGATTACTTCAGTTTAATTACTATTAACTTTTCTTGAACAGCGTGAAACCTCCGCATCTGATTTATATGCTGAAAGATTTTCCATTCTGGTCTCGAGACAAAATTGACTATCCTGACGGGACAATCTATCATCGTAACATTAATTTTCATTCAGCGGTTGAAGATATTCTTCTTTACGTCGATGAATATTTACAATAAGGGAATTTGGAAATTATGTATTTACATATTGCCAGACAGTGGCGGCTCGCGATGGAATGAGGCGGATGTGCTGCTTTAATAGACCAGGGTAGAAAATTTTTGAAACCAAAAAAAAAATTATAGTAGGATGAAATCCATTGGAAAAGGAAGAGAATATAACAGAAATGAAAGGAAAAATAATTTACGGGCGATCTGAGGTCGGGAAGGGGGAGGAGGTGAGTTATGAAGGGTAAAAAACGGTTTTCCTTGATTTCTGGAAAAACTACATGTCTTATGGAAAAAAGTTAAATGGCAAAGTTGTAGGTAATAAAAAGATCTACAACTTTTGTATTGACACTTTTTTCACACAACCTCAAAATTTATGTGAAAAATTCAAATAACCAACTTTTTGTTTTTTATTTTTATCTTTTACAAATAAATTTTTTTTTCACGAAATTTGGTGAAAACTTACCTATTTATGTCCCAAACACGGTGTAATTTTTTGATTCAAAATATTAATTTTTTCACCTTATTTTTACTTAATATCGAAGAAACACCCTAATTTTCAATCGAAAATTCTCACGTCAAAATATCTGCTTTTTTAAAAATGTTGGGCGTTTTCTTCGTTGAAATCTCTACTTTCTGATGGTGTGAAGAAAAATATACATTACTACGGTTAGTTTTCTCAGGAAATGCAAAAATAAAAAACTCAAAAGTTGGTTATTTGAATTTTTCACATAAAATGTGAGGTTATGTGAAAAATGTGTAAATACAAAAGTTGTAGATATTTTTATTACCTACAACTTTGCCATTTAACTTTTTTTCATAAGACTTGTAGTTTTTCCGGAAATCAAGGAAAACCGTTTTTACCCTTAAAAACTCACCCCCTTCCCCTTCCCGACCTCAGATCGTCCGTAAAATATTTTTCCTTTCATTTTTGTTATATTCTTCTTCCTTTTCTAATGGGTTTCATCCTAGTATTTTTTTTTCACTTTTTACTATTTTTGAAGGCTTCAGCACTGGTCTATAAATGCAGCTCAGTTACGTGCTGTATGATAGTAAATGTGAATGCTGAGGGAAATTGATAGTAAAACTCGCAAATTTATCTGAATAATAGCTGCAAATGATATTTTCTAATTTACAAAAGAGACAATTAGGAAAGAATACCATAAATTGGTATTTACGTACCTAATTGCAAATGAAAACAAAAACAAATAACGTTGATATCTACGTGCAGTAGTAGTAGTAGTTGTAAAGTTTGCAGATTTTGCTGGTAAACAGCAATAATTTCCGAATAATTCAAAGCCAACGTTCGCTAGACGTAACCGAGGACGACATCGGGATCGATGCCAAGTTGGTTATTTAAATTATCACGGTCTGGTGAAGTTATTCTCTTCTCAAAACGAGATGCAGAACATTCGCGGTCAATTGCTCCTGCGAAATTGAAATCGAATTCTGTTTGCACAGGGGTTAATACATTCATACGGTTTCCATACCTGCAAATACGAATGTATTTTTGGACGATATGAAAAAATCACCATCACAGTTAACCGTCCATTCATTCTGTTTTATTAAAGGGAACAAAAGGTGAACCCTTTTTCAGGAACTCTCGAAACTACGAACGATTGGAAATCATTGAATGTTGATTTATAGTTTTCAACGATATTTAATTTACCATGCACCACAGATTAATAAAAGAAATTGGTTTTAGTACCTAAAACTTTGTCATTTTATAATTTAGTATTACCACGACGATTTCTCCCTTAAAGTAATTAAAAATTAGGTAAAATTACACGATAGACGCTTTATAATTACCGGAGCCCAATATAAAGGCTGGTTTACATTACACCGTTTTTAGTCCGAGTTCTGTGCGTGCCAAATCCGTTATATAAAAAATTAAAATCTCTTCACTTCTCCAGAGCTTCAGAAATACTAACCAGGTCTGTGTTACAGATTAATAAAAAATCAAGTTTTAGTACCCGAAACTTTGTTATTTTATCCTATAGTATTAAAACGACGATTTCCCCCTTAAATTAATTAAAAATTAGGTAAACATACAAGATAGAGAAATGCTTTATAAATTGAATTGAGGAAGCTTTAAGATATTGTAACTCCATATTAACGAAGAAAAACAAAAACAACAGTTACAAAAAATTATTTATTGTACCACAATGTACATTTCGCCACACCGTGGCTTCTTCAGGTGGAGAAGTTCTACATGATAAGCTTAATTACAGATCCTTAAATACTAAAATACAATGGAGGGGAGGAACTAAACATACTACTCAAATACTTAAAATTACAAATTTAACAATGGAGAGTTGTTTACATCTAACTGATCATTAATTATTAACCCTTTCTTATTTAATTTGTTAATCTCTAAATATTCCAATAAATTTAATTTTAATCCTTTATTTTCTGAATGTAAGATTTTATAATTTTCGTCAAAAATGTGATCATTTCCTAATAGATGTTGAGCATAGGTGGAATTTGAGTTTTTCTTTTCAAAACTTTTCTTGTGTTCTTGGATACGGTCTTTAAAACATCTACCTGTCTGGCCTATGTGAACGGACAGGCAATTATCTCAATTCTTTAATTTTCTAAATAAGTTACATACAAAAATAAAATTCACCTTAGAAGTTCAAAAAAATAATTCTATAAATTTCCTTGACCTAACAATATCAAACAATAATAACAAACATTCATTCGCAATATATCATAAAGAGTCACATACAGATACTATAATACACTCTAAATCCTTCCACCCATTATCTCATAAACACGCATTTTTTTATTCTTCCCTTCATAGACTTCTGACAGTACCAATGTCCCAAGTAGATTACAATACCGAATTAAATAGGATTTATGTCATTGCTAACAATAACGGTTATAATACTTCAGTCGTAAAGAATTTGCTTAATAAAAAACTATATAAGAATACCATAAATCTAGTATACCCACATATAGCTAACAAAAATTCAAAATATACTTCATTTACATATTTAGGTAATTTTTCGATAAAAGTAGGTAAATATTTATCAAACTATACAAATTCTACCATTTCCTTTAAAACAAATAACAAACTAGAGAATTATATAAAAAACAATAAAAACATAACAAAAAAAGAAAACAAATCTGGAGTATATCAACTTAACTGTGGTAGCTGTAATAAATCATACATAGGCCAGACAGGTAGATGTTTTAAAGACCGTATCCAAGAACACAAGAAAAGTTTTGAAAAGAAAAACTCAAATTCCACCTATGCTCAACATCTATTAGGAAATGATCACATTTTTGACGAAAATTATAAAATCTTACATTCAGAAAATAAAGGATTAAAATTAAATTTATTGGAATATTTAGAGATTAACAAATTAAATAAGAAAGGGTTAATAATTAATGATCAGTTAGCTGTAAACAACTCTCCATTGTTAAATTTGTAATTTTAAGTATTTGAGTAGTATGTTTAGTTCCTCCCCTCCATTGTATTTTAGTATTTAAGGATCTGTAATTAAGCTTATCATGTAGAACTTTTCCACCTGAAGAAGCCACGGTGTGGCGAAATGTACATTGTGGTACAATAAATAATTTTTTGTAACTGTTGTTTTTGTTTTTCTTCGTTAAATGCTTTATAAATACCGGAACCCAATATAAGAGCTGGAGGCTGGTTTACATTATACCGTGAGTTCTGTTCTATAGAAACTTACAGCCTCACCACTTAATTTTGTATTTCCTTCAGAGTTTCGAAAATATCAACCAAGTTCACGTCTCAAGATTAATAAAAAACAGATTTTAATACCTGCAACTTTGTTATGTTATACTTTAGTTTTATTGCGACTATTTTATCTGGCTTTAAGTATAAAAATATTAGAAATTAGGTAACCATACAGTATATTTATAATTACCGGAATCCTGTACGTGTGAAGTCCGTGCTAATATCCCTAGATTACGCTTTTCCCTAACAATTAAATATTTTTGAACACTTCATGATTTTGTCAGTCGCAAAATGTAAGCTGTCGCCATATTATATTTTAATACACCATGGCCTTGTAACTCAGAAAATGAATACACACCTTTTAGTGCAATCAAATATCGAAAATCGCCCTTAGAAGTTATTTTTTAATTAGTAGAATATTGGTAAATATGTTTGTTATTATTGCATTAAAAAAAATGTGAGCCGTCACGGGACGCCTGGCAGATGTGAAGCATCGAATTTGCACAAGTAATATGCATGAAAGACAATATTACGACAGGAACTAAATATGACATAATGAAAAAATCAATTATTACGAATTTTTTCAACAAAATGATTACTATTTATTTAAAAAACATATATTTTTATTAAATACAAAAATTAAAAATTCAAAAATTTATTTCAAGTTGCGACAATTCAATTCTTTTTATCAGTGACTTCAGTAATAGTTATATTCGATGTTGCCTCTGACAGCATTACTGTGATAATTGGTCGAGGATAACTGAAGTATGTTACAAAAGTATTGGACATAACATTATCAAGACATCTAATAAATACAGCATCTATTGTTGTTGTTGCAAATCTGGTAGTAGGTTCTCTTGGATTGTTGTTAATTTGCAATTGAAATTCTTTTTGGAGGAACTAAATTAATGGCATTGATTCATCTTTAGCAAAATTTACATTGAAATCTCCAGCTAAAATCAATGGTAGTTTATCTTTATTGGATTTAAAAATTATTGAACCTCTGTCACCGTACGGAAATAATTTCTCAAGTAAAAATGAAATATCATTAATTACACAACAATCATAAATTAATTCACTTCCATCTTCTAGTTTACTATAGTAAACGATACCGTCGAACCGAGTGGGAAGAGAATCGCACAGGCGCTTGTCCATGGCGAGCGTCGCCACAGCATGCAATCGCCGCGCCAACAATCCGGTTTACCCGCGCCTATAGATCGTTCAAAACGTGAAAAATTTTTACGTCTAAAACAATTTATATGACGTCTTAATAAGCAAAAGTACGTAGTTAGGAGAAAATAATAATAACAGTAAGAGGTCGAAACGTCGCATTGAATATAGTTTGTTGTTACTTAAATTTTTGATCGAACACATCCAAGTGAATATATTTTTTAAGTGGGCTTTTCCTTAATTTACTTAATTCAAATAGACAACGAAGTGTATTTATATTCTAAGTAAAATTAAAATATTTTGTGTAAGGTGTAAGGGTTTCATTCAAACAAATCAAGAATAATTTCTATGAAATTCGGGTCTTTAAACATTTAGTTTTTAGAGCTCGTACACCGAAATAAAACTTAGAAAAATAATTAAGCTTTACACTATATTGGACATAAAATACGGCCGAGCATCGTCCGGGACACGGACACTGCACGGCGTGGCGTAAACCATCTTTAACTAAAACTTATCCTTTCAGAAATGCAGAGGATCACGTAATAAAGGTTGTTGTTTTTTTCTCAACATAATCAGGAGGTCAATTATTGGCCATTTTATTCATAAAAGCAAACTTAAATCAACTAAAAGAACTTTTTGGTGATTTCCTTGATGAATTTTCAATCAACCACATAGATAAATGTATTTTTGAGTTGCAGGGTTGAAACATTTAGTTTTCTTTGACGTAATTCTTCAATATATAAGTATATTCTAAGTAGCGAAACTTATTTGAAACAATCGATTAGTCGATCCATTTTCAAGTTTGAACCTCCTGTTTAATTGGATCCGCTTTAAGCATACAAGCGACTTTTTAACAAAACAAAAAGCCATTAGTGAACTTAAACGAATGGCAGGCACGTTATTACCTTCTTTATCTCGAGACAATATTCTCAGCAGCAATATAACTAACCAAGCCCCGTTCTTACCACCCGCCCACCTTCTCTCCTATCACTCATCCTCCTCCTTTTTTCTTCGGGCATCTGTCGAAGAACTTGACGTAAAAACTTTGTAATTACTCTTATTAGCAGCAGACGTTGTCTGAGGTGAGTGATTCGAGTTTCTTCGAACCTTTTGCTAAATTACTTCCGTTGATCAGTTAGTTCGTCGCACGATCAGTTACATTCGTCTAATAAAACGATCTTGGATTAAATGTGGATACTTGTCTCGAATCTCTTCGCAGTTTCGTGTGAAGGAAAATAACACTTTCTGAGCTTAGAATCACAAACGGTATATTACATTTTGCCGAAGAACCAGTTTTCAACATTTTTTATTAATTTTATTGTCCTTAGTACAAAACTTTTAAGATGTTTTTTAAAACATTATTTAAATAGTTGACTCGTTTGACCTACATATTGTTTTTGCTACATTTTACTAAAACATTTTCGACTTCAGCATTTAAAGATAAAGTAAGTTGAAACAATAGTTGATCGCATAATTTATAAGATCCAAACTACTAGCTTTCATTTTAATTCGATGTTTCCCAATGGTGACTAAAGTTGATTCGCAGATTATCGTTAAGAATAAATTCGTCTTCAAGAATCGGTCGTTGTTACATGGTAGGAGTTTCGATGTTTTTCAAATTCCACAAGGCATAATGTGGTACCAGTTTACGTAGAATAAAGTGCTGCCGCGACGTAAAAAGCAGTTTCGAACAATTTATCAAAGTCGTCCGTTAGAGATCTATTCCATTTGATGTAGGGCTAACGGCGGAAGTATTCCCGCGGGCATTTCGTATACCAAAGTCCAGACGGAGAGTTCGTGGCGCATCCAGAGGTTAATTTAAAATCGTCCCTCAATTCCACGTTAAACTTACTTCGGCCGGGTAAATGTTCTCGTGTACCAGATTGTTTTCCTTCATTAAAGAACTAAACTCAAACATGTACGTATCGTATCAGTAGCGGCCCGTGGGAGTTCAAATTTGTTTTACAATTTACAATCAACTTCTGATAAAAATCCATTCATCTTTACGTTAGCTTTTGGCCATCGTCTTCATTTTTACAACTGTAATGTTCCGCCACTGATGGGGTAATACCTACACGAAGTTGAATCGGAAAAATGATGCGAGTCTTCGAGCCCAGCTTTTTCATTAAAATGTAGAAACGGAGATTAAAAAAGAAAAAAGAAATAAAATAAATACAGACAGCCGAGCGAAAAATAGAGCAAAAAAAAAGAAGAGTAGAGTGTTATTCGTACTCCGGCAAAGGAGGAAAACATCAGGGATTGTAATCCAGTTGCTGCAGCTTTGCAAATGTGGTCTTGAAATGTATATTACGTGGAATTAGTTGGCACGGAGTTGCTATGTACAAGTTGGAGGGATTTAAAAAGCAGCAGAAAAATGCAGGTGCTCTGGATCTGCAGCAAGAACGTACATTTTTCCGTCTGAAATACTTATACACGTCGTTTTATCCAAACAACACCAAGATAACGTCGTTACAATATAAATCATGGGATGCTATCGTGGTCTCTCTGTACATATTTTATATGTAGGTAATGTACCAACCGCATCCAAATATTTACATTCATAGTAATGTATGACAGAGTAATAAAATACAGTCTATTTTGCTGTAACACAACAGGCGGGCGTGTGCGAAAACAGTCAACAAAAACACGTAAATTAAAAATAAAGGTCTACAAACTCTAACAATTAATTTTTTAACTGGGTACCTACCTTTCAATTAATTCGGATTTTAAATTAAAAAACAATTGAGACATTTTTCAGTTGAGACTTAACAATTGTATCAAATGTGGGCGGGTCTACAACAAATGTATGATTGGTTTCATTCCTTACCTACCATTTTTAATGAACTTCGAGTTTCTTTCAGCTTGTAAGGTTGAGCATGATTGCTTTAAGTTTGCCAATAATGTGTGCATTATAAAATCAAATGAAAGTACTAAACCTTTATCCATCCATTTATTATCTCAAAAATAGGGACCACTGAATGAATTCTCAATTTTGAATTCGTACCTACTTTCGATATTTGGCATGTTGTCAGTTAATCCAATTAAATAAATTAATAAATAAAAAGCGAGAATCCTGACGTTTTTCGGTCAGAACTAAACAATTGTAATAAATATGGACAGGTCCATCTAAATAGCTTGTCAAATTGTATTGTTGGCTGCAACAGAAACACGAAAATTAAAAAGAAAAGTCTACAAACTGTAAGAATCAATTTTTTAAATGAATGATTTTCTAGGGTATTATAAATTAATTCGGATTTTTAATTAAAAGACGACAATTTAGACATTTTTCAGTTAGAAAAATTATCAATTGTATCAAATGTGGGCGGGTCTACAACAGGTGCATAATTGGTTTCATTCCGAACCTACCATTTTTAATAAACTTCGTGTTTCTTTCAGCTTGTAAGGTTAAGCATGATTGCTTTAAGTTTGCCAATGATGTGTGTATTATAAAATCAAATGAAAGTACTAAAACCTTTATCTATCCATCTATTACCTCCTAAATAGGGAACAACTGATCAAATTTGAATTCTTAGACCTACTTTCGATATTTGGGATGTTGTTAGTTAATCCAATTAAATAAAATAATTTAAAAAAAAAGCGAGAACCCTGACGTTTTTCGGTCAGAACTAAACAATTGTAATAAATATGAACAGGTCCATCTAAATAACTTGTCAAATTGTATAGTTGGCTGCAACAGAAACACGAAAATTAAAAAGAAAAGTCTACAAACTGTAAGAATCAATTTTTTAAATGAGTGCTTTTCTAGGGTATTATAAATTAATTCGGATTTTTAATTAAAAGACGACAATTTAGACATTTTTCAGTTAGAAAAATTATCAATTGTATCAAATGTGGGCGGGTCTACAACAGGTGCATAATTAGTTTCATTCCTAACCTACCATTTTTAATGAACTTCGTGTTTCTTTCAGCTTGTAAGGTTTAGTATGATTGCTTTAAGTTTGCCAATAATGCGTGTTTTATAAAATCAAATGAAAGTACTAAAACCTTTATATATCCATTTATTACCTCAAAAATAGGGAACTACTGAATGAATTCTCAAATTTGAATTCTTAGACCTACTTTCGATATTTGGGATGTTGTCAGTTAATCCAATATATAAATTAATGATTAGAAAGCGAGAATCCTGACGTTTTTCAGTCAGAACTAAACAATTATAATAAATATGAACAGGTCCATCTAAATATCCATGTGGCTGTAACAGAAACACGAAAAATCGATAGAAAAGTCTACAAAATCTAGGAATCAATTTTTTAAATGATTACTTTTCTAGGGTTTTTAATTAAAAAACGACAATTTAGACATTTTTCAATTAGAATTCAACAATTGTAATAAATGTGGGCGGGTCTACAACAGGTGTATAATTGGTTTCATTCCTTACTTACCATTTTTAATGAACTTCGAGTTTCTTTCAGATTGTAAGGTTGAGCATGATTGCTTTAATTTTGCTAATAATGCGTGTTTTATAAAATCAAATGAAAGTACTAAAACCTTTATCCATCCATTAATTACCTCAAAAATAGGGAACTACTGAATGAATTTTCCAATTTGAATCCTTAGACCTACTTTCAATATCCGGAATGTTGCCAATTAATTAGAAATGTTAATTAAAAATAGAGAATTTTTTCGTTAGAACTAATAATTATAACAAAAGTTGGCGGATCTATGTGAATGTCTATGCAGCAGGTGTATAGTTGGCTGCATAACCATATATTAAATTTCCTTAGAATTGTCAATTAGGTTATGCTATAATACAATGTCTAATTCGTCATGCCCAATAATAATTAGTGTGATAAATAATGGTGAGTCCTTTTTTATGTCATTTCATTATTTTTACGGCTTAATTATTAACATTAGTCCCAACTAGGTTCAGCAACCATTAAATTCGTTTCTTTTATATTAATTTTAAATTGGGTAAGCGTACTGTTTGTTTAAATAGCCTTTTAGCAATTTTAAGACACGAAGATTTACACCTGTTTTAAAATTATTTTTTCCCGCAACCCTTTTCGAAATACTAGGCATTAAATTGTCTGTATAAATTATCGGAAAGCGTTTTCAGAGACGACGGTGCTCAAAATAAATTTTAAACAATCTCCCGCAACCGTCAAAGAGAACTTTAGAAGATTGAAATAATTTTCGTAAATACCTACCGTTTTTTATATCGGATTCTTTTTTAACGCGACCAAATAATATCCATGTTTCTGTCTCGTTTGCAAAGCGATTCATGACAGCATTCAAAGGAAGGAAATTTAAATATTAAAATATGTAAATGGGTTTGCCCGAAACGAGAAAATTGGGTTATACAGAATGCAAATGAAAAGCGGTTACATTTACCACCACTGACGCGTTTTTAAATATTTACTCACAATAATAATTGTACATACTAGGTACTGCGTGCTATCTCATTTAGGTACTTACAAAAGCAACATATAGGAAATAAATTGTTTGTTTTTTTGTCTGTCTTTTTAACTGCGTGTCTGTCTGTTTAACGGTCTCTCTTAACTGTTTTTCTCTCTGTGTCTAATCTGCCTAACTATTATCCGTCTGTCATCTTAACTGTCTTTCGGCCTAAATCTTTGTTTTATTATCTGTCTGTCCGTGAATGCTTTTCTGTGTCTGCCTGCTTAATTGTATGTGTATCTGTCTTCTTGTCTGTCTGCCTAATTGTCTATCTATTTGTCTGTCTTGACTTAATTTTCCTAACTGTCTTTCTGGCTATGCCTACGTCTTCTTGCCTGTCTTCCAACGTTTTGTCTGTCTGTCTATATACTTGTTCCTGTTTGTCTGCATAACTGTCTATATATCTGTCTGTCTGTGTTCGTAACTGTCTGTCCATCTATTTGTCTGCCTAACTTACTTTCTGTCTGAACCTGCATCTTATTTGTCTGCCTACCTGTTCATCTACCTATCTACCTACACATTTGTTTATCTTCTTAACTTTCTGTCTTTTTAACGTCTTTCTGTTGGTGCCTACGACTTTTTGCCTGTCTGTCTTCTTAACTGTTTGTGCTTGCATATTGTCTGTCTGCCTGCCTAACTGTCTGGTTGTCTGTCTATGTGAATGTTTGTCTGCTTATCTATCTGTCTGTCTGTCTGTCTGTCTACCTGCTCATCTGTCTGTGCCTGTCTAATTGTCTGACTATCTATTTATCTTTCGGTATTCTTAAAGTATGTGCTTGTTTGTCTATGTCTGCCTACGTTATTGTCTGTGTGTATTTCTGTTTGTCTGTGTATCTTCCTTAATTTCTGTCTTCCTAACTTTCTTTCTGTCTGTGCTTGCTTCTTGTCTGTCTGTCTAGCTGTCTATTTGCCTAAATGTTTGTCTGTCTAACTTTCCGCCTGTCTATCTATTTGTCTGTTTGCCTGTGTCTGCATTACTGTGTCTTCTTGCCTCTGTATCTATGTGTACAGGGTTTTTCAAGTTGATGGGCTATTAGAAGTATATGAATTAGTAGAAGGAATTCAATTCTGAAACTCAGGCTTATTTGGTTATTGTTTATGCCGCTGCTTTTAAAAATATTTTAAAGTTCGATTTACATCCGGTTATACCGGAAGTCGATACCAACTTTGTTATTTTAAATGGAATGGTATATTTTTTACCCTGAATTCTAATAAAACCTGTAATTCTAAGGTAAGTTTCATAACCAACTTGTACACCTATGACGATCGGTTTCTGAGTTAATTTAATTTATAGAAAAAAAATCGCTACCGCAACCCAAATTATAAAAAATCATAACTTCCACAAAATACGACTTAGAGTGTTGAAATTTTTACTAATAATAGCTGAATATTAGTGCTAACGCCTTGACAAAATTGAATTAAATAATTTATACAGGGCGTTCAAAATAAAATTCTAAAATTGAAAAACTTCAAACACGAATTACTTCGTTTTTTCAAGTGGCACCTACTATTTTTTATTTTTTCAATCGATACCTTTTTTTATCCTCTTTCGATCTATATGGATACTTCCTATTTTAAGTAATAATTCAAAATTATTCCAAAATTTTCAAATAAAATAGGAAGTATCCATATGGATCGAAAGAGGATAAAAAAAGGAATCGATTGAAAAAATAAAAAATAGTAGGTGCCATTTGAAAAAACGAAGTAATTCGTGTTTGAAGTTTTTAAATTTTAGAATTTTATTTTGAACGCCCTGTATAAATTATTTAATTCACTTTTATCAAGGCGTTAGCACTAATATTCAGCTATTACTAGTAAAAATTTCAACACTCTAAGTCGTATTTTGTGGAAGTTATGATTTTTTATAAGTTGGGTTGCGGTAGCGATTTTTTTTCTATAAATTAAATTAACTCAAAAACCGATCGTCATAGGTGTACAAGTTGGTTATCAAACTTACCTTAGAATTACAGGTTTTATTAGAATTCAGCGTAAAAAATATACCATTCCATTTAAAATAACAAAGTTGGTATCGACTTCCGGTATAACCGGATGTAAATCGAACTTGAAAATATTTTTAAAAGCAGCGGCATAAACAATAACCAAATAAGCCTGAGTTTCAGAATTGAATTCCTTCTACTAATTCATATACTTCTAATAGCCCATCAACTTGAAAAACCCTGTATATCTGTCTTGTTTTCCTAACGTTTTGTTTATCTAACTGTCTTTCTGTCTGTGCCTGCATCTCCATGTCTATGGCTGTAAGTGCCTGCCTCTAAACGCCTGCCTGTATGTCTCTCAGTCTGTAATTCTCTACTTCCTGACTGTGTTTTTGACTGTCTTTCTATCTGCTTACCTGTCTGTCGGTTTGTCTTCTTAACTGTCTGTCTGTATAACTGAATGCCTGCCTGTCTGTATGTCTGTTTTTAATTCCCAAATTGGTTCTTTGTAAGCTCTATTTAAACATTTTATTGTACAATAATACACAGAACGTTTTTAGTATTGGAATTTCTTTCAAGAAATTTGTCGATAAAAATTGGAATAATAAATGTAACAGTTTGTATATGGATATTAGGCATTTTATTGAAAACCAAGCTGTAAATCGGAACGGGAAGGATCGGTTCGTCACGAATAAGTATTGAAAGAATAAATCCGAGATTTAATGATCACGTGTGAGATCAATCGTGTGTAAAATCAATCGTCGGCAATAGTTTCAGCATTCGACCCATAAATTTAAGTGGATCGGAAGAGCGTGTAGTGTATGTATTATATGCCTGTGCATGTCGCCTCTGCCGTCGTCGTCGCCCGTTTTAGCTCATAAAAATCTCGGAATAAAAGCTCGCTTGCAAGAAGAATTTTCCAATAAACGATTTGTGCGAAAAGGGACGCCTGCTGTTTGGAAATAAGGGATCCGGATAGCGGAAGAGGAAGGAGCGAATCGTCATCTTGACGGAAACTTGAATTACGTGTAACGGAAATAAGATCGAAACTGAAAGGCGATACGGGACGGGTAACGACAAAAAATTCTTGCCAGGTTTCCTCCTTATAAATTACTTTTCTTTTTTTGTTTATTTTATTCCAAATGAAACGTAACCGATATCTTTAAGTGGGATCGAATTTTATTGTTGAACAGCAAAATTCTTTTCTATTGACGTTTTATTTCGTTACAAATGCTTACCTACTTTATTTATATTTATTTACAAATTATGTATTCCTGCTGATCAGTGGAGGTTCGCTAATAGATCATATTTCAAATAATAGTATATATTTCAAAACGTTAAGGATCAACGTGAATATCTGTATGGGCTTGAATAAATTAATTTCGTAATTGCTTACTTAGAGCTTATAGTCAGTTCTGAGAATGAAGAACGAAAAGGATCTCCAGTGAAATATCCAATTAAAATAAGTAGAAGACCTTTGGCTGGCTGAAGTACTGAAACGATGTTTATTTTGCCTTTAATAAAGGTCTCGTTACTGGTATTTCCATTAAAGCGACCCTACCGAGGCGGATGTCTGTCGTCTGTATTTGACAATGCCAATTCGAATAGAATAATGCGGACGTATGTCTAGTATCCCATAAAGGTGTTGCTTAGGACGGTATCGATTTAGTGCAAATCACGTTACATTTATACGTTTAATCATTAAGAAGTCCCAGCAGGATTGAGTTAATTTGTTTACAGTTTAAATACAAGACAGCTTTATTCTGAAATCTACCCCTTAATGAGCTTAGTTTGTTTACAGAGAGAAGCTGATAATGAATCGTAATTGCTAACTTACATACATGTTGTAATTAAAATTGCCAGAATTAATTGTATCAAAATGTTACAACGTAATCGATGCTATCGTCAAGGACAGTGGCTCCCAAAGGACTAGTCCCTAACTCTTTGGTATGCAGTGAGGTGCTTAATAATATGTATAGGGCTTTAATGTCACCGATTTACTGCTTAGATGACGGGAAACAAGGGAAAATGTAAAGCAGAAATGTTACAATGTAGGTAGTAATGTTTAGACTTGGTTGTCTTGTATCAAAACAGATAACGCAGATCGTTTTAGACTAAATTTCGCATTGCTTTTAAGTCATTTTATAGGGATGCTGTTATAGTATATGTTACAGTTAAAACTAGTTTTTTACCCTATTTAAAACTAATGCCTTTGTTAAAACTAGAAATACCCAGTTAAAACTAGAATTTACCACTGATATATTTGATTTTCAGATAAAACTAGATGTCACATCGAGCTGTAGTTAAAACTAGCACTAGTAAAACTAAATTGGGATTGAAAACAAGATATAGTTTTAAAAATATTTATTGAAAAGATCTAAGACACTGAGAACCAAATAATAATCTAACACTAAAGGAACATTTTAGGGAACATCGACTTAAATTAGTTGCCAAGATGATAATATTAGTTATACGTAGGTAAATAAAATAATAAAATAAATCAACAGAACACAACCATAAAATTTCAAAAAGAAACATTGTTAAAGAACATTGATTAACACACAATAAAATCTAATCAGTCAAACTTAAATTTAAAAAAGAATGAGTATCTACTACGCGAACAGTTTTAACTGATTCGCTTCGGGAAAACGCGTTTTGTCTAGTAAGAACTAGTTTTAACTGATATTCGATTTGAGCATTAGTTAATTCTAGTATTAACAAATGCATATATTAAAAACTAGTTCTAACTAGGAAGAACGCGTTCTATCTAAAAACCAGTTTTAACTGTAACATATGTAAAGCTAAGTATTTTAAAGGGTTTTTTAAAGTATAATAATAATTTGAAACAATAATTTAGTTACATACTGAAATGATAATATTCGTCCTTCGAGATGGGCCATCTGAAATTATTATAGAAATGAATAGAGGGGATGTCCCTGAAGAGGGATTTTTTTATTAAAGATGCTATTGGCAAACAAAAATTATATTATAAGCATATATGGTTTTGGTAAACTGTTAAAAGATAAAACGGTATAAAGGGTATTCCAGCCAGTGCAGACCATCACGTATGCTAAATAAAGACATAATGACTTACCCCTATGTACGCCACAGTATTTAGAAAAAAGTTTTGAGAAGTAAGTTTCAGGCAAAAATATAATAATCTTTTACACTTCCAGTTCAGTCACACTAGAAGTAATACGACAATTGGGAAAAAGAAGTTGGTATTACTGTTTTATATAAAATTTTATAAAATACTAGCAGCAATACCCGGCGTTGCCCGGGTAAGAATATCTCACACGTTTGATGGAACATTCTAGAATATTCGCGAATTTAGAAGTATCCAGAACATCCCATAATGATTCAAAACATTTTCTAACTTTTTTTTAACATTCTGAAACATTCTTGAACATTGGCAAATCTTTCTGAAATGTTATAATAACACATTCTTTTACTTCTTAACATTCTAAAAAAATCTGCTTCATTCTCATCCCCACTTCCGTGTTGTTTGCTGGGTGAGTAGTGACATCAGTAGACGCCTGTCGGGGATGACTAATCGATTGATAATAATTGATCAGTTATCGACCACTGAGAGTTGAAGATTATTACAGTACTAATATCGTAATTAAAAAATGATAATTGGTGGTAGAAGGATGAAAATTAAGGGTTATATGTATTTTTTAATGCCAAATCATAAAAAAATTAAAAAAAATTGTCAAAAAAATAAAGCATAAACTTAGGGGTGGACAATTTTTATCACTTACGGATGTGGCGACACTGTTTTAGTGAATTATTAAAAAGACTCTAAAAATCATTCATTTGTGTGTGTGCTGCATTTTATTTGTATATATTTCGTACTTTTGTAAATATTCGTCATTCTTTTGTGTTGTAAATATTTCCCATTTTATTGTATCTACCTTTCATGTAAATATTCTTTTCTTTGTGTCTTATGTAAATATTGTATCTATAATCCTATTTCTTAATTGCATTCTTATCTATACCTAAACTTTCAATCTATTCTTCTCTCAAATACTTAATTGCTATCTATTCAACTTTATTTCTTTCTTCTACGTATTTCAATAACTTAATTGCTTGTGTACTTTCCTATAATCCCTTTAACAATTTCAAACTCTGTACTAACCGCATGACGTCTACGATCCGTACCTTTCTCTAATTGCTATTTTATTATGGGTTCTTGGTACTTTTGGGTTCAATTCTTCTGCTAGTCTATTCTTAGTATTTCCTCTATCAATATTTTCAGATTTCAATTCTACACCCTATTGGGTCCCTTCTATAATGTCATGCTCTTAACTCCTCCTTCATAATCTTCTTTAATTCTAAATTTCATTTCTATAATCAGTACCAATCTTAAGTTCTTGTCTACAGTTCTATCCTACAGTTCCTATCACGAGTTGTTATCAACAGTACAAATCTACAGCTTTCATCTTCATCTTTCATTTTGCTAGTCTGTCATTAAATTTGTTTACCGCTTCTAAGTGTTAATTTATTTCATCGATCACTTCACCCAACACACATAAAGACCAAAGTGGTGACCCCGTATAGTTTTTTGTGAGTCTTCTGCAAAGTTGGGTTACGCCGTTTGTGTATAGTTAGTGTAGTAATCGGCTAGTGACAATAAACTGTAAGTACTTTTTTTTAACATTTTGCGCAACGGATAGTGCGGTAAATTAGTGTTTAGATTAGCTTTAGTGACCGTAGTAATAAGTGAAATGGCGACTTCCGAAGAACATTCAGCCAACGTACTAGACAATAATTCGATTCAAGTCAACCGCGTTGCAGTGCGTATCCCGCCATTCATCCCTAGTGATCCAGAACTTTGGTTCTCCATGGTCGAGCAAAACTTCGCGACGGCTGGTGTGACGACCGATTCAACGAAGTTCGGGTACATTACCGGTGTTTTGGAACCGCGTTACGCCCTCGAAGTGCGCGATATTATAGTAAATAAACCGGCTACAAACGCGTACGGTACTTTAAAAAGTGAACTCATAAAACGGCTAAGTGCGTCGGAAGATCAAAAAACGCGTCGTCTACTAGAACTGGAAGAGATGGGCGACAGAAAACCATCTCAATTCCTGCGCCACCTACAGACTCTCGCTGGTCCTTCAGTCCCGGACACCATGTTACGAACATTGTGGTTAGCCCGCATTCCAGCCAACATGCAAGCGATTCTGGCCGCCCACCGGGATTTATCCCTGATGAAAATCGCTGAATTAGCGGACTCTATTATGGATTTGACCGACCATCGTCCACGCGTCGCAGAAGCTTCTTCTGCCGTCGATGATGTTTTAAACGCCCGACTTCAGCAGTTAACTATGACATTCCAGGAACAAATTTCGTCTCTTCGACAGGAAGTGTCAGAACTAAGATATCAGGCTCGTTTTCAAGGAAGACCGCAAAACCGTCCCCGATCCAGATCCCGGTCCCGGAACCGATACCATAACGAAGGAGTGTGTTGGTATCATCGTCGCTATGGTCCTAAGGCAAACCGATGTAATCAACCCTGTTCCTTTGTTGCGCAACCAACCAACTTGGGAAACGCCACCGGCGGTCGTTAATGGCGGCAAACGACAGCCACGTAGGTACCTCACGCCGCATTTTCATAACCGATTCCAGCACAAAAATGCAATTCCTGGTGGATACTGGAGCGGACCTTTGTGTATTTCCCCGAACACACGTAAAGGGCCCTCGAGAGAAATCCTGTTACGAATTGGCTGCAGCAAATGGAACGACCATCGCGACGTATGGCACCGTGACGCTTACCCTTAATTTTAGACTTCGCCGGGACTTTTCCTGGAGATTCGTTGTAGCGGACGTGACCAAACCTATCATCGGTGTCGACTTTCTCGCATTTTACGACTTGTTGGTAGATGCGAGAAACAGGAAGCTCATCGATGGTACAACTCGTTTCACCGTTCAAGGGCAACCCGTCAACGAAAAGGTCCCGTCCGTGAAAATCGTCACAGGATCCAGTCCATTCCACGAACTGTTGGCTAAGTTCCCGGAAATTACCCGACCAGATGGCACCATTAACCAACGGAAGCACCAAACCCGGCATCACATTCGTACGACACCTGGCCCACCAGTGTCCCATAAACCCAGACGATTGGCGCCGGAGAAACTACAAATCGCAAAAAGGGAATTCGACGCCATGTTAAAACTGGGAATAGCAAGACCTTCCCAAAGCTGCTGGTCATCTCCACTACATTTGGTACAGAAGAGAGGCGAGGAATGGAGACCATGTGGCGATTATCGTGGACTTAATGCCAGGACGGAACCCGACTGTTATCCCGTCCGCCACATACAAGATTTTTCCCAAAATCTTGCCGGGAAGAGGATCTTTTCCACCATTGACCTCGTCAAGGCTTTCCACCAAATACCGGTAGCCAAAGAAGACATCCCAAAAACCGCCATAACAACGCCCTTTGGATTATTCGAATTTCCGTTCATGGGGTTTGGACTTCGTAATGCAGCCCAAACTTTCCAGAGGTTTATCGACGAAGTTCTTCTAAACCTGGACTTCTGTTTCGCCTATATAGACGATATATTGGTTGCATCATCGTCTATAGAAGAACACCATCAACAACTGGAAATTCTATTTAATCGACTACGTGACTACGGTGTTGTTATCAATCCGAATAAATGCAACTTCGGGCAAACAGAAGTCAAATTCTTGGGTTACCTGGTAACCGCCAACGGGACGCTACCTCTCCCGGATAAGGTCAACGCCATCCAATCGTTCCCACTACCAGAGACCGTCAAGCAACTTCGGCAGTACTTAGGTATGTTAAACTTTTATAGACGTTTTATACCAAAAGCTGCCGAAGTTCAAGCACCATTAAACGACCTACTGCAAGGGAATGCGAAAGGGAAGACGCCCGTTTCCTGGAACCCAACAGCGAGGACTGCGTTTGAAGCTACCAAGGAAAGTTTGTGCCAAGCTACCATGGTTTCCCATCCAGTACCGAATGCTCCATTAGCACTGGTTTGCGATGCTTCCGACCTGGCAATTGGTGCAGCCCTTCAACAGCGCATCGAAAATTCCTGGCAACCATTAGGTTTCTTTTCCAGGAAACTTAACAACGCGGAAAGGAAATATTCCGCTTACGATAGGGAGCTGTTGGCAATCTACGAGGCGGTCAAATACTTTCGTTTCATGGTAGAAGGACGAAGTTTCGCCATATTCACGGACCACAAGCCAATCATCTACGCCTTCAAGAAGAAAGACAGCCAGTGTACCCCACGACAGTTTCGATATCTGGATTACATCGGACAATTTTCCACCGATATCCAACATATTTCTGGAGAAGAAAATACCGTTGCTGACGCGTTGTCGCGCATCTCAGTGGTAGAATCGGCAATCAACTTCACCGAACTGGCTTCTTCCCAAGAAAACGACGAAGAACTGAAGAACCTACTGCAAGAGTCAAACACTGGACTTCAACTAAAGCGCGTCGAAATTCCAGGCACAAATACATCTTTGTATTGTGATGTATCCACCGCCACAGCACGTCCCTTCGTTACTGCCCATTTCAGGCGTGCTATTTTCGATAAAATACATGGACTCTCACATCCTGGAATCAACGCATCCGTTAAGTTGGTCTCCCAACGTTTTGTATGGCCTTCAATCAAGAAGGATTGCCGAAACTGGTCCCGAAACTGTTTGGAATGTCAGCGAGCCAAAATTACCCGCCATGTTTCAACTCCGCCTGGATCTTTCATACCGCCATCGAACAGATTCGAACATGTTCACATCGACATTGTAGTAATGCCATTCTCCGAAGGCTACAGGTATTGCTTAACATGTGTGGACAGGTTTTCCAGATGGCCAGAAGCAATACCAATCGAGAACCAGGAGGCTGAGACGGTAGCGCGTGCATTTTTCACGCATTGGATTGCACGATTCGGCACCCCACTGCGGATAACGTCCGACCAGGGAAGGCAATTTGAGTCCCACCTATTTAGGCAATTAAACAACCTATTAGGTGTGGCTCATTACAGGACCACTGCTTACCATCCGGCCGCCAATGGAATGGTGGAACGATTCCACAGGCAACTTAAAGCGGCAATCAAGTGTCACCAGCACCCTTCCTGGATCGAAACTCTTCCGGCTGTTATGCTGGGCATCCGAACAGCCTGGAAAGAAGATCTCCAAAGCACAGTAGCCGAAATGGTCTACGGAGAATCATTACGCATACCAGGGGAGTTCATCGCTGCATCACCAAACGGTAACGAGAATGGTCAAGCGGATTTCGTCCAGAACCTGCGCCGTCATATTCAACTTCTGAGGCCAACCGATGGAACCCGACACGGTAAGAAGACTCCTTTTATTTTCAAGGACCTTGCCACCACCGAACACGTATTTGTTCGGCGTGATGGTCCCAAAGGACTTCTGCAACAGCCCTACGAAGGTCCTTACCGTGTCCTGAAGAAAACAGACAAAACATTTGTCATCTTGATTCGCGGCCGAGAAGTCACGGTCTCAATTGACCGACTGAAACCGGCATTCATCTTGACGGACGAGGAATCAACCAACATCCCCCAGGACAATCAGCAGCATACCGATCCACCCAGTCAACCGAGTCCTGTCCAGAGTCAAACGACTCGTTCTGGTAGACGCGTCCATTTCCCGGATCGCCTACAATACACGAAATTTTCGTGATGTTCATCACTGGCAGGGGGGTGTTGTGGCGACACTGTTTTAGTGAATTATTAAAAAGACTCTAAAAATCATTCATTTGTGTGTGTGCTGCATTTTATTTGTATATATTTCGTACTTTTGTAAATATTCGTCATTCTTTTGTGTTGTAAATATTTCCCATTTTATTGTATCTACCTTTCATGTAAATATTCTTTTCTTTGTGTCTTATGTAAATATTGTATCTATAATCCTATTTCTTAATTGCATTCTTATCTATACCTAAACTTTCAATCTATTCTTCTCTCAAATACTTAATTGCTATCTATTCAACTTTATTTCTTTCTTCTACGTATTTCAATAACTTAATTGCTTGTGTACTTTCCTATAATCCCTTTAACAATTTCAAACTCTGTACTAACCGCATGACGTCTACGATCCGTACCTTTCTCTAATTGCTATTTTATTATGGGTTCTTGGTACTTTTGGGTTCAATTCTTCTGCTAGTCTATTCTTAGTATTTCCTCTATCAATATTTTCAGATTTCAATTCTACACCCTATTGGGTCCCTTCTATAATGTCATGCTCTTAACTCCTCCTTCATAATCTTCTTTAATTCTAAATTTCATTTCTATAATCAGTACCAATCTTAAGTTCTTGTCTACAGTTCTATCCTACAGTTCCTATCACGAGTTGTTATCAACAGTACAAATCTACAGCTTTCATCTTCATCTTTCATTTTGCTAGTCTGTCATTAAATTTGTTTACCGCTTCTAAGTGTTAATTTATTTCATCGATCACTTCACCCAACACACATAAAGACCAAACGGATATAAATAAATAATTGAAAGTCTTTATTTTTAAGAAAAAAATTTACTTTAACTCAAACCTGTCGTTCGAGATGAACCATCTGAGATTTTTTAAATATAAAATGTCTCTGAATATATTCTTTTTAAGCATGTTGAAATCTGTACGAATATATGTACTTTTCATTAATCTAAATTGGTCAACTTTGACACCCCTGGCGGAAAAATTACCCATGTAATCGAAAAACTTCCCATTGCAGCCCTATTTTAAAAGCTGATTTTTCTTCTTTAACAATAAAGTAATAAAATATTAACTAAGGTTATTAATAAAAAAACATAAAAAACAATGATTTAAGTTGTAACAAAACATTATTAAAACGATACTTTGTATTTTATATGTGCTCTTTTCATATTTATGTTCAATTTCACTCTTTTTTTGACAAAAGAGGTTGCCTCCTCCCTGTTATAATATAGTTCAGCATAGAAGCATGTTTATGCAAATGCGACACGCACGTAATATATACTATAAGAAGCGACACAAACGCTAAATTTAAGCTCCTCAGTTCACTGGGAAAGCATCCAAGTACAATTTATAAGGAAACTTAAGAAAAGTGAGTGGTTAAATACCTTAATTTTGCATGTACATAGGTAATGTTCTTTATGAAACTTGAGGAAGTAATTTTAAGGATCGTAGGTTGAACCTACAAAATAATGTATAGATAATGTTTATGTAAATACATATTTAAATTAACTATATTTTTTTGTATAATTCTCAATATTTTAATAAAATGTTGGCCACTAACTTAACGTTATAATAAATGAAACGTAGAAGTGACTACGTTTTCTTTAAGGGAAAAATCGACTAACTGAAATCAAAATGACAATTTTTTTACTATATAAATAAGGTGTTTTAGACATTGATCGCATTTTTCTTGCAGTTCAATTTTTGTATGCGTTAATGTCTAAAGAACAACATGTACCTAAAAAAATTGCCATGAAAAAAAATTCGTTCAAAAAATGGGCACAATTTCCATAAAAAAAATATTTTGACAGCGATTTATCGACTTTTCTCGTGAGAAGTAAAAAACTAGTTAAATTTTAAATATATCATACTAGCAGCAATACCCGGCGTTGCCCGGGTAAGAATATCTCACACGTTTGATGGAACATTCTAGAATATTCGCGAATTTAGAACTATCCTTCTAAATCCCATAATGATTGAAAACATATTTTCTAACCTTTTTTAACATTCTGAAACATTCTAGAATGATCTTCGAAATTCTGGAACATTCTTGAACATTGCCAAATCATTCTGAAATGTTATAATAAAACATTATTTTACTTCTTAGAACATATTTGAACTCAATGTAACATTCTAAAAAAATCTGCTTCATTCTCATCCCCACTCCGTGTTGTTTGCTGGGTGAGTAGTGACATCAGTAGACGCCTGGCGGGGATGACTAATCGATTGATAATAATTGATCAGTTATCGACGACTGACAGTTGAAGATTATTTCAGTACTAATATCGCTATTTAACTAATATCGCTATTAAAAAATAGGGGTTGGTGAAAGAAGCATGAAAATTAAGGGATATATGTATTTTTTAATGCCAAATCATTAAAAAATTTTTCCAAAAAATAAAAAGTTAGGGATGGACAACCCTTATCACTTAGGGGTATGCAAAGTAGATAGTAGCCGATATGAACATATAAAAATCGTTCCTTTTCGGAGGAGTATGGTAACTAACATTGTGACACTAAAATTTTATATATTAGATTGGGGTTACATTTATTAGATTATCGACACACCTCCTTTGATACTAAAGAATATTTTAGTATTTTTTTTAAAATCATACTTTTTGTTACAATAATTTAATCGCTTTTTCATCATAATTTACCCTTGAATAAGCTGATAAAATTTTTTTCGCTCCCCAAATTTGCTAACAGTATTATATTTTGGTACATTAACTGGACCAGAACATAGAAAGGCTAATTGAGCTGCATTAAATGCAGAACCTTCGCCTCTCATCACGACCCGGTACTGTCTCGAACAAATGTATCAATAAAAGAATTGAAATAAAACGCCTTATAACACTAACAATGAAATTGTATTGGTACCGACCAAATGTACATTTCTACTACAACCCCTTATTCGCCGTTTACCAGTAATGACAGCTAGTAACTAGACATAGGTATACACGGAGAAAAATAATCATGATTTTATTACTTGATGAGTCAAGCAAAATTTTTCTAGTAAATAATACTAGAATTCAATTTTTCATTATTTCTAATAATTTGTATTATTAGAATAATCAAGGTATATTAGTCTAGACTTCTTTTCTCTACCTCTCGATAATTTTATCGTGTCGTAAAGAAAAAAATACTAGAATGAGAATAGTTTAGTAAAATTAGTGATAAGAACTGTAAAAAATGTTTTCTAATCAAGTCAATTTTACTAGAATTCAGTCTCAACACCAAACGTAGATTGACTAGACATTTCTAGTAAAATCTCCTTGAGCGTCTGGTCGTCCATATAATTGACAGATTTTTTAGTCATGTTTGCTAGAATTCTAGCAATATTTTCATGATTGTTTTCTCCGTGTAGAAGGTGTAATATTGTTTCTTAATTTTAGTTTCTATTTACCATTGAAAATGACTACGTTGTAGTCGAAATGTACATTTGGTCGTTACCAATAAAATTTCATTGTTAGTGTTATAAGTCGTTTTATTTCAATTATTTTATTGTGTACGCCACAAGCTACTCGTTGAATTTCTCATTTTGACCTAAATCTATTAATGAACAACAAAATATAGAAACCTCTATTTCCCATTAGATTACGTTAACGATATCTGAGTACCTAATTGATGAAGCCAATCAGTAATTATAACTTAACGTTCAATGGTAAGAGCCAATATAACGTAATTATGATATGTTCATTCCGTCAATGTACCTAAACCTGTTTTCTGTCTAATATCAACGAGTTTTAGTCCATCATCAGCAGATATTAGAATGAATAATAAATGTGTGTATATATAAAAGCAAAATCACGAATTTACAGAATGACAGCCAGCGCTGAGGAAAATTAAATTTTCTGCAAGTAACGTTAAAGCAATTACCCCAAATCGGATTGCGCTGTCAATATGAACATCCCTTCCGTGCACCAGTGCTACGTGCTACTTCTTCTTCTGCACGTGGCCGAGTGCCAATGGAGTTATTTTGAATTTAGTAATTGTAGCACAAAATACAAAAGATTGTATTTAAGTAGGTAATAAAATTACAGGTAGTGTTAGAAAACGTAAACAAAAACTACAATTAATTGACAATTTATAATCTTAATTGCAATAAAACACTCAAAACAAATTGCACTTTAACCTCGTTACTAAATAAATTTCGGATCGTCTCGTTTTGGTGAAATCGCAGTAGGAAAGAAGAATAGACCAGCAAAAAATCATATAATTAATTTGAATTTTTATTTAATCTCAACTGCAAAGATAAATGCACAAAGAATTATTCCAAAATTTCATGAAATCTTATTTAAAATGAAGGGGGTTATTAAAAATCTTATATCAACTTTTTAATTCAAATTTCAAATAATTTAACCATTTCAATTAAAACTCATTAAAGAGTAAATTCTACATGAGTGGGATAGAAGCTCCCACCACATCTTACCAAATCTCACTAATTGTAAGTGGAAGATACAAAATTAATAAGTATTCTCTTATTAGTATTATAAGCTATTGTAAGGTTAATTAACGCAGCCGCCACTTTATATGGTGCTTTTCAAAGGAATATTCATTATTCAGACAACTGCTTAAAAATAAAAGTAGTTGCCACGGTTGGCTTTAAATTTAAACCCTCCTAGTGAAGAATTGCGTGGTAGAGCAATTTTTAACATTTGCTTTTATTGTTTCAGGCGATCCCATGGGGGTTGTATGCGGTCCGAACATGTTCAAATGTCCAGAGGGAAAGTGCATTCCGTCCCTCTGGGTATGCAATTACCAGGCGGACTGCGAGAAGGGAGAAGATGAATTTCAGGCATGCCGTAAGTAATTCGACCGTTTAATTGTCATTGTCACTCACAAAAGTTAACCGTTTCCCATCAAGCCTAGAAATTTATTATCTAAGCATTTATATGTTGGGAGTTAAATCTGTTTCTGGGAGAAATAAATATTCAAAACATACATATTTTGAGGTCAATAAGAGCAGGAAAATGACCACAACAAAATATGTTTAATGAGTTAATTGATATTGTATTAATCAATTAATTAATTAAGAAAGAAAATATTGTATGGGACTCGATAAGTGTTTTAATTCAGCCACAAAAAGCAATTTGAATTTTTCCCAAATTTTCCAATTTTCGAGCTATTTTCCAACTTTTCTTCCCATAAAAGCCTAACTGGGTCTATAATGATAATTAAAAAAAAAATCGCTAAATTAGTTCAGCCGTTCTCAAGTTACGAAAGGATAATTTTTGAACGCATTTATTACCTCTTATGAGTTGAAATTTGCAAATATCTTTTACAATGTATAGTATAACCAAAGATATGTAGGTAATGAACATTAGTACGAATTTTACAGTACTTATGTCTACTTAAGTTGGAACCACATGGAAAATTTTTTATTTTATGAAAAAAAATCCTCATGATTTAAAAACTAAAATGAATTAAGCAAATACCAATTTTTTGCATTAGTATACTAAAGTACTTTTCTTTTTAACAAAATCAAAAATCATTGTAAAAAAAGACTGATCAGATCAGATTGAAAATACATTCAAACACACAAAAGTATCTATACATTTACATTATAAAGGAGTTTTTCTTGACTTTTCAAAACATGTCTCTCAATAACTGCAATTATATTCAGATTTTTTCGAGTCTACAAGATCTTCTGACTAAATCCCTCTTGACTATGCATTTTCTATGGGATTACTTAAAACAGCAAGTTTATCTATCAACCGTACCCATTTCAAGATTTTATCATTTGAAAGGAAACATTTCAGAAGCATGCCAAGAAATTACCCCAAATATGATAAGGAATGCGAACAGCAGTTTTACAAAGGAACAATTAAATAATTAAAAAAAAAAAAACTGTAGACATGTCGTGAAATACGTGGAATAATTTAAAATTTAATTATTTATATAATTTACAATTAAGTATTTCTATGGATTCTGTCTTTATTACTAAGAAAATAAATACATTTGGGAATTCAAGAAATAAATAAAAACTCGTTTTTAAAGTAAATAGATACTGTTGCATATTTGAATGTAGTTTTCAATTCTGATCAACTTTTTTTACAACAATTTTCAATTTTGTTACGGATGAAAGTTCTTTACTCTTAAGCGAAATTGATAGATATTCTTTAACAAACCTCATATTCGAATGCAAAAAAATTGATATTTGCGTATTTCGTTTTAGGTTTTGAACCATGAAGAATAGGAATAAAATTAATAAGTTTCTAGTATTAGTCATTTCGTCCGGATATTGATATTCTAAATTTGGAAACCCCGTTTCAACCCCTTAAAAGTTGAATATTTAAAAGCGCTTTCTATGTCAGTTCTGTTACTGTATAAGAAATCTCTTTGAAAATTTGTAAAGTTCTACTCTTAGATTAGCTCTATGGAATATACGTTTACATTAAATTACCAACCCCCGTTCCGCACTTTTAGGGTTGGTATTTTGAAAACTTCGTTGTATAGAAATCTTTCAACAAAAAATTAAGCTTTTTGATTCAGCAGTTTGGAATGTGCCTTGATTAATACATCGAACATTGAATCTCCCTTTTTGACCTCTTTTAATGCTCGCCTACGTCATATTTATAATAAACGTCCTTGCAAAATTTGAACTCTCTGGATCTCAGAACTTGAGCTGTGCGTTGATGTACGAGGATGGATCAAATATAAACGAGCCTTTGTTCATAAAACATTTAGTTTGAAAATTTTCACAAAAACACAAATTTCTCTATTTTTCGACATATCCCCTTTGTTTGATTTTACATTTTTCCCAACGGATTGGTAGTTTTTTCATCTCCACATGTTCATCAGTCTGAAATCGCTCGCCTCCTAGTGATTATTTGAGGGGCCCAAACATGTGGAAATCACACAAGGGGATAAGTTTGGGTTATATGGATGGTGCTCTGACTGAGTCTAGTGCATTTCACTGTTTTGACCTGCGTTTAAGCTGCGATGTGAACTCGAGCAGCTTTTTGATCTTCACTCAGCAACTTTGGGACCCAATGAGCTGAAATTTTTCGGAATCCCTAGTTTTTCGTTATGATTGTGTGGACAGTCCCACAGCTGCTGATGACGAGTTCAACAGATATCTGAAGCACAGTGGCGTGGTGGTCACCTTCAATAAGGTTTCTAACGCGTGCAATGTTAACCGGCTATATACGGACGACGAGGATGATTTACATTTTCGACACGATTACGCCCTTCGTTAAATTCTTTGCACCAAACTTTTACCCGTTGGTTGCCACGAAAGCGTTTCATTTCCGAACTGTGCTAGCAACCTGCGCAAAATTTCAGCTGGTTTCACGTTTTCACGTGTATAAAACTTAATAATGATCCTTTGCGCAACGCTGCTATGCATCTCTTTCTCACTCATTGTGATAGCTACTAACCAAGCAAACACAGCAATACGACGAGTCGTTTCCGTGTCACTTATTATCCCCACTTCAAATTCCTAACGCCCGTATGCGCCTTGAACAACTATCCGGCGCTCAATTTAAAAAGGCTCGTTTAGATTTGATCCGCCTTCGTATTTATGAATTAATTTATCCTTTTTAGTATATCTATATAAAAATTCCTGATTATTTCTGGAACCTTCATATCAATTCATTGTGAGAGTAAAAATGCCGCCTGTATCGATCGCCTCCTGTGACATTCGTTCAATTCTCGGGTAATAAACATTTGTTTGGTTTTCAAGTTAAAAATGAAATGGACCCTTATCAACACCAGGTGGGTACTTTACCCTTCCGATAATCTAAAATTTTTGCATGAATTATTTATACCCAATTTCCTGGTTGGGCATATAATTTTTGTAAAATAGAAGACAAAATCACATAACATTTGCTTTGCAGCCTCCCCAGTTTAGTGAATGTCGTCGTTGTCATTTTCATGACCCTGTTGTCGTCAAGATAAAGTAGCGTTGCGCTGTCGGGAATTACCCTGTAATAAAAGTTGGTCCAGAATATCTTCCTCGGTCTCTTGGAATAAAAAAAAAAGTCATAAAAGACTCAATTTTCCAGTTACTTTCGCTTATCCGATTATTATTATTATTATTATGTCATCAATGTCTGTTACCTAAATGTTACCTAAATCCAATAAGCCGGTGATTTACTGTTTCAATAGTCCTGCTCAACGGTAATGAAATACTTCCCTTCGTCTTTTAAATCTTCCTTGATAAATGTCACTGATTAAATTGAAATCCGTTTTAGGAGAAAGTCAATTTTCTTTTGGTTCTCTTATAGGAAAATTTATTATTCGGAAATGCTCGTATTGTTGGTGTTTCTATTTGTAGTTTTCTATAGGAAAATAGTACATTCTTTCAGTGACAGCACAGGCTAGATAAGGGCACGCACTCGCTTCAGTTTTTTTGTAAAAGGAAATAATTAATTATTCAGTGTATGAAGTATATACAGGGTGGACCACTAAAAACGAACCAGAGAACTTATTATTATGTAAAAAAGTTCAAATTTCGGAAAAACTTTCAAACAGATCAACTTAATTTTGAAGGGGGACACCTTCTCATACAGAAACGGTGATCATATATTTCTTCCTCCCTCTTACACGATAATCCAATCCAACCCTTAAAATTTAAAAAGAGGAAACGGATCCTATTGTTATGCATCATTCGAAAGTCTTTCTTTTAGATACCTACGACACAAAAATTATTAAAAATTATAAAAATATCATTGAAATTAGATTTTTACACTTAATTTACAATTTCATTTTGTGTCCAGATAATCGCCCTAGTAAGATTGGCAGTTAATTTTTTACTTACGTAAATTCGGTACAGAGTTAAACTTAAAGCTAGTATTAAAATTCCACGTAGAAGTTTGCTTTTTTACTTCAAAACCTTTTCTACAGTAAATCGAAAACTTTGGAAAAGTTGCTTTGGGGAGAATAGGAAAGCATTTTTTTTAGAAATACGTAGTTCGAGCTACCTCCTTGAAGTTTTATATGGGTCGTGGTCAACAAAGTTAGGTTCATTTAAAATTATCACAGATGTCGCCTTTCGAAGTTTATCAAAATTGTTTGCGTCTACGAGGGATGTTTAAACCATAAAAAGGGCATTATTGATTTAGAAAAGGTCACATATGAAAAAAATTCTCGAAGTAAATGCAAATGAAATTGCAACTAAGCACCATTTTTAAAGTTTTTATTAGTGATTTGGACCCAAGCAATGCCTACGTTCAGGGAGGTTTCAGCCCTGAAGCTCAAAGTTCCAATTACATTTTTATTTCTAAGGACTTTGAATCACCAGTTATATAAAAAAAAATTAAACACTTGTAAAAGGACTTTGAGAGATAGATACTATGAAGGGTCTCATTGAAGCAAAAGGCCTAAAATAGGGTGAAAATTGAAAGACTTGAGGCACTTGAGAATAATACTTTGAGCACTCCATAGGAACTTAAATTAAATCAAAATCCTGGATTCAGTTGGTTATTTTTTTGTTGTCTTTGTTGATAGACGAAAAGACTTCAAGAACCTTTAAAGAACTTTAAGCCCTTTTTATAAATATAATTTGTAGAACACTCAAGGACGTTCCCAAAAAAATAAATTTTCTTACGATTCTTTTGAAACTTAAATTACACATAGGTACTTATAAGTGTCCTTTATATGTAGGAATTTTTTTCAATCGTTCTTGGGGTAGTAAATTTCTAAATATTGACTATTAAAATTTGCATATTTAACATGTGAACCCTATCCCGATCGATGTTAAAGCGAATGTTTTATTAAATAACAATAGTAATTTTCTTACAATTGTTTTAAAAAACTGAGAACTATTAATTAAAGATATAACGAATATCTTTCTGTAAAAATCACTATGACAAGCGGTATTGGTTTTGTTATAAAAAATATTAAAAATGAGCCAATTTTTATAACAAGTAAAATATTTATTCGTATTTAATATAAATAAGTAGCATATTAACATAATAAACTTTGAATTAACATAAAATACTAGTAACATTTTTTTTTCTCTACATAAACAACACGTATCTAAAGCACAGTAAAAATACGGCAATCTGAAAAACGACGCAATGGAATCATTTTTGTATTTCTGCGCATGTGAGCAGAGACGAAAGAATGTACTGTATCTTAACTATTATTTTATTGTAGTCATGGTAGTTTACATAGAGGGATTTTTTTAACAAGATTAGCACAACTGTTCTTTGGGAACGTCCTTAATAATTAATCAAATCAATTAGTTTCTTTGAAGGCTATTTAAATACGTTACATTTAATAAAATAAACGTATGTAATCAATGTTTTTAGTATGCATCGGATTGTAAAGTGAAGGGTAAAATATCCATCCAGTAATTGATTTCCATTTACTAATACCTACGCGAACATCAAAGATATTGTCAGTAGCTTTTACGTCTTTTACAATTAATTTAACCTATAACATTAATTCATCGACAAAGTGTTTCTAATTATACACAGGTGCTAGTGCTGGTGCTGATATTCAATAAACAAATTGAATTATAATTTTTTAATAATAGTGATCTAATTTCCAAAACGGTTTCTAAAGAAATTCAACTCTAACTGTAACTTTTACTAGTCCTGTTGTCTATCCATTATTATTTTTTATTCCGGGGGGGTGGTTTACCTGAATGGATTCCCTTTGGAATCTGTGGGAAACTAATATTTTATAGTGTATCAGTCGACATTTGATGAGAAAAGTTTTTAGAATTTGGAAAATAGCAGACGTTTTTATGAACACCCATTCTAACTTTCTTAAAGTCCTAGATCGACCCCTGAGTGTAAATTATTGTAACTGAATTATCATATAGTTTTCTTAGAATTTACTCTTAAATTGCCTTTGATACTTCAATAAAATAATAATCAAAATATAACTTTAATTAAATTTTTATAAGCAATGATAGTAGGTACATGAGATTTCTACGTAATAAAATGTTTTAATATTTTTTCTTTTTCAGCCCCCCCTGAATGTGATCAAGGCCAATTGACCTGCGGACAGTATGTTTTCAACAAAACATATTGCATTCCTTCCCATTATCACTGTGATATGACTGTAGACTGTGTAGATGGTACTGATGAAGCTGAATGTAGTAAGTATTCTAAAAGAAATTATAATTATATGCCATCATTTTAAAATTATCTTCTTCATCAGGACAAAAAAATTAAATTATTTATTGTTTAATAACTCTGGAGTTCGAGAAAAGGCAGAAATTTTTATGAACTTCTTTTCTCAGAATTAAAATTATTGGTCAGCCCTAAATATTCGGAAAAATGTTCGCCGAACGTCAATCACGAAAACTCTAGAAAATGTAACAATTATTCAAAAATTCCTTATTTTCTATTGCAGTCCCCAAAGGTAACATCACCTAATAAGATCTTTATATCAAACTACAATTCCCGGTCACATTTAAGAACATCCTGTAGTGATTTAAAGTATTCTCAACATTTTTGAATATTCTGGAATATTCTAGAGTGTTCTCGAAAGATCTTGAAGGTTCTAGAATATTCGCGATCATATTAAATAATTATCGTAATCGTTTCGAAATCATTCTCGAAACATCGGAAACATTCTAGAACATTCTGTAATGATTTAAAGCATTCCCTAACATTAATTAATATTCCGGAACATTCTAGATCATTCTTGACAGATCTTGAAGATTATTGAACATTCTAAATCATTCTGGAATGTTATAAAAAAAATTTTTACTTCCTGGAACATTTTTGAATTCTCGTGAACGTATTGGCAAAATATTTTAGAAAATTCTAATACATTATACTGTTACTTTTTGATTTACCAAAAGCCGTTCAAAACATTTTATCGATATAAAAACCATATTATCTTTTAAGTTAAATCAAATTGCACACAGTGAGCAGAATTTCATCATAGACTACAATTTCATAAAAATTGGTTGAATAGTTCCGAAGTTTATCTAACGCAAACATTGCGACACGAAATTTTTGTAAATGTATAAGATAATATTAAGAAGAAAAAAATATTAATTGGATAAATAATATTATATTAGCTACGTAATACTTAATATATTATATTTCTATAATTTATAAATATGAGCAGATATTGAATAATGATAGGTAGCTGCTAAATTTTTGTTTTGACTTCTCACATTCTGCCTTTCAAAAGTTGGTGTACAAGTAACTAACTGTACAACCTCCCAGGGAAAATAAATTATCATTTTGCTGATTGATACGGTCGAATATCAAAGTCAGTCTGTTGTTTCGGATTAAGTACTTCAACCATTACGCTTACCTTAACAATAATAAAACTTTTGATCTAATGAAAAGGAACACACCTCCAAGCACATTCTAAACTCTTGCTGTTACGTAAATAATTTATCTTCTCATTGTTAACAAAGGCAAAAACGGTTTCGTGAAAGTCATTTATCTGAAAGGTAGGTACCTTACTTGTAAACATTTTGATCCCTTTCAAACCGAACATTACAGTAGGTACCCATTAAATACATATAGATATATTTAAAAATATTGTTTCATGTGATTTATGGTGTTATTAGAAGAAAATGCAATGGGGTAATTCCCCTAGTTGAAGATTCCTGTAGGAAATGAAGGCCTCGTCCTTTTAGAAGGTCCTTCTGACAGAACCAATAAAAAAACTCGATATAGTAATAAAAATCACGTGACGAAAGCGTATTCACTTATACTATTAATTTATTTTAGTGTTAAATTAGTTTCCTACGTTTTATTAAAATATGAGTCATTAAAAAACGGATATCGTTAATTGATTTTTTCGTGTTGGGGTCGATACCACCCCTCCTTTGTAGCATAAGTAAAATTCTCACTAGATATACAGATAACACGATCGTCTTAAATAGAATTTTTAAGAAGTTTTGCAGTTACCATAACGTAAAATTTTCATTAAATAGTTAAACTTGAAATTCGTTGAAAATTCTAGAGGTGAAAACGATTGTCCCATTGATTATTCAATCGTATCACTAAAGTGGCTGAATTTGCTATCGCGAAAAGTGTTCTACACTTCAAAACCTTTTCTACGACAAATCCAAACTTTAAGAAAATTGTTTATGCGAAGGTTGAGAAAATGTTTTTTTAGGAATAGCTCGTCGTCTCGTCTCCTTGAAGTTTTATGTGGGTCGTGTTCTACAAAGTTGCGTATATTCAAAATTGTCGCAGATGTTGTCTTCCGAAGTTTAGTACAAATACGAACGATGTTCTAAAACATAAAGGGGAACTGATTTAGGCATTTAAATAAATATGAACGCCTTCTTGGTATTACGTGAATATAGAAACTTTGGTAATTCTACCTTGAAGCTTACAACCCTCCGATGGCCTTGACCTTGAAATATGTCATTTTTGGGATAATTCTGAGTAATTCAATATATAGGGCACGCTCGCGCCTCTTTCGCACTTTTTTTTTGTTTGAAAATTGAACGTTTTTATTCACTTGCTTCCACGTGTCATGCAGTTCTACTCATCTTACTCACTCTTACATTATCTAACCTAACCCAACCTAACCTTTTTTCATCCCCTCTCTAACTTCCAAACATCTCTTGTCATTCGTAATATTATTGGATTCCTTCACAATATTATACTATTCTATTTTTTAACTTAGAACCCTCCCATGACCTTGACCTTGGTATATGTTGTCAAGGTCAATATAGCGAACAAAAATATATGAATATGGTGGCGCGCTCGTGAATAAAAA
Organism: Agrilus mali; assembly: GCA_029378335.1. Lineage (NCBI taxonomy): Eukaryota > Metazoa > Arthropoda > Insecta > Coleoptera > Buprestidae > Agrilus > Agrilus mali. Next base: position 7,899,288 of record CM055656.1, on the reverse strand, counting down.
GTATAAAAAGAGAGTAAGAAAAGTACTGAACCAACTACCATAAAAACACTTTCTTCATCTTCAGTGACTGATTTTCCTGTAATGGGTTTTTTATAAGTGATATTTCCGCTTTCCTGAAATTGTTTTAATAATTTTTCAAAAACGGCTGGCTTAGGATGTTTTCTTTCGGGAAATTTTTGAGCATAAACTCGAGAAGCCAATAAACAATTCTTATAACATTCCCCAAGGATAAAAATCATATCATTACGCTCCTCTTTCGAATAAATTTTCATTTTGAATAAGCAAAACTTCAATAATAAATATTATCATCTGACAATAAACACCAAAGGCAACTAGATACATTGGAATTTTTATTTAAAAAACTCCAAATGGCGCATAAAACAATTATTTAGCGTTTCCTGAGAAAACGCGAAGACTTAGCTTATGGACACCCTTATACTAATCGATAGGTAATAAAAAAATACATCTCCTGAAATGTAAAAAAATATGGTGTTCCATTTAAATTAATCAAGTTACAACCCCTTAAAGTTCTTACTTAAGTAGTATTAATTTTTGGACACCCTGTATAAGATGAGTGGTTTATTATAATTGGGATATAAAATATGATCTATTGTTACACTTCATTGTAAATTTCGCTTACATAACTTAAATAGTTCTTAAGTACTTGAAACATGAAAATTAGGTTAGATTTTGATAAAATTCAAATTATTTAAAAAACCTTAAGGTTTAGGTGTTATAAACCTTATCAAAACAAACACTTATTTTGATCGAAGAATCCATAAATGCAATAATATACAGGGGGTTCCGTTAAAAAAAACATAACTTTGATACTTTTAGGGCATTTGGAACACCCTGTATAATATGAAAATAATTTTAAAAGGTAACCATAATAGACCCCTATATAGCCCAAAAGTTAAAGTTTTTAAAATTTTCATATTTTGGCCATAATATTCCGTGCCGTATAGCGTGAATAACCCTGTATATTACGAGAATTACTCAGAATGACCACAAAAATGACATATTTCAAGGTCAAGGTCATCGGAGGGTTGTAAGTTAAAAGGTAGGTGGAATTACCGAAACTTTACCGGGGATAAGAATATGCTACAGACACACTTTGTCAATAAATAAAAACCTAATTACCCTCAATATTAATTGAGATGCCTAAAGCATGTTCCTGTTAAAACAAGAATGTTCTCTAAATTTGTAAATATTGTTACAATCGGACTTCGATAACTCGAATCACCGTGTGACGCAAAAAGATTTAATTTTTGGTTAAAAGACAAAGTGTTTAAAGTACGTTTTGATAACAAATAATCGTAGAAACCGAACTTGCATAGTAGGTGCCGCTATTAACGGGAGACGTTAAAATCGTACATTATTAAGGGATTCCCCCAAAAAATTCTACTTATCGAAGTTGGCGCCAAATATTATCTTCCAGTTTATATCAAGATATTCGAGTAGGTAATAGAAGTTCGAGAGTTCGAGTGATCAAGTAAAAATTGCATACATTTCTCATAGTTGACGTTATTGCCAACCAATTTGGTTCGACTCATCAAGTTAACAAAGCTTTACAGTATTTGAAAGTACTTAATCGGTTTCGAAGTGTATTAATAAAAATAATCGATTAGATACTGAATTCTTGTAATCTATTCCACAAACCCCTGGTTTATGATCTAAATGTCCTAAAAGTATTAAATAATTACACCTTCAGCATTTGCCCTTCTAATAGAATTTTTCAGTGAATTAACGTTGTAAACTAAATATAAGAAGATGGTTCGTTGAAGTAGTTGGTCGAGTCGTTTGATGGTTGGTGTAGTATCGTGCGCCGCATTCTCGAGAGTCCTAGAAAACTTCGAGTTCTATAATTGTTTGCTCTATATCTTGGGGGAGTCGTTATCGTAACTTACTAATTTAGTTTATATTACGTATAATATAATGCGAAAGGACCCCGACGAGGCGTAACATTCAAATTTTCCCATTTGAATGCTTTCGGGGCGAAAGCCGGGGAACTCTGGACCAACTATTCCGAATGAAGCTATTTGTCAAGCAAATTGCTGTCCGCGACCGACTCCGGAAACTTCCCTTCGAACGTTATGAATGTGTGAAAATGGATAGAAAGGGAAAAAGCTACTCGATTCACGTTAAATGGCCCGTGTCGAAAAAGTGGCGTAATTTCAAGGGTAACACATCGTCAGTTTGTAAACCTTGGATATCCGAACGAAATCTTAATCGTTCAAGAAATCTCTCTGGCATTAAATCATAATGATCCGTTTCTATATTTTTTTGACCTTTTATGGACTTAAAAAATATATATTGCCTGTTAATAGTTCACCTGTTTCGTTTCTCTTTATTGTAACAAGAAATTCTGGATTTTAGAAGATATTTGTCATCACAAAGTCCAAATACTTCCATCCAGAGTCAATATTCGCGTTTTTATTAAATTATTTCTGTTGACAATGCTTTCAGTTGCCTCTGCGGAACTTTTCCGTCGACAATTTTGCTATAGATACGCTTAATCTTGTTAGTTACAATAAAATGATTTCCCTTTTAACGTCTGATCCGTAATATTATATAAACCGTACAATGTACAGTGTGCTGTAGCGCTGTTTCGTGGCATTTCTGGCGTCTCTGCTGCATATAAGATCATCAAAACCGGTAACACAATGGGCAGAAAGTTGGGGAGTGATGCAGACAAAGCGTCTAATGAAGCTTATTTACCATTATGCGCAGCACTGCAAAATTTCAGTTGTTCCAGAACAAAGGAAATCGCAGTAACTCGGTCTCGCCGCACCACCACCGACTATACGTTTTGTTGTCGCACAAAATCGCAAACAATTTTCTCAAATATAAAACGGTCCTTCTATAATAAGACGACCGCGTTTGTTTAGTTTAACCAATTACTCTTGTCCTTTTTCTTATTACTTTCTTCCTCTACTTCTTCCGGTCGGTTATGAAGGATACGAAGAATCCTCCCTGCTTAAAACTATATCCTTCACAGTAGCGGCTCCGGATTGTTCACGTAAAAGGTACATAAAATCAAGTTAAATAAAGAAACACTTATCCAAGTTTATCTTTTTCACAATTTTAGTAAATATTCAGCTTGAATTTCCTTATAAGTAAGTTGTTTATATTTTAAACGTAACGAAATTTATCATACATTTATTCGAAAACGCACTGACGATCACATCTGCAGTTTATGAGCAATATAAAACACATGCTCATTCGTTAGGTATATTAAAAATCATAGAAGATATTGGAAATACAGAGTTTCCCACATTCAGTGTAATGTAACGAGTGAACGGAGCAATAATACGGTCTTTGCTCATCAAACATGCTGCGTCCCCGTGAAGGAGCATTGGCCAAGGAACCCTCTCCCAAACTGTGAATAACTACGTAATAAAATAAGGGCGTTTTGAATTAATTTTATCTCTAAGTTAACTTAAATCTCTTATTCTGTTCTTTGACCAAGATGGTTTAGAACCAACTTGAAGACAGAATTTTTAACATTATACAGTTTCTTGAGGTGTTAAAGGTCAATAACGTCATTTAAAAATCCTAAAATGACTTATAGGTTTTTATTTAAGTCAACTACTTATGAGAACAGGGCTAAATGGACAATAATTTCGTCGACGGTCTTAGAAATAAATCTGCCATCTTTGGACAATCATAGATGAAAGTATTATTTGTAAAGTTTCTTGAGGTGTTAAAGGCTTGAAGGTCGATAACACAACGTATATGTCTTAAAGTGTCTGGATGATTAATATTCGAGTTAATTGGGAAGTGGACAGAGCTGAATGGACTAAAATTTCATCGAAGGCCTTGCAAATAAAATATATGCGTCTTGATAAGTTTATCGAGGTGTTAAAGGTCAATAGTTTCAATTGAATATCTTAAAATGACTTGAAGGTTTAGATTCAAGTCAGCTGTAATAAAAACAAGGTTAAATGGAACCAGAATTTCGTCGAAGGCCTTTGAAATAAGCCTGATATCTTTTGACAACCATAGATGACAATATTTGTAAAATTTTTTGAGGTTTATAAGCTTACAGGGGGATAAAAATACATACTTAAATGTTTTAAAGTGATTGGAAAATTTAGATTCAAGTCTGTTGGGCTAAATGGACTAAAATTTAGTCAAAGGCCACCTGCTATATACTTTGACACATTAAAAATGATACTTTTGAAACTATTTACAAAGTTTCTTTATAACTCTACCAAGGCTTGGAATTAAGTAAATTCATATATAAGAATTCATCAGAGGTTCTTAAATTGGATCCAATAATGTCATACAAAGCAGAGGATGATTTTCTATGGTTAAATCGTCATTTCCGCTGCATTTCCTCAATTCTCGTTGCGATTATTCATTGATTGACTCCAGTTTTTCAATTACAACGTTTCGACCACATTGTAGAGTAAACCTTAGCGTCTAAGTGTGCCCATATATCTACCTAGTACACCGTATACATCCATAAATCCACTTCTATTTTTGACAAGTATTCATCTTAAATTTTTTTGTAGGTATCTAATATTTCGTCTCACATATTTTTAATTTTTTAAAACGTAACTGATACAATTATTTCATCATACATTAATTCGAAAACACATTTTACTATCACACCTGCAGTTTACGAGCAATCTAAAACAGTTGCTCAATGATACTATGAATCATTAAGGATTCTCGGTTATCCCACATTAATGTAATGTTAATCAACTGTCTACCTAAATATGAATATCTACATAATAATTTAACAATGTTTTTTATTTTCTCCCGAAAAATCGATTGATTTGTTTAAAAATTAATTGAGGTGCAGTTGCTCAATTGCTATTATTGGAGAACCGCCATTGCTTCTTTAAATATACGTAATACACTGATAATATTTTCGGTTTTTTTACAATAGGTAATCTTCAAGTTTTTAGAAAAGGTTTGAACGATAATTTTGTTGACGAGGAGTTTTTCTCGTTTTTTCGTTTCCAGACCAAGTAAAGGGAAACAATGAGCAACTCCCTTCGTTCCTTCTTATAAAGCTTTTTAACTATTCTTTAAAAATCCTTTTTGTACGTAGGTACCGTTATTAAAGTAGATCTTTCGAAGAGAAGAAATATATTAGGCCCGCTGTTTAAAATGGGAAAAAAATAATTAACAAAAACTCGAAAACAATACATTTTTGCCGCATTTTAATTAAAAAAGAAAACAAAAGTACACCTGACTCGTTAGTCATTAATTTTAAATAGATTATCTCTGGAATCTGGAATTAATGGAATTCCGACAACAACTCCCCTGTTTTCAATCTTCAAAATCAAGGCTAATTATTCCTTAATTAATGCCGAAAGAATTTTCATATCTTTAAAAATAAATTACCAAATTGTGACTCCGCAAATTCAAATGGAGAAAAACAACAAATTGAAACAAGAACTGTAAATTGCACTAGAATTATTTTTTTACAGTGATGTACACAACAAAAAACTTCTTGGGAAAATTTTAATTTATTCGTTTTGTTAATTTCAAAGTTAATGAAAGCATGTAGTTTATGGTTTTAATTTTGTCCGGGTCAGTAAAATTACTTTACATAAGAATGCCTGGAACTCTATTTACTTTGAATTATTACATTCGGAATTTCGACCGATTACAGAGGACAGACAATGCGAAGCACTATTGCAGTTAAATTGCATTTCGCGCGGTTTATATTTACGATGGAACGTGCGTTTTATTTCGGAAATTTAATAAGAGTATCTACGATTGTAATTAGGTTGTGATTACCTTCAAAATTTAATTAGGCAAAATATGAAACGGGTCGGTGAAAAGCAAGAAAGATTTTATTATCCCAGATAACCACTTTCTGGACTTCTTTATGACAGTTAATTAGAAAATTATATTCGGAATTTAATATTGTAACTTGGAAGAAAGAGGAAAGCCCAGTGAAAATTTCCAACTGAAGGGAGGGAGCAAGGCTGATAAGAGCCAATTTCAGATCTCTTAAGCTCTAAATGAAACGAAAGTCAAAACTTTCATAGCAATTTTGCTTCACCTCATAAAAAGTATCTTCAAAAATGAAATTATATTTTATAGTAAATGACACCAAGCAATAGAGATAATTGAAATTTGTTTTTTTTACAGCATATCGTAAATGTCAAGCGGACGATTTCCACTGCAATGACACTAACAATAGCGGCCCACGGACTGCAGATCCTTGTGTGCCGAAGGAAAAACGCTGTGATGGTTACTTGGACTGTCGATCTGGAAGAGACGAACTCGGATGTCCTGGAGGCGGTATCGCTTGCAGACTCGATCAGTTCCGATGTGCAAACAATAAACGGTGTATCGACATGAGCAAAAAATGTGACCACAGGGACGATTGTGGAGACAACTCAGACGAACAGGGATGCAGTAAGTAAATAAATCATTTCATAAAAAGATAGATAATAGCGTAAAACTTCATGAGTAACTATTCAATGGATTATATATTTATATGAACGGTCAGAGAGTATAGCATGCATGAAATGCCCCCCAGGGAAGCACGTTAAGAATATATTTTTTTGTTATTATTTTTATTCTACAGCTTAACTTTTACAATAATGCAAAACATTAAAATTATGTATCGTTATTAGTTTCTAAGATATTAGAAATCTATTGCCTAAAACATAAAATACGTCACTTAAGAAACACTGTATATCATACAACATGGAAAGGGGCTGTTAATAAAATAAGTCACGCTAAAATTAACTTTTTTTGACCCCCCTCCCCCCCGGTTGTCACACTGTGTCACACTTTCTGTGACCCCCCTGAACATGATAAATTTTGATTGATAATACACAAATTTTGATAGTCAAAAGTATTTATTTTATATTCATAATAAAATTTAAATAAATTAATAAATATCTATTGTAACGGACAAATAAATAATATTTCTATTTATCAGAAGTGCAAGGATTCTGTAAAAATTCAGTAAAATTTTTTATGAACGGCGAACGTCACGTTGCCGTAAACCCCCTGTCCCCCCTTGTCACATCTTGTCACACTCAGCAAGACCCCTTCCCCCCTTGTATGCGAACGTATTTTATGAACCGCCCCAAAATAGTTTTTTGGTTATCCTTCTGCAATGCTCGTATATGGGTAGTAATTATATTTTTTTAACCGTTTTCTACCCTTGACAAAATTTTGAAAGAAAAATATGTTAACGTAGGCGTAGTTTCTGATTCCTAAACAACCCTCTCCGCCCTTTTCATATGTTTACAAGTTTTTTCTGGGATTGCATAATAAACATATTCGTCAGCCTTTTTTTAATAAATTAATTACATACTCTAAAGCGCATCGTTGAATTTTAATTTATACTTGTGTTACTCTCTTTCAAGTACTTCGGTCTAGCTCGTTATATTAACATAAAGACAGTGGAATATTACGTTCGTTATTATTTTGCGTTCTTTAACTTGAACCAGATACTCACTAATGTATGTATGTAAAAATATCAATGTATTCCTACAATTGTTAGTTACCTGATATTATTTCTGTGTTGGAATCATCGTTGTTATAGCAACTATTAATATTTCAAAGGATGAGTTTCGATCGTATACATTGTTATTTTCGAAAATAGAAGGAAGATAAATAATTAAAATGTATTGCTTTGGTAAGCACCAAATAAAGGGAGTTTTTATTAAGTACTTAAAAGATTAAAAAATTAACTTCCCTTTATAGGTGTTTGTAGAATGTTATTTTTCTTTTCACACTCGTGTGAATTCTTTTATTCGACTTTTTTCTTGTCCTTATTAAATTATAAAATCAGACAGTTGACCACCCATTTTTTTATGAATCCAACGATATCAAACAATACAAATGATGTACACTTTTCTAATCTTCCTGTATTCTTTTTTACAGATTTTCCATCCTGTCATGGGGGCCAATTCCGTTGTGCCAATCAACTGTGTATTCCCGCTTCTTATCACTGCGATGGTCATTTTGACTGTACCGATAACTCAGACGAACAAAACTGTACAGTTATTGCTTGTCCCGATAACAGATTTCTTTGCCCAAGGGGAACCCCCGACGGAAAACCAAAATGTATTGCCAAATCGCAGTTGTGTGATAGTAAACGCGACTGCGCCGACGGAGCTGATGAAGAATCTGCTTGTTGTAAGTAAACATTATTGTTAAAAAAACTATTTCATTTTTAAAGATACACCTACAAGAAAGTTTTCACACCACCAAACGACGTTTTACTCATCTAAACATTTACTATTATTAATTCAAATTTATTTTTGATTAATTCATTTACAAGTCTTAATAATGGCAACGAAACTTCGTAAAGCTAATTTAATAAATATATTCTACTTTGAATTAATTATCTAAGAAAAAATATATTGATTTTCCTTTCAGCAAAACTGTCATGTCCATCTCTCGATTGCGAATACAAATGTCAAGCGTCGTTAACAGGAGGTGCTTGTTACTGTCCAGAGGGCAGAAAATTGGCATCAGATAATCGCACCTGTGTCGATCGAGATGAATGCGCGGAATGGGGTTACTGTGATCAAATCTGTACTAACACCGATGGCAGTTACGTTTGCTCGTGTGCATCCGGATACGTTTTCAAAAATAAACAAAGATGTACGGCTGTAGATACCGAGACCCTCGAAATATTTTTCGTCCATGAAAAAAATGTTTTTAAAATGAACAAGACCGGAGAAGAACTGAAAGTGATTGCTAATACCACAGGCGCTAGTGGACTTGATTATCACTACAAAAAGAACTTGTTATATTGGTCGGATATTAAAACTAGAAAGGTAAGTTTATTTTACTCGTGATTAAATTCGCCAGAACTCACTTAAATCGTTTATTTGTATTTACAGATCCATTCCCAACAACTTACGGGACCAATTAGCAATCCCCCAATGGTTAGCGAAGTAGATATTACTCTACCTGGTACCTGGTCACCAGTTGCAATAGCAGTTGATTGGGTAGGAGACAAACTGTATGTTGCAGATTCTGTGGGTCAAAAGATAGACGTGTTCGAATTAACGGGCAGATGGCATGCCATCGTCCTCGGTTCGAACTTGACCAATCCTGCAGATATAGCACTCGATTGTCTAGTGGGATACATGTTCGTAGCAGACAGTTCTCAAGTACTCCGAGCCAACATGGATGGCACTGATCCTCGTGCCATAGTATCTGAGGCAGCATATAAAGCTTCAGGAGTTGCTCTGGACCTGATAGCAAAACGTGTTTATTGGTGCGATTCACTATTAGATTACATTGAAACTGTTGACTACAATGGACAAAATAGATTCTTGGTTGTACGAGGACAGTCAGTACCAAATCCATCGAGGTTGGCTCTTTTCGAAACCAGAGTGTATTGGACCGATGGAACTAAGCAAGGAGTTATGTCAGTGGACAAATACGACAAAGACAACAGAAGCATCCTATCAATTTATAGGACGAGGACAATTCGAGATCCCAAAGCGATCAAAACTATTCACAGACTAAATCAACCTGCAGTCAGTAACCCTTGCGGGACAAATAACGGAGGATGCCAAAGCATGTGCATCATCACCCATACGCCCTCCGGTTTAGGTTACCGATGCGCTTGTAACATTGGTTGGAAGTTGAGGTCTGATGAATACAGCTGTGATATTGTTTCCGAATTTCTACTTTATTCCCAACAAAGGTTTATTAAAGGAAAAGTGCTAGAACCAGTGATAGGAGGTTTTAGTGATTCCATGTTACCTGTTGTATCTCGTAGAGCAAGATTCGTAGGATTAGATTTTGACGCAAGAGACGAGCACATTTACTACTCTGACGTATTACAAGACGTTATTTACAGGGTTCACAGAAACGGAACGGCTCGCGAAATTGTTCTAGCCTCACAGAATGAAGGCGTCGAAGGATTGGCAGTTGACTGGATGTCAAAGAATTTATATTATATTGATAGTCGTAAAGGTACACTTAACGTCTTGTCAACTAGAAACGTAACTTATAGACGAACTCTATTGAAGAATCTTAAAAGACCAAGAGCTATTGTTGCCCATCCTAACAAAGGTTATATATTTTTCTCGGAATGGGACAGGCCAGCCAATATTTCTAGGGCACACAGTGACGGTACAAATTTAATCGTCTTTAAGAATGTTACACTTGGTTGGCCCAATGGATTGGCTATCGACTTTGACACTGATCGACTCTATTGGTGTGACGCATTACTCGATCACGTCCAACATTCGAAATTGGATGGAAGTGACATTAAAACCGTTAACTCGAGACTTATTAGACATCCTTTCAGTATTGTTATATTCAGAAATTACATGTACATTACCGATTGGAGACTGGACGCTATAATAAAACTTAACAAACTCACAGGACAAGAAGAGGAAACATTAGTTAAAGAACCTCAAACTAATCGATTATATGGTGTAAAGGTGTGTTTTAACATCAAATACGTTTTTATTTTTGTTTTTATGAATTTTTTTGCCACATTAGATTTACAGTGATCAAGAACAACGCGTGGACACGTTCCATCCATGTTGGAACAACAATGGGGGCTGCAATAAGTTATGTTTTGCAGTTCCAAGGAATGATTCAAATACATTGATGTCCAGATGTGGATGTCCTTATGGGGAACGTTTGATGGCAGATGAAAGAACCTGTCAACCTGATCCAAATCATGAACCACCAGTACAAGCTTGTCCTAATCCTTGGGACTTTACATGTAACAATCAGAGATGTATTCCAAAATCGTGGGTTTGTGATGGTGATGATGACTGTTTGGATAACAGCGACGAAGAACAAAACTGCACAAGTAAGTGTTGATGTCAATATTAATTTTTTATTCAAATAATAAATAATATTGAAAATTCTAGGCTCAATTAATCGAAAATTTTAAATTCTTATCGCGTTGAATGTGGTTTTATAACATTAAGGAGTCTTGCAAAATTTATTAATATATTTTCCGTTTTTAGAGCCCACTTGTGCTGCTAATGAATTCCAATGCAAATCTGGTCGTTGTATCCCAATTATATTTAAATGTGATGCCGAAAACGATTGCGGAGACTTTAGTGACGAAACGGGTTGTGTTAATGTCACTTGTGGATCGGTACAGTTCCAATGTGAGAACGGCAGATGTATTCCAAACACTTGGAAATGTGATTCCGAAAACGATTGTGGTGACGGATCAGACGAAGGAGATCATTGTGCAGAGAAAACGTGTGCATACCATCAGTTTACGTGTCCGAGAACTGGCCATTGTATACCACAAAGTTGGGTTTGTGACGGCGATGACGATTGCTTCGATAAACAAGACGAAGAAGACTGTCCACCTGTTACCTGTTTACCGTCCCAGTTTAAATGTGCCGATTTACGACAGTGTGTCCAAGAAAGTTATAAATGTGACGGTATTCCTGATTGCAACGATGGAAGTGATGAATTCGGTTGTCGTAAGTAATCAGTTTTATCGGTAACAACGGCTTATATTAATTACTTTAAATAACCTGCCTTCTATGAGACTAGAACTTAACTAGAACTGGAATATTGAAATTGCTTGAATATTATTGGAGGCTTTGCTCTCACCCCTTCCCAGTCCTTCATGATTCAGTTCTATTTTACTAATTATTCCCCATTTATATAAACGTTTAAATGTTTATTTTTGAAAAAAACAATTTTATTTCCATTAGCATCAATTGCTCCAAACCAGTGCAATAGCGAGAAACAATTTCAATGCCAGTCTTCAGGAATTTGTATACCAAGATCATGGCATTGTGACGGAACACCAGATTGTGATGACAGATCTGACGAACCTGAATCTTGCGGACAAATCGACTGCGCTCCCAACTTTTACAAATGTGATAACTCAAAATGCGTTTTTAAGGTAAACAAGTGCTTATTAATAATTTTTACGCTAATGTGTAGTAATTAATTCAATCTTTTAATTCAGACGTATATTTGCGATGGCAACGACAACTGTGGAGATGGATCAGATGAAAGTTCTAAACACGCTTGCAAGAAACCACCATTTAGATGTCCTGATGGTCAATGGGCTTGTCCAGGTGTCACTGAACGTTGCGTCAATCTTACCAGTGTTTGCGATGATAAGATTGATTGTCCAAATGGTGCAGATGAAGGATCTGGGTGCGATTTAGCACAATGTTTACATCAGGGCGGTTTGTGCTCTAATGGATGCAAGCAGACTCCTTTGGTAATTAAGACTAATATTTACAATATTCATTAAAAATATATATATATATATATATATTTGACTTATGTACAAAAAACATATCAGTCAGTGGTAATACATTGAAATAAATTGAGAAATAATAAATTATTTTAGGGTGCCATTTGTACTTGTCCAAAAGGTGAAAAATTAGGAAATGACAGTTTTACATGTGAAGACCTCAACGAATGCGATCCACCGGGGGTTTGCTCTCAAACTTGCGTTAACACTAAAGGTTCCTATTACTGCGAATGTGTTCCTGGGTACCTGTTAGAAAGAGACAAGCATTCTTGTAAAGCTATAAGTAAGTCTCTAATTTTACTAATTGTAAGTTTATTGTTACTAATCACTTTATTATTTCTTCGTTCATTACAGATCATAGTGCTGCTTTCCTTATCATCTCCAATCGTCATTCCATTTTGGTAGCCGACTTGAACGAACAAGGTTTAGAACGAGTTCCTATCATAGTTGAAAACGTGGTAGCCACAGCTTCAGATATGCACACTGGTACTATTTACTGGTCTGACATGAAGTTGAAGAAAATTTCGAAATTAGACAGAAGCAGTCAGCCTAAAGATGTAATATCAACGGGACTGGATCTCGTTGAAGGGTTGGCATTTGACTGGATTGGTAAAAATATATACTGGTTGGATTCCAAACTAAATACCATTGAAGTTGCTAGAGAAAATGGATCTAATAGGATAGTGCTTCTGAAAGAAAATATCACGCAACCTAGAGGAATGTGTTTAGATCCTAGCCCTGGGTATGTCCTTTTATTACTACATATATATGGAAAATTATTAATTACAAGGTATATTTTTTATTTAGTGCCCGCTGGCTGTTTTGGACTGACTGGGGAGAAAATCCTCGTATTGAAAGGGTTGGAATGGACGGCACAAATCGGTCAATTATCATAAATTCCAAGATATATTGGCCGAATGGTTTGACCTTAGATACAGCTAACAAACGGGTGTATTTTGCCGATTCAAAACTGGATTACATCGACTTCTGTAACTACGATGGTACTGGGCGACAACAAGTCCTAGCAGGAAGTCACTACTTGCTTCATCCACATTCTCTTACACTCTTTGAAGACACATTATACTGGACAGATAGACAGTTAAATAGGGTTCTTTCAGCTCACAAATACAAAGGTAATTACTCACTGAAAAATGTTTTTAAACTGTTTCAGTGGTTTATTGACTTCATCTCATCAATTACATAACCGTTAGTGAACATTTAAAATTTGTTGTTGCTAATAACGAAAGAACAGTACATAATTTTTACCAATTTACCCGGTTATTTTTACATATAATGCTTGTACTAATTATTATTTTATTTTCAGGTGATAACCAGTCTGTTGTTTCACATTTAATTTCTCAACCACTGAGTATCCACGTCCATCATCCTTCATTGCAACCAATTTCTGATAATCCGTGTGAGAAACAACCATGTCAACAATTATGTTTGTTATCTCCTTCTTCATCTTCTGGGTATACCTGCAAGTGCAAACCAGGATACCGAATTAATGGTGGAAATTGTATCGAAGAAGAAACTGCTTTCCTTATGCTTATGCGAGGATCACAAATTATCGATATTTCGCTAACACCGAATGATAAAACTTCAGGATTTCTTACACCAATTGTTGGCGTCGATAATGGTTTGCAAATTGATTATGATCGAAAAACTGATACCATATTTTGGATTGAAGGAAAGGAAGAGAGTGATGAAAATGTAAGTCATTTACTAATGGTTTGTTGTATTTAGTGATTTTAAAAGAAACCACTTTTAATTATTACAGTGTACAATTTGGACAATTCCTTACGGTGGGGGAAACAAAACACAATTTCTTGGACAAGATTCAGGAATTGTTGGTTCACCAGCAGTCATCGCATTCGATTGGGTGGGAAGAAATCTTTTTATTGGTAATCGCTTGGCAAGTAATCTTGAAGTAGTAAAAGTTGATGGCAAAGTCAAGCATCGCTCTGTCATCCTCGCCAACGACGGTAACGCAACATCTGTTGCAAAGCCGAGATCAATGTGTTTGGATCCACTGGAAGGAAAAATTTATTGGACAGATGAAGGCGGATTCGGTGTACCGCAAAAAATTGGTAAAGTCAACATGGATGGCACAAAATCTGTAGTACTCTTAAATGACGTGGAAAGGCCAGAAGCAATCACGATAGATTTGGAAAATAAAATTCTATACTTCAGTACGCAATATCCCCCTGAAGTCATATCAATCGATGTAAACGGAAATAATCGTAAAAGTATTTTAAGTGAAGAAGATGGAATATCAAAACCAAAAGCATTAGCCGTCTTAGACAAAAGATTATTCTGCCTGGACCCCATTTATGAAAAACTGTTTAGAGTAGATTTACCAACTGGAAGTCACGCAAGAAGTATAATTGAAAACGAAGCTGACCTAAAAACGTTTACAATTTATAAGAAGAGACAATTAATTGCTCACCCTTGTTCAGCCAATAACGGAGGTTGTGAACAGATTTGTTTACCAAACGAAGGTAAAACTCGTTCTTGTGCTTGTAGCATTGGATACAAAAAAGAAAGTGAAACTAGTTGCACCCCATACAACACGTTTGCAGTAGTTTCTCAATTAGACATGACACGAGGATACAGCTTGAAAGACAGTGCAGAAGCAATGGTACCAATAACAGGACCTGGTCATCACATCTTACACGTTGACGTTCATTATCATGACAACTGGATTTATTGGGTTGAATTCAACCGCGGCCCCTGGAATGGCATATTTAGAATCAGACCAAATGGCTCAGAAATACAACCAATTATAAAGGACGGTATAGGAAGCAACGGAATTCGTGGAATTGCTATTGACTGGGTTGCCGGTAACCTCTACTTTACAAACGTATTCCCTCATGAAAATTATCTAGAAGTTTGTTGGTTGAATGGAAAAAATCGTAAAGTATTGGTTAAAACAACTGCAGATGCTCCCAGAGAACTTGCAGTGAATCCAGTAAAACGTTTGTTGTACTGGATTGACTATGGTCAGTATCCAAGAATAGGAAAATCATATCTAGACGGTTCTAATTGGGTTCCCCTCGTCACATCCGGAATTAGCAACCCCAGAGATTTAACAGTAGACATGATCACCAACGACGTCTACTGGGTCGACTCAAAGTTGGATACAATTCAAAAAATTTCCTTTAATGGTGGCAATCGTCAAATCATTCGACGAAACTTGCCTAATCCAATGGGTATCGCAATTCATAAGATGGAGGTCTACTGGGTCGACAGAAACTTGCAGACTATCTTTAAGGCATCAAAATTTATCGGCAATACCAGTTTGCCCACTCGTGTTCGAAACAATTTACCTAAACTTCGTGACATCGCTATTTTCGCCATTGAAAATCAAACTCCAGATGACAACAATCCTTGTTACAAACTTGGAAATGGCGGTTGTGAGCAACTTTGTTTTGCACTACCTCCCGATGCTCAATCTGGAATCAATTTAGGATATAAATGCGACTGTGCAACAGGTCAATTGGCAGCAGATGGCCGTAAATGCGAATTTGTGAACGAATACCTCGTCTTTACCACAAGAACTGAAGTTAGGGCAATAAATCTGGATGCTGCTATTACATCAGTGCCATTCAATCCCATTACAAATCTAACTAATGTAGTTGGAATCGATTTCGATTATAAAGACCAACGACTACTTTTCACTCAAATTAGACCGTGGGCAAGGATTGCTTCAATGTCGTCAACCAATCCAACGTCTACTGACGTCCATAACATTATTAGCAAAGGAATAAATCCCGAAGGAATAGCATACGATTGGACACAAAAGAAAATCTACTGGACCGATTCCTCGAACCACAGCATATACGCGATGAATTTGGATGGAACTGATTTAGTGATGATTGCTAGAGTTGAAAGACCTCGCGCAATTGTAATTGATCCGTGTAATGGTACCTTGTTCTATACCGATTGGGGAAAATTCGGAACTTCGGGAAAGATTTTCAGAACCACTATGGCCGGTTCTCTGAAAAAAGTTATTATAGATAAAAACTTGGCACAACCATCAGGCTTAGCAATCGATTATGATGATCAAATGTTGTATTGGACAGATGCTGTAAGGGAGAAAATTGAGCGATCCGATTTAAATGGGCAAAACCGGGAAGTTTTAATAGCTGCAACAATTTATCCATTCTCCATTACTGTTTTCGGAAAACATATTTATTGGACTGATCTGCAATTGAGGGGAGTATACAGAGCAGAAAAATATACTGGTAAGTCCCTCTTTTAATTTAATTAGTTAACTTTAAGATAAAAAAAAGTTTATATAAAAATTGCCACACTTATAACTTTTTTAGGAGCAAATATGGTCGAAATGGTTAAAAGGCTTGAAGATAGTCCAAGAGATATCCAAGTGTTTTCAGTTTCAAGACAGAAATGTCAAGTCAACGCATGTCATATAAATAATGGTGGATGCGCCCAGAGTTGTCATCCTGCTCCAAATGGCACTGCA
Source organism: Agrilus mali (assembly GCA_029378335.1). Taxonomy (NCBI): domain Eukaryota; kingdom Metazoa; phylum Arthropoda; class Insecta; order Coleoptera; family Buprestidae; genus Agrilus; species Agrilus mali. The sequence goes on along the minus strand of CM055656.1, from coordinate 7,882,597 downwards.
GAATGCAAATGTGACGACAGTTTCAAGATTGTAAACGAAGGGAGAATGTGCGTGGCTAAGAATTTGAGTTGTGATTCAAGTAAATTCTACTGTAGAAATGGCAAATGTATTTCGAGGATGTGGGCTTGTGACGGCGAAGACGACTGTGGTGATAACAGTGACGAAGATAACAATTATTGTGGTATGTATGGTATATACACTTTTTGTTTATACCTAATTGACCAGAAACAGTTTTTGTTATTGAATATTTTCCTTAATTTTTGTGTTTTATTTCTTGCAGCATTCCACTCATGTTCACCAAACGAATTCCGTTGTGCAAACGGTCGGTGTATATTCAAATCCTGGAAATGTGACCATGAAAACGATTGCAAGGATGGATCAGACGAAAGAGATTGCCAGTATCCGCCATGTGCCCCAGGAGAATTTACTTGCGCCAATTACCGTTGCATTCCACAATCACAGGTAATTTGAATTTGTCAAAGTCAATAACCATTGCTTGTAGTTGTTATATTCGTACAAACAATTTATTTAATAGGTTTGTAATGGAGTAAACGACTGTAAGGACAACACTACTTCGGACGAGACCCACGAGCATTGTCCTCAAAACACTACGTGTCCTGTAAATCACCTGAAATGCGAGAAGACAAACATTTGCGTAGAACCATACTGGCTTTGCGATGGCGATAATGATTGCGGAGATAATTCTGACGAAGATCCTTTGCACTGTGCTCAAAGAACATGCCCCCAAAACAGTTTTAGATGCCCCAATCACCGATGTATACCAGCTACATGGTAAGTTCTTGTTGATAAATTAGTTTTCTTTTCATCAAAAGTTATTCGCTAGTATTTCAATTATCTTTTTTAACGATATTTTATATATTATAAAAGTTGCAACTTATTTTTGTAGGTATTGTGATGGTGACGATGACTGTGGTGATGGAGCTGATGAGCCACCAGAATACTGCAAAAGCGAAGGTCGTACATGCTTTGGTGACCTCTTCACTTGCGACAATGGAAACTGTGTACCACGCATTTATATTTGTGATGGTGATAACGACTGTTTGGACAATAGTGACGAAGATAATAGACATCAATGCAGTAAGTTTTCCGCAAAACTGACAGAAAGTTTGTTTATTAATTTCATTTTACTTATTAAATTTCAGATAACAGAAAATGTGACGAGGAAACAGAATTCACTTGCGAAGCTAACAAGGCTTGGGGCCGTGCCCAGTGTATCCCACGAAAATGGCTGTGCGATGGTGATCCAGATTGTGTTGATGGGGCTGACGAAAACGCCACTTTACACCATTGCAACACTCCCCAACCCTGTAGCGAAGAACAGTTCACATGCGGAAACGGAAGGTGCATTAACAAAGTAAGTTGGCGAACTTGTTCTTATTTATGTCAGTATTAATAAAACGTTTTTAATTAATAAGGGTTGGCTGTGTGATCATGACAACGACTGTGGCGATGGGACTGATGAAGGCAAAGAATGTAACACAAAATATAAAACGTGTTCCACACAGGAATTTACTTGTCAGAACTTCAAATGTATTCGTAATCAATATCGTTGTGATGGGGAGGATGACTGTGGTGACAGATCAGATGAAGTAGATTGCAGTAAGTCATAACTTTTTATTTTTTCTATCCTAATCTTTGTCTTACAGGCTTCTTTTTTTTTTTTTTTTTTATTTCGATGTTTTAGTATCCTTATGCTTTTGTGTATATTTTTTGTTTTATTATAGAAAAGAACAACAGTTCATGCAGTCCAGGACAATTCACTTGCAACAGCGGACAATGTATTGACTATCAACTTGTATGTAATAAAGTGCCGGATTGTAAGGACCAATCTGATGAACCTTTGCATTGTAATGTGGATGAATGTACTAAAGTGGAAATCCATCAATGTGGACATAAATGTGTAGATACTCTAACTGGATACTATTGTGAATGTAATCAGGGATACAAGTAAGTCATAATGATCAAAAATTAAAAATTTGGAATCACTACTTTATTGATACCTTTAGTAATGTGATTAACAGGAATATGTTTTTAATTGCAGATTATTGGAGGATGGAAAGGCTTGCATTGATATCGACGAATGTGTGGAAACCCCCGAAGTCTGCTCGCAGTATTGTTCCAACACTCCCGGAAGTTACTACTGTAAATGTAATGAACAATTTTATGAACGGGAAACTGACGAACACACATGCAAACGGAAAGATAAAATCCAGCCATGGCTCGTATTTACCAACAAATATTACATTCGCAACATGTCAGTTGATGCATCCATGTACAGTTTAGTTCACCAAGACCTGATGAACGTTGTCGCACTTGATTACGACATTATCAGCCAAAAAATGTACTTCTGTGACGTAACGGCCAAGACAATATTTAGGTCAACGATTGGAGGTAACGGAGAAAAGGAACCTGTAATACGGCACGATTCACACGGACTGGAAGGCATTTCGATAGATTGGATTGCACGGAAATTATACTGGTTAGATAGGCATTCGAAGAATTTGGATGTGGCAGAATTGGACGGTACCAACAGAAAAACTTTAAAAACTGGAATAGCCGACCCAAGAGCTTTAGTAGTTCATCCTGGTATCGGTTACATGTTCTTTACCTCGTGGCATTTGCAAGCTTATATTGGTAAAATTGGGATGGACGGATCTAATTTCACCAGAATACTGACATGGGACGATGACATTGCTTGGCCTAACGCATTAACTATTGATTTCTTTACCGATCGACTTTACTGGGCTGATGCTCATTTAGATTACATTGCATTCTCAGATTTAGACGGTAAACATCGGCATGTAGTTCTGTCTGGATCGTCTGTGCCACATGTTTTTGCCTTAACGCTATTCGATGATTACATTTATTGGACCGACTGGAACTTGAAAGCTATAAGTCGAGCGAACAAATACACCGGAAAGGACTACAAACTTTTAAGAAATACGACCCACAGACCTTATGATGTCCACATTTTCCATCCTTTAAGGCAGTTACCATACACGAATCCATGTGGAGCTAATAACGGTGGATGCTCTCATCTTTGTCTTATTGCTCCACCATACGAATCTAGTTATCTAAATATAGAAGGTTATGGCGAAGAAGGTGCAACTACATATAAATGTGCATGTCCAAACCAATTCTATTTGGCTCAAGATGGTAAAACTTGTATTGCTAACTGTACCGAAGGACAATGGAGGTGCGGAGGGAAAGATGAGAAATGTATTCCTTGGTTCTGGAAGTAAGTAACATGTTAGATTTTTCACTAGTATAGCGAAGTATATTATATTTTATAAACTTAATTTCATTTTTATATGTTCCTTGCAGATGTGACGGCGAAAAAGACTGTAAAGACGGATCTGATGAACCTGCCACATGTCCTCAAAGACAGTGCAGAGCTGGGACGTTCCAATGTAAGAACGGAAACTGTACACCGACGGCAACTATCTGTGATGGAATCGACAATTGTGGAGACGGTTCAGACGAACAAAACTGTAACATGGCATGTCCTGAATTGGAATTCAAATGTCGCTCGAACGGTCGTTGTATACTGGACAGTTGGAAATGTGACGGTGATGCTGACTGTAAAGATGGATCTGATGAAGACCCTACAATTTGTCATAACAGAGCTTGCGATCCAGAAACCGAGTTCTCGTGTAAAAATGGACGCTGCATTCCAAAGTTGTGGATGTGTGATTATGACAACGATTGCGGTGATGATTCCGATGAACCAGCGTATATGTGTAGACAGAAAAATTGTACCACAGGATGGCAACGGTGTCCCGGTCGTGCTAATTACAGGTGCATTCCTAAATGGCTTTTCTGTGACGGTAAGGACGATTGCCGAGATGGATCCGATGAATTGCCAGAAAATTGTCCAAAGTGTAATTTGGAAACTGATTTCAAATGTAACAATAACCGCTGTATTCCTAAACAATGGAAATGTGACTTTTCTGACGACTGTGGTGACGGAACTGATGAACTTGACAACATGTGCAAAGGAAACTATAGAGAGTGTTCAGAGTCCGAGTTTAGGTGCAAGAACGGTAAGTGTATATCGCAAAGATGGAGATGTGATCATGAAGACGATTGTGGTGATGAATCTGACGAATTGGGATGCAGTGGATTTAAATGTAAGAATGGAACGTTCCAATGTACTTCTGGCCATTGTATTGCTGCTTACTTCCGTTGTGATGGAGACAGGGATTGCAGAGATATGTCTGACGAAATGAACTGTCCACCAAGGTAAGATACAACACTTAAATCTAAATTTAGGTTTCTGTAGTCATTAGAAAATCATCTACATTTTTGTTTTTTTTTTTTTTTAATTAGATATCCTGGCGGTAGATATTGTCCAGAATCTCGGTTCCAATGTAACAACCACCTTTGTATCAGTCAAGCAGATTTGTGCGACGGTACAGATGATTGTGGAGATGGTTCAGACGAAAGCCCTGATCTATGTACTAATTTCAACTGTGATACTTTACGAAGATTCCAGTGCACGAATCACAGGTGTGTTCCAAGATATCAACTTTGTGATGGTATTGATAATTGCGGAGACGGGTCCGATGAAAATAACATGACACTGTGCGCGTCGAAAATCAAACCGTGCAACGTTTACACCGAATACCAATGTGCAAACAAGAAATGTATCAACAAAACGCAAGTCTGTGATTTTGCCGATGATTGCGGTGACAGTTCTGATGAATTGGGATGCCATCACACTAACGTTTGCAAAGATGCTACCAGGGGAGGCTGTGAACATCAATGTACAAACCTAACAGATGGTGGATATATTTGTACTTGCTTTGCTGGATTTATTATTTCAAAAGAAAATCGTAAAAAATGTAAAGACTTGGACGAATGCGCAATTGGTACTCATCATTGCTCCCAAATTTGCACCAATTTGAACGGAACATACAGTTGCTCATGTAATGAAGGATTTAAATTATCAGATGGTCTTTCTGGTGTCTGCAAAGCTGAAGACGGTGACGTTACATTACTATTTGCCAACGGTCCAGAAATAAGATCGTACATTCTCAAAAACAAAGAAGAAAATGACATAATAAGCGAAGAAAAACGAATCGAGGCTATTGATTACAATCCAGAATCTGAAATGATATTTTGGGCAGATAGTTACGACAAAGCTATCAAACGTTCATACATGGCCAATGCTCTCAATGGACAAGCCCAAACGGGATATGCTCAAGATTTGAACATGAAAGGAAATGCAAAACCGACGGCCCTAGCTATAGACTGGATTGGGGACAATTTATACTGGACTGAAACGGATAGATTCGGTTCTAAACCAAAGGGACGTGTAATGGTTGCAAAAACCGATGGTCGATACAGAAGGGCGCTTGTTAGTCTTGGCTTAGAAAGTCCCACATCTATTGTAGTAGATCCTCAGCTTGGAAGAATGTTCTGGACAGATGCTGGATCGGCACCTAAAATTGAAGTCTCGTGGATGGACGGTTCCAAACGAAGGCCATTAATAACAGAAGAAATAAGGCATCCAGCTGGTCTAGCCATAGATTATGCAATGGAACACACTTTATACTGGGTTGATACAAAACTCAATACCATCGAAACCATGAAGCACGACGGTTCTAATAGAAAAATAATAATCAGAGGAGAAATTCTGAAACACCCAATATCGTTAGATGTATTTGAATCTGACTTATTCTGGATTACTAAGGATACTGGTGAGCTTTATAAGCAAGACAAATTTGGTCGTGGCGTTCCAGTACTTCTCCAAGGAGATTTAATTAATCCATCCAGTGTAAAAGGTACGTACTTTATACTATTTATAACGTACTTCTTACGTGACTCGAAATTGTGTCCAAAACGCAACGTTAATAATATTTTTTTTAAATGTTCAAATTATTAATCAAACATTGGTTTCTTATTTTTTCCAGTTTACCACAATTTAAGATATAACAGGACTATCAGCAATTCTTGCCGAAACAACGAGTGTTCTCATCTTTGTTTATTAGTACCGGGAGGTCACAGATGCACTTGTCCTGATTCCACAGTACCATCTCAGAGAAGTAAATCAGAAATACAGTGCGACGCTGCCGTCGAGAGGCCTCGACCGGCCCCCAGAGTTTGTCCATGCAGGAATGGCGGAATTTGCAAAGAGAGTGACACTGGCGATCAACTTAAATGTGAATGTCCTGTGGATTTCAAAGGCGATAACTGCGATGTGTTCGTCAGTTACACCAAAAGTGCTATGGCTTCAAGTACTACCGCTATTGTTGTACCCATTGTGGTTATACTCTTGGTTCTTGCTGCTGCCACAGGTGTTTGGTTCTTCTTGAGAAAGAAACCATTGTAAGTATAAATATTAAACTAACTTTAATCCTGCTCTCTAACATTTTATCTCATTCTAAGACGTTTGATGTTTTAAACTAATTTTCTTTTTCTGTTCAAGTGGTAAAGGAACAGGACTCGGCAGCCTGACAAGCAGCCAAAGTGTATCATTCAGACAAGGAAGTAACGTGGAATTTGGCAACAATACATTTACAGGAACAGGTACAGGACCAGGAGGGGTTGAACCGATGGATGTTGCATACAGTTTAGATCCACTTGGGAACAAGACCAGGGACTTCCACAATCCCATGTACGACGCAGTACAAAATAATCCTGATGCAGTAGGAAACGGAAGTTCAGGTAAATAAATTGAAACTGTATTAAAATACTAATTATATATACGTAATATTACATGTAACACATGCACATCTCATTAAAGTATGTTCATTGAAAGAAGATTGCGAGACGATTGGTCACGTCGGATTTATTAGTGCTACAAAATATTAATTTCTCTTTGTTTGTCTAGCGTTGTACGAAGTTCCAATCGACTTAAATAAAGCAAAAAGTGAAACATTCACAGAACCCCCCAGTGCAATAATAGCACCGTCTAGTGTAACCCACAAATCATCGCCCCAAATTCAGGTGCGACATCGTGAATTGGACCCTGCATCCGACACAGGGAAAGATACACAAAAACTAGTAGAAGAAGACTGCTGATATATACAGAATAAACATTCCTTGGTAAGGTTGTACTGGTTAATACTAACGTATGTCAAAAGTTAGTGGTAAAAGTAAAAGCAAACAGAACACAATTAATTCTGAACAACAAAACAAAATCAAGAAAAAACCTGTATTATTTATTTTTATTATTAATTATTATTAACAACTCATTGCGTGAGTAACAGTATAGTTTATTTTTTATTATTTTGTTTGAAAAAAAATAGGTGCTGAAAATGTTCCTCTTTTAAACAGAACTTCCTTTGATACGACAAGAAATTCACATAATATTGTATTTTATTGTTAGATGAAATGTTAACACGTTTTTAAATTTTAACCAATCGATTTGCGAGCGAAAATATTATTTTTGGACTATAGTTTATTATCGGATATATAATCTAAAGAGAAAGTACTGCAACTCTAAATAGCGTTAAATTAATAATATTTTTGTACTGTGGTGTAGGAGTAAAAAAGTACATGTGTGGTTTATCATTAAAAAATCGTCAGCACTTTTCATTATAATCACTTGAAAAACATCTAAAGTGATCTTATTTAACGCAAGTGCCATTCGTTTTTATTGTGAAACAAACAAGAACTGTTGAAAAGTGCTGGTAGTTTTATTGTATGATGACGCATTTGTAAAACTGAGAGGTAGGTACGACGATTGAACATCTTTTTAAACTAATTAATTATTATTGTAAATATAGAAATAAGAATCTGTATTATATTGAGTGATAAGGTATTTAAATTCCGAAAAAATAAAAGAAATGTTAAGTGATGTTTTACTTCTCGAGTCGTCTTCTTGTTATTATATATCGTAATCGTAATAAAAACATTCCAGTTATTCTGTATGTTGAGCTGTTGCAGAATTTTTATTAATTTGTTGTCATTTTGTTACTGGCTTTCTATATAGAAATAAATAAATATTAATATAAAATATAATTCAGTTTTTAAAAGAAATGTAACTACGGTATTTTGTAAAAATAAAAAACTTGTTAAGCCAATGATGTTATATAATTATACCGTCCCAAGTATGAATTTTTATGAAACCTGAGCGTATAACGTGTAAAAGTCCAATTTTTACATTTTTTCAATCTAAATAAAACGTATTTTAGGCAAAGTTTTTGTAATTTTTGTCTCTGCTATGTACTTAATTATATAGCATATTTTTAGTGTGTCCTTGTCTTGTAGAAATGTCAAGTATTTCTCGCACTGGGAGCAATCAATTGTAAAACTAAATATCAATATATAATTTGTTTACAAGATTGTTTTCTTTATTGAAACTTTAAGGACAAACTCCTAGACTTTCGTGGGGTTTCGCAGATGTCTTTGACTGTTTCAGCTTGTCCGCAGAAGATATCCTAGATGATCAAGGAAAAAATATTGACCAGAAGCAATTTGGCACAGTACAAATGAAAGAGCCTAAACCTCATACTAAAAGTGCAATAACATTTCTTGAATAAGCCATGTAAGTTGAAATGTTAATCTAGATATTGTTAGACGGTTATAGGTATATTATATAAATTCCGTAGTTCCACCTATCAGATAATGGCAGAAATTCGAAACATGTATAGAAATTATAAAGCATGGATGGCCAGTATCATCATCATCTGTATATCCACACTGTTGTGTTCATGTTCATTAGTCATTAGCTTACCAGCTGAAGTAAAAGGTGAGTGAAAACTATATACGTATATCTTTTTTTTTACTTAATACATAAGGAAATACATGCATCCTACCTAAGTACCTATTATTAAATTTACACAAGTAACGGTTGGTGTCGGTTTGTATTATGGGACGAATAAAATTAGAGTAATATATTTAACAACCAATGTTAGGGAAAGTTTACATGAAAATATTGACTTACAATTAGACTGCCTTTTTATGTTACTTTTGTGCCAATTCATTCCTTTTAAGTGAAAAATTAATTATAAAAATGCTATGATAAAACATCTAAAATTCAAGTCAAAATTACTGCAGAGTACCTTTATACTACACATTACTATTTTATTTATAATTTACTAGCAGCAATACCCGGCGTTGCCCGAGTAAGAATATATTACACGTTTGGTGGAACATTCTAGAATAAAACATTGTTTTACTTCTTAGAACATAGTTGACCTCCCTGTAACATTCTAAAAAAATCTGCTTCATTCTCATCCCCACTCTGTGCTGTTTGCTGGATGGGTAGTGACATCAGTAGACATCTGGCGGGGATGACTAATCGATTGATAATAGTTGATCAGTTATCGACCACTGAGAGTTGAAGATTATTAAGTACTAATATCGCTATTAAACAATTTCTAGTTCAGTCACACTAGAAGTAATACGACAATTGGGAAAAAGAAGTTGGTATTACTGTTTTATATAAAATTTTATAAAATACTAGCAGCAATACCCGGCGTTGCCCGGGTAAGAATATCTCACACGTTTGATGGAACATTCTAGAATATTCGCGAATTTAGAACTACGCAGAACATCCTATACTGATTCAAAACATTCTCCAACTTTTTTTAACACTGAAACATTCTTGAATGATCCTCAAGATTCTGGAACATTCTTGAACATTTCCAAATCGTTCTGAAATGTTATAATAAAACATTATTTTACTTCTTAAAACATTTGAACTGCCTGTAACATTCTAAAAAAATCTGCTTCATTCTCATCCCCACTCCTTGCTGTTTGCTGGGTGAGTAGTGACATCAGTAGACGCCTGGCGGGGATGACTAATTGATTATTACAGTACTAATATCGCTATTAAAAAATGGGGGTTGGTGGTAGAAGGATGAAAATTAAGGGTTATATGTATTTTTGTATGCTGTATCATAAAAAAATAAAAACAAAAATTTTGTCTATAAAATTAAAAAAAAAATTTAGGACGCAAAACATTAGGGAAGAAGAGAAAATTAAAACATTTTTTTTAGTATAATAAATTAAAATTAACATAAATAATAAATTTAAACAAAGCAATATACAACTAAAAACTAACTAAATATTTAATCGCTGCAAAACGTGTCATATAATTTATAGACTAAACTATAACTATTATTACATTATTCTTACCTTGCTTATTTTTTTAACAATTTTTATTAATAGATTTTTAGTTTGACATACATTTTATTTATGTCTCTCAATGTAGCCACATTCTTTTAATTAATTGTTTGTTTATATATTTAATTATAAATTTTTTATATGCTCCTTATATTGTATTTTTAAAGTGTGTTTTTAACTACTGTACTGCGATGTATTTAACACTGTTTTTACCTATTTATAATTATTATATCTATATTAAAACCAACATTCACCTGAGCCAAGTTTTTTATCTGCAATTTTATAATAAAAAACTTTTAAAGATATTTCAGTACAATCAATAATTGATATTAGAACAATTGATCATTTATCGAAGAATCCTACAATGCAAGCCGAAACGTAACATGTTTTACAGTAAAAAGTTTTACAACTCTTAAAAGCAGTAATTTTGATTCTGTATTAGTAACTAGAGAGAGAATCGAGAGAATCTTCAGAAATATTGAAAGCAGTTATTATTTAGTTAATTATATTATCAATTTTATTAATAAAAGTTTCCGGTTGTCGTTTATAGCGCCACTACATTTTTGATTGCAACCTACTATGCATTTTTCTATGGTTATGTCATTAAGTTAACCGAAGTTCGAGGTTATTTTATTTTATTTAGTTTTGTGTGCGTGTTGCGGTTGTGATACTAAATTTTGTTTTTTATTTATTTAATAGGGTAGTTAATCCTTTTCTTTTTCCATTTGTACAGATTGGTTAACGAATAAGTAGGAATTGAAGTCATTTTAATAATCATTTAATCGACTTCAAAACTAATAGTGCTGTTTCTATTGGATTTGGTTTGCTGTGAAATCTTCACCTTGCAACATCATGCAGTTAATATTCGAGGGATAAATGAGAACAACGTGAAATATCCTGCACATAATTAAGGTAAGAATAAATTAGTTTGTTGTAAATTATTCATTATTAATCTGTTGCCACCATATATTTTTCAGGGCTTCGTTGGAGAAGACGAAGAAGATCCATTCCGTAGTTAGATGCTTATTTATTTGAATTATATGTCAATTGTAAGTAAAATGGCAGGCAGCTAACGCCTATTTTTAATTTTTCCGATTTCAGTCAATTTTTTAAGCGTTTTTCAATTTTGTTTTCTATTTTAATTATTTAATGGTGTGGTTAGTGTGTTTTTGTTGTCTATTTCTACAGATTGAGGGACGAATTAAGAAGCTATAAAGTAAATTTTGAACCTTCTGGAACACATTCGCTACAATAGAAATTGTTCATGGATTTCACTTTTTTGGACTGTTGTACGGCTAATTAAGGATCTGAAAATGAAAGCATACAACTCCAACCGTAATTGGACTTCACTGCATCAAGAAATTGTCCACACTGCAAGAACAAGACATTTGCTGGCTGGCTGGATAACTCTACCGCTGCCACATGAACATCTTATTCTGCAATCAATTTAAGGTAAGAATATATAAAATAATTCATGTTGATTGCTCATTATTAATCTGTTGCCAACCTATCTATCTCAAGTCAACACTGGAAAATACAAAGAAGATCCATTCCTGAATATTGTTTTAATGTAATACAGTAGACTTCCGATTCTCCGGATCCCGATTAACCGGAATGCTGCATTATCCGGAATGATATCGATTTTTAAATCCGCCGTTTTATCCGGAACTGGAGTGATGCGGCTCCCGTTTATCCGGAATTTTCCTAAACTAAACTGTCTACTAGTACATTTGGTTAGTCCAAATGGTCAAAAGAATGTGCCTCGGTATACAACACCCTCTGAAGGACATCTTTCAGATGGTGTTGCTCGGTGCCGCCCTACTGGACCGCACCCGACCCGTTAGTTGATAACGGCATATTTTATGTCTGTTTATGTTAGGCACAAGTGCAACACATGCGGCCGAAATCTTTTATCTTTTTAATTGACCATAGAAACTATGTCTTCTGCTGATTTTGCTGTTGCTAGAAAGCTAGTGGCTAGGTAAAGAGCTTAGTGCAGGGCTGCAAGTTGCACAGATTATTTACATATGTAATAATAAATGTTCTTCAATAAGGTCTCATAGTTTCCGTCTCCCGATTCCGATTATCCGGAAAATTCGGTCATCCGGAATAGGTCCGGTCCACATTATTCCGGATAATCGGGAGTCTACTGTAAATGTTTCTATAGGTACGTTACACAAAAAAACTCTTGGATCTCATACGTGTGTTGTGGGCCCACCGATGGTACTATAGATGGTAGTGGACATGGATATAAAAGCCACAATGTACAGAATCGTCAAGGTGTCTTTCTTTACTATTGGAAAACATGATTGTGCTGTCTACTGCAAAGGAAGAAAGAATTTGTGTGATAATGGGTAAGTGACAACATAAATTATAAATACAATTTGATTTAAGATCATAAACATTAAGCAGAGTTGAGTTTATTCGTCAAGTACAATTTGTAACTTTGTATATTTATATTATTGCAGTTTTTTAATGATCATAAATATGCAAATAATCTAATGTTTCAGCCTCTAATACTTGGAAATTGAGATTCATAATGAATGAACTAACTGTAGGTAATAACAATACACTAAATTTCCACTAATATTTATTATTGTTAACCACTGTTTCATCCTACAATGGCGTCTTCAGAAGTACTGTAATTCATACTTCTACTGAAGATGTCATCGTAGGATAAAACAGTTGTTGACAATAATAAAAGTTAGTGGAAACTTTGTGTATTGTTATTACCTACAATTAGTTCATTCATTATGAATACAACATATGCAACCGTTATTTACAATAATATTATGTCACGTTCTATAAATACATCTACGATTTTAGGATTTGCAACGACCGAATGTTTATGACTGCAACATTGACGTTTGATATTCTCAGTCTTATTATTATTGTCGTGAAAGGCACGCCTCGTCGCCATAGTAATATTTCACAATTTTCTTGCTTCTCGGTTCGCTTTTTATTTCATTTTAATTAATGCGTTTTTATTTTCCTTTCCTACAGATTGATGGATGAACGAAGGAGCGATTAAGTAAAATTTGAGTCTAATGGAACACATTCACAACATTGGAAATTGTTCATGGGTTTCACTTTTTTGGACAATTGGGCAGCTAATTTAGGATCCGCAAGTAAGAGCATACAATCACAACCCTATTTGGACTTCACTACAACAAGGAATTGTCTACACCCTGCAACAACAACATATTGATTGGCTGGCTGGCTGGACGACTCCTTACTGCTGCCACATGAACATCATAATCTGGATTTAATTTAAGGTAAGAATAAATAAAATAATTAATAATGTTGATTGCTTATTATTAATCTGTTACCACCGTATCTGTTTCAGGTCAACGCTGGAGAAGACAAAGAAGATCCGTTCCGTAGTTAGATATCTTTTAATATTAGGTATTTTGCTTTTTTTAAATTAGTCTTAATTTTGCATGTTCTCTTGCTTACCTCTTCGCTTTGCTTACTGCAATTCTTACTATCACGCTTCGCATTTACCCTATATGATCCACAGGATTCAACGTTTCGTTATCTTGCTTGTTCCTTCTCATCTATGGTTCGAAGCGGAGGCAGCCCCGAGCGACTTGCCATAGACTAAGCTTTTTAGTTGTTCTTTGAAGTGTCTTATACACTTCTCGCGGTCTACTCGAACGTCACTTCCTTTCAGAATTTTTGGTGTGGGTTATCTGGAATAGAAGCAATAGGCGACTGCCCAGCTCTCACAGACGACATCTGTCTAATCTTTTCTACCAAAATTCTATTAGTATTTGCCGTTAGACCTTTGTAGTTTAGTTGGTTAATGCACTGCACTATTCGCTTACAGGTAAAGGTCACCGAAATAAGACATCATATTGTTTTACTTTTCTTGTATTCTCTTTGATATTTCGTTTGTTTTCTTGTCTTTTTCTCTTACAGGTATTTATTTGTCATTTTATAAAATGTTATGTCAATATTTTATACAATATATATAGGACAAAAAGCTCCTCTGATACTTATAATTTTTCCAAATTGACTTTTTGGCACATTTCTTACAACCAAATTGAATTTTAATAATTAGAAGTAACTGGCGGATAAGGGTGTAGCTATAAGGGGCTGATGTGGAGGCTACAGAGTGTTAGATGGGCTTTTTTGCTCCAAATATAACGTTTAAATATTAATATAAAAGTTTATAAGTTTTTCGTGTTGTAATAAATACTGAAAAAGAGTTAAAAGTTGTTGGTAATCGTATTGTTGAACTTGTGGGAATATTAATTTAACTCTTTTTAATATACCTAACAATACAATAATGTGAGAAAATCAATTAAGTACAACGAACAACAACTTGCTCTCTTTTCTTGAGTATTTATTAAAATACGAATGACTTGTAAACTTTAAAAATTACAATACAGCTTATGTATTTTTTCATAATTTATTGTATTTGATTTGCTTTGTACTTTCTCTTTTAAATGTTTCATTTTGTACTTTATAAATTGTTCATTAATATAACAATTTTATGTTAAATGTTATTATTTTGACGTTAATTTCTGAACTGTAGTGAATGTATCATATGAGTCTGAAGTATTACAGTGTTACAATGTATAAGTATTATAAGCAGATATTATTGGTAGTCGTACTAAATTAACTTTGTCGTATTGTACATGTAGGAGTATTAATTTAACTCATTTTAATATACCTACAAATACAATAATATGAGATTAATTAAGTGCCACAAACAACAAATTGGTGTCTTTTTTTTGTAACTTTTTATTACAACATGAACGACAAACTTTTATAATAATATGATTGAATTTAATTTCTTGTGTATTACTTCAGGTATTTTATTTTATTGTTGTTAAATATTAATATAATAACATTAATTTAATTTCAATCAATATTACAATAGTTCGTAATTGTAATTTTTTTATTAACAATTTTGTACGTCCGTGAGGCTACTAAAACATTTTTGTAACGGTAACTAAATGTGTTGGGGATAATTATTCACCCCTCATTTTGAACATGAAATTTTGTCATTCTTGATTGTCAAAGTTTAGATTTCTGTAGCACCTTCATTTTTTAAGATCCATTTACCAAATCTTCAAAATTTTGTCTGAAGATGCTAGGAACAAAATCTACTTAGTAAAATGTGTTGGGGATAGTTATCACCCTTCATTTTGAACTGGAAATTTTGTTATTCTTGATTGTCAAAGTTTATATTTCTGTAGCACCTTCCTTTTTTAAGATCCATTTACCAAATCTTCAAAATTTTGTCTGTAGATGCTAGGAACAAAATCTACTTAGTAAAATGTGTTGGGGATAGTTATCACCCTTCATTTTGAACTTGAAATTTTGTCATTTTTAATTGTCAAAGTTTAGAGTGCTGTAGCACCTTCATTTTTTAAGTCATATACCAAATTTTTAAAATTTTGTCTGTGGTTGCTAGGAACAAAATCTACTTAGTGAAATTTGTTGCGGATAATTATTCACCCCTCATTTTGAACATGAAATTTTGTCATTTTTAATTGTCAAAGTTTAGAGTGCTGTAGCATCTTCATTTTTTAAGATTCATAAACCAAATCTTCCAAATTTTGTCTGTAGATGCTAGGAACAAAATCTACTTAGTAAAATGTGTTGGGGATAGTTATCACCCTTCATTTTGAACTTGAAATTTTGTCATTTTTAATTGTCAAAGTTTAGATTTCTGTAGCACCATTTTTTAAGATCCATTTACCAAATCTTCAAAATTTTGTCTGTAGATGCTAGAAACAAAATCTACTTAGTGAAATTTGTTGGGGATAATTATGCACCCTTCATTTTGAACATGAAAACTTGTCATTTTTAATTGTCAAAGTTTAGAGTGCTGTAGCACCTTCATTTTTTAGGAGTCATATACCAAATCTATAAAATTTTGTCTGTAGATGTTAGGAACAAAATCTGCATTGTCAAATTTATTGGGGGTGATTATTCAACCCCTTATTTTATGCTTGAATGTTTATCAATTTTAATTGTCTAATTTAAGAGTGCCGTGATATTAACAGTTCTTAAAATTTAACTATTAGATCTTAATAATTTTGTCTAGAGACGATAGGAAACAAATTGTTGGGGTAATTATTGTTTGGACATAATAAAAATTTACAGATTCTGAAACATCTACAATTTCAACATTTAATTGCCGAATTTAATACTATTATTTTTTTTTTAATTTGTGTAATGATATTTTAAGGGTAATTATTTTCTCCTTGTTTTGGGCTTTTTTTCTCTTCTTAGCATCAAAATTACAGGTGTAACTTTTACCTTTTTCATATTTAATAAAAAATGTAGTTACATTTTCTTATAGGGGTTATTTTACAACCGCTTCTGTACTTAATAATAATAATTTTCAATTATCAAAATTTATTCCAGATATTAATTATTTTATCTATAGGGAAACCGAAAGAAAAAGTCATATTTTTAATTGCTATTTTATTAACTAAATGTTTATGTACATCAATAACAACAACATATAATACTTAGGTATTTATTTATCTAGGGTAAAATAATTTTGTAAATAATATTAACATAAATTATAGGGTATCTTTGAACACACAGTATAAAATATACGCGAGAGTACTAAAACAATTTTGTAACTTAGTAGAATTTTCAATTTGAACCTAGTTTACTTCCTATCCATAGATGGCGCCGTGGAAATTGTTTGAAGCAGTTTGACAATCGAGATATTATGGACTAGTCGCAAGACACTATAGGGTTGGAGGTCGGGGACGGTGGGGGTCTACCTTGCAATCTGAAAGGCGCCGCAGGCGCCTTTCAGATTTAAGACACTCATCCTGAGCTATGTTGGTAGACCTCCACCGTCCCCGACCTCCAACCCTATAGTGTTTTGCGACTACTCCATAATATCTCGATTGTCAAACTGCTTCAAACAATTTCCACGGCGCCATCTATGGATAGGAAGTAAACTAGGTTCAAATTGAAAATTCTACGAAGTTTAAAAATTATTATGAAGTTAATATGTATATGTGTAAGTGTTTTATGTCTTGATGATGTTTTTCTATTTGTATACAAATATTAATTTGTTTGAAATAAATGGCTGAAATAAATACGTATTTGTTTTTTGTAATAAGTGACCAAATGAAGTACTTCTGAAATAATTGAGTGATATAAATAAGTCATTAAGAAAATTATAAGAAAAAAGATAAAATTATTATTATTACATACTTAGTGTTAGAAAAGTGACGAAGTGAAAAGTTTCTGAAACAGCTGTATGTGGAGTAAGTTACTTAAATATATTTGAGAATAAGCAAGGGTTTTAAGAAATTAATTTAATGAATGCGTAAAAGATACAAAATTGTTCTAAAACAAATACTGTGAAAAAAGATATAATTCAATTTAGAAAGTCTTTATCAACCAATTGTACCTACATATAAACAAATTTAATTTTACAATTTTGAGAAATATTTGGAAGTGTTTTTGTATTTTCAAGTTACTTACAAAATAATAAGAACACACAACTAGGAATAAGAGATACAATATTACGTTTAACAAGATATTGTTAGAATTGAGACAAAATTATGTACAGGGCATCAATCATATAGTTCTACAAACACAACAATATAAAAATAGCAATTTTAATATTTGATAAATTAAAAAAGTTATGTCGTTCGTATTTTAATAAATACTGAAGGAAAGAGAGAAAGTTGTTGTTCGTTGTACTTTATTAATTTTCCCACATTATTATATTGTTAGGTATATTAAAAAGAGTAAATGAATATTCCTAGCAGTACAACAATATGAGTAAATTAATTCAGTTCGACTACCAATTACTCCTAACCCTTTTTCAGGATTTATTACAAAACGAAAAACATAAACTTTTCTATAAATATTTAAACGTTTTATTTGGAGCAAAAAAGCCCCTCTAACACTCTGTAGCCTCCACATCAGCCCCTTATAGCTACACCCTTATCCGCCAGTTACTTCTAATTATTAAAATTCAATTTGGTTGTAACAAATGTGCCAAAAAGTCAATTTGGAAAAATTATAAGTATCAGAGGAGCCTTTTGTTCCAAATACATCATCTAAAATATTAACATAACAGTTTGTAAAATAACAAATAAATACGTGTAAGAGAAAAAGACAAGAAAACAAACGACATATCAAAGAGAATACAAGAAAGGTAAAACAGTGATGCCTTCGTTCGGTGTCCAATAGTTTTTGTTTGAGGCACTTAATTGATTTTTTCACATTATTGTATTTGTAGGCATATTAAAGTGAGTTAAATTCATACTTCTACATGTACAACAATACGAAAAAGTTAATTCAGTACGACTACCAATAACTTCCGCTCGTTTCTAGTATTTACTTCAACATGAAAAACATATAAACGCTATATTTGGACTAAAAAGGCCCCTCTACTACTCCGTGGCCTCCACAATTACCCCTTAAAGCCAACCCTTATCCGCCAATGTATTTCTAATGATTAAAATTTAATTTAGTTTTAATGTTTTTACCAAAAAGGCAATTTAGAAAAGTTTTGAGTATCAGAGGGACTCCTTTGTTACAAATTTATCGTTTAAATATTAACATAATAGTTTATAAATACAAATAAATACCTGTAAGAGAAAAATATAAGAAAACAAATGACAAAGAATAAAGTATGATGTCTTCAGTTTTCGATCGATGTCCCTTACCTGTAAGCGAATAGTGCAGTGCATTAACCAACTAAACTACAAAGGACTAACGGCAAATACTAATAGAATTTTGGTAGAAAAGATTGGACAGATGTCGTCTGTGAGAGCTGGGCAGTCGCCTATTGCTTCTATTCCAGATAACCCACACCAAACAGTCTGAAAGGAAGTGACGTTCGAGTAGACCGCGAGAAGTGTATAAGACACTTCAAAGAACAACTAAAAAGCTAAGTCTATGGCAAGTCGCTCGGGGCTGCCTCCGCTTCGAACCGTAGATGAGAAGGAACAAGCAAGATAACGAAACGTTGAATCCTGCGGATCATGTAGGGTAAATGCAAAGCGTGATAGTAAGAATTGCAGTAAGCAAAGCGAAGAGGTAAGCAAGAGAACATGCAAAATTAAGACTAATTTAAAAAAAAAGCAAAATACCTAATATTAAAAGATATCTAACTACGGAACGGATCTTCTTTTGTCTTCTCCAGCGTTGACCTGAAACAGATACGGTGGTAACAGATTAATAATAAGCAATCAACATTATTAATTATTTTATTTATTCTTACCTTAAATTAATTCCAGAATATGATGTTCATGTGGCAGCAGTAAAGAGTCGTCCAGCCAGCCAGCCAATCAATATGTTGTTGTTGCAGGGTGTAGACAATTCCTTGTTGTAGTGAAGTCCAAATAGGGTTGTGATTGTATGCTCTTACTTGCGGATCCTAAATTAGCTGCCCAATTGTCCAAAAAAGTGAAACCCATGAACAATTTCCAATGTTGTGAATGTGTTCCATTAGACTCAAATTTTACTTAATGGCTCCTTCGTTCATCCACCAATCTGTAGGAAAGGACAATAAAAACGCATTAATTAAAATAAAATAAAAAACGAACCGAAAAGCAAGAAAATTGTGAAATATTACTATGGCGACGAGGCGTGCCTTTCACGACAATAATAATAAGAGTGAGACTATCAAACGTCAATGTTGCTGTCATAGATATTCGGTCGCTGCAAATTCAAAAATCGTAGATGTATTTATAGAACGTGACAAAATATAATTGTAAATAACGGTTGCATATGTTGTATTCATAATGAATGAAATAATTGTAGGTAATAACAATACACAAAATTTACACTAACTTTTATTATTGTTAACAAGTGTTTTATCCTACGATATCTTCAGTAGAAGTATGAATAACAGTACTTCTGAAGACTCCATTGTAGAATGAAACAGTGGTTAACAATAATAAATATTAGTGGAAATTTAGTGTATTGTTATTACCTACAGTTAGTTCATTCATTATGAATCTCAATTTCCAAGTATAAGAGGCTGAAACAATACATTATTTGAATATTTATGATCATTAAGAAACTGCAATAATACAAATATACAAAGTTACAAATTGTACTTGACGAATACACTCAACTCTGCTTAATGTTTATGATCTTAAATCAAATTGTATTTATAATTTATGTTGTCACTTACCCATTATCACACAAATTCTTTCTTCCTTTGCAGTAGACAGCACATTCATGTTTTCCAAATTCTGTACATTGTGGCTTTTATATCCATGTCCACTACCATCTATAGTACCATCGGTGGGCCCACAACACGCGTATGAGATCCAAGAGTTTTTTGTGTAACGTACCTATAGAAATATTTATTACATTAAGCAGTATTTAGGTTAGTAAAATACTTCAACATAAACATTATAAATTGATTATCAAATAAGACTTGCAATTGATGCTTGAAACTAAGGTGAATTGACAGAATTGGAATTGAATTTGACGTCCTGAAATGTCCTGAAACATGCTTAAAACTTGAAGAAACAAAACAGCAATAGTGTCTAAACTACCCACCACAGTCCAATTTTTAATTAAACAGAAATTTTTGTTTTTCTCAACATCAGTAAGAGAACTTAATGTTGTTTGTATTAAAATTGTTATACTGATCGACAATCCATTCGAAGGATAATTTTGTACATGCTTACATCAGAAAACGAAGGAAATAAAATAAAGAAGTAATTGTTGGTTTTGGATTAACCTTATTGTCTCCTACTCAAAGTAAATAGAAGTGACGAAAAACTAATAATGCTTATTGTATTTCTAAAGGGTTTTTTTTGGATTAGACTTCATTGTGTATAATTTCACGGACCCAGCAGTTTAAAATAGGTTGGCCCAACTGGCAGCCCTTGATCTGCTTGATAATCTCGATTCTTTATGACATTTCGGTGACGTCAAATGTGTAGTAAAAGTAATGTTAAATGGTAATTAATACGGTCAGTCAATTCTGCATTTTTATAATTTGAAAGTGATTTTAAGTTAGAATTCTAAGTTTACCAATATTAGTGTTTTTTCTTGATATCAGTCATTATTTTTGAACGGTTTTATAACGAACTACTTTCGCGCATTTTTGATATGTCAGCTCCAGTAGTAATAAGTGCTACAGCAAAACATACTGCTACTGTAAGTGCTTTTTAAACAGTCAATGAAATATTTCATTTATCTATTTTTTAGTTAATTTTTTTTCATGGATTGGGAGATACAGGGTATGTAGTTAGGGTGTATAATATAAAAACGATTCTTCCTCATTGAACTATTTTACAACTTCATTTATTTAAGGCAAGGGTGGGCAAGTGCAATGGCTGCTATTCGTCAGCCCCACGTAAAAGTGGTTTGTCCTACAGCCCCTACTATGGCAGTTACTTTAAATGCTGGTTTCCGAATGCCTAGTTGGTTTGACTTGATTACTTTAGACGCATCTGGTCCAGAAGATGAAGAAGGTAAATTTTCAGTGATTCAAGTGTATTGTTTTTTGATTACCTCTTTTTTTAAGTAAAGATAAGTTGTTTGTATCGTAAACAGGTATTTATATAATAATTTCTGATAAAAGCTAATATTTTTGCATGTTTAAAGTTTGCATAAGCCTTGTATTTATCAAGTGAAAATGTAGTGCTATATATATGTAGGTAAAATAAATAAGAACACTGTCAAATTTGTTATATAGGAATACGTCAAGCAGCCAGCAACATCCACGCAATGATAGAAAATGAGATAAAAGGGGGCATTCCTGCTGAAAGAATATTACTAGGAGGATTTTCACAAGGAGGTGGATTGGCACTTTATTCTGCACTTACTTATCCTTCAAAATTGGCAGGTGTTATTGCTTTATCCTGTTGGTTGCCCTTACGTAAAACCTTTCCAGCTGAACAAAAATGTCCTCCAGAAATACCAGTAATTATTTAATCAGATATTTCTGTTTTATGAGGAAATATATAGTAATTATCGTAGGTGCTTCAATGTCATGGTGACTGTGATCCTGTTGTTCCTTATAAATGGGGTCAGATGACTGCATCTCTTTTAAAAACATTACTTAAGTCTCCAGAATTTAAAACCTATAAAGGTCTAATGCATACTTCGTCCGATGAAGAGCTCCAAGACATGAAAGTGTTTGTTAGTAAACATTTACCTAACATGTAAAATTTCCTTGTCTATTTCAAAAAGAAAAAAAGGAAAACTAAAGAATCTACAGCTCCATTTACTTCTTGAGCATGTGTTTAGTCAAATTGTATTTATGTTATTCTCTTATTTACATTCCTAGGATAAAAATGTTAAAATATTATCACAAGTTAACGAACAAGTTTTAAAAATATTAATACGTACTATTAACAACCACTTAGAACAACAATGATAAACAATATATAATTAAACTGAGCAATTAAGCAATAAATAATTGTCTCTTATTGTGGTTGTAATACTTTTTGTACCATTTATTTGACGAATAAAGCCTAACAATAAAAGTACAACTATTTAACGCTGTATTTCATTTTCCTTTTTACTGATAAGGGTCAGGGTGTGAAATAGAATGGAAAGTAAATAACATGGTGACTAGCCCAGAAACGCACGTAGTACAAATATCAAGGTTTTCTCATTATGAAAAAAATATATACCCAGTTGAATCATCATTGAAATAAAAATCTGGCGAAATAATTAAGAAAAACTAAAGAATTTGACAATAAGTTTGTAACTTTTTTTTTTTTTGGTGGAGTACTTCTTTTCTGCATTACCTTCTTATAAAAACTTTTATTTAATTATTGCATATTTAAGTAAGTTTATTATTATTTTAGCATTTAATTTTATTTGCTTAATAATTTTATTACATCGAGCCCAATGCATACTTAAGCTTACACCAAAATTGCTTTATGGACATAAGTATAATTAATTTTTTAATTGTATTAAGTAACTTTCATAATCAAAGTTTTCTTAATAAACAGAAGTACAGTACTACTGCTGCACCTATACTAACTTTGTTACTTTAGATACTTTTATTTTAATTCTAAATGATATTTAAAATATCATGCATAATTTTGTCCAACTTATTTTTAGAATATCCATCAAACCAGGTAACATTTGACACATTTTCTTCAACATATTTCTTTTGTTGAAGATGCTGAGGCCAAACAAACTTTTCAAAATAACCTGGGACATCAGGAGGTATATAAGATCTGTTTTTACGTCTTCTATAACATTCATCTTTGTTCAATGAAATATAGTATTTCAAATTACATAGATCAGCTACAGGTCGATAATTAAAAATGCAAAAACCTTCTACAATTAGTAAACTGATATTATTACTGGTTAATTTTTCTCTAATGGTTTTTACAATATCTTTACTATTCAAAGTTGCCTCACCATTAAATTTATTAAGAATAAAATTCCCTTTTCTGTTTTGTACTATAGAGTTGATATCTTCCAACATTTTTTCCATGTCGAGACTTTCAAGGCTGTCAAAATTTTTATGTTTTAAATCAGGTATATCCTCTAGTCTTGGGTCATCTGGTTCTAAATAATAATCATCCTGAGATAGAACTTTTGAATGAATAGGAAATTTTTCATGTAAATTATTTGCCAAAGTTGTTTTTCCACCACACGTGGTACCACTTATACCAATTATTAACCACTTTTCACTCATTTTAAAAAAAAAATTTAATCTGGAAAAAATGAAATAACAGTAATGTACCTGATTATATAACATCCATCATGTGAATAAGTTTAAACTGATAATATAAAAAAAAAACAACAGGTCCAGGCACCTTTAAACATCTATACAGGCGATGCTGTAACATTTGGAATTTTCGGTCATTAACTGAAGAATCCGTTTTTTAACAATTTAATTACCATCTTAACTTTGCAAAACATGTTTATAGCTGAGACTGGGTATATGTACTGTGTGTGTTTTCGTTTTTAACCTAATTTTTACTGAATGGCTTGAACACTGACGCACACGAGTTTTTTATAACCGAACACAAATTGATACAAACTATCTTAATACTCATAAACACGTTCCCTGTCTGATACTTAATCAGATAATTATTTAAACAAACATTACATATTGCATTGTTTATGTGACGCTAGTAGGTTTTTTTGTGTAAAGTTGACACTTGACACTTGAGTAAAAGGTTATCTCCTTTCTTTGTTTAATATGCAATATACAGGGTGTTCACCGAAAAATATTATTATAGAACTTAATTTAAAATTGACGAATATATAATTGTTTGTTTATTATCATTAAAGAAACTTGACATGCAGCTTAAAATGAAGCAAAAAATATAATACTTTTGAAAAACCCCATACATATTTTAATTAACCTTATATGCAGCATTCAAAGTTTCTGTAACTGTATGAATAAATATTTATCAATCATAAAGTGATAATAATATCAGACCGAAATGAAAAGTTTTATTCACTTTTGTAAAAAAATACAATTAAGACTTTTACTTCCTTTCACGCTAAATGAAAACATACTACTTATTGATAACTAATGTAAATCAACGATGGAATCTCATAGTTTCTTTTCAAGGAAGGAAAAGGAATTAAAAATCAAATAAAACAAAAATGTTGAAGCTTTGGCATATTTGACATTTTATTATTAGTAGTATATTAACTGCTGTAAAGAGCCTCACTCTTAATTTATTATTTTACTCCCTATCTTTAGCAAGTTTAATGCGGGTAATTTAATAACGAATTCAAGGATTAACTTAATATAGGTATGTATTTATATATGCATTATGTATGTATAGTTCATTGCCTTTTCGTCATTAAGCAAACCAAAACCATACTTGAAATATTTATATTTGCATTCTTAGTGTTACTCAACAGTTGCAACGTTTCAACACAAACAAAATTTATAAACCACATTATAATTAGTTAATATTAGATGGGGGGTGTAAACAATTAAAGCGCATTAGTATTATGTAGATAAATTGCAATATGTATATGTATAATTCCAACAGAACTGATATGTGATATATGTGTATATTATAGAAATTGAAAATAAAAATCCACTTTCTCGTCGCAATAATAAAAATTGACCTTGAACTTAATCCGGAAACAAAAGGAAAACGAATAAACAATTCTATTACTGATTGATGCAGCTGCTGTTTGACAAACCTATCGAGCCCTTAATCGTATTATCACTTAATAAATATACCACAAGTAAAGGTAACTATTCACTTAAATAATTAACAGTGGTTCCCGTGGGATCGTGAGAACCCATTAGTCTCTTAATTGTAAAGTACAGATTGTTTCCTACTGTACAATCTAAAATATATATTTACATTTGTACAATATTGACCTCCGATCAAACTTTGCTAATCACCTGGATGCTCGGGGCATGAACGATTCACCTCAAACCATTGGTCTATACATCTGAAAAAAAAATAAATAAAATAAATAAAACACTTATAACGGTTGATAAGTTCGAAAAAGATTGTAAAAAGTCTACATTTGATACATGATACGAATGCGAAACGTGAACGTTGAATGGAGTGAAGGAGAAAATGATAGGAGTTTACAAGATAAAATGTTCGATATGAAATTTAATTAATAATTGAAGAATGATAAGCAGAGCCAATAGAAAAATGTTTAAATTGAAGATAATTCATGGTTTATTTTCATCCTCTTCTTAGCTTTCGCCTCGATATTTTAAAGCCCTCCTCAGAATCTTTCTAAAATCGAGAGCTGCAATATAAGAAGAGAATAAGAAAAAAATAATTATTTTCAATTCAATCTCTATTTGTTGATCCGGATTGCCAGCCACTCTTTACTTGTTAATGTTAAAAGCGTTTGAAATAGAGCATTTTAGGTGGATGGTGACAATATCGTGAATTGAAAAGTTTGGAAAGAAGGTGTTAGAAATCTAGAAAAAAAAGAGAATAGGATGTTGCGACACTTTCAGAGATATTATGAGCTATAGGGACATATTAATAGCGGAAACAGGAGTAAATAAGGGTAGAGGAGGTTCTAATTAAATGTCTTTTCGCAAGTATAGTTAGGGACAAGTTCATTTCAGATGTACTAGATAATCTGGCCATGGGTGTAGAAAAAAGCATCGAAGAAAACCATAATGGCGTTGTCCATATAATTAAAAATTTAGGGAAACTGGACGCATTTTAATGGAATACAAGTTATTATTTAATGTTGAATAAAAACGAGATCATGACAAAAAAATTAATGTAATTTACAGATTCATTAAATCAAAAAAAATCGTATTCGTATAACGGACACCAACCAGTGTTTTCGAGTCATTCAACATTAACAACAGGCTGATTCATCCGAACTCAGTTCTTTATTTCTTACGGTAAATTGAACATGCACATTATAAAAATAGATTTGAATAAAAACGAGATCATGACAAAAAAATTAATGTAATTTACAGATTCATTAAATCAAAAAAAATCGTATTCGTATAACGGACACCAACCAGTGTTTTCGAGTCATTCAACATTAACAACAGGCTGATTCATCCGAACTCAGTTCTTTATTTCTTACGGTAAATTGAACATGCACATTAAAAAAATAGATTTGAAAAAACGTTGGTAATATTAATATTAAAAAAAGAAAAATACGAATTTAATTAAATAAATAGTGTTAAGCAGATATGATTCAAATGAGAACTTGAATGGCTATTTTAATGAGTATTTTTGGACGATCAAGTCAATAAACTGTTCTATTTTCCTACTCGAATCAAAAGGCATCTTGTACTATATTTTTGAAACACCCGCTCCACTTTCGTAATCGTAGAACATTAAATTTTACTGTTCCACATGCTTTTAAATATATATACAACACTTGGAAATTATAAAATGAAATATAAAACAAGCAAAATGGGTACTAAGTACATATTTAAAGTCACTTTTACTCTTCCCTAAAAGATAATGATTTATTAGGCACGACCCTGATGGATTTGTAATGTACTTGTTTAAGTTTTCCGAAATCAAATTCAATAACAAACGGCTTATATCTTACGATTAGATAAGACCATTGCGAATTTGGATACTCACCCTTTGTGGTATATGCATAAACAAGGTAATCGAGCTATCACATCTCCTTGGCAAAGGTCTTCAAGACAAATTACACATTCTTCACCTTTATCTTCTGTTAAAACATCCTCTAAAAGAAAAAAACAATTCAGTGATTAAATCGTACACTAACATTAAATGTTATATTAAAAAATTAATAAAAAAGGCTATTTGTGGGAAACTTTGGGTTAAGTGCTTTATTTAATTTTGTTACATAAATAATGTAATTTAACAAAAACTTACCGTTGTAAGAAAGTCTGGGTTTCGTTAGGCACATAACAAGATGGCATTCTATGTCATCAGGAATCACAAATTTGCTGCATACAGGGCATTTTATTCCTGGAAAGGAAAAAAAATAATATTATTATACTGAATAGAAACAGAAAAAAAAGATTTATTATGAAATGCAGAAACTTACATTATAAAAAAAATTTTGTTTATTCTAAAAATTGTAATTTGTAATAAACAATTATTTCCACAAAAAGGTGTTGCTACTAACTTTTTAAATTCCTTATATAAGAGCTAAGAATTTAATATGAACATA
Organism: Agrilus mali; assembly: GCA_029378335.1. Classification (NCBI taxonomy): domain Eukaryota; kingdom Metazoa; phylum Arthropoda; class Insecta; order Coleoptera; family Buprestidae; genus Agrilus; species Agrilus mali. Next base: position 7,854,940 of record CM055656.1, on the reverse strand, counting down.
AGATATACCAATTAGAAAAAAAATAAATCAGTACCTATTATGACTTAATTAAAGAATGTAATTATTTTTATAATCTTAAAAATTATAAATTAATAATATTGATTTGATAGTAAGGTAATTTTCTACCTAATTGTTTTATTTATCTAATTTAGATAAGTGTAAAATATCCAACAACAAATTTTTATTAGTAAATAATAAATATCGAGACTATTTGATAAAATATTCTCTCTTTAGGGACGTCACGACCCTCATGAAACTACTCCCTTTGTAATCCACGCTCGCATATCAGATTTAATCGTTTGTTAGGTTTGTTTCTTTTTTTTTAATAACAAAGTTCAAAGATAAACATCTACCTAACTGTGTAGGTGTACGAAAGGATTTTCGGGTTTTATTGGAAATTCTGTACTAATACACACTGGGCCGTTTACCCACCGTTTACCGCAAATCAATATCTAATTGCTTATTTCAAGAACGGAACGTGTCCTTCGAAACAGTATTTCCCGATGGTTTTACAAAGCGATGTACATTATAGGTACATGCATGGATTGTATATAAAAGCATTTATTACACATACAACAAATGCGAATGGAGGTTATACATGAATATATTATAATTTGTTCAGTTATTACAGGTACGATTTCCATTAACATCGATTAACTAAACGGTAACAGATGTAGACAGTAAACACATCCCGAAATAATGGAAATGATTGCAAAAGAACAATAGTAACAACAAAAAGATTTAATTTATACATTTGTAACAGTTTGGATCGAATCGATTTTTCGTATTACAAATAATTCAAAAATAGAACATGTTTGTAGTAAATTCTTTTTGAATGCGAAGAAAAAAACAATACAAATCAATTTTTGAGCTTATTTTAACAGTTCGTCTCAGAAACCTTCAAATATTTAATAAAAGTGAACACTTATTAGGAAAAGCCCTTCGCTGGCAAGAAGATAGGTTTTTTATCAAGATATCAAATTTGAAGTGTTCTGAAAAAATTACGCAATGAATTTTTTTATGTCCTTGTAAGTACCTATACGTATGTTATTCAGCTACTACAGATTTAAATTTTAAATACACATATTTATTAAATTTAATATGGAAAACGTTAATTATATAAACAATTCGTAATTGATCTACTTAATTATCTAGTTCAATAATTGGTCAGATTATATTTCAAACACAATGTCCAAATTTGACCTCGTGTGATTTCAAAAATTAAAATGAAAAATTTTACTTTAAGATAAATGAAGTGAAGATGCATTCATTGATAGCATTTGTAAGGACAGACAGGTTTAAATCAGTAAGTCAATTTTTATAATAAATGATACTTGAAATATAAGTAAGTAAATATGTACTTCAAAAATGTCAAATACTAAACAAACAAAGCGTATTTATTTTAAATTTTGAAGATTTTATAGTAATGGGAAGAACACCAACAAAATTACTACAAAATACGTTAATTTTTCCTTCTATTTTTTCAAGTACGTATAGCATGTCTTCCTCTAGTTACCTTATGCTTATAAATAGTTAAAATTTAATTTTAAGTCAATACAAATATGTATAAATGTACAGTACGTCTGATTATTTTTAATTTTAGGAAAAAAAGTCTAAAACCGAAATTGCAATTGTCATATATCTTCTTTTATTAATCATATAGGAGGTTTGTCAAACAATATGAATTTTGCTGAAGACTGTGTACCTTTATTTTTGAAATATGAAGTCATTAAAAAAATTTGTTTCTAATAAATATTTACGCCAGCATTTTGTTTTTCAATAAGATGTTCTTTAAGAAAATTTTAATTTTTAACATTATACACCCCCCCCCCCTGCAACGGAATGAACTATAATGAATATAAAATAATTTGTTAAGGGTGTGTTCAAAAAATGTTAAAAATTAAAGTATTCTTAAAGTAGGAATATCTTGTTCAAAATCGGTGTTGTTTCATTTTTGGTTTTAAGCCTTGCACAAATTTTTATAAACAACTTTATCCTAAAATTCATATTTGTAAGGATCAAATTAAAATTAAATTGGCTATAGCGAGATAAGGATGGGTAGGATGCCCCCAAACGGATTGTGCTGATTTTTTTTCTGGTGATTACTACCAACATAAGATTAAGATTTGCCAAGTTTTAGCTCTTAATATTGTACCGTTGGAAAGTGAGGATTAATTGAAATAAAATCGAAAAAAATTCATATCTTTTCAATGGTGCGGTCGATTTGGCTGAAATTTTAGTACGTTTTGCATATTTTTATGACAAAAAGAAGAAAAAATTATTAATATGAAAAGAAAATTTTAACCCCCCTAAAAAAATTATTCCATAAAAAAAATTTTTCTTCATAAACTTATGGTCTTGGTACAATTACCAAAATTTTTTTTATTTTTCTAACACAATTTTTCACATTTGATTTTTTCAAAATTTTTTTTCTGGGTGCGTCATAGTTGCAAAAAATAAAATGTCAAAAAAAAATTTTTTTTAGGTTAGGCTTTATGTACAGTCACGTAAATTTTTTTGTAGATTTCCAAATGTATTTGACGTTGTATAAATTTTTTTCTAAATTTTTTTTCCAGATGCGTCGCAGTAAAAGCAATAGAATGTCTAGAAATATCTTTTTTTGAGGTTATGTTAGTTGTACAATTATCAAAATCTTTTTGTACGTTTTTGACCCTATCCAACGCAATCCAACGCAACATATAATTTTTTCAAAATTTTCCTCTGCGTGCGTCATAGTTAAAAACAACAAAATGTCTAGAAATAATTTTTTTGAGGTTATGCTTTATGTACTATCACGTAAATTTTTCTGGAGATTTTTAATTTATTTGACGTCATTTATAATTGTTTCGGAATTTTTTTTTCAAGTGTAAGAGAATCTTGCGATACACCACGCATAAATCAAGTACATTATCTTGAGATATTTCTTCTTTTTCGCCACGCTCGCCACGCCAAGAATCCGGTTTACTCGCGGCTACAGATGTTTCAAATCAAAAAGTGTGCCCATGTAGTTACTACGCTTCCCATGAAAAATAGTTCAATAGTTCAGGAATCGCCAACTAACTAATACTGATTATCATTTCTACAATGACACTTGTCCTGAAATATTAACTAAAACTGTTAAACATCCTGTAACCCATTTGCTACTGAAGTACTGATAGCAATAGCAATGGCAATGAACATTAAATGACTTGGGTTTAATACGCTTATCAATTATTATTACTGGCACCACCGCACAGGAAAAAACGAGAAACAGATTTGTTCACCCTGAAAGCTACATAAGTAGGGTGTTTTTTTACAAACAGATCTTTACCGTAAACGATTCTTCCAGCATCCTCGTCTTCGGGAACACAGGACCCAACCACAGTGCCCATTATTCAGGTCTTGATTTTTTTTTTCTTCTTAAAAAGGGATATATCGTAATCCGGGGTATGATGGGATATAAATAAATGCTTTTGATGCGTATAGCTAAGATGAAACAGAAACGGGCGACCGATACATCACGGTGACTGCCGATCATTTAATGGTCGAAGGTTGCAAATTGTCGATTTTTCCTGTTATCAACTCCATCGGTATTATTTATATTTCTGCAGCACAGTGTGGGGATTTTTTTTATACATTTATTTTTTTATCTTTGTACCGAAAAAGTCTAGAAATCTAAAAAATGATTAAAAAAAGGCCTTTCGGTTTCTTCTTCTATTTTCAAATTTTCCCAAATCGTCTAATAAATCAAGAAACTATGAATTTATAAACATAAAAATGCGTGATGAAATAAATCGGTTTTTGTGTATCATTTTGTACAAGGGGGTACGACATTAGGAAGTTTTAAGAGGACAGAGGGCGTTGATGAGTTAATATGAAAGTTTAGACAATATACAAGAATTGAACACCCCCTGAAATATGTATGAAGACTGGCTAGAAATATATTAGGAGAAACAAGAATAAAGAGGGGAAGAAATATAAACACATTAGATTACTGTTTGTAAATACTTTGTGTTAAAGGAGCTTATTCTCATTTAAAGAAATTCAGAATGACAATAAATAAAACTCGAATTTTCAACCATTTATTTATTGTTAGGGCTCGTAACTACAATTTTGTCTTTCCTAAATTTTCCATATTTACAATAAATACATTTACATTAAATTATGAGGAGAGATGTTAAAGTACAAAGTAAATACCAACTATTTAGTACATGGCACATCTAATTTAATGTTCTAATAAACTATATACGAGGTTAAGAATTTATTTTTAATAAAATCATGAATAAAACATTTTAAAATCAATGGAAAATTTAGGAAAAATAAATTTTATAGTCACGAGTTTTGTAGATATTTATGTCATTCTGAATTTCTTTGAATGAGAATAACTTCCTTAAACACGAACTATTGTTATTTTGTTTATATACAGGGGTTTTCAAGTTGATGGGCTATTAGAAGTATATTAATTAGTAGGAATTCAATTCTGAAACTTGGGCTCATTTGGTTATTGTTTATGCCGCTTCTTTTAAAAATATTTTCAAGTTCGATTTACATCCGGTTATACCGGAAGTCGACCCCAACTTCGTTATTTTAAATGGAAAGGTATATTTTTTACGCTGGATTCAAATAAAACCTGCAATTTTAAGGTAAGTTTGATAACCAACTTGTACACCTATGACAATCGGTTTCTGAGTTAATTTACTTTATAGAAAAAATATCGTTACCGCAACCCAAATTATAAAAATTTGTAACTTCCACAAAATACGACTCAGAATGTTGAAATTTTTACTAGTAATAGCTGACTATTAGTGCTAACGCCTTGACAAAATTTAACTAAATAATTTATACAGGGCGTTCAAAATAAAATTCTAAAATTTAAAAATTTCAAACACGAATAACTTCGTTTTTTCAAATGGCACCTACCATTTTTTATTTTTTCAATCGATTCCTTTATTTATCCTCTTTCGATTCATATAGATACTCCCTACTGTTTTATTTGAAAATTTTTTGAGTAATTTAGAATTTTTAAAATATAAATAATTTCATTAATTTTGGCGTAATAAGAATGTTCTTTGGACAATTGACAACTAACGACAATCAGAGCAAAATCACAGTAAAACCTTTTTTATCGCTTAATTTCTGTTGGGGAGATGTTCGAGACAAATGTTTATAATAAATACTTCAATTGAAGTTTTCGTGATTGATTTTTTTTGTAACAGAAATTAATCGAAAATGTGATTTTTAGCTTCATTTTGCATTGATTGCCGTTAGTTGTCATTTGTCCAAGGCACACCTTTTTATGCGGAAAATATTAAAATTAGCTATTTTAAGAAATAATTCTAAATTACTCGAAAATTTTCAAAAAAAAACAATAAGAAGTATCCATATAAATCGAAAGAGGACCAAAAAAAGGAATCGATTGAAAAAATAAAAAATGGTAGGTGCCATTTGAAAAAACGAAGTTATTCGTGTTTGAAATTTTTAAATTTTAGAATTTTATTTTGAACGCCCTGTATAAATTGTTTAGTTAAATTTTGTCAAGGCGTTAGCACTAATAGTCAGCTATTACTAGTAAAAATTTCAACATTCTGAGTCGTATTTTGTGGAAGTTACGAATTTTTATAATTTGGGTTGCGGTAGCGATTTTTTTTCTATAAATTAAATTAACTCAGAAACCGATCGTCATAGGTGTACAAGTTGGTTATCAAACTTACCTTAGAATTACACGTTTTATTCGAATACAGCGTAAAAAATATACCATTCCATTTAAAATAACGAAGTTGGTGTCGACTTCCGGTATAACCGGATGTAAATCGAGCTTGAAAATATTTTTAAAAGAAGCGGCATAAACAATAACGAGATAAGCCCAAGTTTCAGAATTGAATTCCTTCTACTAATTCATATACTTCTAATAGCCCATCAACTTGAAAAACCCTGTATATACATATAGGTACATACTTATATTTTCGACTTGGCAAACTATTAGTTTAAAAAAATAAGGGGCATTCCATTTAAAAAAATTGAGATGTAGCTACTGTTACTCCTTTTGTGTACAGTATTGCAAACGCCCTGTACAAGTATCAGATTTTCAGATTTTCATAGGGGTATAAAGTAAGTCAGTATGCATTAATAATATTGACACGTGCAAACAGCGATTTTTTGAAAAAATATTAAATATCTCCAAAACGGTTGAATTTTGGTACCTATAGGAATAGACGTTGCTTAACAAAAAGTATGCATGATTCTTACAGAAAATTGAAAAGTTTTGCGTCATATCGCATTTAATGAATACCTACTCTGTATACGCAAAAATATTTTTAGATTACGCACCTTAAAACATCGAGTAACTTTGTATTTATTATTTTTTTTAATATCATCCTGTAAGGAATTATCATCCGATATTGCAATAATTGGAAATAGTAATGGTAAAAAAGAAAAATCCACTAATGCCCCCTTCGAGACTTTTACAAAAAATAATAGAGGGGTGGCGGGGTCTTTAACTTGAGTTACAATGGGTCATTTAATAGTGGAAATAAAAACTTAATTATACCATTACCATAAAAAATTGTTCACCCTGTATACAGCTGATAATTATTTTGCGGATCTCACCATAATATTATACCGAGTGGAGTAAAAGATAACAGTTTTACAAGACCTTCGACGACGAAAACAACGCGAGACGCGTGCCCGGGCTTAATTTAAAGGTCAAAAGTCGCAGACCGTCGCCGTCGTCTACTTTCTTTTTATACCGTTTATCGGGGGGTGCGCACCCATGCAAATGTACGCGGCACTACACCGATGAACGACGATCGCGGGAGTGAAACGGAAATACCCAACGATCGACTTGGAATCTTTATCAAATTAAAGACTGTCATTTGCGTGTACCGAGGACTGACTGCAAAGGTCAGTCATTTCATGATGCGCGCACAGGATAATTACTAAACGAAATAAAAGGAATAAACATCGTAATTGACACTTATGTATTTTACGCGCACTATAATTTAACTTGCTACATGTAATGTATCATAACCATAACAAGAAATTAAATTTAATAATAGTTCTCCCTTCCACCAATGTTCAATTTGAAGGTTAATAAAGACGACATATTTTATCAAAAGCATTTGCTATTTCAAATCAAACGACTCCTGCAGTCCCATGGAAGTTGTATGGTATAGCATAACCCCTTCATCCCCCAAATGTGAGAGTTTCGATTTAAGATTGTTGAAGTTAAGAACAAATAATAAAAGGATGTTAAAAGAGTGTATCGCACCAATTGCATCTCAAAAAGTGGCTGAAGTACACCATTATGTTTCTGAATGTTTTAGAAACCGAAAACTAAAGTAATAACTTAAAAAGTTAAGCTACGTTTTCAATGTGTTGTGCTATAAGGTCACAATCAACCCCTGTATCCTCATGAGGGTTATGTGGTGTGATTATGCTCTTCGTCCCTCAACTGTGAACAAGTTTCTGATTTTAAATTGCTGGAGTTGGGAACGAAGTTGTTCAAAGAGTGTATCGCACCAATTGAAGCTCAAAAGGGGGCTGAAGTTCACCATAATGTTTCTGAATGTTTTAGAAAACGAAAACTAAAGTATAAAATAAACAATTAAGCTACGTTTTCAATATGTTAAGCTATAAAATCACAATCAAGCCCTGTATCCTCGCGAGACTTATGTGGTTTGATTATGCTCTTCATCCCTTAACTGTGAACAAGGTTTTGATTTTAAAATGCTGGAGTTTGGAACGAAATTGTTAAAACAGTGTATCGTACCAATTGCAGCTCAAAAAGTGGCTGAAGTTCACCTAAATCTTTCTGAATGTTTTAGAAACCGAAAATTGAAGTTACAAAATAAATGATAATAACTTGATTTATCTGAGTGTATCGCTATAATTTGGAAATCGACCCCCGTATAATGAAGATTATATTTTGCAGCAGTTCTTGAAGAACTCTGTTTGAAACCGCAGGGGCTTGATACGATAATATCACATATAACAGTATTAGTAGCTTTAATCGGGTGAAAAAGTGGTTAAATATGGTTATAATGGTCTAGAAATAGGACGTTAAAGCCCACAATACTTTAAAACATTCTCAAATTGTAGGGTTCTAGCAAAAAAGAGCACATAATTCCTAAAAAAGAGCTTAATAGAGTTTTCCGCTTTGTCCTTGTCCTTTGGCTTTGCACCACACTGGCATTTTTTATGGATGTGTTAGTATACATTTGCAGATTAATTTAGAACGGATTTATTATAAGTCCCCCAGCAGCAAGCCAGAGCTGTACTAATAATAGTTTTAGGTTTTGATAAGGCTAGTATTAAATTAATGACCTTCATTTTCTTCGACTACCTCTTTTTTATGACAATTAGAATAATTAAGGAGAATGTAGTAAACTAAATGAAACCCACCGCTAACAATTAGAATTTGAAATCTTAAAAAAAAACGCACAAGACATTACTTTTGCCATGCATATTTCTTTTTCGTTTTGTTTTTTTAATTATATCCATAAAAACCCTCGCGCATTCAAATTTTCTATTTTTCTTGCCCAATATTTTCACGAGTTTTTTTTTTTTAATTCTGACTAAATCGCAGTTATAAACTGAATAACTTATGAGTCGTAGAATCCTGGTAGAACGAAAGGTCGTTAAATTCATAAATAAAATTTTAATAAAGCACGGCAAACCTCAATTTGTTGTTCGCTGATACAGTTCGTGTCTTGAAACAGTTTTAAAATGCATTTTTGGATTTTCCGATAGCAAAACGCAGTATGTACAACTACAAACGACAGGGCCGGTAGATAACAATTTCCATGCAGTTCGTTGAACTAGATGTCGAGCACCTTTGAGTAAAAAAGGACGAACGCGAACTATTCGTCGTCTCGGCGTGTTCGTTTGGACCGTTCCACGGCGTCACCACCGACCGACGTCTAATTAGACCATAACAGGATTTTCAACACGAATAAAAAAAAAAGAAAAGGAAAACACGAGAGAGAATTTTTAACGATATTATAACTTTCTAAAGTGCACTTAAAATACTTTATAAGAAAATCAATAATTAAATATCTACGTAGGTACAACTTAACTATAAGTAATTTTCTTTTTTGGAACTTTTACAATATTTATTAATTTAAGTAACCAAAACATAAACTATATTCTTAGATAACTGAATTTTTAAAAATTAGTAAAAGGACGGAGGGCATGACTATTATGGAAGTTAATAGGAAAATGAGAAATAGGATGAAACGACACTTTCTAACGACTAATTATTGAGAGATATTTATTAGAAGCATTAGAAACAACGATAATTATCAGTAATTATACACTTTAACGGTCATCTGTTTTTTTTTTTTATTGATAAAAATCGAAAAAGAGATAAATCTTCATGGTTCTGGTCTCAAAACATTCATTCCATTTGTGAAAAAAAATATAAGATGATTTCTGATACTTTTTTGGGTTTTACTAGTAAAAACATAATTTTTAACAAAAAAAAATTCTCGTTCTCAAATCACCTTTTATATTTTTTTATTCTAAATGAAACACAAACATTAAAAAAAAAAGATTTTTTTATTAAAATACATTAGTTTTCATGAATAGGTAATTTTGTATGAAAAAATCGCAACTATAAACCAAAGCAAATGCCGTTTCATTCACTTTGTAATGTTAGTTAGGTTATGGTATGTAAATGCCCCCCTCCCATCCCCTTACATATATTACAGAGAAAAAAAAAAATAACGTCGGTTAACCTAACGTAAACAACATACCACAAAATTCAGAGATCATTTGTGTAAACGTGATTTTATATAAGGGGCCGTTCATAAAATACGTTCGCATACAAGGGTGTGGTGGAAGGGTCTTGCTGAGTGTAAGAAGATGTTACAAGGGGGTCTACGGCAACGTGACGTTCGCCGTTCATTAAAAAATTTTACTGAATTTTTACAAATCCTTGAACTTCTGATAAACAGAAATATTATTTATTTGTTCATTACAAAAGATATTTATTAATTTATTTAAATTTTATTATGAAAATAAAATAAATATTTTTGACTATCAAAATTTGTGTATTATCAATCAAAATTTATCATGTTTAGGGAGGGGACCTTTAGTTTTTGTGACGTAATATTTACAGGAGGGTCACAGAAAGTGTGACACAGCGTGACAACCGGGGGCAGGAGGTTAAAAAAACTATTTTTAGCGTGACGTATTTTATGAACAGCCCCTAAAGAAGTGCATTTACGTTATAAAATTGAATAAGAAATGAATCTCCATTGTTCTCGTCTCAAAATGTTCCATTTGTAAATAAAATATGAGACGATTTCTAATACTTTTATGGATTTTACGTAATAACAAAAAATAATACTTTTTAAAAAAAAATCTCATCAAATCTAAATTGAAAACAAACAGTTTAAAAAAATCGGAAAAGGCTGATTTTTTGAGTTTCTAAAATTTAAAGTACAATCGATGAAAAAAAATGCGCTTTTATGAATTTGTAATTTTGTATTTAAAAAATCGAAACTATAACCAAGGCCATCATTCACGTTCTAATATGTCAGTTAAGTTAAGGGCTGTTCAAAAAATACGTCACACTAAAATTAGCTTTTTTTACCCCTCCTCCCGGTTGTCCCGCTGTCACACTTTCTGAGACCCCCTGTAAATATTATGTCACAAAAACTAAACACCCCCCTGAACATGATAAATTTTGATTGATAATACACAAATTTTGATAGTCAAAAATAATTATTTTATTTTCATAATAAAATTTAAATAAAATAATAAATATCTTTTGTAACAAACAAATAAATAATATTTCTATTTATCAGAAGTCCAAGGATTTGTAAAAATTCAGTAAAATTTTTTGATGAACGGCGAACGTCACGTTGCCGTAGACCCCCGGGTCCCCCCTTGTCACATCTTGCCACACTCGCCAAGCCCCCCCCCCCTTGTATGCAAACGTATTTTATGAACGGCCCCTTATGGTATGTTCCCCCCTTCTATCCTCCATCTACCTCTAACCAACTTTTTTAGAAAACCCATACATGCTTACATATATTGCAGAGAATAAAAAAACATTTTTCTAAATAACGTCAGTATAACCCACATATCAAAAACTAAATAAACGTCAATTTCAATGATCATCTGTGCAAACGTAATTTTATTTAATGAAGTTTATTTTAGACTATAAAAATCGAAAATTGAATATTTTTTTTTTAAATGTTTATCTATTTCTCTATAGGTAAGTACATACAGAATACGAAAAAAAGTAACGATTATATTTTGCGACGTAAAAAGTTGAAAAATATATTTTTTAGCATTCAAAGTTCAGTAATTACCTAAAAGGGCCTTGAAGGACGAAAATTTAGTAAGAACATGACCTGATATAAATCTAGTACTTTATAACAGTAAAAAAACAGTGAAAGTTGAGATACCTACATGTAATTCAAAAAAAAAAGTCTGTCGTATAAATTACTGAGTTTAGTTAAAATTAGAATAGAACCCTTAAAGCTCTGACATTTAAAAAACAACATCACCTTTTAAAATTGAGCACACATTTCAGTCAGTCGTTTGCACGAAACACTGAGTCCTTATTTCGAGTTTCCCCTTTATAGATACACATACCATACAGACCTATACGTTCCAAACGCAATTTTCAAAGACGTTTGAGGTCCTTTAAAGCGAAAAAACCTTTGCTTAATCAATTACACCGGCTATACGCTTGTTTCACACACATACACACGTCCTAAATCAAAAGGGGTCATTGATTAAAGGCGGCGATATGTGCGACACTTTAACAACCCTTAGCAACCCCGTCCAACAAACTTGTATAATGCGGAGGAAAAGGAAGTTAACTACTTTATCTCAAGGACTTCTACACAAAGCATAAGCTATATAGGTAGGTACCTTGTCTATTATTATTCGAACTTTGACAGAAAGCAATTGACGGTATATCAACTATTTCAACATTGAGATACTTTTTCTATAAATCACCTATAAGGGAGGAGGGGTGAAATTTTCTGAAATTGTGGTATATACAGGGTTGCTCATTAGTGCGTCAAAGGTCAATATAGCCTTTATTAAATCAGATTAGAGAATTTTTTTTTATGAGAATGATACAGTATCAACAGACGCATATTTTAAAAATAGTTTGACATATACAGGGTGAATCACTAAATCTGAGCACGTTCCAACATAAAAAATATTGTATACAAGACTCCTCTAACTACAGCAGACGACATGAGGCAACGTATAATCTATGCCTTTGAAACAGTTTCCGTTGAGATGTTACAAAGAGTGCATGGATGCTTTCTGTCAAGGGTGCAAATGTGTTCCAATCACAATGGAGGACACTTTGAACATTTACTTTAAATAGTAAACGATATTAAACTTTGACCATCTATTTATTTATTTATGTTTTAATTGTCTCAACTTACCAAATCTGACCGATAAGCCCACTAGATCAAATAATTAGTTGGTAATAATGAAAAAAGTGAAATATCTCTGAAATTACGAGGTTTAGGTATAAAATATTATAAAGAAACATTAAGCAGAATTAATGCACCATTCCAAAAATTCAATAATATACAGGGTGTTCCATTTGAAAAAATGGAGAAATCGCTCTTTGAAGGTTGCTCAATTGACTGCCCCGTAAAAACCCCCCTGTATAATAAAATTATGATTTTATAATTTTTTAGGTTTAGTACATCCGTTGGCAACATAATTACTAAATATTTCATCTCAACTAATCGTAATACTCGTGCATTGAACTAAAAAGCCAAACCCTGTTGCAACCAATTTTTTTACATTTTCATTATTAACTCGACAATGCAACATCCAAACCCAAAAATCTTTGTATCATTGAAAAGACAATTTTAAGTAGATTATGAAAAACAAATAATATACAGGGTGTCTCATTAAAAAAAATATGTTGGAACGTGCTCCGATTTAGTGATTCACCCTGTATATGTCAAACTATTTTTAAAATATGCGTCTTTTGATACTGTATCATTCTCATAAAAAAAAAATTCTCCTATCTGATTTAATAAAGGCTATATTGACCTTTGACGCACTAATGATCAACCCTGTATATATTGTACTTCATGGCGTCCTGACTGAAGTGTGTCTTTAGGCACCAAGTCGAAAAATAGACATGTTTTCGATATATAGAGGTTGTAATAACTGAAAATAGACCGTTTTGAATATTGAAGTTGTAGATAATCAAATGGGATCCCAGGTCGTAACCTTGCAAGTGACCTGCAAGATCAAACCGAGTCTCATGGCAAGATTATTAACACGTTATTAGAAAAGTACCAGATTAGATACTGTTCAGGAGTAAAAATTGTACAACTTTTTACAGGCTACCTTACTATTGACCTTAGGCGTGATCTTCAAGGATATTTTGAGCACATTTTATGGTATTATATTTTTGACATGGTATTATATTTTTGACATCAACAATGAGAAGAACAGGGAAAACTACATTCAGACGTGACTTTTGACCTCCGAAGATAACCAATATAAGGAGCAAAAAAGGAGTCACAAGATTGAAAATATTACTGTTGGGATTACAGATGATCTCATATTGGTGACGTTCAGAGGTTAAAATGGGTTATTTAAGGTCACAGCTGAATATAGTTTTTCCTACTCTTTTCACTTCTAATATCAAAAATAAAGAATAACATTTAAAAAAAAGATCTTGACCTCAAAATATCCTTGAAGATCACGACTAAGGTCAAAAGTAGGGTCGTCAAAGAATAGACCGTAAAAGGTTATACAATTTTTGTATAAAACATATTTTCCAAAAATGTACTAAGTACTGACCAGTTATTCTGCTGTTCCGGTACTTTTCTCACATATTAATTTATTTAAATTTTATTATGAAAATGAAATAAGTATTTTTGACTATCAAAATTTGTGTATCATCAATCAAAATTTATCATGTTCAGGGGTTTTGGTTTTTGTGACGAAATATTTACAGGGGGGTCACAGAAAGTGTGACACAGCGTGACAACCGGGGGGGAGGGGGTCAAAAAGAGCTAATTTTAGTGTGACGTATTTTATGAACAGCCCCTAACCAATAAAATCGTTTGTTAACTACGACTATGTTTAAAAAAGTTTCATGATTAAATAGAGCATTCCTCCCTGCAGCCATTGTACCTATTAATTCATCAACCGCCACTGATTTGGAAGCAACTACAAATTACGTATCACACCATTTCCCAAAATTTATCTTGGATACTAAAACCCGGAAATAACCTACATCCGCTCTGTTATATCGGAAGTAAGACAGTGTAATCTCGTAAAGTTTATCATCTTACAACAATCTATATAACTACCATTGTTACAATTACATTATACCAAAACGCTCTTGTTTGTCTATTTGCACACTTATCAGGGGTAATCGACCTTAGCATGTGTAAATATAAAGAATAAATATATAATAGATACCTATATACACTGGCGTCGTAAAGCCAGAGGGATAAATTATTCCTATATGTATACACGATTTCAATGAACCATATTCTTAGTACTTGCTTATGTATATATAAGTAGGTACAATAAAGAAGCTATGGTAGGTAAATATCTATATACATAAACTATGATATTAATAAAACATTCAAGAAATTTCTTCGAACTGTATTAAATGTATAATTATATATAGAAAATTTTATAATTTGACTTTAAAATAGTTGCAATAGTCCTGATATGGCTTCTAGTGATAATTTCTTTCACGTACTCAGTAGCAGCATATAAAACTTACGTAAATTAATCTTATCCATCTATCAGAATATGCGAAACACTTTGAACCCGGAAATCCAAAACTAAAAATAAAGGAAAATTTTTGTGGAAAATTATGGATGTTCAACACTAACAGGCGGACTGAAAAATTCGTAGGCTGACCCATATATGGCGCTACTAGTATCAAATCCATATGATTTTTAGTTAGCCCTAACCTTCAAAAGACGCGTGTATAAATTTGACAGCTGTTGCACTATTAGTATCTGAGTTATAGCATTTTTAGTGAAACCAGTTTTGTTACTTTGAATAATTGGATAAAAAGTGCTGTTTCATCAAGACAATGCACCGTGTCACAAATCAATGAAATCGATGGCTAAATTCTATGAATTGAGCCCAATTCGAATAGCTTCCGCATCCACCGTACTCTCCAGATCTGGCCCCCAGCGATTTTTTTCTGTTGTCAGACCTCAAGGGGATGCTCGCTGGACAGAAATGAAGAGGTAATCGCCGAAAATGAAGCCTATTTTGAGGTTAAGACAAATCGTATTATAAAAATGGTATCGAAAAATTGTATGACTGCTATAATCGTTTCGCCCTCAAAAAAAATTATTTTTTCTATGCTAGCCTACGAACTTTTGAGCCCGCCTGTTAGAAACATATTCCAATTGAAAAGTAATTTATATCTGGATATTTTATTTATTTGACGCTGACTGTAATCTTGACAAATAGAATATCCTCTCTATACAAGTAAAGCTAACAGGTAGGTAGGTAAATCGCCTTCATGATAAGAATGGCTGATAAATGAAAAGTTTCGAAAACCGTTGTACCTACCTACCTAGGTACACTTATATTTTAATAAAATACTCTCAAAACGTTAAAATAATACAAACATCTTATAACCGGTATCCTTCAGACATAATTGAATTCAAATATACGTACTTTGTAATACCTTCACAGGCCAATTAAAACAGCACAAACAAATATGATAAGTGCTTCTTTTTATAGAACTCAACGAGTGTTTATTCTGCATTTAATCGTTGTTATTTGCGGCCAAGATCCGGATTTTTAAAAATCAGTCTTATTATATGTAAACATGCATGTTGTTAGAAATAGAAATTATACGTAATAAGATTAATTACTTATGTCCAGAGAGGACCTCTCAAAAGGACCCGGATTGTTTCTCTCTTTATACCTAGTAAGCCTCTTGCTATACAGGGTTATTGGAATATACGGCACGGAATATTATGGCAAAATATGAAAATTTCAAAAACTTTAACTTTTGGGTTATATAGGGGTCTATTATGGTTACCTTTTAAAATTATTTTCATATTATACAGGATATTCAAAATGCCCTAAAAGTATCAGTTATGTTTTTTTTTAAATGGAACCCCCTGTATATTATTGCATTTATGGATTCTTCGATCAAAATAAGTGTTTGTTTTGATAAGGTTTATAACACCTAAACCTTAAGGTTTTTTAAATAATTTGAATTTTATCAAAATCTAACCTAATTTTCATGTTTCAAGTACTTAAGAACTATTTAAGTTATGTAAGCGAAATTTACAATGAAGTGTAACAATAGATCATATTTTATATCCCAATTATAATAAACTCGTCATCTTATACAGGGTGTCCAAAAATTAATACTACTTAAGTATGAACTTTAAAGGGGTTGTAACTTGATTAATTTAAATGGAACGCCATATTTTTTTACATTTCAGGAGATGTATTTTTTTATTACCTATCGATTGGTATAAGGGTGTCCATAAGCTAAGTCTTCGCGTTTTCTCAGGAAACGTTAAATAATTGTTTTATGCACCATTTGGAATTTTTCAATTAAATGTTTTAAATCATAAATAAATAAATAAATATATTAACCAATTAAGTATAACATAATACAAATAAAATATTTACAATAGGTGTTCGAAATGTCGACCATCGTTTTCGAGACACTTGTAAATTCTTTTTTCGAAACCACTGCTAACATTGGATAACATTTGCGGGGTGGGGTAACACTTTCAAAAGCGTCTCTTATGCGCATTTTCATATTTTGTGGAGTTGTCGGAGGCGTATTATAGACAATTCCTTTTATGTATCCCCACAAAAAGAAATCTATTGGTGTTAAGTCCGGGGATCTGGGGGGCCAATTTTTAAATCCGCTTCTTCCAATCCATCTATTTTGAAAGTGGGCATTTAAAAATTGCCGAACCTTGATACTTTTAGGGCATTTGGAACACCCTGTATAATATGAAAATAATTTTAAAAGGTAACCATAATAGACCCCTATATAGCCCAAAAGTTAAAGTTTTTGAAATTTTCATATTTTGGCCATAATATTCCGTGCCGTATAGCGTAAATAACCCTGTATAATAATGATAATATGTACAGTCTTATTTTTTTAATGCCCCATGTTAGTTCAGTTCAGAAAGTTGATACACACCTTTTTAGTGTAATAAAATGTAAAAAACCCCCTTATCATTAATTATTTAATTGCAATAACTGACCATTAGTAGAAGATTGGTAAATATGTACGAGGGCGGATCAAATATAAACGAGCCTTTTTAAATTGAGCGCCGGATAGTTGTTCAAGGCGCATACGGGCGTTAGCAACTTGAAGTGGGGATTATAGGTGACACGGAAACGACTCGTCGTATTGCTGTGTTTGCTTGGTTAGTAGCTATCACAATGAGTGAGAAAGAGATGCATAGCAGCGTTGCGAAACGGATTATTATTAAGATTTTTACACGTGAAAACGTAAAACCAGCTGAAATTTTGCGCAGATTGCTAGCACAGTTCGGAAATGAAACGCTTTCGTGGCAACGGGTAAAAGTTTGGTGCAAAGAATTTAACGAAAGGCGTAATCGTGTCGAAAATGTAAATCATTAATCATCCTCGTCGTCCGCGCACCAGCATATCGCCGGTGAACATTGCACGCGTTAGAAACTTTATTGAAGGTGACCACCACTAGTGATGGGCGCTATCGATAGTTTTTACTATCGATAGTCACTATCGATAGTTGAATAACTATCGAATAATTCATTCGATAGTTTTTATTCGTTAGCGTATTTTTTCAGTTACACGATAGTCAGGCAGCAAACGGTTAGCTCGATCTATACTAACCTACAAATATACGAACATATTATACTTACAGACCAATATACGATTCTTATGCTAGTATAGATAAAAAAACAATCAGCCTATGCTGAAAATAATAAATAACCTCGACTTAAAACATGGTTTCTAAATCTTATTACTTTGATAAAAAAATTATTTACTTAGGTAAGCGATCTTTTTTGTATTGTTATTGAACACTTATTTAATTTTTTTTGGGTAATTATAAGGACGCAGTACAAACATATAGTAAGTATTTATGAGTCAAATCCTAACTACATTAATTTAAAAAATTATTAATTATTTATTTGCATTTTATTTTTTCTCATATTTAACTAGTATAAATTTGGGCCATAGAAAATTATCTTTTTAAAGTATGTAGGTACATATGTATTGAAAACGTCTAATATTTATAGAATTGTTTATATGATTCGGCTCTGCTACGAGGAAGTATCGAAGTAGTAGCCAATGCGCAAACGTATCATTTACCCATTCCAACGTTCAGTTCGATAGTTGGAAAGTATTCGAATAAAAAAAGTAACTACTAATTACTAGTTATTCAGTAGCTACATTCGATGTATAGAAGTTACTACTATCGATAGTAATTTTCATTCATTAAGAAAAACTATTCGATAGTTACTATCGATAGTAAAAACTATCGAATAGTTCGATAGTTTTTATTCGATAGTGCCCATCACTAACCACCACGCCACTGTGCTTCGATATCTGTTGAACTCGGCATCAGCTAGCTATGGGAGTGTCCACACAATCATAACGAAAAACTGGTGATTCCCAATAATTTCAACTTGTTGGCTCCCAAAGTTGTTGAGAGTAGATCAAAAAGCTGCTCGAGTTCGCATCGCAACTTTAACGCAGGTCAAAATCAGTGAAATGCACTAGACTCAGTCGGAGCACCATTCATATAGCCCAAACTTATCCCTTTGTGATTTTCACGTTTGGGCCCCTCAAAGAATTACTAGGAGACGAGCGATTTATGACTGATAAACATGTGGAGGTGTTTGTGCGCAGCTGGATAGACTCCCGCGCTGCTTCTTTTTATGAAAACGAGATGAAAAAACTACCAATCCGTTTGGAAAAATGTGTAATCAAACAAGGGGGATATGTCGAAAAATAGAGAAATTTGTGTTTTTGTAAAAAATTTCAAAATAAATGTTTTATGAACAAAGGCTCGTTTATATTTGATCCATACTCGTACATAGCTAATGGTGGTAATAAGAGGTCGAAACGTCATATTGAATATAGTTTACTGTTTCTTATATATTGTGACTTCTTAGTGAAGTTAATATTTTTTTTAATGTAGGTACATTTCCATAATTTAATTCAAATCCCCAACAAAAGTGTTTCCAGTATTATATGTAATATACAAATTAAATAATTTTTTTTTGTAGGGATCTTATTCTCATTCAGAATCTTGAAACAATCTTGAAAAGTGTACAAAAGTCGATAGTGTTTAAAAATTTAGTTGTTAGGGCTCGTAAAATAGGAATGAATGTCCGTAACACCGAAATATTTATGAAAAAAGTAATATTCCAAAAATTTCAAAAACCCTTATAATAATTACGTAACAATATCACGGTAAATATTCTCTAACATTTTCATTAGCTTAAATAATTTTAACGATTACCTAATCTACGCGTTTTTGAAAATGTTTTGACTTTTAAATATTTTTTTATTTTAGATAAGTAGTTAAAAGTTAAATACTTCAATGATACATGAATATTTTGCATATCCTCACTATTTTTACAGTTACGACACAGTAATACGTTGGACTGATAAAATTCAGTAAACATTAGGTAATCTTCCTTACAATATTTTTATTTTTTAATTACATCAGATCAAATAAATACATAATATTATAAGAACAAGTAAAGTCCGAATTTGGGGTCTGTACCTTATCAAATACATAAATTATTTACTACAACAGTTGACAAAAACAATAAGTCGAAAAAGAAATGGAAACACACCAGTCGTAGATCAAACCGAGAGGGCTTCATCGCCCCTGTATGTAACTACTCAACCACCTGACCGTTTACATTTTTATAAAGGCGACGCCGACGGTTCGCTTTTCTAAAACGAATTAAAAAGAAATTAATATATTCGTAAAAATTGTTAAGATATTTTATTTATTTATTCCTGATTTTGTACCCTTGTCCAAATGTAAAAGCCCATAGGTTTTGAAATGTTTGGCACATCTAATAATATATAAAATTCTCGTGTCACAATGTTAGTTACCATATCCCTCCGAAACGGCTTGACCGATTTTTATGAAATTTTATATGCATATTCAGTAGCTCTGAGAATCGGCTACTATCTATTTTTCATACCCCTAAGTGATAAGGGTTGTCCACCCCAAATTGTTTTTATTTTTCGGACAAAATTTGTTTTTAATTTTTTTATGATTTGGCATTAAAAAATACATATAACCTTTAATTTTCATCCTTCTAACACCAACCCCAATTTTTTAATAGCGATATCAGTACTGTAATAATCTTCAACTCTCAGTGGTCGATAACTGATCAATTATTATAAATCGATTAGTCATCCTCGCCAGGCGTCTACTGATGTCACTACTCACCTAACAAACAGCACGGAGTGGGGATGAGAATAAAGCAGATTTTTTTAGAATGTTACAGGGAGTTCAAATATGTTCTAAGAAGTAAAATAATGTTTTATTATAACATTTCAGAATGATTTGGCAATGTTCAAGAATATTCCAGAATCTTGAAGATCATTCAAGAATGTTTCAGAATGTTAAAAAAAGTTAGAGAATGTTTTGAATCATTAAGGGATGTTCTGGATAGTTCTAAATTGGAGAATATTCTAGAATGTTCCATAAAACGTGTGATATATTCTTACCTGAGCAACGCCGGGTATTGCTGCTAGTAGATAATATAAACTTTAAAGAATTCTATTTTGTCTTTCTGAAGCTAGAAACCTCAAAAATCATTTTTTTGTTATTTCTTTTTCATCAAAAACTATTATTATGTTGTTATAATTTTCACGTTTCTAAGAATCTGTTGCCATATATTATAATGTTAGAAATGCATCCGAAGGTTTAAACTTTAAAACAAAGATGTATTTTGGTTTTGGCACGCTTAATGTACGGACATCTAGTTATTTCACTAAAAAAGTGCGGGTGTCCAACAACGACTCTGCCTCGTTAGTTAAATTGGACAAGCGTCCACGTTGATTTCAGTAGATGATAATTATTTTTAACTACTTATAAAAACTGAATTTTAAAGCACGATAGCCAAAAACAATCTATCTATGTAACACTATTTTAAATTATAGATATGTATAGCGGCGTACCGTGGGGAAGGGCGGGGGAAAGAGGTAAGAGGGGTTAAATTAATGGTACAATGAGAGAAATGAATTAATAAAAAAGGCTTTGAGTTATGCGGTGATGAGCAGTTCAATTTGATGATTACTAGCTCAATGTAGGTATGTGTCAATGAGGCATAAGCACATATTAGGGTTAAGTGATTATGTTTTTCTTCAGCCAAATTTAATTTGCTGTACAAGGTGTTGAAAAATACTAAGATTTAGTTTAAATGGTAGTACCCTTAAAACATTCGTCCAATCGAAAAAAGTTGTTCAGAATTCCAAAATATGAGGCTATGCAAAAAAAACAGGGCTATATTCAGATGTTATTTTCTTTGTCAAAAGTGACCACAATAAGCATACTGCGTGCTTTTTGGGCCACACTGTATATAACACCCCTATTAAAACTTCTGGGTACGGCCCTATATATACATGTACGAGCCCTCACAACTACACGTTTGAACACTTCATGGTTTTATATTAGTCTCAATATTTAAGAAGCCTCTTACATATTTTTCAATACACAATTTTGTTTCAATTTATAAAATTAATACATACCTAGGTACAATAAAATGCAAAAAATCGCCCAATCAGTTAATTTTTAATTGCAATAACTGTCTATTTAATTAGATAAAGAGTAGTAAAAATGTGTTTGTCATTATTGCGTTAAAAACTTTCCAGAGGTGATACATTTTTACATGAAAAACAATTTATATGACATTTTGATAAGCAAAAATACATAACTGTACGTAATAATTGATAATAATAAAAGTCGAAACCTCGTATTGAATATACGTAGTTTATTGTTTTTTAAATTTTTGATCGAATATTTTCAATTCAAATGTGAATATTTTTTTGAAATTCACATTTCCTTAATTTAATTCAAATCCACAACAAAGTGTTCCAAGTACATGTACAGGGTGATTCATTATAATGTCGCCCCCCTTTAACTTTGTTATTTCGAGGGTCCCAAAAAAAATTAAAAGTATGGTTATGTAGGTGCTAAAAAATACTTTTTTTTATTTATAACAAAAATTTGAAAAATGATCAGTATACAGGAAAACCCAAAAAGTTCATTTTTTTGAAATGGATCACCCTATATATGAATTTCTTTTTCGATTCCTCTTAAAATTCTAAGCATAATTTATATAACATACCGTATACCTAAATTCAATAGTTTCCCATTTGAAACGTTATCATCAAATATTTTATTAAACATTAGAATGAATCACCCTGTACATGTATATTTTTATGTTGATAAATTCAGCTAAAGTGATAAATTCTTAACTATTTATCAAATTAAGCTTTCATTTTTTTAAGTTGTGTTGGTAAGGTTATGGTATGTAAAGGTTCTCTCTCTCTCTCTCACTCACTTTCTCCTCTTCCCAATTAACATTATTTTAAAAACTGTTTTTTTTTCCTCTAAATACAGACTAAAATTGATTTAGTTTAGTTTAGTTTAGTTAAAATCATTAGTCTAGAAAAGAAAAAACAATTTTCAAAATGATGTTGATGAAGACGAGAGAGTGAATGAGTGAGAGAGAGAGACAACCTTTACATACCATAACCTAACGAACACAACTTAAAAGAAATGAAACCTTAATTTGACAAATAGTTAAGAATTTATCACTTTTGCTGGATTTATCACTTTGACTGTAACATATGCACATATTAAGTAAAATAAAAATATTTTGTGTAAGGATTGTCATTTAAAAAAATCCAGAAAAACAACAAATTTCTACAAAATTCTGGCTTGCTTGCATTTATGTGCTAAAACATGAAAAGAAAACTACCAAAAAGTTTACCTTTTCAAAAACTTTTTTCTTTTTTTTTAGGTGAATCAAAAAGTTTACTTTTATCAAAGTTTATTTTTTTATGCATATTATCCTTTTAATTAAATACGAATAAGGAAAAGGTTTCTAATTCTACCTGCTTGTTTATTAAATTGACCGAATTATATAAAGCATTATCGATTTCATGATATTCTAATAATGATAATTTTTGTCTTTATGTATATTTCTATGTAACACTTTTGTGTTTTCTAAATCCAAAGAGTGCTCATAAAGTAACAGTGTCTAGTTTTTAAATGTTGTCTACATACATAGGTTATTGTTAATCCTAAAGTCTATTCTGCACTACCTGTTTGACCTACAGAAATAGCAAGTGCTAGCCTGTATGATACGAAGGGACATTTATTTAAAATATTTCCTTCTGTCATAAAAATTATTACGTAACAAGAAAATATATGAAAATTAATTATTTTTAAACTATTTTCACGTTACGCAACACAGAATTAATTAGGAAATTATTATTATTAATTACATGGATTAGTTTTGTGTGTAATGGTTCTTCTCACCCTTCCTTTCCACGAAACGAACGTTGTTTCGAAAACCGTTTTCTTCTCTGGAATTTATGAAGGGATAGAAGAGATAACGTCGGTTTGGGGCGATGGGGGAGAGGAGGATCTTTACATACCATAACCTAATTAATTATGTGTTATTAAGTATGTGAAAATAATTTAAAAATAATTAATTTCGTGTTATTTAAATTAATTATTTTAATTGGAAAATAATACGAAATTAATAGTTCTCATTACGAAAAAACAAAAAGAATATTTTCTTAATGTCCCTTCTACGTCTTCGTAGTCTGATAACGACATACTTACATAATAATAGTAAAAATCAAAACAATTTTGTTGAGCACTAAAAAACAATAAGTTATTGATGAACCTTTTATTTCCAAGTGTTTTTTTTTATTTCACTTCAAGTTTTACTTAATTACGTATATAAACTTTAGCCATTTGGCAAGTATCATATTCAAAATACATTTTATTATGATTGAAACAAAAAAAGGTTTCTCGATTTTAATTTATTGTTTCATAAAAAACTAGTCAGACATGTTTTACATTTATCCATATACCTACAATATATATTTAATTCAAAACTTTAAAAGGTTGTGTAATTGTCAGAAAAAATTTTTGAATAGATATTTTTACCTAGTAGGTTTATTAATAGTGTTTAAGTGCCTACACTAGTAATTTACTATCTCTAGCCAAATCTTTAAACGTCAGACATTGCTCCTTGTTATAATTTAAGATCACCCAGATCAAAGTAGTTACCATAGATTTATAATTTGTTAGTCTCTTGGTTTAATTTAATTAAAATTTAGCGAAAATGTACCTAGCCCTAAAACTACACTAACTTATTCTTATTACAGTGAAAATAAAAAGGCCAAATTAGCTACTTTCCTAATAAAAATAACATTTTAAGGTTTTTCGAGATAATTGATTACCTAATGATTATCAATAATTAAATTATTTTCCTATAACGAAGTAGATAGAAATAAATGGTCTTGAAATTCATCTCAAGAGAAAACCTGACATGTAAATTATAAATTTAAATTACCTACCATCACGTTTCATGCATTTGTCTCATGTAACAACAACATAACTTTTACTTACCTATTACCTCAAAATATAGTCAAAGTACGATAAACGATGTTGTTTATTAACTAACTTTTTATCATGTTATATATTCATCAGTTTTACATTATCGTAGATATTGTACATATACCTACATAAAGTTTGTTAGTTATTATTCAAACATCTATGTACATATGTACGTATATTGACTCACATTTTCTATCAAACCAACGTGAATTATATGGAAATTTAGTTACACCTTTCCAGTCACAGTATTAATCATCTAAAAAACACTGATGTGCAAATACCGATAGATAAAAATAAATGCATCATAACAAAATAAATCAGTTCTTTTGTATGGTTAAGTATTAATTAAAACAATAACGTCCGGCTGTACTATATTCCTATCAGTGACGGATTTATTAGCAGGCTGAATAGGCTAGAGCCTAGGGCGGCAAACTTTGCTTAAAATTTTTTTTTTTTACAGAAATAAAAAAAAATTATTATCTTAAATACACGAAAAAAAAAAAAACGAGGCTCAAAAAATCAACAAAAATTACAATATTTTAGTGCTCTACAGTATACTGAATACACTAACGTCTGTATATCATGAAAAATTAATACTTTTCTATTAATATTTCTGATGATATTAAAAACCTGTTTGAGTGTAGAATAAAAATTTAATAAATTTACACGTAAAAAATTGCATATTGTTGCACAGAATTTTATAAATATTATACATTTCTTAGAATGATGATAATTAAAAAAATAATATCTAATGATAATATTGTAATGAATAAAAGCTGTAAATATCCATTCAACGAAAGCTCTTCTTAACATTCTTACATTTTAAATCCTAATGAATTCGTATCAATATTTGTTGATTAGTCTGATAAAAATATAATACAATCATAAAGTTGCAATTTCATTGACAAAAAGTTGATTGTGAATTAGGGTATAGAATTGCATGTGTCAGTAGGGGTGGCAAATTTTGAATAGCCTACGGGCGGCAAATGTGTAAATCCGCCACCGATTCCTATTATGAGACTTAATTTTTTGACTTAAAATTTTTAACAGTAATCCGTGTATGCCACAATGTAAAATGGCCTCAACAAAAGTCAGTTCTTTTTTAAACGATGCAAACTGCAACTTTGCCTGCCACTAAAAAAAACTGCAATTGTTTATCAGAAAACCTTTCAAACTGAAATTTACATATTACATACATGCAATAGAATTAATTATATTTCCTAATCTCATCACTAGTATAAATACGAAAATTTATCAAAACAATCTTTCGGTCACAGCATAGGTACGTGCATTACTTAATAATATCGTATTTTACAAATTTCTTTCTGGAACGTACCTATTGAAAAAAATAGATGATAAGATAGAAAAACATACTCACACGGCACACGAGTCCTTTTTTACCTAAATCTCACCAATGTGTTCTATAACCAGTGGCGTAACAATAGGGTGGCAGGGCTGGCAAAATGCCACGGGCCCCCGACCCAAGAGGGCCCCGGCCCAAGAAGCCGCGAGCTCAAAAATATTTTTTTACATTGTACCTGAGTATTTTATTTTATTTGAAAAGTATATTTTTATAAGTTCTGCTTAAAATCCAAAGTGAGACAACTAAAGACCATAATACAAATACTAGTTAATAACATTAAAAACATTAAACCCTAATAGATGGGCAGGACGTTATGATGCCGTTTTTGCTTTAAAAGTTCGGTTTGTTGAAGTCCAAAAAGCGCTAACGAAAACAATTCTGTTAAATTGCAAATCAGATAAAAGAAATGAAGCTGTTTCGCTCAAAAAGAAGATCGAAAACTACAATTTTATTATGTTATTGGTTTTCCATTGCAAGATCCTACTTACGATCGATGTAGCCTCTAAAGCCTCAAAACGTTTAAAAATTTGTCTAGAAGAATTCGAAACCTATCGACATGAATTTGAAAATTTAAAAATGTAGCAGAAAAATGGTCCATCACCCCTGAATTTTCTAAAACTCGTCAAAGGAAGGTAAAATGCCATTTTGATGAGCTTTGCGAAGATAAGCGTCTCCAAGATCCGGAAAGTTTGTTCAAAGTGACAGCATTATAAACCAACTGAATATGCACTGCATTAATGTTATTTCTTACAATTCCTGTGACTACAGCTAGTGCTGAACGATCATTTTCAAAACTAAAATTGATAAAAACCTATTTAAGAAACTCTATGAGACAAGACAGGTTATGCAACTTGGCTATTCTGTCTATTGAAAATTCTATGGCCCGATCTTTAAACTTTGATGATGTTATAGACTACAGACCATTCCCTCTCGCCTAAGAGAGGAGGCCTATGGCCATTAGTGGGACATATACCATATACAACGTGTAATTGAGTACGCTGAAAATCACGAAGTTTATTACAATTAAACTGAGTACAACATGACGATTTTTACTGATAGGGCCCCATCAAAAGAGTTTGCCACGGGCCCCAGATGGTACAGTTACGCCACTGTCTATAGCCACACATCAAGATACAATATTATGTATATCCGTGTACCGTGTGCATAGTACATATGATTAGATAATAAAAAGCAAGCAAAAAAAAACAAAAAGAAAATACATAGGTATATATTAAACGTTAACAACAAAAATATTCGAAGGCGGAATTATGTGTTAAATTTTACTTGACCTAATAAAAAGTAATTAAACTATAAATCAACATACGTATTATCTATTCTACATATACAATTTAACAATATGATATGAATTTTTTACGGCCAATGTTGGGGAGGGGGCAGTTTATGTATTAAATGTACTCAAAATCAAACTAATTGAATACCCACTCACTCTTCTACAAAAAAAGTTAGGATGAATAATTTTTATTTTTGTCTGTATTTTTCAATAGGTAGGTAATTGAAAACGTAATGTAAATATTGACAATTATTATGATCTTTTGTCTACCTCATTACTTACAAACACGTGTGTTTTCCAGAAAATATATATTTACTACTTACGTGTTTAATAAAAATCCCTTCTAAACTTAATGATAACGTGATAATGATTGCACAATTTATTTAAATACTATTTTTAACTCATCTGTACTGCGATGATTAAAAAGATAAATTTCTTTGAAAACTATGTCTAAGTATGTATGTATTTAAAATTTTAAATCACTGCTCTGAGTCAACTTTCTTCTTAACGGAAATTCGTCCACATTGGGTGCATAAATTTATACACGGTATATTTATGGTGAGTAACATTTTGGCTGGAAAATGTAACTATGAATTTTATTAGATTGTATACCTATAAGTAATTAATATACGAAAAGCGACAGGAAAACTTTTTGCAAACAATAAAAATTAGAATGAATTCAAAACTGCAGTTGTGTTCATGTTAGGTTAGGTTAGGTTAGGCTTTTAACTACAGTATGCAGTAACATACAGTCGAATCTCGATAACTCGAATCAGCATGGTACAAAAAAACTTTTTACCTCTGCGCTTATTTTTTTTATGAGCATTTGTACGAATTTATTTCATGTTACAGATAGATAGATTTGATGTTGTAGACATTTTTTTTTCAGTTCACCAGTTTCCACTGTTTTAAAAGATATAATTTTTGATCAAAAGACAAAGTTTTGATGACAAATAATCGTGGAAACTGTTTACGTAGTATCGCTATGAATAAGAGACGTTAAACTAGTAAATTATTAAAGGATTCCCCCAGAAAATTCGACTTATTAAAATTGGCGCCAAATATTATTCGAGTAATAGAGGTTCAAAAGTTCATGTTATTAAGTAAAAATTACACACATTTCTCATAATTGATCCTATTGCCAACCAATTTGGTTCGAATTATCAAAAGTTCGTATATTCAGATCTACATATTTTAAAATGCATCTAATTCCTACACATTCATAATACATATAAAGATGTAATCGAAATGAATGAGACCAATCATTAGTTAGGTACCTACTTACTCCTTTCAGGTAATAATTTCTAATCAAATTTGTAATTGCAGGTTTATGTTTAAAAACAAGCTAACACAAAAACCTCATAATCAACACTTGTTCAATCCTTGTGTCTTGTATTATTGAACACCCAACCAAAGTTAATTAGCAATCATTATCCAGGTAATCAACAAGTGTTTTACGGCACGTGCAACTAACGTAACAATTGTTTTTTTTTTGTATTTACCTGGAAATTTTAAAGCTATCTTGAGAATACATAATTACAAGCAATTCAGAAAGAAATTAATCGAAACGAAGGGGCGATGAGTCAAAGCAATTCGTTTAAATAATGACGTAAATTAAACGTAACTTTTTCAATAGATTTTCTACGAATAAAACAAAAATGATTTCAATAAGAAAGTTAATTTATAATAATAAACTATTTTATTAAAATTAGCCTGCATTAAAAAAAAAATAAATTTGAAGCTTTATAGAAAATAGGGAATGTTTAAAATTTATTGGTCATTAATCACACTAATATTATAAAGGCGAATGTTTGTGAGTGTGTGAGTTTGTATGTTTGTTACTTCTTCACGTCTAAACGGCTGGAGCGATTTTAATAAAATTTGGTATGGAGTTAGCTGACACCCTGGATTAACACATAGGCTACGTTTTACTGCGAGAAAATATCTTATTCCCATGGGAAAATCGATGAAAATGAATTCGCGGAAAATTATAAATGCGAAAGTAACTCTGTCTGTATGCTACACAATCTCGCCTAAAATTTACTGAACCGATTTAAATGAAATTTGGTACAGAGATAGTCTAGAGCCTGAGAAAGGACATAGGCTACTTTTTAATGCGAAAAAAGGGTTGAAAGGGGTTGAAATAGGAAAGTTTGTGCGGAAATGCCGTAATTTTTTAAGATTTTTTAGGCTTTTGATTAGATATAAATAAATACAACATTCAATGTTTGTAAAAATTTTACCCTAAAGGGGATAAAATTAGGCGATGAAAGTTTTTGTGTAATGAGATCGTCCAAAAAGCTTACGGCCCAGAAAATTAAAATATTAAAAGTAAAAAGTTATAAAGGTTTTGTTTATTTGGATCAATAAAAGTAGTTGAATACTAAGCTATATAAACTATTTTAAACTATAATTAAACTATATTAATCTATAATATTATAAATGCGAAAGTAATTCTGTCTGTCTGTGTGTTACGCAATCACGCCCAAACTAGTGAACCGATTTAAATGAGAATTTGGTACAGAGATAGATAAGTAGATATAAAGCTAGAGGCTTAAAACTTATTTTTTAGGCTTTTGATTAGATATAAACACGACATTTAAGGTTTGGAAAAATTTTACCCTAAAGGGGGCAAAAATAAGGAATGAAAGTTTTTGTGTAATGACGTCGGCAAAAAGGCTTACGGCCCAGAAAATAAAAATATAGAAGAAAAAAAATTTAAATGCTGCCGAAAGTCGCGGGCATAGCTAGTGAATGATAATTTGATCAATTCGGTTTAAACATCAATTAACAAAAACGAACTAAAAAGTTTTCATTACATATTTTTATAGATGATGACACTAATAATCGTAAAGGAAAAGTAGAATTATCTAGACGTGATTATGAAAGTAAAAACCAAACGTCGCGGTGCGTTAATTTACTTGTCATAAATGAATATCTATTTATTATTAATTTAAGTATGTATTACCAGTTAGTTGTACAACATTGCAACATCCACAATTACAATAATGTTAATTAAACGCACGACCATGGCCGTTAATAAATCAACATTGTCTGTTATTTCCAATAATAAATGCAACGTGAAATTTACTTAAACTTGGTAGAATAAGTACTTTTAACTACTTATTTGTTGTTTTTTTGTTATACAAAAGATAAAATTAATAATAAAAGTACCTGCAAGTACTTGTTTAAAGTTTTATCTCAATTGCTCCAAGAATTACAGAACACAAAATTCTCATAAAATATCTACTGTAGGTACCCTTCACTCTTTGTATTTTGCTCATTATTACGAAGTTTATTGGTATGACTTATGTTGATGTATTTATTATTAAACACCTACGTATACCTGTGCAATTAAAAATTGTATGTACGAAAAAGTAAACCGATTTAATTAAACCAGCAAGTACCAAGGTAATATACCTATGTACGTATACGTGAAAGTGCATGCATTTTTGTACCTAGTCAGGTGTAAATATAATAAAAATAAACCGATTTTTATAGTGTTTTTCTCACGAATTACATTCTATAAAACAAGTTAAATAGCAACCTGGTAAACTTGCTTTTGTTTTTCTGTTTTATTACGATAAAAAATAACACCAACAATAAGTCGTTCACTCAGTAGGTATGTATCATTACGAAAGGCGATAACTTGTTATTTTATATGAAAGGCTTATTTTAAAAAGCGAAGGTCGAGTAAATGAATTGTTTTACGGCAAAAAAAGAAGGCAACAACAAACAACACCACCTAACAAAAACATCAACAACATCGGCACAAAAAAATGAAAATATGTAATAAAATAAAAAAAATACCTCTGTCTTTGCGGGAGCTTCTGATGTGGGGTTGAGATGACGATATTTGTCCCATTTTGATTTTTCGTTACAACTGGTTAGTCAGAATATATCACAAAATTAGTCTATTATTATTAAAAATTAGACGACTGTCTCAAGACTTATTGTATAAAAAATCAATGCCAAACTAATTATCATTTGGTATTAAACACGAACGTTTTTAATCTTTAGCACTGTACCCTAACAAAGAGTTAATAAAAATAATAATGTAAGATCCGCAGCAACAACAACGTTTCAAAAACCGCCAAGTTCACTGCACGTATGCGAATAAATTTATTCTTAGCCACTTTGCAAGTTAATTCACACTCACATTCGTGCCTATCTATATAAGTATATGTATAATACACGTGAGATACAACTACGTTTTTTTTTTATAAGGAACTCAGCGAGACGACAACAACAATACTAATAACAATAATAATAATAATAATAGCGGAGTGTTTAAATTAATAATTTAATGGAAACAAAGGAATCGAAACAGACAGAGAGATAGTAAGTACACCGTGTGCGACCGAACTAACGACGAGAGCCACTGCAACAACGCAACACCGCTGCCGTACAAGTTTACTTATTGTATGTGTAGTACCCTGAAAGTTGAAACAAATAAAATTTTGAAGCAATTTCCTTGGCCGTCGAAACTTGTGACGAGATAATACGCGTGCACTGGTCGCGATGATAGGTCTATAATAATAATAATAATACAACATTTGTGTATATTATGTATGTATGTATGTATTAATATATGCATGTACGTACGGCAGGTTCCGAACAACATTCGAGCAGATGGATAAATAAATGTAGCCAATGCTATCTCTAAAGATAGCATCGCGCAGCAGGAGACAATAATATCGTATACACATGTGCTAAATTTCTACAGTACTGTTAAAAAAACACAGTCAAGTGCCATTTACTGTATGTTACCTGTCAAACAAGATTTCAGAATAACCTGGTTTTGCCTAGGACAAATTTAAATTACTGGTTAAACTCTACTTTAGAATAAATTACTTTTGCTTTAGTCAAAAATGTTTATATTAATAACGATATGAGGATACAGTTCCAAATCCAACCCAATTTGTTATTGAGAAAACTATTATACGTTATCCTAAGTAAAACAAACGCTTATCCGAAAAGTAATAAGACGAACTTAGGAATCAATCTGACCTGGCAGAACCTGAAGAATTGCCTGAATCTATTACTGGATAAATCGGAGTTCAGGATAAAGTACTTTTTTCTAGGCTAAACTTGTTTTTACGAGAAGCAATAGGATAAACAGCTATTTCAACTTATGTAATTTTAATTAATTTTCCTGAATTTGTTACCCACTAAACCCCGTTTTAGGATAGACTAGTTTTTCCTAGGACAAATCTGAAAAACGACAGTCCAAGTCCAAAACTTGTTTATCCTGAACCTGTTATCAGTTAAACTCTACTTTAAGATAAATTACTCTTGCTTTAGTCAAAAAAGTTTATATTAAAAACGATATGAGAATCCAGCTCCAAATCCAATCCAATCTGTTATTAACCTAAACGATAAGACGAACCAGTTTGACCTGGTCCACATTAAGTAGCCCTGAATCTGTTACAAGTTAAATTCAACTTCAGGATAAAGTACATTTGTCTAGACGAAATTTGTTTTTCGGAGAAACGTTAGGATCAACCTAATCTAAATTGGTTTGTCCTGAATATGTCATCCTTTAAATCCAATTTATGAATAGACTCGTTTTGCATACGCCAAATATGAAAAAGGGGAAGTCTAAGTCAAATCCAATACAAAATGGTATGTCCTGGACAGGTTATTGGGCAATTCCAATTTCAGGATAAACTAAATTTTCTTAGGTCAAACAAAAGGATAACCGAAAAGGAATAGGAGGAACCATTTCGACTTAATCTAGGTTAATTTGTTCTGATTATTCACTAAACTGTATTTCATAATAGTTTAGTTGTGCTTAGTCAAAGTCAGAAATTGATTAGGGCTTGTCTGTCTGTCTTGACCATTACCAGCTAATCACCATTTGTTTTGATTAGGTCAAACTATTTTTCTCGAATAGCAAAAGGATAAACCAGTTTAACCCAGTCCAAACTGGATAGTCCTGAATCAATTACAAGCGAAACTGGTTTATCCGAGAAACTATGGAAAGAACTAGGGTGAACTGGTTTGATTGGGTCCAAAATGGATTGCCTTGAATATGTTATCGATTAAATCCAACTTCAGGATTAAGTATATTTATTTATTAGGTCACACTTATTTTTGCAAGAAACATTACAGTGAATCATATCGACCTAGTCTAAATTAATTTGTCCTGAATTTGTTGAGACAGATAGACAGACTAATTTTGATAATTAGTTCAAACTAGTTTATCTGCTAAGCGATAGGAAGAATCAGTTTGCCTTGACCATTAAGTACCAGATTGCCCTGAATCCATTACCTGTAACTCCTAATTTCAGGATAGAATAATTTTGAAAAGGCTAAGTAAGTTTTCTTGAAAATGAAAATATATTGTATAAATCAGATTGACTTAGACCAAACTTGTCTACACCTATTAGGTACCCGCTGATATACATTTCAGGGTAAATAAGTTTTGATTAGGTTAAACTAGTTTATTCAAAAAGGGATTGGATATTTTGAGCTGGTATAAATTGATTGGTCCTGAATCGTTTATAAGACAAAACAATTTAGGGTCAGGTGGAGTAATTGTAAAACCGGGGTTAATGTAAACAGGCTCTTTATTTCGATGAAATAGAACTCTTGACTTTTGACGGTTGGATGCTTTAGCGCGCTAAACAGCAGAGGAAGAGTGTCGCAATATTTTATGTTAAACAGTGAAAATATTTCTATATAATATCTATATAATTTTTGGGGTAATTCGTGAACACGGCTTTATAAATATAATTTTCATTGGAATTCACGTTTGAAAGCGAATTGTTCACTTTTGCCCCATTAAAAAACTTTATAAAGCCAGTACAAACAAGATGATTATTCACATTTACCCCTAAGTTTTCGATTGCGTTAGTAAGTGAAGCGATAATTGTAAACTTAAGTGTTTTTGCAAAAAAATCCGAATTTGCATATTTAACAACAGAAATTCGCTTAAAACCAAACAAGGACCTAAATTAATCGTTTAGTCGCCTAAATTTAATCTTCATCTAAAAATACATCAAGCTTCAAAAGTCAAACTTCCAATATCGTTAACAATTATCCCACCTGACCCTATCCGAAGAACTTTAACTTTATCCAAATTGGATTGTAATGAATCCGCTAGTAGCAAAAACTGATTTATACTAAAATCGATAGTATAAATTTGTTTCACCAATTACAAACTTTTTTGTATATAAGAATGCAATTAATTGGTTTGATTAGGCCCAACTAATTTATTCGAAAAACAATCAAATAAACCGGTTTGGCCCAATCCAAAAAACTGTATATCCGAAAAACGGATACGAAGAACTATTTTTTTGTCCTGAAGTCGTTATCGACCAAACCTGATTTCAAAATATGTAGAACAGTTGAGACTAGGCTAAAGTAGTTAACCAAAAAGTCGATGACATGAACCAGTTTGTCCTGAAACGATTGCCAGTTGCCAGACAAACTAATTTATCTGAAGAGTGATACGTATGTATAGAAAGAAGAAGTTTAACTTTGTCTAAATCCATTACCAGTAAAACCTAACTTCAGGATAAAATAATTTAGACTGAACTAGTTTAATCGAAAATCAATAAGTTTCACCTGATGGTCCAAACTTGTTTGTCCTGAATTCTAACTAATCTAAGGTTTATCTTGAATCTGTTATTTCATCTTAAAATTTGCTCACGATCTTCAAGTTAACTTTAAAATACCATAAAATTGTATCAAAATCAAATGTATCTTGGAAGTATACCTAAGAGTGCATTTTTGCAGGTTATTATTTTTCTTGGAAAGATTCAATCAAGATCAAAAATTTCGTTTAGTCTGTTAATGTTCTAGAAGGTTTTTTTTAGTCAATGCCTAGAGCTTAACTAACTGTATAAGGTGGTAGAAAAACAAAATATTTGATAACACAGAACAAGGAACACTTCAAAACGATAAAATTTCTATGAATACAGTCACAAACAATCAATTGCTCTTGTGATGATAGACAGAAGTATGATAATATTGGTACTTTTACTGTTTTATACGCAATAGTAGATAATAATAAATTTCAATTCGAAATAATTTTGCTTTTTCGTTATTTTTGAAAAATGAAAATTTTATTCATTGCTAAAAATGGAAACTTTATTTACAGTTATTTAAAGAAAAAAAAAATTTTTTTGAAAAAGTTTACAGCCTGATTGTACTTTTTTCACTATGGGGCTATTCATAAAATACGTCACGCTAACATTAGCTTTATTTGACCCCCCCCCCCGGTTGCTACGCTGTGTCACACTTTCTGTGACCCATCTGCAAATATTACGTCACAAAAACTAACCCCCCCCCTGAACATGATAAATTTTGATTGATAATACACTAATTTTGATAGTCAAAAATATTTATTTTATTTTCATAATAAAATTTAAATAAATTACTAAATATCTTTTGTAACGAACAAATAAATAATATTTCTGTTTATCAGAAGTCCAAGGATTCTGTAAAAATCCAGTAAAATTTTTTGATGAACGGCAAACGTCACGTTGCTGTAGACCCCCCGTCCCCCCTTGTCACATCTTATCACACTCAGCAAGACCCCATCCCCCCTTTGTATGCGAACGTATTTTATGAACGGCCCCTATTGTAGTTTGTCGTATCTAATAGTCTTATTTTAGAGGCTTTCAATTTTGAAAACTGCGTAAAATGAAAAATTGTTTTTCACACAGTACAATGAACGCTGATTAAAACAGTATTGCTCTCCAGAATGTCACTGACACAACGCTATCCTTGAATTACTGATTGTTTACGAAACGTTTCACTAATCACTAATGGATTACTGTGACTATGACATTTACTACATTAATAAAGTGTAATAATTCTTTAATGATATAACGCAAAATTTTAAATCTCTCCAGTAACAACAAAAACAAAGTGTGTGTTTAATTATGTACAGGCGTTAGAAATTTGCATAGGTAGGTATTTATTTAAAGAACATTTTTAATGGTATATATTTAAGTAATATATCATTATGCAGTAAATGCCCCTAGTATATGTATAGTACATACAATCAGCCAACAGGCGTGACCGACGAGACCAATGACACCAGTCTTGATCCCACGCTAATTACATGTTAATGTAATATCGAGTCATTGGCAATTTTTAACGCGGAATTTTACTTAAAACGCGATTAAATAATTCAAATAATGGCATTCATTATTTTTTGCCTCATACTGTACATACTACATACACAAATAATAATTCATACAAGTAGATAATCTGCGGTCATGCCCGCGACATTATTATTTATTATTAAAAGGTTCATTGAGGGAACGCGGGGGTGTCAACAACCCGTCCTTTTATTGCAGTCGCAAAAATAGCTTTAAAAAACACGTGTATTGTTTATTTTCCTTATTAGCCCCAATTTACGTTTACTTCAATGACAACAAAATTTCAAGGCTTCGGAGAGGATGGGAATAACAGTTCTTCGAAATAATTAGGTGTCTAAAGAACCAAAATAAAACGTGCAAAAAGCCTTTAAAAAGATACCTATAGGGAATTTTAGATAGATAAAAAATGAATGAAGACTGGAAAAACTTTGGCGGTTGTTGCAGAACGAACAAAATAGGTCAAACCCCAACGCCAAAACACGACACTTTAGTTGTCCCAAGCACTTCGGACAACTAAAGTGTCGTGTTTTGGCGTTAGGGTTTGAGCTATTTTGTTCGTTCTGAGATAAAAAATGATTCAGTTTTTCAAAATAAATAAATAAATAACAGCCAAATAATTTCAATGTAAAAATTTTATATTTACCTACATAATATGTTTGTAATTTAAATTCCTACTCAAGAAAGTGAAAGATTTTTCGAAAAACTGAAACTCCTTATTTAGTTTACACGATGTTAATTTCCACAAAATTATGTTGAATACTTAATCAACAATTGTTTCACTTTGCACAAGTGTAACTTACAACAATAGGTACTTTTGATAAAGCCTTAGTAAGACGAAAACAATTACATATTAAATGTAATAATTTTGTGGAAAATAACATGGAGTTTTACTAGTAACTGAAATATGAGTTTCATTTATTAAGCAAGCATCAAATAAGACTAAAATCCATGAGTTTATTTTTTCTTTTTGTTATAAAACGGAATTTTGTTTATGAAGATTACCAATAAACAATAATCAAGAATTCTATTTAATACACACTACTTTTTTTGTAAAAAGGTATTTTAACAACTATGTATTGGAAACAATAATAATTTATATTATTGTTACTCTGTTTTATCTGTTATCAAACAAAGCAAATAAATAAATTTTAATTTACCTGCCTTGTGTTATTTTTAGAAAATTGTAGGTTGAAGTACTTATTTTACTAAGGGGAAATTTTCTTTATTATTTTGAAATCATAATCGAATCGTACCTTTCCATTCGTCCTCATTTACAAAAAAAAAATTAATACAAATATAATCACTTTAAAACCGAGGTAACGATAAATTACGTTTGAAATAAATTGCGTGTTATCGTTAAGCCCTATGTTTTTATAAGAAAGGAAAAATCAAAGCGATAATATATTACCTTATTTGGTATTTTATATACACAGGGTTGTTCAAAAGTAACCCACAAAATTCATATTTTCTGTAAGGGTTATTTTTTAGAAAAACGTTGAAACACGTGAATAATTTAAATTTTTGTTCGTCTTTATGTGATATTTTCAACCCCCTCCCTGCAGCCCCTTAATCAGTAGCTATCCCAACTTTTTTTTCAAATGACAACCTAGATCATGTGGGGACTATATGAAAAGCTCTTGTAAAACTCAATCCGATAATGCCAAGAAAGTAAGAGTCTGTTTGTTTTGTATCAGTCAAAACAGTCCTCATATTTTTTTAATTAAAATTTAAATGCCACAAGTGTTTTACCTTCTACATGACATGTACTGAGTCTGTGGTAAATACTATCAACTGTACTTCGAATATTTTCAGCTGGTAAATTAGTAACCTCCATCCTTAACACTTAGGATAAAATTTCTAAAAAATAATCTGTACAGAAGATATCAAGTTTCTGCGTTACTTTTATACAACCCTGTATATTCTTATTTTAAGAGGAAATATCTTCCAATTTATTGTATTATTTATACGTACAACAATAAAAAAATATGGCATTGTTTGGATGAGCAATAACTTCAAAAAGGAGACATCAACTTTTGTTGTTACATTTCCTCAATTCATAAAAAATCAGAGACATGGTCACCGCTACACTTTTATTCATCTTTTATGGTTTCTGAGATAAAATAGCTTGTAAGGGTAATCAATTTGAAAGTATACAAAACACATAAAAATGTACCTACCAAACCTTCAGTTTAAAAATAACCGAACTATCCAAGCACTAAATATAGAAGTTAAGATGTAGTGTTAACTTAATCAAACAAGTTCGCTTTGTATTTATTTTTTTTTAACATTAACTGAACAAGGACTTTATGCAACCCAAAGTACTTTGTTGTAATTTTAGTACTCTATTTTTTTATGATGATATAAAGATATTATTTTTATTTATTTATTTTCTTTAACTACATATCTTTCCTTAAGAATTTAAAAAGGAAATTTAACTTCCCAATTCTAATTAAAATCAGCAAAATATATTATCAAACATCTTTTTTAAGATTTTTATCAAAAACTTTAAATACATGTTAAAAAAGTAAAGTGTGTTCAACAATTCCTCTGGGGATCTATAAACTACATTGCATTTGAAATTCATAAATACCTACTGATAAACTTCATAGACTTATCAGTATTATTGGATGTCATACTTCGTAAACTAAACAGTTCTTATTGTTAACCAACCACAAATATTAAAACAAAAATTTTGATATCAATTATTCTTTACAAACCAACTACATACCTACTAAATGCACATCTAAAATTTAAAGTGCACAGGTAAATGCATTTGTACTGTAACATGTCATAGGTACATATTACAATTTCTTGGCAGTAGTTTCGTAATACATTGTAAAAGAAAAATTCACTACCCTTTCAAAGTACCTTAATTTTCTTCATACCATCAGCAAATACAAGAACCATGGAGGATTTAATTATAATAAGAGAGTATTTACGAAAACTTACCATTTAAGGACCATATATGGGATGGTAGGGACTGTGCAGCATACACTCTACCTAATGAAATGCTGGTAGGACCTAGACCAATAGCAGCCTCTTCGGCAGAGCTGCTGTCAGTTTCTGGACTGGCACCTGCTGAGGTGTCGAAGCTGGACCCTGTTGCAGGTATTGCCAATGTTTCATGACTGGAATGCAAGTCTGGAACACTTGACAGGGATCGAGCCCTTTGACGATCATTCGAAAGATCTAGTCCCGGCAATGATCTGAGAAGACGATAGCCGACAGGGGCTGCCACAACATCAGAACTACTGCTAGTCGAAAATGTTCTACTTCGAGGACTTTGGGTCCCATTAGCAGTACTTGGCTTAGCACCCATTTGAAAACGATAATTAATAATATGTAAAACAATTGTAATTTAACACTTCAACCGAATAAATCACAGATATATCACAATTCGTTCCAAATTTTTTCATTCACTAACACACCGACTCGAACCGAAAATTATATGATCGCATGTTTTATTTTCCGTAAAAGAACATAAACATTGGCAAAAGCCAATGCAAATTTCTCGAACGAAAATTCATTGTATTTCATTAAAATTGACAGCTGCTTCAACAGATGTCAGATGATTGTATATGCACACACGCTTTACAAACACTGTGCTGCCCTCAAGCGCTCGGACACAAATTACTCTCTTCGAAATATTACCGCAGGCTCGAAATTCAAAATCGATATAAATAACACCATGCGCAAGATAATAAAACCTGTTAAAGTATTCCAACCTTTACCCCAGAAAAATAAAAACTTGATGTAAATAAAATAAATCGTACTATTTTTTTCGTTAATAGTGAACGATGGGTGCTAAATAGTGTAAGTTTTAAAAATTGAATTGGAAGTTTATTATAAAAAAATGTCAACTCCGGAAAGGTACTCGAAATTAGGCAAAAATAAAAGGAGGAAAAGCGATTTTCATATCAGCAATGGTCTTACGAACATATCTCCTCCGAAAGATTCATATAACGCTATTTATTTATCGTTTGTATTAGGAGGAGCTGGATTTTTATTCCCTTATAACAGGTAATCTATCGTACAATTAGATGAAATATGGCAACTTATTACCTTCTCAATTTTTTTAAGCTTTATAATGGCAATGGATTATTTTAAAATACGATATCCAGACACTCCAGTTGTCTTCGACATGTCCCTTGTATATATTGTTGTTGCTTTTCTTACTGTCTTAGGAAACAACCTTTTAGTAGAAACATTCACTTTAAATGCAAGAATCAATTTTGGTAATTACTAATTGCTATCTCATTTTTACATAAACAGTTAATTCATTTTTGTAGGGTACATAATGTCCTTCATCACTTTAATATTTGTTGTGATTTGCGAAGTTTGGTGGGAGGCATTTGGTACAACAACTTCTTATACAGTTAATTTAGGGGCTGTTGCAGTTGTAGCTGTTGGATGCACAGGTAAAATTAACTGTACTAAAATTATTTTAAAATATTATTCGTACATAATAGTTATTATTACACCCATTGCCGATTATTTACGTTAATGTAGTCAGATTAAATTAATGAAGAAGCCTAATAAGTGTAACCACAAAAGTGCAAAGGGTCAATCAATTAAAAGAAATGAAAAACGTGATTAAGTGCGCAGAAAACGTAAAAGAATTCTCGTCAAAAAGAGAAACTTATTTATCTTTTTATAATAAAATTTAGTTTACCATGAAAATACTTATAAATTTAATTGCTATTTTATTAGATAATAAAATAAAATACGTATACCAAAGGAAAAAATACCGGGTGTTTCATTAAGGGTGGCCACAGGCTATGTTTCGGAAACTTCTGAGTATAGAAATCCAAGGAAAAAAATAATTACTAAAATGTTCATGAGAAAATCTTGAA
This sequence comes from Agrilus mali, assembly GCA_029378335.1. NCBI lineage: Eukaryota > Metazoa > Arthropoda > Insecta > Coleoptera > Buprestidae > Agrilus > Agrilus mali. Next base: position 7,813,716 of record CM055656.1, on the reverse strand, counting down.
AATTATTTGTAAACACTGCAGTGGACAGCATTAACAGGGTGAATCTTAAAATTCAAAATTGCTACGAAAATTCTCATATTAAGCTATTTAGGGAAATATTGGGAATAAAGTAGTAAAAATAAAGTAACAGAGATGGAGAGTTTTTAGGGAAGGCCCAATGGATTGTAAAGCCTTAAAAGAGACTTTTTTATATTTATATAGGGGAGTTCTGGGAAGGGATTTAAAAGGGTTTAAAAGGAGATGAGAATGGTATTATGTTTATTTTTAATGTTATTCTTGATGGATACAATTTGTTTTTTTTTTTCACTCTTGTAATTGTTCTTTGTAAGTATCAGAATTGATGGTGATTTATGTTTCATTTTTTACTTGTATATAACTTCCTGTTAATAAAACTATTTTTTCTTCTAATTCTGCCTACAAAGCTACGAAACTACAAAAACAGCCGAAAAATGATTCCTTTTAAATTTCCAAAAAAATTGCAGCTTCACATAAACGTACATATGTATGTACTCCCTTACTTTACCTGGGTTCGAAAATAAAGTTTGCAAGTTGCAAAAAAATAACTTCTTGAACCCTCACAAGGCTGATTAGGGATTAAATATCAAAATTTTCACAAAACTACGAAAATGCCTATTTATATATTTATTTATATTTCATAGTTCAACAATCCAGCTTCTATGGCTACACAAGTATGCTACCAGCTAGATATACACAAGCAGTTATGGTAGGAGAAAGTAAGAAAATTTTTATTTAAAATTTACCTTAAGTAACTCAAATATATTTATAATAATTTACTCATTAATCTGATAAATTCCATGCAGATTTCTCATTTAGTTAACAATCGTAATTGAAAAAAGCTATGAATTAAATCAGGTAACAAAATCTTATTAATTGACAATATTCAAACGTTGATTATTGTTAAATAAACAGCTTTTGCTATCTGATTTAGTCAGATCTATTCTTGACTAATTAATCTATGCCAAAAAGAAATATAAGCCTAAATAAAATTATTTAATCAGTATATTAGCTATTAAATTCGGGTTTCCCATTTTTACTTATAATATATTTATTTCCTCAAGGTGCTTCTGGAGTATTTACGTCCTCTGTCAGAGTCCTGACAAGATTTCTTGTGTCAGAGATAAGGGGTAGCACAATATACTTTTTCACTGTTTCCGTGTCTGCAGTAGCTACCTGTTTTGCCATGTACCATCTCATTAGAAGAACTGATTTTATTCAATTTTACATCGCCTTGTGTGACACCGCAAAAACAAGAATTACATTAGAACCAACCGAAGACGCAGGCTTGGTGAGAAAAAAATCCTTAGTACAGAAAAAAAGTTAATCAATGACTTACTAGACATGCACATAGCATCCACAACTAATTAAATAAAAGTATTAAGACATATAATAAAAAAAAAAAATAGAATACCTACACATTTTCCCTTCCCATAATTTTTTTTCTTTATTAAAAATTGTTTAGTTTGCAAAAAAGTATAAAGTTTGATGAAGCTTAATTTTTTAATTCAATTACCTACCTACTTATTTGTACTAGATACTAGGTCATACTTATTCAGTAACCAGGTCAAATATTTCACTAATTCTGCATCAAGGAGGACAATTCTTAGAATACGAGTACATATTCACATTACAATCGTTAGAACATGCATTATATTAAAAGAAAATGAAATTTCCGTGACCTGATTCACACATTTCTTTCATACATAGTGGTTAAGAATTTATGTTTTTTGTACGAGTGGCTAACAATGTAGAATTTATAAATAGAATTAATCTATAAATTGTACACATAGCAAGTGACCGTTTACAATTTACATATTCATACAGCAGTAATTTTGTGTGGTAAAAATCAGGAAAATATATGGACAAATATAGTTTAATTTAAAGTTTCTATGTTTCTTTCTGAAATTTGAAGCCTTGATGTATTTATTATCTTAAATATTGTTCCATTTTGCCTTGTGTATAACTTTTTACACCTTCCAGATAGAAACAAACGACGCACAGTATGGGGTGTTAAAAATACAGAACAGTCCTCCACCGTCGAGTACGGGACTCAGCTTCGCCAACCCCGCGTACGAACCTTCTGCCCCAGCACCTACATACAAGGTGGAAGATGTGGTCATTAGGGGAAGGACAAATACAAATGCAGGAGGAGGTGTAAGAGGTATAAGAAGTGAGTTAAGAGTATGCAAAAAGTTTTGCGAGACATTTTTTTAAAATTTAAGTTCAAGTTTCACACGCAGCATAAGAAGTTTCAGTCTTCAGTCTTTATTTAATTTAAATCTGCCTATTCTAGTTCTTTTTCCATTCCAATCAATAGGAGAGATCATTTTATTCTTGAAAAGTTTTTTCAGTGGGAGATAGCTCCATGAATAGGAATATTTGTAGGTACTGTTCATTGGAATAGAGAAACTGATTAAATTAATTTGAACTCGTTTCTCAAACATAAAATCATAGGTTCAATTATAAAATGGTACTTATGGTACCAAAATAATGTTTGTCGTTTTGGCCAGCTTTTTTATTATGTTAATATCAAATAGTCCAACAGCAAATTAATAGATACCAACAAAAAGGGATATCTTTTATGTTATAGGAGGAATACAAGCACGTTGGGAAATCACAAAAGCAATTTACCCTTATATGATCTCTATTTGCTTAGCATATTTCACTACTTTATGCCTATACCCAGGTATTGCTTCTGAAATAGTGAGTTGTCGATTGGGATCGTGGATGCCAATTCTTATGATGGCTATATTTAACGGAGCGGATCTGCTTGGAAAAATTTTGGCAGCCTCATCCTGGCAATGGACAGGTGCTCGATTAGTTCGGTTAGTTTTTATTCCAATCACCTAACATAATTACAAAATAGATAACACTACTTTTTGAAGGCATTGTCTGTGATGATTCTGATAAAGTAATAACTGAATCAATAATCAACGTTATGAAGAATTTTGCCAAGCTTTAATTAAATGTTTATTTACACTTTAAATGGACCAAAAAAAGGAAACAAATATTCAGTTAGATTAAATAAGTTTCTTAAAGTTTCAGAGATGTTAAAATTAAAAAACAATTTTTACTGTTCATCCCTGCATACAAAAATTGCTCTTTACAACAGTGTGTCGTTATTCTGTAATTACACTAACAAATTAATATTTTCCTTTGTATAATTTAAAATAAGCGAAAAAAATGTTTATTGTTCCAGATGCACTGTAGCAAGGTCGATAATGATCCCGTTGATGTTAATGTGTGTTGCACCTAGAGCACATCCTGTATTTTCGTCAGAAGTTTTTGCTTTCGTTTTTGCATTAATATTAGGACTGACTAACGGCATCTTTGGCAGCATTCCAATGATCAAAGCTCCCAGCAAAGTGGAAGAAAGTTACAAGGAACTTACCGGTAAGTTACTCACGTGAATTAATACTGTTTAATAATATTATAATTTTTGTGGTCGGTCATATTTTCCATCGAATGAATAAATTGCTATAATAACGACTAAAAGAAAATTTTCAGAAATATGTTTAAGAAAAAAAATTGTTTTGAAATCCATCATATTATTATACAGGTTGACGAATTTAACGGCTATAAATTTAGAAATTCAGGAACGAATATAATAATTTAATACAAACAGAAACATCCATAAAGTAAAATTAATTTTTTATGTTGGACGAGTTATTTACATAATTCTGCTTGATTATAATAATAAAACAAAAACAATTTAAGAATCCATTAATTAACTCTTCTTTCTACAATGAAAATTAAAGTACAGAATATTTTAACATTTTGATATTTTATGACTGACTCGTATGCAACCAGAAATACATTATAGTGCATGGAGTTGCATAAACTACAGGTCTATAACGTAATGTAATTTATATTTATATTATTTTTTTCTTGATTTAAGAGTTTATCTGACATGCAAATAAAATAAATTTAATAAATATAATATGTATGTCTTAAGTATTTGTTAACTAAATTCGATTCTTGCCTAAATCAAAAAAACATTTTTTTTATGACAAATATATTCTCAATCCCATAATTTATGATTACTTATATACATGATTCTTTTTTTCTTATTATGTATATTCATAAAATTAAATAAACCTATTTTGTCTTTAATTTTGCTTTAATATGGCGAAAATAATCGCTTAGCCATCATATTGTTTTCCAACTCTATTTATTTTTTTATTGAAATAATATTTTAATAATCTTACAGAATTTGTTTTTCGCCATTACATTTGTTGCTTAGACAAGGAAAGAGAGAGGACTGATAACGCGGCGTCCGGCAGTGTGACCGATCGTCACCAATCTAATGGCGGACGGTTGCGCCAGAGGCGTAACATATGAACATTTACTCTCTTACGTGCTACTTAAAAAAAATAAAGCAGCAGATATAAAGAAAAAAAGGAATCCCACAACAATCTCGCCTGTGACCGAAATTTATTTAAAAAAGAAATAGAATAAATAAGTAATACCAGAAACATATATCAAACAAAAAAAGTAGGAGACTTTACTTATATCATACATGCATAGATATTATTAATATAATATAATTACAATACAACTTACAGGAATTTACTTCAATTTTGCATTTAACTGAATTAAATGTTATAATTTAAAGGAATAAGAATTTATTTTTTGTTTGATGACGTACGTAATAAACATAAAATTACTGCTCAAATAAGCAGTGAAACGTAATCTTATATTTTTTGTTTTTAATTTAAACGATAAAAACAATTTTATTTCCCATCTTTACGAAACAGTTCTTCGGAAGAATTTTGGAGAAAAAAAACCCTTTCAGTGCAAAACAATCGAAGGAATAAAGTCGAGCATGCAGCATGCGCCATATAAACATTATATAATACAATATATAATTCGAATGTGGAATTCCACAAAGGGAAGTTTTTCATATGTAGGGTTTACTATAAATACACCCAAAAAGGCTTCCGCCGGACCTGCTATCTGATGACGAATATATCGCCAATATTTTATACATAATCAGTAACTACGCCTATGGATAAATTAACGATTATACTGTATGCATAATTTATAAAGGATGAAACATGAATGAAAATCGTTATAATACTTGTTATACGTAATGTCTCTGTGTTAATATTAATGTATTGTAGTCGTCGTTTTATAGACAGAAGCATCGTTTGGTAAATTTGTAAATTTGGGATTAAAATGATTCTGCATTGCACAGAAGCAATTTTTTTCTTAACTGTGAAACGTAACTCCAGGCTCTTTTCTTTCACTGCGACTTTGGCAGCCGTATGTCGAACATCCAACCATTTTATACTAATCACAAAATTCATAAAAAAAACTCTAAACACGTTACTTTCTGTCACCAAACCAAATGGGTGACAATTCTTTGTTTGTCACCTTTTCAATGGCGCTCGCTTCGATTTCGGTCCACACATCGTTCGTTATCGTAATATCGAACGTTACCAGTCCCCTCTCTTTCCTTGTCTAAGATTTGTTGCACTTGGAATAAATCCCTTTAAGAAATTGCAACCTCCGCCTATGTCTATGTACAAACGAAACTTCGATCGATAAGCGTCCACGACGTCAGCGCTCAGCATAGACTTCAACTATTGCCTTGGCTACGGAAATGGCAAAAAAGCAATCACTATTTTATTTATTTACAGGAATACGGTTTAACAAAAATAAAACTTCTTCTACAAATCGCTTCTTTCTATAATTCTTCAAATTATACTATAGTACTGAAGTACTGAGTTGTTTTAAATTAAAATGTTTATTAAATTTTAATTACCTCTCACCGTTATTGGTTTCCGCGGAGTTAGTATATATAGCTAATATAAACAGAAACTGCCGTACTCGCTTCGGCGGTACATATACTAAAATTGGAACGATACAGAGAAGATTAGCATGGCCCCTGCGCAAGGATGACACGCAAAATCGTGAAGCGTTCCACATTTTTTTCTACTTTAAACACCCAACTTTGCAGATGTTGCTTTCCATGTGACAATTTTTTTTAACGAAAAACAAAAAATAAAATAATTAAAATTTAACATGCACCAAATTATTATTACCTGATAACTAATTATTAACTAAGGGCCATTACAAAACTTCCAAACTTATAGACAAAACGTCGACATCGATTTATTTAAAAAAATAAACCAAAAAATAAGAGGAAGAAATGGAAAACCGAATAATTCTATAAATATCGTTTTTTTGACAGGTAATATGATGACTCTTTCGTACAATTTTGGACTGACTGCGGGTTCCCTGATGGCATATTTCCTCGAATCAGGTCTGAGTCCAGTGGAAGACCACCCCTGCGGACCAAACCCTCTTCATGTTAAACCCAACTACATCTATAACGCCACAACAAGCACAATCAGTTTGCTAATATCAACTTTACCGTTATCAACAACCGTACCATTTACAACAACAATATCAAGTGTAATTTCTCAAAACATATCGAACGCTAATGGAACTCTCGACATGCGTTAGTAGTTAATTACCATACAATTGTAGATACTCACTGCTGTTGCTAATTTTTAAATACATAATAAAATGTACGACAAACATAGGTACTATGAAATTGTGGTAAAAAAAATAATGAAAAAAATTAAATTATAATTTTTATTATTATTGCTGTCTTATTGGCAAATTGATGTTAAAAGAAAATTAATTAATACATGGTCCCCGAAGGTGTAGAGTTATTTACTATGAGGGTCCAGAGCGACGTGGTGGGTCAGCCAAACCGCCACGAACGAAATTTATAAAAAATTATTTTAAACGTAGATAGGTACCTATATATTTTTTATAAAACGTAGATTTATAACAATTTCATATAATTAACAAACTTGTATTATTTAGGTAGATATATTAGGGAAATAAATTATGAGAACAAGTATAATAGTAGGTGTTTTGTATATCTAGGACTGTTAATTAATTTATGTAAATCATGTTATGTATTAAATATACAATCATTTTTAATTTGTTAAAATACAAAACATTCGGATTTCTTCTTTCAACTAAAACTAATTATTTTAGTTGGAATAAAATAACTTACAAACTATTTCCCAATGAAACTTTTTAAGTATACTTATACATAGTTAGAGACAAAGAGAGGGGGGGAGGGGCTTGTTAACGGTTTTGGCCTGGGGACCCACTTCAGGATGTTGAGGCCATAAAACATTTTTTTTATATATGATATATAAATTTGTCTATATTTTAAATTTATTATCAAAACTGTGTAAATGAATGAGAAACTACAAAATATTTAAAATGCTTTTAGGAAATTTGCTAGATTTAATTATGTAATAAAAATATTATTATAAAATATAATTTACTTCTAAACTAGAAGTAAAAAATACTTTAATGTCCATATAACTATACTGACTTTTTATCACATAGACACAAGTATTGAAATGTTAAAAAAGTTTGTAAACTTTTTATTTACTTGTGTGTGTTTCGTAACAAATTTTCAGCAGTGTTTTGTTGTACTGATTATTAATAAACAAGACATTTTAAAAAAGTTTTCTTTTTTATTTTTCGTACTGAATCTATTGTTTCCTATTTCCTTTTATAATAAAAATAATTTTTAGTATATAACAGCATTTTAAGGTACAATAAATATCGAATAGAATGAGTTTTATTCAGATTTGTAGAGTATCTGAATAAAAATATTTTGAAATGCAAATACTTTTATCTATTAATTATTTATATATAAATACAATTTTTTTAATTTTATTTGAGTTTACAAATATTTTTTTAAATACCTACCTACTATAATTTTTTCGTATCTGTGAATATTCATGTATAATTAAACACAAAATTACATAATTATGAAGTGTGCAATAAATTTTTATTCTTAAAATAATAATAAAATTTAATTTCCAGGTGGAAAAGTAAAAATTTTTATAAATATAATCCAGAAGTAGTTCTATTTATATTTAATCACTTATTCAAATAAAGTATGTATTTGTATATTTGTACAAGGAGAAAAATAATCATGATTTTATTACATGATGAGTCAAGCAAAATTTTTCTAGTAAATAATACTAGAATTCTCATAAAATGTACTTGGTGGTATAAAACAATTTTTCATTCTTTCTAATGATTAGTATTAGAATAATCAAGCTAAATAAGTCTAGATTTTTTTTCTCTACCTCTCGATTATTTTATCGTGTCGTAAAGAAAAAAATACTAGAATGAGAATAGTTTAGTAAAATTAGTGATAAGAACTGTAAAAAATGTTTTCTAATCAAGTCAATTTTACTAGAATTCAGTCTCAACACCGAACGTAGATTGACTAGACATTTCTAGTACCTAAAATCTCCTTGAGCGTCTGGTCGTCCATATAATTGACAGATTTTTTAGTCATATTTGATAGAATTCTAGCAATATTTTCATGATTGTTTTCTCCGTGTAATTAAATATATTTGATATGTATTTATTACAAGTCTCTTTTTATCTTTTTATTATAGTAACTAAAACTCGTCATAAGTTTCTAAGCAACTTCCCAATGCGCTTTTGTATGATCAATACTTATTATTTAATATCCTCATTTTATGTTGAGTTCAAGTTTGTTAAATATTTTTGTATTGCAGTTGAAGTATCCATTTAAAAATACATAATTTTTGTTTCTAAAAATATTGTAAGTATATATAACCCACTTCATAAATAATACGTAAATAACTTGTAATTTAATAGAAGTAAAAATACAATATGATCTTATAAAATGTGTCTTGAAATTTACTTTTCACTTCATTTTATTTTTTATATAGTAAGAAATGCTGCTAATATTTTGATAGTTAATAGCTATAACAATGACCAAATTTTCTTTTTGCTCATAATTTTATATACATAGGTACTATGTATTGATTTATTAACCTATTTTTCATTTTTGTTTTTCTTTTAATGCCATACATTATGAAAATTTTATGGCATCAGTCACAATCAAATAAGTTCAAAAAATGGAGAGAAACTTTACTTTTGAAACTTTTAAGGATCATTTTCTCTCTATAGGCACTTTTTTTTTTAGTTCAGCTATTGAGCTTTCATAAAATATATACTATAATATTTTAAATAGTCACCAATAAAGATATATGCATAACACCAAATCTACTAGAATTTTGCTATTGCGATGTCCCACATATTTTACGACGAAGAGTTGCGAAAGGTCGAAGATCTTCTTGCAACAATTCTTTCCGACGAACCAGGGCAAGTAGACAGAAGGGAACAACGAGCCCTCATTGGAAAACTTTACGTGAAGTACATCATTATTGCCAATCGTTTAATGGTAATCGTGGACCAGATGGTTCAACCACAAAAAAGAGCTCTTGTAAGGAAAACATTGGAGGCTACCCTTGGAAGGATAGTCGAATTAAAACATGACATGGTCGAAGCAGATTTGTGCGAATATTCTTATGTTGGCGATGCCATGGACAATCTTAATATCTCTACTCTTGATATTGAACTCAATATTCCAGCGTATTTTAGAAGAGAACGTAAAGATGAAATCGCCGAAAGAAAGAAAATGATAGAGAATGTGCTTAGAGAACTTGGATTTTTGGATAGAATAGTACAAAAGGTATACAAAGGGCACAACGGGGTTATAGTTTTCTATTACGTACAGTGATTCCATAAAAAAAAGATTAGTTTCAGTAAATACCGTCCATCACAGAAACGTTGAATGTTATCCAAAATAACTCATTGAATTTTCTTAGGCTCCTATGAGTGAATATGAAGCAATTTTAATAATCCAAACCCATGAAAGAGCCCGTCAAGGGCGTGTTAGAACGCAGTTTATGAAAGAGATCAAAACCATGAAAGAGAAAGGCAAACAAGCTGCTGAAGAAGAGGAAGAAAGAAGAAATCGGGCCTTTACTGCTGCAATAAAAATCCAAAAATTATGGAGAGGTTACATGGCAAGAAGACAAACAAAGAGACGAAAGTTTCAAGAAATGGTACTAATCGGAATGGTTCCTCAACCTAAGCCTGACAAGACCGAGATCAACAAAGCTCTGGAAGTTGAAGAATATAGAAGAAAGTTGCAGGATCTTCGAGAAAAGGAATACGAAGAAGAAATTCAAAAGATCAGAGCGGATTTGGAAAAAACCCAAAGGGGAAGCGTGCTAGAGCAATTAAACGATCAAGTAAGAAATTGGCTTTTCGAATATAAAAGTCATACAGGAAAAATACCTGAGTATACAGGTCCAGAAAGATCTGTATCCCGCCTTATGTTGAGTAGAACTGGTAAGAAATTAATAATTAACATTTAAATCCCACAGAAAATAATATTTCTTTATATATGTTTATAGGTACTGAAAGTACTTTAAGTAAATCGTCTTCGTCTAAAGAGTCAAAGTCGAAAAAATCGAAAAGTGCCAAAAGCAAAGATAGTAAATCCAATGATGAAGAAGAAGACGAGTCGTCAAAGGCCATTGTGTCAACATTCATTCCAGAATTAACAATTCGCAAAGAGGAATATGATGAACTATGGAGATATAAAAACGAATCCCTTAATCCATATCAGCATCCTTACAAAGACATAATCCATAATGAGCAAATGGTTGAAATGGAGAACGAATTAAGAAAAGAAGTTGACGAAACGATGAAAGGAGAATTAGAACTCTTACAGGTATTTCCAAATAAATTAAGAATAAAAATAAATATATATTTGAATGAATTACCCAGGAAGCATATGAGAGAGACAGGGGAAGAAAAACCAGAAAACTAAAAGCCGCTAAGAAAGCAAGAAGGGGTGCCAAGAAGGGTAAGAAGAAGAAGGAAAAGGATCTAACACCTGACAGAACTACTGAATCTCTGTTTGAAGAACTGGTGGCTAATGGCATAATTAGAGAGTAAGTAGGGTGAGGTGGAGTAATTGTAAACAGGTTCTTTATTTCAATTAAATAGGACTCTTGAATGTTCAAACTAATGGGAATATAGACCGTGATGTTGACTTTTGACGGTTGGATGCTTTAACGCGCTAAACAGCAGAGGAAGAGTGTCGCAATATTTTATGTTAAACAGTGAAAATATTTCTATATAATATATAATTTTTGGGGTAATTGTGAACACGGCTTTATAAATATAATTTTCATTGGAATTCACATTTGAAAGCGAATTTGTAAAATTAAACATATAGTCGCCTAAATTTAATCTTCATCTATGATACATCGAGCTTCAAAAGTCAAACTTCCAAAATGGTTCACAATTACCCCATTTGACCCTAAATAGGCAAAAAGCCATACACTTACAAGGAAGTCCTTCGTTAGAAATTTAAGGGTAATAATGAGAATTTAATTTTGAAAATTTGGAATTTCATATGAACTTTTAATATAAAATATTTTCAATTAAGTTCCGGTTATACCAGAAATTGACACTAACTTTGTTATTTAAATAGAACACTATGTATTTTATTTTAACTTAATATATTATCCTTTATAATTCAGGAAGACTATACGGCCTACGGTTGATCATAAATAATGAAAAAACATTCAACAATTAAAGTGACACTTCAATTCACATTTAAAAATCATTAAAACTGACCATGATTTTTAAAGGTTAATGATAAGTATGGGGCACTTACATGCTAACGATTTTAATAAAAATCTGCATTCGAATATGTACAAATATACAGGGTGTTCTATATAAAATAAAAAAGTTTTTGTTGTCTGAAGTTCTGTAGCTACATTCAGATTAGTCATTTCGAAAAAAAAAAAAAATTATATGTCGCCAAAGACCATTAAATAGTTGACTTATTACAGTAAAAATAAATTGCGTTACAATGTTATTTTTGGGATCTTGTTTTTCAAAAGAAATTTGAAGATGGTCGTAGATTTCTTAAACGGTGGAGTTTTCGGGTAAGTTTATTTTATGAAATTTACCTTTAAATTAACCGAGCATTTCAACGATATGCTATAATCAAATGCCACAAATCATTTAATGCAGAAACGAACGAACATTTCGAAAATATATTTCAGATTTCCTGAAGTTCACCTAAACGATTTCCAAGCCGAAAGATCTTTCAGTGAACCAGCACCCTACAATAAAGGCCAAGAGCCAAAAATGGCCCTGGGGGAAATCCGTCAAGTTGTCAAAGAATATTGCGTACTTCCCCTATTATCCCCCCAAATTCACCAGCAAACCCCACACGTTCGTTCGGTGCTCCTTGCAGGACCTAAAGGATGTGGCAAAGACATGCTTGTCAGTGCCATCTGTACTGAAACAGGGGCGGTGCTTTTTGATTTAACCCCTGCCAATATAGTGGGGAAATATCCAGGAAAAACTGGACTAATAATGTTAATTCATTTGGTTACCAAAGTTTCGAGACTTTTACAACCTGCAGTAATATATATGGATAATGCCGAAAGACCGTTTGTTAAGAAGGTGCCTAAAGCTGATAAGACTGACCCAAAAAGACTGAAGAAAGATTTGTCAAAAATTGTGAAAAGTAAGTAAAAAATGTTATCTATGCCTAATTGTAAGTTAGACACTGGATCAATAAAATATTTTCAATTTAACAGTCCTTCCGTTCTCGTCCTTTTAAATTTCAAAAAATACATTTTTCAAATTTCAGTCCATAAGAGGTTTTTGTTAAAATAAGGAGAATGTATTATTTGAGACAATCTTCCCATTCGCGTCCTTTTGTTGTACTTTAAAATTTTCAGATTTTAGTCCAGAAGACAGGGTTATTTTAATTGGAGTCTCAAGTTGCCCGTGGGACTGCGACCAGAAACTTTTACAGCAAGTCTACCAAAAAATTCTTGTTCTACCAAGACCTGATTATGCTTCAAGGTATTGTATTTGGAAGCATCTTTTAGGACAATATTCTGCGATTAGCTGGCAGTTCGATATAAGCGGAATGAGCAGAATATCGGATGGATACACAGCAGGTGGGTACTTTTTTTAAATACATAATTACAAAAATACTGTCAGGCAATACAAAAAATAGTAAACAATCTACAAGCACGCTTGAATATTAAAAACAAAAATATTTATATACATGTTTTGACGCATAACTTTTTTCTTCTTATGAATACCCAAGCATAAAAAATAAATACGTAGGTAAATATAATCGACTACTTCATAAATAATGTAATTTATTTGTAACATTAAATAAATGCAAACATACCCTTATTTACAAAAAATAATCACATACACATGTATATGTATTATTATTCAATAAAATGAAGTTTCGATACCTCGAAGTTTTCTTGCGTCATTCGAGTTATCGAAGTTCGACTGTGCTTGTACTTGCATACAACACCTTTATCTATAACGAACGACTTTTTTTAGCGAAAGTGTGATTTGAAAATTAATGGAACCAATCGGTTGTAAAGAACGAATATTTCTGTTTTATTTTGAATGTAAATTTATGATAATAAACCGTACATTGGCCTTTAAAATTGAAAAAAAAAAATACCAGTAGGTTTTTGTATTACACGTATTATCCACATTATAAAAGCCATTTAGAAAAAACTCGAAATAATCGATTTATCTTGGGAATGACCACTTTTTATTCGCACCTCACACATATACATACTTACTTATGGTGAATGTAAATGGATATTAATTGACACCGTCAGTGAAATAACGATTGGTAAATTTTAAATCGTTTGTTTTTTCACCCAATAGTTGTTAAAATGTTGTTTATAAGTAGCAGTAAAGTAAGGTCAAATTGTAAACAAAAACAATTATCCAGCAACCAAATACATACATATCTTTCGATTGGTACGTAGGTACCATAAAAAGAAAAACAGAGAACGACAGAAAAAAGAAAGTCTTGGGAAATTTTTAAATGAATATCGTAATTTTTTAATCTCACAATCAGGTGAAGAAAGACAGGTATATATTAATTTACAATGTAGTTATAAATTCGACCATGAAAACGAAGCGTAACAGGTGACCTCAACCAAGGAAAGTTTATTTACAAACATTAAGCCGAAGATAATATAATAACAAAAATATAAAACGTTCTTCTTTTATGGTCCTCTCTGTTAACTTCTATAAAAAAATCATATAAATAATCAATAGGCAAGAAAATATTTATCTCATAATTTTAAAAAAATTCTTTTTCCGTATTTATAAAATGCAAAAATATTTTGCTTATTAATTAACCAATTTAATTTTCTATGCAAATTTTATTAAATTGTGTCACTTAATATTAAACAATCTTGAAAATCGACGTCAAACCAAACGTCATAAACGACTTGTAACTTATTCATATTTTAATAAATACGAATCTGTATGAATATACAGGGTGAGTCGAAGTCATAGACCACAATGGAAAACTAATAACACTAGAAAACTCTTGTGGTAGTTACAATGCCTGGCCTACATTTTAAAAATACTTATTATCAAATCTGTAGCACTTCCGATTCTACAGGCAGTTGATCGATTCAGAATTTTAAAAAAATATGGGGTGTTCCATTTAAAATAAGAAAGTTGTTTAAGTGTAAAGTTCTTAATTTCAAAAAAACCTGTTCTGAACACCTTGTATAAACATCGACAAAAATTGTAACGCGGGATCAAAAACCATCAAGTAATTTATTTATGGTAAAACTTTGATTCACTTACGTTTATTGGCAGTGGCGGATTTACACATTCGCCGCCCCTACTGACACCTGCAATTCTATACCCTAATCAATTTTTTTCAATGCAATTGCAACTTTATGATTGTATTATATTTTTATCAGACTAATCAACAAATATTGATATGAATTCATTAGGATTAAAAATGTAAGAATGTTAAGAAGAACTTTCGTTGAATGGATATTTACAGCTTTTATTCATTACAATATTATCATTATTGTTTTTTTTTTTAATTATCATCATTTTAAGAAATGTATAATATTTATGAAATTCTGTGCAACAATATGCAATTTTTTACGTGTAAATTAATTGAATTTTTATTCTACACTCAAACAGGTTGTTAATATCATCAGAAATATCAATAGAAAAGTATTAATTTAATAATTAATAATTGAAAATTATTCCAAAATTTTCAAATAAAATAAAAAGTATCCATATGGATCGAAAGAGGATAATAAAAGGAATCGATTGAAAAAATAAAAAATAGTAGGTGCCATTTGAAAAAACGAAGTAATTCGTGTTTGAAGTTTTTCAATTTTAGAATTTTATTTTGAACGCCCTGTATAAATTATTTAATTCAATTTTGTCAAGGCGTTGGCACTAATATTCAGCTATTACTAGTAAAAATTTCAACACTCTAAGTCGTATTTTGTGGAAGTTATGATTTTTTATAATTTGGGTTGCGGTAGCGATTTTTTTTCTATAAATCAAATTAACTCAGAAACCGATCGTCATAGGTGTACAAGTTGGTTATCAAACTTACCTTAGAATTACACGTTTTATTCGAATTCAGCGTAAAAAATATACCATTCCATTTAAAATAACAAAGTTGGTATCGACTTCCGGTATAACCGGATGTAAATGAACTTGAAAATATTTTTAAAGCAAGCGGCATAAACAATAACCAAATGAGCCCAAGTTTCAGAATTGAATTCCTTCTACTAATTCATATACTTCTAATAGCCCATCAACTTGAAAAACCCTGTATAATATATATATAAGTAATATTTGTTATTGTTATTTTTAAGCAATTTTTTTTCGGATCCCATTTCTCTTCGAATAGATATATTTAAGTGGTGAAACATATTACACATTAATTGAATAGTGTGGGTGGACCTAAAGAAAAAATTATGGCAATAATTGATTTAAAAAATAGGTAAAAATACTAAATTAAAAATGTAATACTTAAACGCTATTGGAATATTTAAAAAATTCAAAATCACAATAGAATATTTTATAAATAAGCGTTTAGTAATTTTTCATATACAGACGTTAGTGTATTCAGTATACTGCATAGCACTAAAATATTGTTATGTTTTGTTGTTTTTTTCAGCCTCGTGGTTTTCCGTGTATAAGATAATAATTTGTTTTTATTTCTGTAAGACATAAAAATTTTTGAGCAAAGTTTGCCGCCCCCTAAAATCTGCCGCCCTGAGCTCTAGCAATTCAGCCTGCTGGTAAATCCGCCACTGTTTATTGGTGTTAACTGTAAGTACAAAGTAATCTTTCAGAAGGTATTTTTCAAAAAGAAAATGAAAATGATCGTTTATTTCGAAATGGTAGAATTTTTGAGTAGGGTCATGTTATAAAACTTATGTTTAAATTAATAACTAAAGAAATCCAATGCTGCAATAAAATATAGAATATTCCTTTTAAAACAATAAAGTTCCGGAAAAACCGAAAATATTTTTAAAATGTAGATCTGGTGACGATTTTTCTCAAACGTCTAATAGAGGTCACAGACTTTGGGTCACTCTGTATGTATTTGTTATATTATTTATTATTTTTCAAATATAAGCATGTTCGAACTTTAGTATTTTTCGTTCTTAATTATATTGACATTCTGCTTGTTCAGTATACATATAAAACAAATTACTCCAATAAAATTCATTTAACTTAAGGAGCGATTGTAAAGACCGTCAAGGAGGTAATGACCGTCAAAAGAATGGTTCAACTGCGGGTTCAACCGTTGAGTCCTTTGGAATTAATAAACGCTCTTAGCAAAATGATTCCAGTCTATAAAGAAGAAGAGGAAGCGTTGATGAACTGGTGGTCCAAAACGCCCATGTGCAAGAGGAGAAGTCAAGCTGTCGAAGATTTAATTGAGGAGGAAGCAGAGATGCAGGCAAAACAAGCAAATGCAAAAAAGAAAAAGTAATTTGAAGAAACCGATCCGATTATTCAATAACTCGAAGTGTCGATACGTCGAAGTTTTTCTACGTTACAAGGTGATTCGAGTTATCCAAGTTCGACTGTACTTTTACTTCTGTAGGGGCCCCAGTGTCATTGTGTAAATCCGGGCCTGTTAACATGATACTTGCACAATGCTCTTCTACAAGGATCAAACTTTTTCAAGATTTGTAATTTATGATAGTAGTTAGGTATGTCATGGTAATATATAAAATTCCCGTGTCACAATGTTTTAGTTATCATGAAAAATTCGATGGAGTTGGCCTTTACTATATGAAAGTTTATCATATTGATTTTTTATTATGAAATAAAACACTTGCAAAATAACTTTCACTAAATTTTATTGAATCTTGACAAATTCGTTTCAACCTACAAGGTCATCTTCAGAAGAAGGTACTATATCTAAGCTTAACAAATTTTGGTTCTTATATACTAATTCTTTAGGGTGGGGGTTACAGATATTTTGCGCAAAGTTTTACAATTGGGGAATTATACACATTTTCAATTTCATTAACGACATTTTCCGAATTACAATCTAAATGTTTCTTAATTTCTATAGATTCTAATAGGGTAAGTTTTTTACTTTTGTCTTTAACATGCAAAATTTTTACATTTTCTTTTTTGTCAAATTTGTGTTCCATTTCTACAACATGATTCATAAAAGCAGATTTACCATTATAATTTTTGCTGTGTTCATATATTCGTTCTTTAAAGGTCCTACCTGTTTGCCCTATATAGACTACATTGCATGAATTACAGCATAATTTATACACGCCACATTTTTGAAACAAATCAGTTTTATCTTTTCTACAATTTATAAAATTAAAAAGGTTGTTATTTGTTTTGAAAGCAATTTTAACGTTCTCGTTTTTTAAAACCTTAGCTATTTTTAAAGAGGAAGAACCTAGAAATGTTAGCGTGCTAAATTTACAGTTTTTTATATGTACATTAGGATAAATAGAGTTATAACATAAATTAATCTGTTTTTTATGAATTAAATTATATTAATTATTATTTTAAATTCAATGAAAATATTTACGTACAAAATGAAGGCTTACCTATGGGTATGCCTTTATCTCCCATATTAGCTAATATATTTATGGACAACCTGGAACATATAATTCACAAAAGTAACCACAAAAATAATATAAAGTTTTGGAAAAGGTATGTAGACGATGTTTTTGTTGTATGGAGTGGTACAAATAGACAATTAAATATATTTTTGGAATATCTGAATAGTTTACATAATAGGATTAAATTTACTATTGAAATCGAAGAAAATAACAAGTTAAATTTTTTGAGACCTAACATTGAAAAAACAAAATAACAAGATAGAAATTTCCGTCTATAGAAAACCCACTCACACAGACACAACAATTCATAAAGACTCTTGCCACCCCATACAACACAAAATTGCGGCATACAATAGCATGGTTCATAGATTATGCATATTACCATTAAATAAAATTAATTTTGATAAGGAAATAGCGATTATAAAGCAGATTGCATATAAGAATGGATTTAAAACCAAACTTATTGATAATTTAATTCATAAAAAACAGATTAATTTATGTTATAACTCTATTTATCCTAATGTACATATAAAAAACTGTAAATTTAGCACGCTAACATTTCTAGGTTCTTCCTCTTTAAAAATAGCTAAGGTTTTAAAAAACGAGAACGTTAAAATTGCTTTCAAAACAAATAAAAACCTTTTTAATTTTATTAATTGTAGAAAAGATAAAACTGATTTGTTTCAAAAATGTGGCGTGTATAAATTATGCTGTAATTCATGCAATGTAGTCTATATAGGGCAAACAGGTAGGACCTTTAAAGAACGAATATATGAACACAGCAAAAATTATAATGGTAAATCTGCTTTTATGAATCATATTGTAGAAATGGAACACAAATTTGACAAAAAAGAAAATGTAAAAATTTTGCATGTTAAAGACAAAAGTAAAAAACTTACCCTATTAGAATCTATAGAAATTAAGAAACATTTAGATTGTAATTCGGAAAATGTCGTTAATGAAATTGAAAATGTGTATAATTCCTCAATTGTAAAACTTTGCGCAAAATATCTGTAACCCCCACCCTAAAGAATTAGTATATAAGAACCAAAATTTGTTAAGCTTAGATAAAGTACCTTCTTCTGAAGATGACCTTGTAGGTTGAAACGAATTTGTCAAGATTCAAGAAAATTTAGTGAAAGTTATTTTGCAAGTGTTTTATTTCATAATAAAAAACCAAATGATAAACTTTCATATAGTAAAGGCCAACTCCATCGAATTTTTCAAGAATTGTGATTTAATAAGGCAGGCCAAGTGGTATTTTAAGCTAAGCTTAAAAGTGAGAATATATAGTCAACATATTTGGTTCAACAAAAAGTGCAAAGAATGTTAGTTATCATACTCCTCTGGCATTAAAAAATACATATAACCCTTAATTGTCACCCTTCTACCACCAACCCCCATTTTTTAATAGCGATATTAGTATTGTAATAATCTTCAACTCTCAGTGGTCGATAACTGATCAATTATTATCAATCGATTAGTCATCCCCGCAAGGCGTCTACTGATGTCACTACTCACCCAGGTTACAGGTACAATTCAAATATGTTCTAAGAAGTAAAAAAATGTTTTATTATAACATTTCAGAATGATTTGGTATTGTTCAAGAATGTTCCAGAATCTTGAAAATCATTCAAGAATGTTTCAGAATATTAAAAGAAGTTAGAGAATGTTTTGAATCATTATGGGATGTTATGGATAGTTCTTAATTCGCGAATATTCTAGAATGTTCCATCAAACGTGTGATATATTCTTACCCGAGCAACGCCTGGTATTGCTGCTAGTTTTTAAATATAATTTTGTGGGTACAGGCATGTGTCCCATTTTCACCATCTCCTTATGTTTTCTTATTTTCCTAATACATCTCATATCTAACATTTTCCATTGTGTTTCCATCATCCGCCTATAACGATACATCTCAAGCACTTTCGACTGTTTATAACGAATAATAAATGCTTAATTTCTTCACTTTAGCGTGTTTACACTGTGTATGTATTAATTTTATTTAGTTTTATGCACGTCAGATGGAGTTTACGTCTTATATCAGCTACTATATTGAATCTAATTACGTACATAAATAAACTTTGTACTTTTATAAGACATAAATAAAACTAATTTAAGCTTTATAAAAACAGTTAAATTAAGAATTGTGAGCAACAGTACCAACAGCATTAACAAAAATGAATTTTCCAGTAAAGGTAAGAATATTACAATAATTGAAACGAATTTTCTATTAATACCTATAATCAGACTAATATCGAGTAATGAATATAATTACATAAATAAACTTTATACTTTTAAAAGAAACAAATAAAACTAATTTAAATTTTATATAAAAATTTAAAGAAGAATTGTAATAAGCAACAGTATCTACAACATTAACAAAAATAATTTTTTAAATAAAGGTAAGAATATTACAATAATTGAAACGAATTTTCTATTAATATAATCAGATCTGGTAAACCGTTATATTCTGTATTTATTATTAAAAAAAGTACCAATAATGCTTAAAATCAAAACCAATTTTTTTCTAATCGAAAAAATAAAACTACTTTTTTTTTGGAAAAATATACATAAGTAATAAGATGTAAATAATATCTAACTGAATTCAAAATTGTCGATGTTAGCAATATTATGAAAATAAAAATAGGACATGGTACAGAGTTTGATATGATTGGAAGGACAAAGTCGACAAAATGTAACATTTTTAACCGACTGGACGTATGAAAGTCTGTACAGGTCACATGAAAGTTATCATCTTCTGAGATGACCTGATCTTTCATATATTATGTATAAAACGAATAAAAAACTAAATAATCTCTTTTAACTTTATACTTTAGTATGAACTTAGATATAGGCCAAGTAGACAAAATACATAATTATGTACATATAAAAAATTTTTGCAATCATTAATAATATTTTTTTCTTGAGCAATAATTTCTTTAAAGGGTGAATATGGCAGGTCATTGGAGCGAATAACAATCAATAAGAAACCTGTCACTATAGGTACTAATATACCTACATACTGATAAATTTTGATTGAACTAAAATATATTTTTGTTTATTTTTTGTGTTCGTAAATTAATAAAAAAAAAATTCAGAATGAACTTTCAAAGTAACAAATTATTCCACAACATACATTTGCAAAAGTACCTACTACACAATGTAGTTATTTTCATTTTTCATTTGTATGCTAATTATTAACATTAAATTGCAAATTATTATGCATGCTAGGTATGATGGTAGTACATATTGTTAATTGCAATAATTAATGCGTACGATATCTTTAGTGTAGTATGTTCCTATAAAAGTTCTATAGCTCAATTTGGAACAGATATAAAATAAATAGTTTAAATTTAAAAAAAAAAACTTTTTCAGTATAGTTTGCTTGAAAATTGTACAGTGTGAAATTTATATTACCTACAGGATCGATATTTTTTTTATCATACACGTCGTCCAGCTTAGCAGCAAACAATAATTACAGTTTTATTGATTAATCAGGAAAACGTTCTCTGTTGGTCTAATATCTACTGCAATTTCGAGTAAAGTGTGAAGTGGTAAATTTATATAGACAAAGTAGGTACATACATATATGCTTTAATAATAGATAATTTTTCACAATTGCTATAATGTTTCATTTTTCTTGATGTGCTTTTGTATAATTTAATTTACTAGTTCTTCTTTTTTTTTTTTTAATTTAGAGGCTAGATAATTTATGTATTCGATTTTTTACGGCCTTTTTAATTTATTTTTCTTCCTTATCTTAAGCATGTAAAAATCTATACCCACTATAACAAAAATTAGACTAAGGGTATGTGGCCAGTGGCGGATTTACACATTTTCCGCAGGTGGGCTATTCAAAATTTGCCGCCCCTACTGACACCTCCAATTCTATACCCTAATTCACAATAAATTTTTTTAAAAATTTTTTTTAAAAAAAAATTTTTGTTTAAGGGAAAAAGAACTTTCGTTGAATGAATATTTACAGCTTTTATTCATTACAATATTATCATTATTGTTTTTTTTAATTATCATCATTCTAAGAAATGTATAATATTTATGAAATTCTGTGCAACAATATGCAATTTTTTACGTGTAAATTTATTAAATTTTAATCGCTTTGTCTTGCGGGTATTGCCGTGTTCGTTGTTTATCCATACTTAACGTTTCACCGCTCATTGAGTCGGCTTCTTCAGAAGTGTATCAGTTCCAGATACACTTCTGAAGAAGCCGACAGAATGAGCGGTGAAACGTTAAGTATGGATAAACAACGAACACGGCAATACCCGCAAGACAAAGCGATTATGGACGACGGCCGTGAAAGCCTACACTCAATTATTAATTTTTTTTAAGCAATTTTTTTTCGGATCCCATTTCTCTTCGAATAGATATATTTAAATGGTAAAACACAGTGGCGGTTTTACTGTAGGTGCATTTGTTCAGTGAACCCCCTTAAAAATTGAACTAGTTACACCATATAATTTTATATTTTTAATATTTATTATATTATCGTATAATATACATCTCTTTTACCATTTCATAGTTCATAGTTACAAAACACCAACCCGTAACCCATAGAAAATATTTAAATTTTTGTTGTGTCGCTGACAACTTCACCTAATTTTTTTGGTTCAAGTTTTATTCTGAACATATCACGTGAGCGATACTCCGTTTGATGTCCATGTGTTAGAGAGATAGTCGGACGCGTGAAATGGAAGATAAAATACACTCAACATACAGCGTTTAGGTGCACTGCACGAGAAGCCGGAATCAGCCGGAATAATGTCGTGCTACGTCGGCACGGCTACACGACATTCTGCCAGGGTTTTGCAACTTCGGTTAGCCTACCACCTGGTGAAAATGTCCAGTACGAGTCATTTTTAAAGGCTCTGGAAGCTAGGGTTGGTAGGAACCGAAAGTAAAAAAAGTATGTTCAGATTTCAGAGTTCAAAGTCCACTAATTGTAAATGACGCACAA
Organism: Agrilus mali; assembly: GCA_029378335.1. Classification (NCBI taxonomy): domain Eukaryota; kingdom Metazoa; phylum Arthropoda; class Insecta; order Coleoptera; family Buprestidae; genus Agrilus; species Agrilus mali. Next base: position 7,790,889 of record CM055656.1, on the reverse strand, counting down.
TTTATTGCACAATACGTGTTAATTAAAATATTACGTAAATGATGGAGTCGTGTTCGGTAAAATATATTAAATAAAATTCAAATAATTTTCAAAATCGTTTCGAAATAAAGAAAAGGGGTCCACCTCGCCCAAAACCACAGCTGACACAAGAGTGTACCTTAAAAAATTAAAAGTTCAAACGTGTGTTTAAAGTAGAACAGTATAAAAAAACTTCGTGGTTGTGTAGGTGTAATAAATTAAACGCATTATTTTGCTTTCCGTGCCTGATTTTTGCCGGTAATCCTAATGAAAGTGTTGAGTGGACAAAGACAGGGGTTACGGATTTGTCACATTTGTCGGCAAAACATAGACGAATGGATTTCCTGTATAAGTAAACGTAAGGTTTTTATTTATTGTGTTATTAAATGCCATAAGTATTTGTTTCTCCTAAAAATATTAAAAATCTTCGCCTGCGGTGCATTTACAACATCGTGAAATACGCTTCATGTTCTGATATTACCTACATGTTATTAACTTTGTGAACCCCCTTCGTATTCGACCACGAGCCGCCACTGGTAAAACATATTACGCATTACCTAATTAAATAGTGTGGGTGGACCTAAAGAAAATATTTAAAAAATAGGTAAAAATACTAAATTTAAAATGTAAGACTTAAACGCTATTGGAATATTTTAAAAATTCAAAATCACAATAGTATGTTTTATAAATAAGCGTTTAGTTATTTTTGATATACAGACGTTAGTGTATTTAGTATACTGTATTAGCACTAAAATATTGTAATTTTTATTGATTTCCTACAATAATTCGTGACGGTCCATTTCAAAGAATAAATGCATTAAATTAATTTTTCTTTTTCATTTTTGACTCTTCTAGGTAGTTTTTGAATACCTCTTACACGTTATAAACTCCATTTAAATTAAGTATGTAACGTGTGTAATAAAAATTACAGTGACTTTATAGTAACAGTGTGGCCATAGAGTGGTATCGATTTCTATTGGCTGCATCAACCGACGCCATGTTTCCTCCAAATTCAAATTTACATGTTTGTTTACTATCGTATTTACATGTATATTTGCTGTTTTTTGAAAGTTTCTTGCGTAGTTTTGCGATAATCTGTGAAGTATATTTTGAATTTAAGCTGTAGCATACTATCGTCTTAGAAAATTATGAACCACCAGTAGTTAATCTATGCAACGCTGAACTTAACTCCTTATATAACATTTGTGGCTATATTTTAAAAAGTGTTAAAGCAAATTCTACAGTGTGCTTTAGTGAATGCAGTCTGTTAGATCCAAAAAATTTCTAGATTTTAAGTATGCACAACTAGTCCATTTTAAACGTTTTCGAGAAAATGCCCTTTTTTACTGCAATGAAGTAACTTTTGACTTATTTGTCAAAATGGAACAATATTTTGATGTAGTATCTAAACAAGACAATGTTATTGTGAAGGATTGTTTTATAAGTAATGTTACTCAAGAATGTTTATCTTTTAAACATGTTCTTGACTGTCACAATTTCGCCCAAACTTATTTGTAGATTTGTAGTTTTCCGCCTGAAAATTGCGAGCAAGAAATGTCGTGAAAAGCAAAAACAGCAAATTTATGCTAGTAAATCTGTAATGGTTTCTCACTTGTAATTATTATTTAAGGAAATACATACAATATTTTACTCAATACAGTTTGTTTTATTTCAATAATCCTGTTAGAAATCAGTCTGAGTGCTTTACACTAAGGGTGGGAATCGAATACGAATAATTCGAGTGATCGAATATTTGAATAATCAAATACGAGTTATTTAATGGAAGTTATTCGAACAATTCGAATACTTATTCTAACAATTTGGATATTCGAAAAATCGAATTTTCAAATACTGCGAATATTCCACTAATTCGAATAGTCGAATTATTGGAATATTGGATTAATTTGAATAATTCCTTTTTTCAATTCAAATATTTGAATAACTCGAATTTTCGAACAATTTAATTTGATCAATATAAATACTTCCACACCTTCGGAAAGGGCTTTTTCTAAGGCAGATAAGATTGTTACCTCCAAACGTTCTTGCCTCAAACCTGAGAATGTAAAAAAAATTTGTTTTTTAAGTGATATGCAACATTAAGGATTTTTAGCTGTATAAATACATAGTTAAAATAAAGTGTGATTGTAGTTTGTTTAATGTATTTATATATAAATACTTCAACATAAAAACCTTTTTTTTGTGTATTAGTAGGTAATAACCTAATATTCATTTTAATCTCAACTAACAAAGCAAATAATTAGTCAAATGTTTAAATATACAAATATTTGAATACGCGGTTAATTCGAATATTCGAAACAATTTCAAACGACTATTCCATTACTAAAATTTGAAAAATTCCCAGTCTTACTTTACACCTCTTTTGATACATATATCATACCATTTTAAGTGTTTTTTAATATATGTATTTCCTTTTGAAAACCCCAGAAATTGAGTATTGCCCCATGCTGCTGCATTCAAATTTGGAGGAAACATGGCGGCTCCCAGTCGTATGGCCACACTGTTACTATAAAGTTACTGTAATAAAAATTATTTCATTCTTAATTTAAAAAAAATGTATTCCTCCTGACGAACGGTAATAATAGTCGAGTGTCACTTCACCTCAATTGATGAAAAAGCATTCTTGTATTAGATAGTAATCGTGTTCTTTATTTTGTAGTTAGGAATCGATGACTGGAGTTAAACAGAAACACGTCGATGACCGGAACATTTTCATTAGTTTTCAAGGTTAAAGAAGCCTGAGTAGGTCAAGAAATGTAATTGTTCTACTTCCGTTGAAGCTGTCGTTGTTTTGCGCGTTGTTATTGTCATTATAGCAGAAGCAAAGATTAATTTTACGGGTCCATTATTCATTTTACATCTTGCTTTTGTTACACTTGTTATTTTCATATATAAATCTCTCTATAATACAAGAGATCAGAGTTGCAACCACAGTCAAATTTCGATAACTCGAACGTCGATAATCGAATTTTTGATAATTCCATGCAAATTGATTGGCAATGATATCAACCATGAAAAATACGTGAACTTTCGAACTTATATTACTTGAAAATAATATTTGACATCAACTTTGATAAATCGAATTTTCTGAGGGAATTCCTTGATAGTAAGGCAGTTCAATTTCTACGATTATTTGTCACCAAAACATACTTTAAAAACATTGTATTTTGACCAAAAATTAAAATTTGAAAAAGAAATAATGGAATGTGGTGGACTGAAAAAATAATTACCTATATTTATCGATCTATAGATCTATTTATCTATCTGTAACACGAAATAAATGTCTCGATACATGGAAGCCTTTTGCATCCCATGGCGATTGGAGTAATTGAAGTTCGACTGTATTTTAAATTTCTTTAACTTGAACCCCCTAAAAGCAACCAATCATTACAGAGAAAATTTGAAAAGTGAATAATAGAAAAAACCGAGCTCCAATTAAAAATTACATATTATTATTAACTTGAAAATAAAAGGAAGAAGTTCGACTGTATTTATTAGGAAATTAAATTATACTTTATTATATTTTTTATAATGTTAGTTCGTCTGCCTCTGTTTTCGTTACTTGCCTCATCTGTCTCTCCCTAATAAACACCACCAACACGTTCTTGTGATTCCTAAAGGAGCATCCATCCACTCTACCTACCAGCTTTACATTAGATAATAGAATATAGGTTGAAGGAACTGCTCATCTCTACCAGCATTATTTATTGGCAAATATCAACAAATCATGGTTAAAATATCAAAAAGAATTTTGTGAACAAAATAATTTTTATATCGATCAGACACTGTGGCTGTAAGGATGTGGCAAATGGGAATGTTTTTTTTACCATCGTTCTATGGAATCATAAATATTATAATTTTTTCCATAACATTTTTTTTAATTTGTATTAAAATTTAAAACTCCTTTCTTGGATATAAATTGATTAGTAATTTTTTACTTCAAAATTTAAGTTTTGCATTCAGTTAGGGGCTGTCCATAAAATACGTCAAGCATAAATTAACTTCTTTTGACCCCCGCCCCCCGGTTACACACTTTCTGTGACCCCCTGTAAATATTACGTCACAAAAACTAAATCCCCCCCCCTGAACATGATAAATTTTGATTGATAATACACTAATTTTGATAGTCAAAAATATTTATTTTATTTTCATAATAAAATTTAAATAAATTAATAAATATCTTTTGTAACGAACAAATAAATAATATTTCTATTTATCAGAAGTCCAAGGATTCTGTAAAAATTCAGTAAAGTTTTTCGATGAACGGCGAACGTCACGTTGCCGTAGACCCCCTTTCCCCCCTTGTCACATCTTCTCACACTCAGCTAAAACCCCCCCTACCCTGTTGTATGTGAACATATTCTATGAACGGCCCCTTAGTAAATATTACATAAAAGGAAATATTATTTTTATTATTACATAGGTAATGTTTTATGAGTTAATGAGCGATTAGTATGGGTTCATCAAATATCTCTTTACCTAACGGCGATAATAGAGAAAAATTACACCAAGACAACTAGAAATTAAATTAAATTTTTATTGTCTCCATAATTGCGTACTTAACATAATCACTTGAGTGTCGTTGAAAAATATGTATAATATGCATTTAAAGTACTAAGTCAAAAGTTAATCATCTTACCTTTAAATTTTTATTTATCTGAGTAATTTTAAAACCGAAAATTCATGTCTACCATTTTTTAATTTTCCTAATATTTTGTGATAAAAATGAAAACAAAATTCGACATTTATTCAAGCCAGTATTTAATAAGCATTGAAAAAGGATAGAAATGCTGGCTTTCTCCCCTCTCCCCCCCTTTCTCGACCATAATTATTAATTAAACTCTCGATCTATAAATTAAATCTTACCATATTATTTTAGCAAAACTCTTCAGCTTATCACCTTTGAGAGCCTGACCATTAATTGGGATGTTAACTCGTTTGTGGGGGAAGGGGGAGAGAGAGTTTCCTTTTTCTCCAGCACATTTATTTGTAAATGTCCTTTCGATGTGAATAATAAAAATTTGGGCTATTAGGTACTCGCATAAAGATTGAACAGCCTTTATCTTTTTTCTTTTTAGATGAATTCCATTGGTGATCGATAAATAATAATATGTAATAGCATTAAACAATTTTATCAAACCTTGCTATTGGCATTTTTTTCTTTTTTAATAATCACGAATACTAAACTGATAACATGCTTTTTTATCTACTTAATTATAAGTGAAAGTAATATAGTCATTGTATACTTCATCACTGATACTAAAAACTTTCAATTAAATGTATTATAGTGCTATCGTGATATTGTATACTTTCTGATAACCTGTCTGCTGTATTTTAAAAAATAATCAGTGGCGGATATACCAGCAGGCTAAATAGGCTAAAGCCTAGGGCGGCAGATTTTAGGGGGCGGCAAACTTTGCTCAAAAATTTTTTTGTCTTACAGAAATAAAAAAAAAAATATTAGATATCTTATACACGAAAAAAAACGAGACTTAAAAAATCAACAAAAATTACAATATTTTAGTGCTATACAGTATACTGAATACACTAACGTCTGTATATGAAAAATTACTAAACGCTTATTTATAAAATATTCTATTGTGATTTTGAATTTTTTAAATATTCCAATAGCGTTTAAGTATTACATTTTAAATTTAGTATTTTTACCTATTTTTTAAATTAATTATTGCAAATATTTTTTCTTTAGATCCACCCACACTATTCAATTAATGTGTAATATGTTTCACCACTTAAATATATCTACCTATTTGAAGAGAAATGGGATCCGAAAAAAAATTGCTTAAAAATAACAATAACAAATATTATATAGATATATATGTGGAAAATTAATACTTTACTATTAATATTTCTGATGCTATTAACAACCTGTTTGAGTGTAGAATAAAAATTTAATAAATTTACACGTAAAAAATTGCATATTGTTGCACAGAATTTCATAAACATTATACATTTCTTAGAATGATGATAATTAAAAAAACCATAATGATAATATTGTAATAAATAAAAGCTGTAAATATCCATTCAACGAAAGTTCTTCTTAACATTCTTACATTTTTAATCCTAATGAATTCGTATCAATATTTGTTGATTAGTCTTATAAAAATATAATACAATCATAAAGTTGCAATTTCATTGACAAAAAATTGATTGTTAATTAGGGTATAGAATTGGAGGTGTCAGTAGGGGAGGTAAATAATGTTACGAGTACTTGCCAATTAAGTTGGTGTGAGCATAATTATCGAACATCTTCCCTGAATACATAAGGAATATTCCCGGCTTTCCTGAAACATCTAGAAAACACCAGCAACGATCAATGGGAAAACAATGGGATTACTAGACGGCTGTAGAATTCCTTAGAAAGAGGCTGAAAAGACTATAAAAGGCGGAGACGGCACACACCGAGTTAGTTGACAGTGAACAGCTGCTGTTTGGAAGCGAAGCGATCGATAGGCGAACAACAGGCGATAGATAGATAGTGTCTACATTATAGCGAGTGTTCATAGTAGAGGCGAGCAGGAAAAGAGACTTTTTAGTGAAATAAATTGTGTAGACTTGTTTATAACTGTAATGTAGTCAAATTAACTTTAGCAATTAAATAAATTCGTTGTTTTGTTTTGCTAATTGTGTTTTCCGTGACTGAACACGTCACAATAATTATAGGTTATATGCAGTGTGGAATCTCAAGTTCAACTAAGTACCTACCTACATAGAAATTAAAAGTAATCAGTTATTGAATGACTGATATGTTAATTCGATTATCCCTATAATCGTGTAATGCTAATCACACCAATTTCTAACACGTTATTGTGTACCTACGTATAATTGTAACACTACAAGTGATTTAAAGTAATGCATTATTTAAATTTTATCGAACAATGTTTGTTTTAAAGACTATTTTGCATAAATTAACGACTTTGTTTTGATTTTAAAAAACAGTCGTTGTTTTCCTTTTGCTTAATAATTTATTAATAACCCAGAGTTTCCATGATTAGTTTTTTTCCGCTTAAGAATTGCAAGATTTACTCAAAAATTGCAGCTAATTCTCAACCGATTTTGATTATTGAAAAGTCCATTTCTATTATTTCTATTCAAAGACACTCTTTTTATTTATTTCTGTAATAATCTCAGTTGGGCCACCCCAAAGGACAAATTTTCCTTGTTTACTCCTTTTGTTGTTAATTGAGCCAAATTATTTCTATGTTAATTTGAACTAAAAGTTACATCGTCAACGACGTATTTAGTAAATAGATTCAGTTACACAACACATTCTTTTGTGGCTTCTACCCTTATATCCTTTTCCAATTCAGGATACTTTGCCCCTGTCTTCACTGATTATTTCATACACATGGAATCTTAAATTTTATAGGGCGTATACTTAACGCAGTTATTTTTGACCTTGCCCGCAGCACTACCTGTACCTAATATGTAAGTACGACGTGCGTGTATGCCAATGATCCAATCTAGTTAAATACATATGCATGTTTCTATTATAATCCTCATTAATCAGTATAATAAACCAATGGAAATTTTTAATTTTAGGATGTTAGTTTCGAAAATGTTATTAAACGATAATATCGGAAAAATTATCGAATTAGAAATGAATCATCCTATTAGCTACTAGCAGTTGTTTGTAATAACAAAAATAAAATTTAATTTAACAAAAAAAAAACAGGAAAAGCATTTAAATCTGCTAAGTAGGTAATAAGTAGATATAAAAGAAAATTTTATTACTTGCGTACAATATTTTCATATACGTATTGTGCACATTTTTGTTTTCGTAATACTTTTCCATTTTTTATCAATTTAATGTAAATAAGAGACAAATACGACGTACCTACCTACTATAAAAAAAGTAAACTGTTATCTTCTTCTATTTTTATCTTCTTTTTGTTAGCATAATGATGCGCTTAAGTGACGTTATGAAAGTACAAACAACGCATTCAAAGAAACAAACATAGCTAAATGATTAAAATCTAATTATATTAATACTTTCGATGGTGCAACGTTTGTGAAACATGATGAATACTTTTAACAAAAATAAAGCAGAATAAACGTTTCACCAAAATTTATTAACTCAACTATAGTTTCGATCGAATAGCGATCATTATCAAGTTTAGATATACTCTTGATAATGATCGCTATTCGATCGAAACTATAGTTGAGTTAATAAATTTTGGTGAAACGTTTATTCTGCTTTATTTTTGTTAAAAGTAAAATCTAATTGTCTCATATTTACTCGTCGTAGTTAGTAGATATGAATATTATATAAGTTTCTTTAAAGTTATCTAATAGAAAAAAGGTATTTCTTAGCGCACCACACGGTCAAAGCTCATAAGATTCTGAGATATCCCTACTTAATCAAATTAAAATTAAAAGAAAGAACAATACAGTAGAAATTAATTAAAAGATGACCATCTATCACAAGAGTAGAATATTTCTTAAACTTTTTTTTAAACAACTCCTTACACACAAAAGATGTTACTTAATGGGCACTGACGAAAAGAAACCAGTTAGCAATTGACGTGTACATTTTGGAATTTTATTGTTGTTCGTGTAAATTATTTGAAGATGATCTTGCTATACAAAAATATTTTTATCGATATAAAATTGGTTAGGTGTGCATCTCAGATTGTCTAAATTATGATCGTCTTCGATACGTTTTTAATTTCCATGCATATTTAATAATACGTACTATTATTTCTCGGTAAAAGTATTTTATAATCATTAGCACGTATAAACTGATACTTAAAAAGTAGCGTAAATTAATTTTTTACAAAAATAGAATGCATTATTAATTAATAAATACAAATTTACAATTTAAATATTATTTAATGTTAGGCGACCCACACAATCGAATAATAAAAAAAAGACTAGCACGTGTTATGTATGTAAATCGCAAAAAACCTTATATTATTTTTCTATTCGAACAATGTGTAGATACCTGAAAATTTTATGTCCAGGTTATCAATCGGAACACTGGTTAAAAAAACATAAGAGTAGATGGTAGAGATTACTTTCTACCTTTATTTTCTTCTACCTCTTAATATTCCTGATTCTGCTTGTAATAAGTCTGCAGCTAACTCGCCACATCTCAAGATCGGTCCTAGATCTCGCTCAAACTTTGTTGACGTAAAATTCTCGTAACGCAAGGGTCTGTCCAGGTCTATTCCTACATACAATGGCGTACATTTAAATCTACAGGCCATCAGAAACAGCTTGGCCCTTGCAATCTGAACGACCACTGGTGCGCGATGGACACAGCTGATATTGCAGTGGGGACAGTCGATTCAGTCTTCGTACTTCGATGAAGCACATAGCGTTGTATGTAAACTCGCCCCGTATTATAAGAAAAAAACATTAAATCAGAAACTTCAACGATAGGGACAATTAATAATGATTTTCACCTAAATTTTTAGTTTATAAAAGGTCGTGCAACTTTTAGCAAATACTTTTCATAATTGGTGAGACACTCTTAAAGAAAAGCGGACAAATAAAAGAAACACTTAGGAATATATATTTATTCTATAAACTTAATTAGTCAATGTTTCGTTTATTAGTTTATTATTATTATTATTATATGTATTGTATGGTATATGAAACATTTAAAAGCAATTTTATTTATCTTCCGTAAGTATTTAAAATGTTTCATGAGGAACCGCCCTTAAACCCCATTCAAATAATATTGCATATTTAAAATACAAAATGGGAATTCCGCTTCAGTTAAAGTGCATTACCACTTTTCGGATAAATATTACTAATACCATTAAGACACCCTGGTAGTCCAGTCAAAATAGACATTTCAGTTTGCAAAAATTCGCATAGAGATAAAAATTGGTGGAGGTCTCAAGTACACCATTATAAAAGGAATATCAAGTCCCCACCGATCCGACTTGTGCAAAAAAATTTACACAAGGTCAAAGTTCAAAAATATCACTTTCGCATTTTTCTCATAAATGGCAAGTATTATCGCAAAAATAGGCCAGACAAAAGTTGTAGATCATGCAATTATCTACAGAAATTGCCTCAATACTTTTTTCTCTACGGATCACCATTCCGGAGATATCGCGATGACAAGGATTGAAGAAGTCATATTCTACATAATATGCGCACATTTCCGCACCACCTTTGAGGTAGTGTACGAGGCGCATTTTTTTTTAACGTGGTTTCCTCGGTAGGTATACTCCACAATTAATTGTAGTTTAGTGTTATTAAATGATATCCTATTGATTAAAAAAAAAATACTATTATGAAAATGTGAATGTGAAAATTTTTATCTGATTGATAGTCCTCAAATGCCATGTCTATGGTAATGCCCTCTTCGTTTTCTTCTTCATCTTTTTCCTGTGTTTCTATAAATTGCTCTAAGAACAGAGATGCATCATTTGTCTCGTCATTGATGTCATAAAAATCCTTATCTTTTGTTTTGGATATGTTAGAGCACGATTGACCGTGGCAGTTGGTTTAGATATGCAGATAAACTTTCCGATGAATATATTGTAAGTATAAGTACAGATATTTAAAATTCGTGAAAAGTACACAGAAGAATAAAAGAGTACAACTATCTTGTCTTCCTCCAACATCTGGTTCTGCTTATCAACACTTATATCGTGTATATTATCAAGTGCATAAGTAGCTAGGCAATCAACTGAACCCAGAAGACTGGGGTTGGGAATTAATTAAAGACAGTTTGGAGCCCATTCAAACTATACTCCCACCTGCTCCAGAAAAACTTCTCAACACTATTTTTTTCAATTGTAAAAAGGGTTGTAATAAAAATTGCGGTTGTAAAAAGGTTGGATTGTTTTGTTCGCCAGTGTGTACCAACTGCCACGGTCAATCGTGCTCTAACATATCCAAAACAAAAGATAAGGATTTTTATGACGTCAATGACGAGACAAATGATGCATCTCTGTTCTTAGAGCAATTTATAGAAACACAGGAAAAAGATGAAGAAGAAAACGAAGAGGGCATTACCATAGACATGGCATTTGACGACTATCAATCAAATAAAAATTTTCACATTCACATTTTCATAACAGTACTTTTTTTTTAATCAATAGGACATCATTTAATAACACTAAACTACAATTAATTGTGGAGTATACCTACCGAGGAAACCACGTTAAAAAAAATGCGCCTCGTACACTACCTCAAAGGTGGTGCGGAAATGTGCGCATATTATGTAGATATCTCCGGAATGGTGATTCGTAGAGAAAAAAGTATTGAGGCAATTTCTGTAGATAATTGCATAATCTACAACTTTTGTCTGACCTATTTTTGCGATAATACTTGCCATTTATGAGAAAAATGCGAAAAAGTGATATTTTTGACCTTTGACCTTGTGTAAATTTTTTTGCACAAGTCGGATCGTTGGGGACTTTTGATATTTCTTTTATAATGGTGTACTTGAGACCTCCACCAATTTTTATCTCTATGCGAATTTTTGCACTTACGATTTTCTTTTTTCTATTTTGACTGGACTATGGGATGAGTTTACTTGTACAATACGGGCCGGATTTGAAACACGGTACAAACACCAAGCGGTATAATGCATCTTTTTCCTTTCGAATGTGCTTTCTTTCTATCTTTTGCGCCGTTCGCTCGAAGTCTGAGGGCCCATCTTATTTCTGTTGACCTGTACATAGTAAATGAAAGTTCCCTAGGCAGTGGCGGAATTTTTTCTTTAGGTCCACCCACACTATTCAATTAATGTGTAAAATGTTTCACCACTTAAAAATATCTATTCGAAGAGACATGGGATCCGAAAAAAATTGCTTAAAAATAACAATAACAAATATTATATAGATAAATATGTGGAAAATTAATACTTTTCTATTATTATTTCTGATGATATTAACAACCTGTTTGAGTGTAGAATAAAAATTTAATAAATTTACACGTAAAAAATTGCATATTGTTGCACAGAATTTCATAAATATTATACATTTCTTAGAATGATGATAATTAAAAAAAACAATAATGATAATATTGTAATGAATAAAAGCTGTAAATATCCATTCAACGAAAGTTCTTCTTAACATTCTTACATTTTTAATCCTAATGAATTCGTATCAATATTTGTTGATTAGTCTTATTATAAAAATATAATACAATCATAAAGTTGCAATTTCATTGACAAAAAAATTGATTGTGAACTAGGGTATAGAATTGCAGGTAGGTCAGTAGGGGCGGCAAATATTGAATGGGCTACGGGCGGCAAATGTGTAAATCCGCCCCTGTCCCTAAATAGTTGATAAAACATACATACATTCGTAAATCAATTATTAATTCAAATTCCTATCGTATACTTTCAGATATTTTTTAAGAATTTTATTATTGATCCACTGTATCCAATTCGAAATATTTACAGTAGATGCTAATAGTCGAAGATATGCACAAAGGCTTTGATCTACTTACAATTATATTTATAATTAATTATATAAGATAATTTGGACTTAATAAGCAGTGTGCACATTAATAATCTGCAGTTAGATTTGTTTACGTGTTTTTCGGACGATTTTTAGTGTGTTGATCATTGTTCATTGTTACATGCTACTTTCTTGTTAAAAAATCAGGGGGGTTGAAAACAGAAAATACAAAAACTTAATGCCCAGTCAAGGGGTATTGTTTTTAGTAATTACAAGTTTTTCCAATTGAAAATAAAACTGATATAAAAAGGCGTGTTGTAACTAGGGTTGCCACCTTTTTTTTGAAGAAATATAGTATTTTTCTCAAAACCTTGCCAAAATATAGTACTTTTGGGAAATTTTGGAAAAAAAATAGTACACATTCATTCATTTATCATGTTTAAACATTATATACAAATTACAATCCTATATCACTTTATTGCACACCAGTTTAAGTAGGTACAAAAGAAACACACAAATACAGAATTACATTATTTATTTTTCCAAGTATATTTATTGTTACTCTGCGCTTTGGATATTAACAGTTTATTGTTTTTAAAATAATTATACGAATCACAGCAATTTACTTCCATATTAATAAAAATCAGTAATTCATTTTTAATGAGCTTAATTAAACTTCTGTTTCTTTCTTCCCTCCATTTAATATTCATCACTGAGAAGACTCTCTCGGTGAAAGCAGAAGTTGCTGGGATTGACAGGAAAAAGCCAATGACTTTTAACATATTTGTTAAATTTGAATCACTTTTGAAAATCAATTGCCACTTTTCTGCAGTTGTTTTTGATTTAAAGGCCTGGTCATTGGTTAAGGTTATCTTTGAAATCAATTCATTTATTTGAATTAATTCTGAATATAAATTATTCACATTAATGCCCAGTTTGGCAATTAAATTTAAAGAATCCAGTAAAGTCTCAATTTGATTAAATTCAATGTTCTTGTTCAAATCTAGAAACTGACACTGGTTAAGCCAGTTGGATGGATTGAAATCAAACCACTTGTTTAAATAAATTAAACTTTTTTCTATAAATAGCTGTAGGTTTCTAATTATTTTCCTAGACAGCTCTGGAGATTTTCCTTCAATGTTTTTTTAGTTTTTTATTACTGTCGTACCCAAAGAAGCTATCTGTTTTACGCTGCTCTAATTCAGTTTTTAAATTTTGCATTATGTTGAACACGTCTAAGACAGTTATAAACACAGTCAAAATATGACTAACTAAATGTAAATATATCTCAATTACAATTTGCCTTTCTGGTTCATTTAACATTAGAATGTTTTGCAAGATGGTTGTGCAATCATCCTCTAAATTTACAAAATAGTCTCTAATTGGTACCCAGTTCAGCAAAATATTATCTACACAAGGCAAAAGTGACAGCCATTTTGTGCCTACGTGCCTTTTTAATTCATGCCATTCTCCATCCACACTTGCTACAAATTTTTTAGGGCTTCGTGAGTGCGATTCGTTCTAAAATTCACAACGCGTCACTACGGGTACGTTCCAATTTAGACGATGTTTATACAAAAAAGTGCAGCAGTGGAGTTAGCAATGAAAATATAGTATTTTTCGTACTATATTATATTTCTATAATATATAGTACAATTGACCGCAATATAGTACGATACTATATAATATAGTACAGGTGGCAACCCTAGTTGTAACTGTTACAGGAGTATCTTTAATTATTATTGCCATCTAATAAAAACTTAAGGAGTTTATGACACTCTTTAATTAATACAAAACCGAAATGTAATTATGTATTGTAAAGGGGATGTGATAGGCCAATAATAAATAACAAAAATAAGAACAGTGTTAATTCTATGATAGTACCTATGTGGATTGTAATTATTTATCTATTTAAGTATTCAAAATTGTATGTTTTGTTGTATGTACGCCACTGCATGTATGCAAAAGCCTAAACTGACCCTTGGGTACCGAGAATTGACCTGCCTCGTGTCTGATAATTTTACATCAAAAATATTTGAACAGGATTTACCATCCTATCTCTTCTTTTCCTTTGTTCTCCTATAATAAGATTCAATTTGGTGAACGTCTCAAGGACAACATAGGATCTTTTTTAATCAAAACCTTCATAATATGGATATCAAAGGAAACAAGTACAATATGGTAAACAATAAGTCATCATTTCGGCATTTTTAAACAGAAACACCCCTCACGTAAACGTACTACAGCTATTTTCATTTTACTTTCTATTAAAGCTTTTCGTTTTTTTTTTTGTTTGTAAAGGCATTAATCTAATTAGACTGTTCTATTTTATTCTAAAAATAATTTAGCCCTGGTAACAGATATTTTGACTAATAAATTTAATACAAACTAATGTCATGATAGGACATCAAAATTTTCGAGGTTACTTTATTAAAATAAACGAGTTACTGCACCAAGATACCTTTTATGATCTTAATAACCTTTACCAAAAGATAACGAATAGCGTGCTAAACTTAAAAGTTCATTTTATTGTGGTACATAACTCATCTGCTGATCATATAATGCAATCTTCCACAAAATTTATTACAAAAAATTAATTGGATGATCTAATAATTAAATTTTAAAAATTAATAAATTGAATAGAAATAAAATAATAATATGACATAATCTCATAAATGACGACAAAAATTCGTTCATTATCATCAAATCAAAAATACAGAACCTATAATAATATTTGCATTAATAAATTATTCATTGACCAATGAATTGGGTCTAAGGAAGCCAAAGTTTAGAGGTACAATTGCTCCATATTTATGAGTTAATTAAAAAAGTTTGAAAATAAAAAATTTTAGGGATCAAAAAATATTAACTGATGACGCTATTTTCATAAAAGTTGATGAGAACGAGTTGTCCTCCCCAACTCCTGCCTATGGGTTACTTATATGTATGTAAAGAATACTTTGGAAAGGAACTTTAATATATTACTCTATATAATAAGATGCCTAATTAAAAATAACAGAAATAAATTAAACAGCTCTCACTATCATGAAGCAATAATTATATAGCTGTGTTTTATCAAATAATTATTGAGACAACAATTTTCTCCTAGGTTTTATTAAAGAGGATGACTGTAAATACTTACAACATTTCCTATAACTAGTCCTAGAGGAATGAACCCCAAAAAAGATTTTTAATCCCTGTGCTGATTTGAGCTTATCAATCTATATTTTACGGCCAAATTTCGACCATTGGTACATTCAGTCAACCTTCATTAAGTCGAACTAAATTGGTGAGAAAAGCTATGTGTAATTTTTACTTGATAACTCGAACTCTCGAACGTTTATTACTCGAATATCTTAAAAAGATAATATGTGGTGCCAACTTCGATAAGTCGAATATTCTGGGGTAGTCCCTTAATACGATTTTGACGTCTCTTTTACAGCGGTACTGTGCAAGCAGTGAGGCAGTTCAGTTTCTACGATTATTTGTATTAATTTGTAGCATGAAATAAATGCATACAAATGCTCATTTACAAAAAATAAGCACATGTATTATGTATGTATTATTATTCCCTAACTCGAAATCTCGAGATCTCAAAGTTCTTTTGTCACATAGGAATTCGCGCAATCAAATTCGACTTTATTTGTAGAACAAAAAGTTCCAAATATTCATTTTAAAGTTGGGAATGTTAAAGTTGAAGCTAATCATTTTGAAGTGGGGAGTATGAATATCAACTGTACATAATAGTTATCGTAAAAAAGTTGAGATTATCTTTTTGAAGTTATGCTTCTTTTGACGCGTTAAGGAAAAATGATGAGAGTAAATTTTTACGATGGGCGCGCACACCGACACGGAAAACCGACAGTATCGAAAAATTTTTACATTATCATTTAATATGTAATAATGTAATCTATTTAAATAAACTTTATTTAACTAGATAATGCGTTATAATAAAACTTTCAATGTATTAAATACCCTTTTTTCTATTATTAGTGTCGTTTTTTCTACAAACGTAGGATAACACGATAGACAAAATTTTTAAAAATATTTTTATCAAGTTACGCCAAAGAAGTATAACTTCTTACGTGCGTACATAAGTACACACAAAAACTTTTTTTAAAGGGCAATTTAACATTCCTTAAAAGTCGTAGTTCTGCTTTAACTTTATATCCAATTTTCGTGGCCTAAAAATGTCTTGGTTTATTTTACTACCTACTACCCACCTCTGACAGACTTCGTATGGATGAATTTTTGAACGTATTGAAATTTCAACAGAAATACCATCATAATTTTACAGTCTTGTGATACCTATATCACCATAAAGCAAAAACTAAATTGTTTCCAAAATTATTTTACTTTATATCATTATCATTATTCCAAAAACTGGAATGAACACCCTGCATCTCCAACAATTTCCTATTAGTAATATCATCTGTTTTTTTTTTCGTTGCCTACCTTTATTATTAAGAGCTTTATTGAAACTAAAAAGTTATGTTTACACTTCCACACACAAAAGATAAAAAAAAGAAACATATTATATTCTCCAACCTACAAAATTTAAATATTTAAACTAAGCACTTCCCTTCCTTTTCCCTTATATTCATTTTTCCTGTATTTTCCCTCCCCCCTTTCCACTCTTTTTTTTTTTAATTTGCTTCAGACCACTACCATACGCATTTATGATCCTTAAAAGTTCCTCCCTCTCATTCTTCCCCATTACTTCTACTCATACATGTTCGACTGATTCACTCTTCTCTCCACATACTCTCCACAATCTCTTACCTTCATCCATCCAAAACTTATTCTCATTACACTCATTTCCCATTCTGAATCTAGTTATTATCTCTATACTTTTTCCTTCTCTTAGATATCCTGGCACCTCATCCCCTTGCCATTCTTCCCATATAAACTCCCTCATACCTTTCGCGTATCTGGATTCCCATATTTTTCTCAAATCCTCACCTCTTACTATTTCATTACATCTTTTCCCCACCATTCTACTAACATTCAATCCCTTTTTTGTTCACTCTTCCATTTGTTTTTCACTTAGTGCCATTTCTGTTAAGGCTTTGTCCCTTTCCACATCATATGTATTTTTTGTCCCGATCCCCAATAACTTTTTTAACCATATCTCTTTTCTTAAGTCCTCTTCCGGTAATTCTCCTAATTTTTCTTCATATTTTACAACCCTTCATCTTGTATCTTCCACCATTTTCACACATTTTGTTTCCCTTCTTAAAATGTAGTCTGGGGTACTTCTTTCTAAGCGCAACACCCATTTTATATACCTCTTATAAATATTTTCTACTATTTTATACCCTTTCCATTCCCATATCTCGACTCCATAAAAGACTATACTTTTTACTAACGTTTTAAAAAGTACTACCCTTCTTTCCCAGTTATTTCTGCACAATTTTTGTCCTATTCCTATTCCCCATTCTCTCCCCAGCAGTGCATTTGCTTTAGCTACTTGGTTACTTATGTGCACATTGTCTTTGTTGTTTTCTGTCAGCATGTACCCCAAGTAGTTGCATGTTTTAACCCTTTCTATCACCTTTCCCTTCCATCTCAATTCCTCATTCTCTTTTTTTCCTACCTCTTACTTCACCGAAAACTATTATTTTGTTTTTTTTTTTTTCACCATTCAACTGCAAGCATTTTTTCTCCATTAATTTTATAATTTTTTTGTCATTTCCCTCATTGCACCCCAACTTGTCGCAATTAACGCAATATCGTCCGCATACGATATTGTCCAAATATTTTGCCTTCCTATAACTTTATCCCCCTCATTTACTTTACTTATTGTTTCTTCTAAATCACTTATAGGTGTGTGTGCTTATCTTGCATCCCTGTCTAACCTCTTTTCCCATCCACATTTCCTTGCTCTCCCTCTTGCCCACCCTTACAACTCCTATCACCATGTATACCTTTTGTTTTTTGTCTATCTGTGATTGTATTGCATTTTTTAACATGTATACTGCATCAATTGTGCCTACCTTTAATTCTTTTATATTTCTAATATGTTTCCAATAAACAAGCCCTTCTTTTTAAGGGTGTTTTGGGTCCAAAGATATAATTTTTTGTAGCATGCGCTTTTATCAAATTTACTTACAATTATTTAGTAGACACAGAGCTGTAGTATTAAGTATTTTAAAGACGAGAATTGTGAAAGTGTACCCTGAGTTTCTGAAAGCACTTGTTGGCTTACGAGGGAACTTGACATTGACGGCTTCCCCTTAAATGGCTTTTATATGTAATTTTATTTTGTCCTTCCTTGAACTGACTTATTCACGTCTGCCAATTGCTCTGTCTGTTGGTTCATTTCCAAGCACAGTTTTGAGCCTTTTGTGAATCTCAGCACGATCACATAATTCAATTTATCATCAAAATTCAGTGACATTATTATTTAAACCTAGCAAAATAAACCATTTTGTATGGACGGAGGATTTATTTTAACAAAATATGCGTTGTAAGAGTTTTATATATAATGTACAGCACCCCTAATAAGTATTGCAACTACTTTAAAATTAGTCTCATTTTAAAAATGATATCACGAACACAATTTTTTTTTTGGTTTGTGAATAATGTGAATGTGACCTTTCAGAAAATTCATTAGTAAAGCACGGGAGTGCCGATTAAGCAACATTTTCGGATGCGTGATCACTCTCCTTTCAGTTACCTAATTTTTGCTATGTTTTTTTTTTGTTATTGTAGCCGAAACGTCTGAATACACTTGCATAATTTTGTTATCACTAATAACTGGTTTTATTATCTAACAAATATTTGGAATTAATAAATAAAATTAAGTGCCAAAAGTTTGGCTGTTAATCAATATGATACCTAAATGTTTATACAAAAAAAAAAAGATAAACCCAAGAAACTTGACCTCACGCTTCAAGGGTGACTTTTTTGACCGTTTTGAACAAACTGTGAAGAATAAGATGTGGATATTCTCTAAAATTTAAGATTGCATGTGCATCTTCACAAAGTAAACAATCAATAAAATGATAAAACACAAAAATACTGTCTTTAATAAAAATACTGAACATTTCTTTTTTATTACAGTACAGTTGCATTTATCTATGGAACTTATATTTTGTAAAAATATGACTCCAAAGTTGTTGATTGATTGATACAGTTTAGAATTACGTATATGATCGCGTGCAATCATAAATTTTCTAGGGTATAATTACAGTATACAAGGTGTTCTTTTTAATCTACCTTCTCAAAACTGAATTAGAATAAAGTTTTTAAATGCTAGTGGAATGGGGTTTCAGACAAAGCCCAGCGTTTAAAATATTTTCGATCTTTTATCACCCGCTTAAAAAGTATCCTATTCTAAGGGCTATTGAACGGTTTAGAAAAAAAAAACGTTTTTACGTTAAGGTAAATTGTACAAAATTGGTTAATTTGGTAAATGTTGCTACTCATGATGGTAATTTTTCTTTTAAATTTTGTTACTTTTTTATTACATTTTTCACGTTCGATAGGCTCATAACTATAATTTAGTCGTTTTTTTATGAAATCATTTACTTACTTATTTTCGTAATGTAATCACATCATTTTAATCTATTTAAAAATACCGATCATAGAGAAAATTAAAAAATGATTCTCTTTTTCTTTTAACCCCCTCGGATTTATTTCTAGGCCTATCGCTGATGATTCGCATAACGTAATGACTCATAAAAGTATCTAAATCTGTGACTAAACGTAAACGCAATTTGTTCACTCCTTTAATCAATAGTCATTTTTTTATCTAATCAGTCTGGTTTTCGTAAATATATCTACATTCATAAAGCGAAAGTTTAGGTATTGATTAAAGAATGGAATTACCTATGTACAAAACCACCTTATTACTGTTGGCCTGTACGTATGACGTCCGTCCACATATGGGTACTCGTACTTGTGTGATATGCATTGGAACACCCAGTATATTGTCATTATTGATAAATGCGTCGTTATAATTAAACTTTAAATCAATCAAAGCTGTTTAAGAGACTAAAATGTTTATAAATGTAAAATCAAAACCGACGTGACGTTTCGTCTTGTTGTCTAAGTTTCTTCAAGGCTAAAAAATACATTCGTTGATAACTATGTAGTTCCAAAAATTTTTTGTAAAAAGTTGTACTAACATATGTACATAAGTTTTATAGTTGGTTGGTCACTAAATTGCAGCTATGGAACTAGTGTCAGGTATACGTTGGTAAATTGAATGAGAATTGCTTCAATACGAACTTAGCACAATACTTAATAAACACCAGTGGCGGATTTACCAGCAGGCTGAATAGGCTAGAGCCCAGGGCGGCAAACTGTGCTCAAAAATTTTTTTGTCTTACAGAAATAAAAAAAAATTATTATCTTATACACGGAAAAAAACGAGGCTCAAAAAATCAACAAAAATTAAAATATTTTAGTGCTACACAGTATACTGAATACACTAACGTCTGTGTATCATGAAAAATTACTAAACGTTTACTTATAAAATATACCTACTATTGTGATTTTGTATTTCTAAAATATTCCAATAGCGTTTAAGTATTACATTTTAAATTAAGTATTTTTACCTGTTTTTTAAATTAATTATTGTCATAATTTTATCTTTAGGTCCACCCACACTATTCAATTAATGTGTAATATGTTTCACCACTTAAATATATCTATTCGAAGAGAAATTGGATCCGAAAAAATTTCTTAAAAATAACAATAACAAATATTATATAGATATATATATGTGGAAAATGAATACTTTTCTATTGATATTTCTGATGATATTAACAACCCGTTTGAGGGTAGATTAAAAATTCAATAAAACACGTAAAAAATTGCACATTGTTGCACAGAATTTCATAAATATTATACATTTCTTAGAATGATGATAATTAAAAAAAAAACAATAATGATAATATTGTAATGAATAAAAGCTGTAAATATCCATTCAACGAAAGTTCTACTTAACATTCTTACATTTTTAATCCTAATGAATTCGTATCAATATTTGTTGATTAGTCTTATTATAAAAATATAATACAATCATAAAGTTGAAATTTCATTGACAAAAAATTGATTGTGAATTAGGGTATAGAATTGGAGGTGTCAGTAGGGGCGGTAAATTTTGAATAGCCTACGGGCGGCAAATGTGTAAATCCGCCACTGATAAACACTTTAAAAAGACAACACACTGTATAAATAAAATAATAAATAAATAAATTATCAAAAGCACGTGACTACGTTAAGGAACATACGCAACTTATTTTAACTGAAAACTATTACAAAAAATTACCAAAAAACTGAGCAAGGACATGATAAACATGTATCGATTAATAACCGATGCAGGTAATACTATAAATAGTTGTAGAAGTCAACAACATAAGATGTACATATTAGTAATTAAGTATATCTGTTTAGTTTAAGAGTTCTAGTTATTTTATTAAGTTTTTAATGGTATATTATTCTTTTGTTTAAATTTGTTATATGTTTATATTAAAGCAATTATTGACAATCAGATTTCATAGCGAATTTCCTTTGGATTAAAATAAATTACGCTTCCAGAAATACACGTTTTCAGTAGCCTCTGTATAAAGAGTACTAATATACTCAAACTTTGGTTTATGTTATATTAGAAATATGTAGTTTGTTTTGAATGGTCATATTAATTTATACTCCCTTGATCTAACGCTTAGCCGTCTTTTTGTTTCATATCTGCAATTTTGTAGTGATTTCTTACTATAAAACACATACACAATTTCTTATAAAAAAATTGGAACTAGTTATCAATGAAAGTATTTTTTAGCCTTGAACAATCCTTACACCACAATGCGTTTTGATTTATTGAGCGACAAGGGTATAGAATAAGTAATCACACTAATATTATAAAGGCGAAAGTTTGTGAGTGTGTATCTTTGTTACTTCTTCACGTCTAAACGGCTGAAGCGATTTTAATAAAATTTGGTATGGAGTTAGCTGACACCCTGGATTAACACATAGGCTACGTTTTACTGCGTGAAAATATCTTATTCCCATGGGAAAATCGATGAAAATGAATTCGCGGAATATTATAAATGCGAAAGTAACTCTGTCTGTATGCTACACAATCTCACCTAAAATTTACTTAACCGATTTAAATGAAATTTGGTACAGAGATAGTCTAGAGCCTGAGAAAGGACATAGGCTACTTTTTAATGCGATAAAAGGGTTGTAAGAGGTTCAAATAGGAAAGTTTGTGCGGAAATTCCGTAATTTTTTAAGATAGAAGCTTGAAAGTTATTTTTTAGGCTTTTGATTATATATAAATAAATACGACATTCAATGTTTGTAAAAATTTTACCCGAAAGGGGATAAAATTAGCCGATGAAAGTTATTGTGTAATGACGTCGTCCAAAAAGCTTACGGCCCAGAAAATTAAAATATTAAGTGTAAAAAGTTATAAAGGTTTTGTTTATTTGGATCAATAAAAATAGTTGAATACTAAGCTATATAAACTATTTTAAACTATAATTAAACTATATTAATCTATAATATTATAAATGCGAAAGTAACTCTGTCTTTCTGTGTGTTACGCAATCACGCCCAAACTACTGAACCGATTTAAATGAGAATTAGGTACAGAGATAGATAAGTAGATATAAAGCTAGAGGCTTGAAACGTATTTTTTAGGTTTTTGATTAGATATAAACACGACATTTAAAGTTTGTAATAATTTTACCCTAAAGGGGGCAAAAATAAGGAATGAAAGTTTTTGTGTAATGACGTCGGCAAAAAGGCTTACGTCCCAGAAAATAAAAATATAGAAGAAAAAAATTTTAAATGCTGGCTAAAGTCACTATTCCACGCCGACGAAGTCGCGGGCATAGCTAATAAAAAATAATGTCGACTGTTTGTTCTACGTGAACGAGACCTGTGACCGCAATCCGAAACGTTCGAACTTCGTCTTGTGTTGTTTTTTTGAGGGGTAGTGGTAGAGAGTTAGTGAACGAAACCCCCTGTATATTAAGAAACGGTGATGAGTGAACTGTAAAATTGTTCATTAGAACTACAAGACGAAAGCAATTTTGAGACATCAAAAGAAACGTAGGTATATGGCGACAATCTGTGGAGTTGTATTTCATTGTCTTTTAAAATCGTGAAGAAATAAAAAAAGAAAACGGAGATTTTCTGATGAACTGAATAATAGTTGAAGATGTACCAGCTGAAATTACATTAAATACAGACTTCGGCGGAATAAAGGAAATGCTGCAGATTTAATTTCTCTCTCGTTCTGCTCAGAAATCTTTTGATGAGGCTAATGAACAGACCTAATAGCAAGAAATAAGTAGTTTCTAAATTGGAGCAAGGGACATCTCAGAAAAATGGAATTATAATTGAAAAAAAAAAATTTAAATGTGACATTTGCAACAAGATCGTTTGTCAAATTGATAAAAAGCTAGAGGCTTGAAACTTATTTTTTAGGCTTTTGATTCGATATAAATAAACACGGCATTCAATGTTTGTAAAAATTTTACCCTAAAGGCGATAAAATTAGCCGATGAAAGTTTTTGTGTAATGACGTCGTCCAAAAAGCTTACGGCCCAGAAAATTAAAATATTAAGTGTAAAAAGTTAAAGAGGTTTTGGTTATTTGGATCAATAAAAATAGTTGAATACTAAGCTATATAACCTATTTTAAACTATAATTAAACTATATTAATCTATAATATTATAAATGCGAAAGTAATTCTGTCTTTCTGTGTGTTACGCAATCACGCCCAAACTACTGAACCGATTTAAATGAGAATTTGGTACAGACGATAGATAAATAGATAAAAAGCTAGAGGCTTGAAACTTATTTTTTAGGCTTTTGATTAGATATAAATAAACACGGCATTCAATGTTTGTAAAAATTTTACCCTAAAGGCGATAAAATTAGCCGATGAAAGTTTTTGTGTAATGACGTCGTCCAAAAAGCTTACGGCCCAGAAAATTAAAATATTAAATGTAAAAAGTTAAAGAGGTTTTGTTATTTGGATCAATAAAGGAGTAATACTAAGCTATATACTATTTTAAACTATAATTAAACTATATTAATCTATAATATTATAAATGCGAAAGTAATCTGTCTGTCTGTGTGTTACGCAATCACGCCCAAACTACTGAACCGATTTAAATGAGAATGGTACAGGATAGATATAGATAAAAGCTAGAGGCTTGAATTATTTTTTAGGCTTTTGATTAGATATAAAAAACACGGCATTCAATGTTTGTAAAAATTTTACCCTAAAGGGATAAAATTAGCCGATGAAAGTTTTTGTGTAATGACGTCGGCAAAAAGGCTTACTGCCCAGAAAATAAAAATATAGAAGAAAAAAAATTTAAATGCTGCCGAAACTCACTACTCCACGCGGACGAAGTCGCGGGCATAGCTAGTTACAGTTAAATTCTGTTGAGTTGCTCGATATTATAAAGGAAAGAGAAGAATTGTTAGCTATTAAATTCTGTTATTTGTTTTTTTAATGGTAGGTACATATGTACATAGATCATTATAACAACGAATAATAGTAGATGTTAAATGTCACGCTTTGAGAGATAATCACA
Source organism: Agrilus mali (assembly GCA_029378335.1). Taxonomy (NCBI): domain Eukaryota; kingdom Metazoa; phylum Arthropoda; class Insecta; order Coleoptera; family Buprestidae; genus Agrilus; species Agrilus mali. The sequence continues at coordinate 7,765,898 of CM055656.1, read as the reverse complement.
CAAAACGAGAAAAAATTACGAGAACGTGGTAGGTATTCGAACTACATATATGTAATATACGCAGACGGGGTAAACTATCGACCGTACCGTGGATGCAGAGGGTCATTGCGATCAGCAGCAGGCGTCTTCTTTTCGGCAACATTCGCAGGACACGAGGCTTCCATCCGATGCCCCATTGGTCGTGCGGCGTGGTCTGACATAAGACCATATCGTACTACAAATAAATGCCAAGTGCAAAAAACTGCATGGCTCAGTGCGCGACAGAACACGCTGTAGACTAATTCATGTTTAAATTTCGGTGCATTTATTGACATTTATTTTTTAACAAGAACAAGTGCGAACGATTGATTGATTCACTATTGGTATTTAAATAGTCGATTATTGTGTGATATTATTATTATTGTATTTATTAGTTTTCCGGTTCCTGTCAATAAAAGGATTATTTTCAATACAGGTGAGGCAATCAATCCCCTTATAGGTAGAGATATATTTTTTTTACAAAATTTTCAAGCCGAGCTCATCACATATTAAGTTTAATTTATAATAATTAGTTTCTATTAATATAAATAATATTTTTACTAAATTATTATAGTATTGGTTTCATTAATTTTTTTTTCAAATTGTTTAAAAAAATTTAAAACAAAAAGTTTTACATGGGTACCTACAGATGTAAATAGCCCAAACCCACCTACTTACCGATTTTTTATTAATTACCTATTGATATCTCAGCTATCTATTATTATGATTATTATTGTTAACCTCGACTGGCAAAAGTAGGTACAATAACACAAACAAAAAATAGTAAGTAGGTACATCACATTGTTTATTTTTGTCGCTTCATAATAACTAAACTTTTACTGATTAATTAACAATTTTGTTATTACTCACGACTGGTGCATGATAATTCAGGGTTCTAAATTGCGACTTTCTGGAATGTGTTTTAACAAACAAGCACTTCTATTAATTAATGTGTGTGCTTTCTTTTTTCTTTTATTTCCATTTATCGCACGGATGCATTTAATGTCAATGTCAACATTCCATGAAAACTGTGTCGAATAGTAAATGGGGCACAATTTTTAAATGTTTTTAACAATTCGAAATTTACTGGTCTTAAATAGGTAATTAATAAAGTTGGTTTAGTGCGGAAATAATCAGGCCCACATTTGAATTTGTTATGCATAAATTATTAATAAAAATAATAATTTTTGCAAAATAAAATTTGAATCGTGTTCCCATCCCATTGAAAAAAATTCTGATTTTTTAATTTGTTTACGAAATTAAGCAAACGACATGATTGTCTTAAATAATAACAAAATAAAAATTGAACCATGTTCTCATTGAAGAAAATTCATATTTTCATTAAATTTACGAAAGTAAGCCACTAACAACAGATACCTATGTGATTCCTATTGATAGCATTCCCAAACTACAAATGTTAATAAACCGTTCATGTTACTGCTAATAAGATGAGCAGGGCTACATACGCGTGATATCACATACCAGCAGACTGTAATCTACAATCATCTAATCAACAAATTAACATACGACACACGCATTTTGAGGATTACTAATTTGAAAAACGATCACGTTTTGTGGTCGTGACTGAAGATTATCTTAACAACCTTTTTCTGAAACTTTTTAATGCGTTTTTCCACGAATAAGGTAAAAATCAAATTCCATGTTTGTAATAAAGCGACCTTAATATTTTTCGTGTTAATTGAATAAAATTAAAATAAAATCTCGTAATAAAAATGACAAAGCTACAAATTATTATTAAAAATAATTATTACCCGTGTGTGACACATAGGTACTTGTTTATCAATTAGGATTTAAAAAAAATGGGAAATTATAATTAATAACCATTAAAAAGTACTTTTTGGAAAATTTTCAGTCAGATTATGCATTAAAAATCGTTCAAATAATACATTATTTTTTCATGCTTAATTTCATGGTTTCATTTACTCTAATTTGTCAATGGAAACGGAACTAAATGGTCATTATCTACAGTGTTAAAAACTTGTTTTCACTACACCAATTAAGTACCTATTTGAAATTCCACTATAAAATTGTACCAAACATTTGTATATTTGTATATGTACCTACCTACCTAGTAATAGCCTAATAAGGGATACCAGATAGGTACCTATGAAACAATAATAATTGGTGCTTTGTATTGCATAGAGAATATAATAAATTATGTAGGTACCTACCTATTAAAATTATTCTAATTCCTGTTGGTAGGTAGGTATGTTTATCTTTTTATTAAAGGCATAAAAAATAGTTGATTTTTGTAGTATGTATTAGGCATTACAATAAATAATTTACAATTTCTTTTTCTGAATCAACAATTTACGCGAACTAAATACTAAAGTATGTATTTTTATACAATTATTTTAAATTTCTACGAGTATAACTTGAACATGCAATCAATTAGGTATAAATTGTGTCCAAAGTTAGTGAAAATTTGAGAACTGAGTATTAGAAAAAACTGAGCTCTGATTAAGTACTTATAAGGAACTTATAGGACCCGTGCTGAAGCCTTCAAAAATAGTAAAAAGTGAAAAAAAAATATATAGTAGGATGAAACCCATTGCAAAAGGAAGAGAATATAACAGAAATGAAAGGAAAAATAATTTACGGGCGATCTGAGGTCGGGAAGAGGAAGGGGTGAGTTTTTAAGCTGTTAATTGTGGAAGCTAATACTTGTTGAAACTCGTACATATTGAAATGAAAATAAAACACTCTATAGTTTCAAAAAATATATTATTACAATCACTACAATTGTTTCGGTAAACATTACCTTCTTCAGGTGAAGAATCTTGTTTACCGAAACAATTGTAGTGATTGTAATCAATATATTCTTTGAAACTATAGAGTGTTTTATTTTCATTTCAATGAGTTTTTAAGGGTAAAAAACGGTTTTCCTTGATTTCTAGAAAAACTACAAGTCTTATGTAAAAAAGTTAAACAGCAAAGTTGTAGGTAATAAAAAGATCTACAACTTTTGTATTTACACTTTTTTCACATAACCTCAAAATTTATACGAAAATTTCAAATAACCAACTTACTTATTGGTTTTTTATTTTTTTTTACAAAAAAAATTTTTTTTTCACGAAATTTGGTGAAAACTTTCCTATTTATGTCCCAAACACGCTGTAATTTTTTTTTATTTGAAATATTCATTTTTTCACCCTATTTTTACTTAATATCGAAAAAGCACCCTAATTTTCAATCGAAAATTCACACGTCAAAAAATCTGCTTTTTTAAAAACGTTGGTAGGCTTTTTCTTCGTTGAAATCTCTACTTTCTGATGCTGTGAAAAAAATATACATTATTTATTATTTTATTCAATAACTCGAAGGCTCGATACGTCGAAGTTTTTTTGAGTCCTATGGTCATTAAAGTTATTGAAGTTCGACTGTAGGTATTTTAAATTTATTTAACTTGAACCCCTAAAAGCAATCAATAGTTGCAGAGAAAAATTGAGAACTGAATAATAGAAAAAACCGAGCTCCAGTTAAATATTACATATTATTATTATTAATTTGAAAATTTTGTTTTTTGAAATATTTTTTTTAACCATGGTTGTATGCATTTGATCAATTTAGGGATATTAAATCAAAACCAAAACCTATTTATTTTACGTTTCTTTATTATTATCTATCATTAATATCGTCCACTCCTTCCTACCTGACATTATTTTTCTATTAGAAAAAAAATATTTAAAGGTGATCGATCACACTATAGCCCACTTACAATATATGAATAAAATACAATGAAAGAAAAAATCGATTAACAGAAACAATTTTTTTTACGTAAAACTACATATTCGTAAATTATTTTATTTTCATTTGCTCTCAACAACAAAAAGTTCTAACACAATTCTTATATGGAGAAAATAATAGGGGTGACTTTTTTATTTTATTCATTTATTCAATCAGCACAGTCTCCATTTTCTACTTTTATTTTTTTTTTTACATTGATTTATAGTTTTTCAATTCATTTTCTTTTATTATTTTCAGTCCCCATAGTCTTTATTTCTTCTTTTATATTTTACATTAATTTTGGATGTTTAATTTATTCTCTTCATTTATTCGATCGCCAGTCTTCATTTTCTACTTTAATTTTTTTTTAACATTAAATTTTGTTTTTACAATTCATTCTCTTTAATTATTATTCGGTCGCCACTGATTTTTTCTTTTATTGTACATTAAATAATTTTTAAAATTTTATTCTTTCGTATACCTAGGTATTCGATCACCACAACTTTCTCCATTTTCTACTTTTATTTTTTTTACATTGATTTATAGTTTTTCAATTCATTTTCTTTTATTATTTTCAGTCCCCATAGTCTTTATTTCTTCTTTTATATTTTACATTAATTTTGGATGTTTAATTTATTCTCTTCATTTATTCGATCGCCAGTCTTCATTTTCTACTTTAATTTTTTTTTAACATTAAATTTTGTTTTTATAATTCATTCTCTTTAATTATTATTCGGTCGCCACTGTTTTTTTCTTTTATTGTACATTAAATAATTTTTAAAATTTTATTCTTTCGTATACCTAGGTATTCGATCACCACAACTTTCTCCATTTTCTACTTTTATTTTTTTTACATTGATTTATAGTTTTTCAATTCATTTTCTTTTATTATTTTCAGTCCCCATAGTCTTTATTTCTTCTTTTATATTTTACATTAATTTTGGATGTTTAATTTATTCTCTTCATTTATTCGATCGCCAGTCTTCATTTTCTACTTTAATTTTTTTTTACATTAAATTTTGTTTTTATAATTCATTCTCTTTAATTATTATTCGGTCGCCACTGATTTTTTCTTTTATTGTACATTAAATAATTTTTAAAATTTTATTCTTTCGTATACCTAGGTATTCGATCACCACAACTTTCTCCATTTTCTACTTTTATTTTTTTTACATTGATTTATAGTTTTTCAATTCATTTTCTTTTATTATTTTCAGTCCCCATAGTCTTTATTTCTTCTTTTATATTTTACATTAATTTTGGATGTTTAATTTATTCTCTTCATTTATTCGATCGCCAGTCTTCATTTTCTACTTTAATTTTTTTTTACATTAAATTTTGTTTTTATAATTCATTCTCTTTAATTATTATTCGGTCGCCACTGTTTTTTCTTTTATTGTACATTAAATAATTTTTAAAATTTTATTCTTTCGTATACCTAGGTATTCGATCACCACAACTTTCTCCATTTTCTACTTTTATTTTTTTTACATTGATTTATAGTTTTTCAATTCATTTTCTTTTATTATTTTCAGTCCCCATAGTCTTTATTTCTTCTTTTATATTTTACATTAATTTTGGATGTTTAATTTATTCTCTTCATTTATTCGATCGCCAGTCTTCATTTTCTACTTTAATTTTTTTTTACATTAAATTTTGTTTTTATAATTCATTCTCTTTAATTATTATTCGGTCGCCACTGATTTTTTCTTTTATTGTACATTAAATAATCATTTATTTTATTTAATTTTTTTTTACTAAATTTGTTTTAAACTTCTCTTTTTATTTTATTTTTTTTCTTTATTTAATTATAATTTTAAAATTTTATTCTTTCGTATACCTAGTTTATCCCTTTTATTTTTACTTTTATTTTTTTTAATTATTTTATTTTTCAATTCATTTTCTTTTATTTTTTTTTCTTTATTTTTTTTTATATTTCATTATTTTATTTTATTTTTCCTCATTTTTCTCATTTCATTTTTATTTAATTTTTTTTTCTAATTTTGTTTTTATCATCCTTTATTATTTTCTACTTTTTTTTTTTATTGAATTAATAATTTTTAAATTTTTTCTTTTATACTTATTCATACCATTTCTCCTTTTTATTTTATTTTTTTTAATTATTTTATTTTTCAATTCATTTTCTTTTTATTTTATCCTTCTTTATTTTTTTTTATATTCATTATTTTGATTTTATTTTTCCTTTTTTTCTTTTATTTTCATTTATTTTTTTTTTAATTTTTTTTTTTATAATTCATCCTAAATTTTCTCCATTTTTTTTTTATTTACATTAAATAATTTTTAAATTTTTTCTTTGTATATATATTCGTCCCCAACTTTTATTTTCTTTTTATTTTTTTTACATTGATTTTAGTTTTTCAATTCATTTTTTTTATTATTTTCAGTCCCTACTTTATTTTTTTTTATATTTACATTAATTTTGGATGTTTATTTATTTCTTATTATTCGATCGCCAGTCTTTTTTCTATTTAATTTTTTTTTACATTTTTTGTTTTTATAATTCATCTCTTTAATTTTATTGTCGACTGATTTTTTCTTTTATTGAATAAATAATTTTTAAAATTTTTTCTTTTATTATATTCGTCCCCAACTTTTATTTCTACTTTTATTTTTACATTGATTTATGTTTTTCATTCTTTCTTTTATTATTTCAGTCCCCATTTTTATTTCTTTTTTTTTTTAAATTTTGGATGTTTAATTTATTCTCTTCATTTATTCGATCGCCAGTCTTCATTTTCTACTTTAATTTTTTTTTACATTAAATTTTGTTTTTATAATTCATTCTCTTTAATTATTATTCGGTCGCCACTGATTTTTTCTTTTATTGTACATTAAATAATTTTTAAAATTTTATTCTTTCGTATACCTAGGTATTCGATCACCACAACTTTCTCCATTTTCTACTTTTATTTTTTTTACATTGATTTATAGTTTTTCAATTCATTTTCTTTTATTATTTTCAGTCCCCATAGTCTTTATTTCTTCTTTTATATTTTACATTAATTTTGGATGTTTAATTTATTCTCTTCATTTATTCGATCGCCAGTCTTCATTTTCTACTTTAATTTTTTTTTACATTAAATTTTGTTTTTATAATTCATTCTCTTTAATTATTATTCGGTCGCCACTGATTTTTTCTTTTATTGTACATTAAATAATTTTTAAAATTTTATTCTTTCGTATACCTAGGTATTCGATCACCACAACTTTCTCCATTTTCTACTTTTATTTTTTTTACATTGATTTATAGTTTTTCAATTCATTTTCTTTTATTATTTTCAGTCCCCATAGTCTTTATTTCTTCTTTTATATTTTACATTAATTTTGGATGTTTAATTTATTCTCTTCATTTATTCGATCGCCAGTCTTCATTTTCTACTTTAATTTTTTTTTACATTAAATTTTGTTTTTATAATTCATTCTCTTTAATTATTATTCGGTCGCCACTGATTTTTTCTTTTATTGTACATTAAATAATTTTTAAAATTTTATTCTTTCGTATACCTAGGTATTCGATCACCACAACTTTCTCCATTTTCTACTTTTATTTTTTTTACATTGATTTATAGTTTTTCAATTCATTTTCTTTTATTATTTTCAGTCCCCATAGTCTTTATTTCTTCTTTTATATTTTACATTAATTTTGGATGTTTAATTTATTCTCTTCATTTATTCGATCGCCAGTCTTCATTTTCTACTTTAATTTTTTTTTACATTAAATTTTGTTTTTATAATTCATTCTCTTTAATTATTATTCGGTCGCCACTGATTTTTTCTTTTATTGTACATTAAATAATTTTTAAAATTTTATTCTTTCGTATACCTAGGTATTCGATCACCACAACTTTCTCCATTTTCTACTTTTATTTTTTTTACATTGATTTATAGTTTTTCAATTTATTTTCTTTTATTATTATTCAGTCCCCATAGTCTTTATTTTTTACATTCATTTTGTATGTTTAATTTATTCTCTTCATTTATTCTGTTTTTTTACATGAATTTAGTTGAATTTTTTTTATGCTTTTATGAATAAGTATTTATTAAAACTTTTTTATGTCCGGTATAAAGTATAAACGGAACTACAATTATTTATTATCGAATGTTTACCCAAATTGTGGAAATATCCATCATTATTAATCAACCTTCTGTTCGTTCAATGTTTTTGTAATTAGATAGATAGGTATGTCTATTACAAATTCCGAATATCAAATCGTATTGATTGACGCGGAATTAAAATTATGGAAAACTTACCTACGTTGATTTTTTTAATTGATACACATGAGTAACTCATTAATGTTACTGTTTGTGTGTCTAGGTAACGGCATACGGTTCATTGTCAAGGCAAAGATAATGATAATGAAAATCGTTTACGTACATACATGTTTATGTATACTTAAAATACCTACAAATAGCAGTCGATTGTCCTCGACGTAACCTTAGCGCGATGTTGCGAAGAAACGGCAAGTTTTGTAGGACATACCTACTTATTCGTTATTATGTAATAACATCAGATTCAGACTTTTGTACGATTCCAAGTAATAAAGTACTTATATATGTTATGTCAGCTGATAATAAAATGATAATAGCAAGGTCACGAATGTGGTCCGATGTCACCCGGTCCGTCATTCGACACGAACGAACCTGTCATCATTCTTATTATAACACAAAACACTTAACATGTTTGTTTAGACAGAAACACAACATTTTTTTTTTTACATTTTATTTGAATCGTATTACATGGTAGCATATTAAAGTTCCATTAAATACCTACAATTGATTTTTTTTAAAACGAATGCCTTGTACCTACCTAACTTGTAGTGGATAATGTATGTGTAGATACAAGATAAAAAAAAAGATTATCGTTTCTTTTAAAAACCTCGCATCAAGTACTTAATAAAAATGCAGTCAAAACGTGCTTATTATCATTATTCATAAGTTACGTTGTTTAATTACAGTAATTTCGCAATTGTGTCGTACTTTCTATAAGTAAATTATTTTTATTATCGTTACGCAAATAAGTTTGTAATTATGTCGAAAAACTTTTATTAGTATTTTGAAAAGGATAACATTAATTGTGATTGTGGACAAAACCACAGAAATTACATTTAACTATTCACATAATTTGAATAAGAATAAGGTGTTTAAAGGACCCACATGCGTTAAATAATTTAATTGGCCAAATATTTTTATGGCAATCTAATTAAAATAGTAAAATAAAATTGTTGTATAAGTTTAATAATTGCGCCGAACTTATAAAAAAATATTCCAGTCTCCAGAAATGATTGTAAGTAAAAGGGTTTATACGTTAATCATTGCTGTACTGTATTTTATTTAAATATTCCAACTTTTCTCCTAAAATGTGTATATAGATTTCATGAAAATACCATATTCCATGAATTGTTTCTTTTTTATTTTATGGAAAAATAAATAAAAGTAATCACAACAAATGAATCTATAAAAAAATAATTAGAAAATACCTAATACGTTTTTTATATTCAAAATACACGCTCCTGAAGCCTCAGGGCGAAATATTATTAACTAATAAAAAGTATTAGGTAATGAAAGCCCAAATTAATAGTAATTTCCAATAACGACGTTTTTATTAAGTAATTATTTAATTTTCAGAAGGACGCGATGCATTCTAAAGAAGTAAAAAAATCTATAAAAAGCAGAAATAATTCGTTTTAAGTACTCTGATGAATTGATAACTACATATACCTTTTTTATATTATGACGTCAATTAGAGTCATTATTTAGTATTTGAAATAATATTTGTATGAAATGTTATTTGTTTTTAAATCGTCACTTTGAAGTAATATATTTTTTTTAAATAAAAATCATTAGTTTTTAGCATGTGGTAATAAAAACAAGATTACTTTTACAGTATTAAAATATTGTATGACGATGAATAAAAGTTCTTCTCGGTTATAAGGAGTACTCACAAAATCACCGAATTTATTACTATATAACATCTAAATTCGAAATTACAAGAGTTACACTGTATATTAGTTGATTCAAAATTTCAAAAATTACACCACTAAATTAATGTGAATTATTAATTAAGCACACTATTTTCATGTTATTTGTAGAATTCGCAGAAATAGGTAGTAAATTAATTATTGAAATTGCTTAACGAGAAAATATTACCTACACAATATAAGATTCTCGCATACATAAAATGAAACGGTCGTTCCTTAGCAAACAGTTCCAATTTTGCGTAATATTTAGGTTGATGTATGAGAATTAAAATAACTTTTTAAATTTAAACAAAGATAATAAATCGTTACACGAGTTTTCAAAATTATCTGCGTCACCATAAATATTTATCGACGTTCTTTGGGATATGACACGTTAAATGTTAAAAAGCTGTTGATCTTAAAAAGTCCAAAAAATCATGTACAAACAATTACATTATTACGTAGTTATTTTTTGTTATCAGCTTTGTTTTTCGAAAAGGAAATTACGTAAAATATAAAAGAACAAAATAATTTACTTTAAAATAAAACGTAGGAATCGCAGATTGGTAGTTTTCCTCATTAATTATTTTTACATCTTTCAACTCATTGTCTTATTTTTTCTTTAAAGAAAACTGTTTATTTATTGCAGAATAAAATGCCAGCCCGAGTCCCAGAAACGCACACCAACGGCCCGTACAACGTCAAAGAAGAAATAGTAATTTCCGGAATATCGGGTCGTCTACCAGAGAGTAACAGCATCGAAGAGTTCAAGCAACAGCTTTTCGATGGAGTTGATCTCGTCACAGACGATGAAAGGCGATGGCCTTCCGGATTATACGGTTTGCCCACTCGTACCGGCAAACTCAAAGATCTCTCACATTTTGATGCCACTTTCTTTGGTGTACATGCCAAACAAGCACACGTTATGGACCCACAGCTTCGTCTTCTTTTGGAACTAACCTATGAAGCCATTGTGGATGCTGGATACAATCCAGCTGACCTAAAGGGCACAAAAACCGGCGTCTTTGTTGGTGTATCAGATAGTGAATCTGACGAGTACTGGACAGCAGACCCAGATAAAGTAAACGGCTACGGGCTGACGGGGTGCTGCAGAGCAATGTTCCCTAACCGAATTTCATACACTTTTGACTTTAATGGTCCAAGTTACGCCATCGATACAGCCTGTTCGAGCAGTTTATTCGCGTTCCAACAAGCCGTCAATGCGATTCAGACAGGACAGTGCGATTCTGCCATTGTAGGAGGCTGTAATCTTCTCTTAAAACCCACATCTTCTCTTCAATTTCACAGACTGAGCATGTTAAGTCCCGATGGAATGTGCAAAGCATTCGACAGTTCCGGAAACGGATATGTCAGGGCGGAAGCAGTAGTTGTATGTTTATTGCAGAAAGCAAGCGCTGCTCGTAGGCTGTACGCAAGTGTTTTGGGCGCTAGAACTAACACAGACGGAAACAAGGAACAGGGTATAACATTCCCCTCAGGACAGATGCAGAACAAACTTATCAGAGAAGTGTATCAGGAAGCTGGTGTAAATCCTGCTGATGTAGTTTACGTAGAAGCTCACGGTACCGGAACTAAAGTAGGAGACCCACAAGAAGTAAACTCGATTGCAGACTTTTTCTGTCAAAACAGAAAGAATTCTCTCCTAATCGGTTCAATCAAAAGCAATATGGGACACTCTGAACCCGCATCTGGTCTATGTTCACTCGCTAAAGTAGTAATAGCAATGGAATCAGGAATAATTCCTGGAAATCTTCACTTTAAAAGTCCAAACAAAGATATACCCGCTCTCTCAGATGGCAGACTGAAAGTAGTCTCGAAGAATGAACCTTGGAACGGAGGCCTCGTTGCCATCAATTCTTTCGGTTTTGGTGGAGCAAATGCACACATTCTGCTTAAATCGAATCCAAAACCCAAAACATCCTGGCCACCAAGTTCCTTGCCTCGACTAGTCGCTGTATCGGGAAGAACCGAAGAAGCAGTGACCTCCTTGTTAGATAGATTAGAACAAAATAAAAACGATGAAGAATTCGTAGCTTTAATAGATGAAGTTCACTCAAAAGCCATTGCTGGACACAGTTACCGTGGCTACAAAATATTGGGACAAGACAATACCCAAGAAGTGACTCAAATTGTTTCTGATAAGAGACCAATTGCCTTTGTATTTTCCGGAATGGGCTCGCAATGGCCTGGAATGGCAAAAGACCTCATGCAAGTAGAAGTGTTTAAAAATTCAATTAATAGGTGTTCTGAAGCGCTTAAACCATACGGAGTCAACTTAGAAAACATTATTATTAACGGAACTGAAGAAACATTTGATAATATACTGAACTCTTTCATTTCAATCGCTGCTGTACAAGTTGCTCTAACAGACACTCTCAAGGCAGTTGGAATAGAACCAGATGTCATCGTTGGTCACTCTGTAGGAGAAGTTGGATGTGCTTATGCCGATGGAACTCTCACAGCTGAGCAAACAATCTTAGCTGCTTATTCCAGAGGACGTGCAATTCTCGAAAGTAAATTGGCACCAGGAGCCATGGCTGCTGTGGGTCTTTCATGGGAAGAGTGCAAAGCCAAATGTCCTCCTGATGTGTTTCCCGCATGTCATAACAGCAAGGACAGTGTAACAATTTCCGGTCCACCAGTTTCGTTAAATAAATTCGTAGAGAAGTTAACTTCCGAAGATATATTTGCTAAGGCTGTTAAGAGTTCTGGCACCGCCTTTCACAGCAAATATATTGCAGACGCTGGACCAAAATTGAGAAAAGCTCTTGACGAGATTATTCCTAACCCAAAACCAAGAACAAAAAGATGGATTTCTTCTTCCATTCCAGAAAACGCTTGGTCAACGCCGTTGGCACAGTTTAGTTCCCCAGCTTATCATGTCAACAACTTACTATCACCAGTACTTTTCCACGAAGCTATCCAACACGTACCATCAGACGCTATTGCCATTGAAATTGCTCCTCATGCATTACTTCAAGCGATCCTTAAAAGAGCCCTTGGACCTGATGTTACCAACATTGGTTTGGTAAAACGAGGTCACGAAAATAATGTAAATTTCCTGCTTTCTAATATTGGAAAGTAAGTTTACGTTGTTTTAACTTTTAAATTTCGTTTCTAACGAGTACATTTTGAAATTCAGGATTTACAATGCTGGTGCACAACCCCAAATTGGCAATTTGTACCATCCAGTTTCATTCCCAGTCGGCCGTGGAACACCTATGTTAAACTCTGCTGTAGGCTGGGACCACTCAATTGAATGGTCAGTAGCAAATTTCTCAGGAAAAGGATCAAGATCCGGTGAATTGGTTGTTGAAGTCGATCTTAGCAAAGAAACCGATAAATATCTCTCTGGACATGCTATAGACGGACGTGTACTGTTTCCAGCAACAGGTTACTTGGTATGTGGATATTATTTTATTAATTCTAATATGTGTATTTATACATAATGTTTGTAGACGTTGGTGTGGAAAACTTATGCCAAACTTCGTAATGAAGATTTTGAACAAACTCCTGTAATTATTGAAGACGTTCAATTCCATCGTGCTACAATTATGCCTAAAGAGGGTTCCGTTAAATTCTTAATTAACATTTTTGAAGGTAGCGGTGAATTTGAAATTTGCGAAGGCGGTTCTGTAGCTGTATCTGGTAAAATCAGAGTTCCTGAAGATGTCAGTAAGGAAGTATTAGATCTTCCAAGATTGGAAGCGAAACAAGACAAAGACGTATTTTCATTAACAACGCCAGATATTTATAAAGAACTAAGACTCAGAGGATACGACTACGAAGGAGTTTTCCGAGGAATTGCGGAAGCCGACAATTACGGTCTTAATGGAAAACTTAAATGGGAAAACAACTGGATCAGTTTCGTTGATACCATGTTACAATTTTCAATTCTTGGTCAAAATACACGAGAACTGTACCTTCCTACCCGATTACAACGTGTCGTTATCAATCCCAAAGAACACGTACAACTTATTAATCAGCTACCTGAAGGCGAAAGTAAGTTTTGTTGTTCTAATTATTTTTGACATAATAAACTTAATTGTTTATATTCTGTTGCAGATATTGATGTAAGCATGTACAGAAATATTGGAGTTATTAAATCAGGAGGAATAGAATTACGAGGTATGAAAGCAAGTTTGGCACCTAGACGACAACAAACACAAGCTGCACCAAAATTGGAAAAATACCAATTTGTACCATTTGAGAACAATCAACAACTCACAGAAAGTGAAGACAAATCAAAAACCGAGGCTCTCACAGTTCTTTCACAACTTGTTTTGGAAAATAGCAGTGGAGCTTTAAAACTTAAAGTGGCAGAAGTTGCCGGAATAAAACCTGCAGAGGCCCTTTTGGGAAATGAAATTAAAGATATTTTAGAAACAGAACCAATGCTTTCAGTAGAATACACTGCTATAGTATCATCTGCGCCAGACTCTTACAGCTCTTATTTGGAACCGAAAGGAATTACGACTGTTCAGAAGGATGTTAGCAGCGGACCCTTCGATCAAAATCTTCATCTTGTTATTCTTAGCAATGTCTTGTCACAAAGCCCTGATGTCGTCCAGAACGCACTGGGATCTTTGAAACAAGGAGGATTTGTTTTATTAGAAGAATCGACAAGTACAGTCAACAACAAGTCGGTTTCTGCTCTTGGAGCCGATGTTGTTGCAACTCAAGTTGTGGGCACCAGAAAATACGTGTTACTACGTAGACCAACAACAGTATCTAGTCAAAATGTAGTAATCAATATTACTGAGAAAAACTTTTCGTGGGTAGAACCTGTAAAGCAAGCTTTGAAACAAAGTGAAACCGAAGGTACTAAAGTTTATTTAATTACCCACGGCGAAGAACTAACTGGTTTAATTGGACTTGTTAATTGCCTAAAGCAAGAACCAGGTGGTATCAACCTACGATCTGTTTTTATCCAAGACAGAACTGCTCCTAAATTTTCTTTTACTAGTCCAATTTATGCCCAACAGCTTACAAGAGATTTAGTACACAACGTTCTTAAAAAGGGTGTCTGGGGATCTTATAGACATTTACTTTTGGATCAACTCAATGATAGTGGTAAATTACAAGTAGAACATGCATACATAAACACTTTGACAAGAGGTGACTTGGCAAGTCTTAAGTGGATAGAAGGGCCATTATCATATTATAAGTAAGTTATTTTGATGAAATTTGATAACGATTGGAGGATCTAATATTTTTTCTTTGCAGGGGCGAAGATGATAGTTCAGAACTATGTTCAGTTTATTACGCTCCGCTTAATTTCCGTGATATTATGTTAGCAACTGGTAAGCTTCCTCCAGATGCCCTTCCTGGTGATCTTGCTGGTCAAGATTGTATTTTGGGTCTTGAGTTTTCTGGTCGTGACAGTAAAGGTAGGCGCGTAATGGGTATGGTAGAAGCTCGTAGTTTAGCAACAACAGTACTTGCTGATCCCGGATTTTTATGGGAGGTTCCTGGAAAATGGAGCCTTGAAGAAGCATCCACTATTCCTGTTGTATATGGAACTGTAAGTTATTTTTTCTTAAATTGAAAATAACATTTATTTTCATTTCGAACTCTTATTTTTTAACAGAGTTACTACGCCTTGGTTGTACGAGGTCAAATGCGTCCAGGAGAATCTGTACTTATCCACGCAGGTACTGGTGGTGTTGGTCAAGCTTCTATTTCTATTGCTCTTCATATGGGCTGTGAAGTCTTTACCACTGTTAGTAGTCAATTAAAACGAGATTTTCTAAAGAAGACTTTCCCTCAATTGGATGATAACCATATTGGAAATTCCAGAGATACTAGTTTTGAACAACTAATTTTGAAACAAACCAATGGTAGAGGTGTTGATCTAGTTTTGAATTCACTGGCAGGAGACCAATTACAAGCATCGGTTCGCTGTCTAGCTAACGGTGGAAGATTCCTTGAAATAGGAAAAGTCGATCTCTCGAACAATTCGTCGTTAGGAATGAGTGTATTCCTGAAAAATACCACTTTCCACGGAATTCTTCTCGATGCTTTATTTGGAACAAATAATCCTCAGAAAAAAGAAGTCTTCAGGTTGGTAAGCGAAGGTATCAAGAGTGGAGCAGTTAGACCATTACCAAACACAGTTTTCAACGAAAATCAAGTGGAACAGGCATTCAGGTATATGGCTACAGGTCGGCACATTGGTAAAGTTCTGTTAAAGATACGCGAAGAAGAGAACCGCAAGACGCAAAAGCCAACACCAAAAACAGTGACCGCTATTCCACGTACTTACATGGACCCAGACAAAACCTATATACTAGTGGGAGGCCTTGGTGGTTTTGGTTTGGAATTAACTAACTGGTTAATATTCAGAGGAGCTAAAAAAATTGTCCTCACTTCTCGAAGTGGAATCAAAACTGGCTACCAATCCCTTTGCATTCGACGCTGGCGTGAAAAAAGTGTATCAGTGTTTGTATCAACTGCTGATTCAACAACCGAAAAAGGCGCAATTCAACTTCTTAAAGAAGCAAATTCTCTCGGCCCAGTAGGTGGAATATTTAATCTTGCAGCCGTTTTACGGGATGCAATGATGGAAAACCAAAGCGAAAAAGATTTTGACATCGTCGCAAAACCCAAAGTCGACGCAACAAAAGCAACTTGATGCCGTTTCCAGAAAATTGGCGCCACAACTCGACTACTTTGTTATATTTTCATCGGTTTCTTGTGGACGTGGTAACGCTGGTCAAGCAAATTACGGTTTCGCAAACTCCGCAATGGAACGTATCTGCGAAGCTCGTCAAGCAGTCGGATTGCCAGGTACTGCTATTCAATGGGGAGCCATCGGTGATGTCGGTCTTATACTTGAAACAATGGGAGGAAATGATACAGAAGTTGGCGGAACCCTACCACAACGCATGTCATCTTGTTTAGCAACCATGGATGTATTCCTTCAACAACCCAACGCTGTAGTCGCCAGTATGGTGCTTGCTGAAAAGCGAAAGAGCTCAGGAGGAAGCCAAGTGAAACTAACAGACGCTGTGGCCAACATTTTAGGAATTAAAGACGCCAAGACTGTTGCACCAAATGCATCTTTGGCTGATTTGGGAATGGATTCACTAATGGGTGCCGAAATAAAACAAACGTTAGAACGTAACTACGACTTGATATTAAGCGCACAAGAAATTCGTGGTCTTACATTTGGAAGCCTTGTGAAACTAGAAAGCGGTGAAGGAAATGGAGAAGTTTCATCAGTACAAACTAACGCAACTAAAGGCGTTGTTGATGACAAACAAATTCAGTTTGCACCATCCTTAGAACTTATGCCTACAAAAACAATCATACAAATGGAGAGCAGAAACAGTGACAGCAAAAAGAACCCTGTGTTTGTTATACATCCTATCGAAGGTGTAGTAACAGCTTTAGCGACATTTGCCAAACTAGTAGACGTGCCAGTTTACGGTATACAGTGCACAAAAGCGGCACCTCTAAATTCCATTGCCGAGCTCGCTAAATATTATATTTCCGAAATCAAAAAAATTCAAAGTAAAGGGCCATATACACTTGTTGGTTATTCATATGGAGCTTGCATTTCTTTCGAAATGGGCATTCAATTAGAAGCTGCAGCAGAAAAGGTTCGAATTCTGTTTATTGACGGTTCACATTCATACGTTGCAACGCATACTGGAAAAGTGAGAAATCAAATCAAAGGAAATACTGCGGCCGAACAAGCTGAAGCGCTTCTCTACTTCACGATTCAATTCAAAGACGTTGACCAACAAAAGGTAAAGGAGGGTGAAAATCAAAACCAAGATGAGGTCAAAAAAAGTTTGTTTCATTTTGAAAAAAGCCTTGATAGAATCTTGCGCTAATAATAATCAAACATTGGTTTTGGTTTATTAAATAAACTTTTTATGTCTTTGTCCTGGCTTCGATTTTGATAGTTCATTCGTAAAGTACCTGATAGAAACTGCATTTCTGACATTTAATAATTTTCTCTTACAGGTAACATCAGATTTGAAAGCTCTTAAATCTCTTGACGAAAGAATAGAATACATTGCAAATATCTTAGGGGATAGTTCTTATCCTAAACATCAAATCAAGGACGCTGCTGCTAGTTTCTACTACAAACTTAGTGCTGCTGATGTTTACTCACCAAGCGCTAAATTTGGAGGAGAAGTTACTCTTATTAAAGCTACAGATAATTACGTATCGATGGGCGAAGATTACGGATTAAGTGCGGTAAGTAATCCATCATTATTAAATACAACAGAAAATTTTAACAATATTATTTTTGTTTAGGTCTGCAAACAGAAAGTCCAAGTGCACCCATTAGATGGTAATCATAGGTCAATTTTGTTAGGACAAACAGTTGAAAAGATTGCCACTATTGCCAATACCTTAGCAAGTAAATCGTAACTTTTACCTTTGACTTTCATTCTTGTTCATGACATCACTTAAAATTAAAAACATGACTGCACTAGAAAATTAATTACGTTATTGTTGATGATATTTAATAGAATCTGTATCTAATTTAATATTAGACGTAATATTAAATAGGCATTTATTTAATTTGTGTAAATAGCTAGTTTTAAAAGTTGTTGAACAACTCTATATATTATAAGAAGATTTATTTCTTTTTGTTGAAAATTTGTCGATTAATTACGAAAAAAAAAAAAAATGCGAGCGATGAGACTAGTTTTTGTTCTGGTTAGTTTGAGGCCAAAGACTTCGGTGATTTTAATACACTTTATATAGGTACAAATAATAACTCGGAAAAATAGAACATTCCTCGGCTTAATTTTAAGATGCACAGTGTGTTGCTTCACTTTATATCTTAGTAGTTTAGGGGGGCTTAACTACACTATATCGTATAGTAATGTACCCTTTGTATATAAATAATACCATTCGAATAGTAGTGTTAATTTTGGTTTATGAACCTAATAAAATTATACCTAATCAAAACAGTTTATTTTAAAAACCGAAAAAGCTCTCCAATTACATTATTAATTAAGATTGGGCTAATAATCATAAATAAATAAAATGACATTTACTTATGTATAAAATTAAAATAATCTTTTATTAGGAGAATGTATTTTACATAAAAATACCACTAATAAAAATTAAATATCACATTACGGGTATACATAGAATTAATTTTATAAATGGAAGCCTAAAATTTGCTCATCATTCTTCTCAAACTTGTTACAAGTGAATGAGATAGTTATTGCATACCTTGTTCCTTCGCTAATTTTTTCGACAAAATGAAAATTTTCTGCACCTGAGGTAAAAATGGCCACACGCCCTTTTCTGGGTTCGATTGTGACGTTTGCTTGTTTATCAATAAATGTTAATCTACCCCCCTTAAAGTCCATACCAAAATCAGAAAGATATAAAAGTGATGTATAATGGAATGAACCGTAGGTTTCCTTAAAATTAAAGTACAAAATGAACTACAAATATAACTTTTTCATTAATCAGCACTTACTTTGTCAACATGAGGCATCCAATATTTATCATGCTCAGTAACTGGTGGAATGTTAGTTAATTTAGAAAAAAATGTTGGCTTAGTCAGATATAAACTCTGAGGATCTATTTTAAAAGCATGTACAACAGCACCTTTTATTTTATTCATTACTAATTTGTACGTTGATACATCAATAGGACTTAAAATTCGTTTTGATTCATTAAGTGCCAAAACATTGATGAATTTAGTTTTGAATGATAATGCTCCTGAATGCAAATCAAAAATCGATGCTCCCCCATCAGAACCTCCCAGTGCAAACCCTTAAACAATAAGCATAAGTCGCTCATGGAATTTTTAAACTGACTATGGGTTAGATTGCCATATAGGTAAATTGTGTATTAAATAAATAGGTATACAAATTATTGAAGGTAATCTTTTAAAAGACAGAGTAAAAAACTTAGTATGCACACACAAGATGTAGAATTGATATCCCAGGTCTAAGAAGTCTTAAGTAAGAAATATTAAGATTATAAATTACCTCTCTTTGCAATTTTTAGTAGCATATCGACCTCAGTAGCTGTTATAAGTTTATCAGTAACAAGCCTTCCACATACATTAGGAATACATTGTGGGTAAAGTGTGACTTCTTTTGAATACCCAGCATCACAATCAAACTTGCTACCTTTAGTCATTAATACTTCATTTTGCTTTGCCAATGTGATATTTCTGTTTTTACTATTGGATTTATACCATATGAACAGTAACAGTCCAATTATTAATACTGAACGACTCCATAATCTTTGATTTGAAAACGTTGGCAGTGGCCCTAATATTCTGTAAATAATGTAAAATGAATAACTTAATGAGAAAATACTACAAATTTAGTAGTTACTTATTTTTAGTTGAAACTGTATCAGCAGCTGAATCACTTTTATGGACAACTTTTCGTTTTTTCAATTTATTTTCTTCGTTTGTCATTACTTAAATTATTACTTTAGAAATTATTATATTATTTTATAATAATGTGCTATAATAATTCTTAACGTTCAGGTGAGTTTAGGTTAGGAACACAAACAGCTGTTTTTTGTTTACATGTTAAATTACCCTCTGTTTGCAAGTTGGATTATTTAGCCAGATGTCTGTTTTTTTTTAGATTTATTGAATTATCCCTACCTTTTAAAAAAGAAAAATTGACGAAAGAGAAAGTGATTTTCTTACTCAAAATTGTGTAAATTTTGTAAGAAATATTTAAAGTTTCCCTCTATTCCGGATTTTGCCATATGCACACAATTTTCACAAATATTTAATAAAAATAGAAACTAAAAACTACTTTTCTTTACAATTTTTTGAAAAATAGGGATTTCTAACTTTGTAGTATTTTAGAAATTCAACAGAAAAAATTATTAGTTCAAAGTATATACGGGGTTCTTCAAACTGAGTGATACATGAGATGTTTTTTATAAAGTTTTGAAAATTTGGACAAACAAGGAGAATACCGGAGAAAAAGGTGAAAAGAAAGTACCACTCCTGGAAGGAGGCCATGAAATTAAGGGAAGTTAAAATTCGTCGATTTTTATATTAATTGGAATTCAGAATTTTACAGAATGATAATAATAAATTTCTAAATAAAAAACTGTGGATAATATACAGGGTTCTTAAAAATGGGTGGTACAATAAATGTTTTAGAGAAACTAACGGAGCTAGAGTTTTCAAAATTTAGATTTTAGGGTTTTTAAGAATGATCTTTTTCACTAAAATAATTACAATTGTGGATCACCTTTGTATACCGGAAGTTGAAGCCAACTTTGTTATTTTAAACGGAATGGTATTTTTTTACGACGACTTCGTAACCGTATGGAACACACAATTTTAACGTTTGATAACCATCTTGTATACCTAGACGATGAGTAGTTTCTGAGGTAATAGAAAAAGAATCCCTTTTGCAGCCCAAGCTATAAAAAGTCATAACTTTCATAGAAAATTAAAAAGAATGTTGAAATTATTATCAATTACAATCGATTCTTATGGCTAACATTCTGTCAAAATTTAGCTTCATAATTTGTGCAAGTCGTTCAGAAAAAAATTCAAATTTTAAAGACGCCAGATACAAATAACTTTGTTTCTTCAAATAGTACATTGATTTAGGGCGCATGTTAGCCCATGGAGGTAAAGAAGGGTTGGTAACAAAAAAGTGCAACTATATATTATACTCTGCACTATTACTTATGACGCTTCTGAGTCGATTTAAATAATTTACAAGTGCTATTTTTCTTTAAAGGGAAATAGATAGTGAAAAGAAATCTTATTAAGAATGGAGATTGCAAAAGAATATGAAATACCTCCATAATTTATGTATGTTGGAACGAATCGAGTCGAACCCTATAATTACCGTCCACCTACAGATATTACCTTGTAAATGAAATACACGCATCCACTAGTTATTTACAATTCCCCTTTAGAAAATAATCGATATCTACACCCGCTTCGAGGCCCACTTTGTCGTTATATTGTAGCATTCGTTTATTTAGTTCGTCATGGTCAAATAAAAACAACGCAACCCGTCGGTGACAGTAGCATTTATTTATTAATTTTTAATAATTACAAATTGCCAGTTGACAGTGATAGGTATTTCCATATTTTGGCAAACACTCTTGTCAACACCAAATAATTTTCGTACAATTCTCTTTCTGAAGACGGAAGGGTACGTGGAGTGTTGTGTAAGAAAATGGGCTAGATTTAAGATTGTCTTTAGAATTCATTGTAACATCTACGTCTAGTAACTACCGTAATATTACATAATATACAGTGAGTTTAGAATGAATCGATATATAACTTTGCATCAACTTGGTGATGGAACTTATGGGTCCGTGGTTCTTGGCCAGAGAAAGGATACCGGAGAAAAGGTTGCCATTAAAAGGATGAAGAGAAAGTACTACTCTTGGGAAGAAGCCATGAGCTTGAGAGAAGTTAAGGTTTGTTGCATTGTGGGGCAATGCCCTACCTTGAAATCAAAATGCCCTACTTTAAAAATATCAAAAACTAAGATAAATTATTATAATTAAATATTTTGTGCATAGTTTGAGATGAAAAAAATTTTAGCGATAGGTATCTAAATGGGCTATATTGCAATCTATGGTACGGAGAATCCCTTTTTAAAATAAAATAAACATAAAGTAGAGATTTTTTATGATTGTTTGCAGTTTGGTTAAGTGAAGTGTACGGTAAAGCTATTGCTATAAATTGAAGATATTGCACAAAGTTTGCAGAAACAATATGATCTAAATTATATTTTTGGTCGTATCTATTTACTCGTATCGCCCCACCTAACAATTAATTATTACCTCACTCTCACTCAGACGTGGATCTCTACATCCAAATTTGGAAGTTTAACTATCTTGTTCGCTTGTTCTTCATCATTGAGGATTTAATAGTTCTTAGATACATGCTCATGCTCTGTCACAGAAATTATTTGTCTACGAATAGCAATTTAGGTCAGTGATATACATGGTGATTGATTTAGGAGCCCTTGCAGATCAATTATGATCAATTTTTCACTTCCGCCCTACCTGTAACCAATGTTGCCCTACCTCAAATTCGACTCTAGCTACAGCCCTGGGCGGTCAGAAACATAAAAAAATGCAAGGTTTGAAAACTTCAAACACAAATAACTTTGTTTCTTCAAGTGGCACCTACCATATTTGATTTACTCATTCGATTCCTCTTTATATTGTCTTTCGATCAATATGTTAAATGTACTCTACTGTTATATTTGAAAAATTTTGAGTAATTTTGAATTTTTACTAAAAATAGTTGATTTCACTAATTTTGGCTTATGAAAAGTGTACCATGGACAGTTTAAGAACCCTGTAGGTATAAACACAAATACTAAGGTTCAAAATTCCCATAAAAGCATTAAAAAACTGAAATGCGTTTCAATGAAACTAGTTATTGTAGTTTCTCAAACATTTTTACACGTGTCCCATCATATCTAAATTTATTTTAGTATTAGGTAAGTATTTCAAAATTATATGTCCAAATTGAATATTGATTTAATCAATGTATTTTTTAATCAGCTACTCAAATTTAATGTAAAAGTTAAGGAATATTCTTGTGGAGTATTAGGTACATATGTAAATGGGCGATTTCCTCATATGAATAAGTAATATTTTATTATTTGTTAATTAAAATTTAACCAGCAGCAGGATCGATTAGAATGATTAGAAATCGATTTAATTAGTTTAAAAATAATCATGAAAATCATTAAAAGGCGGTGGTAAGGATAAACTAAGAAGAGTGACCCCAATATGACAAAAAAATGTTACTATAGTACCTATATTTTTTTACATTTCTTATTATTTTGGTAAATTAGGGGTCATCCATAAATTACGTCACATGGTAATGGGGGGGGGGGGTATCACCGGGATGTGACATAGTGTGACAAGGGGCAGGGGGGTCAAAAACTTTGTGACATCACATGTTAAAAATCAAAATTTTGTATCTTTAATTAACATAGTTAGTCGTTTATTGTTTCCTAACTAGTCGTATTTTTTTTCTGTTATCTAAAATATTTGACTTTATGTTAATTTTATTAAAGATTATATAATAAAAGTAAGAATAAAATAAAAATAACTGTTTTCTCTTGATTATTTTTAAATATATATATAAATTTGAAAAATGTGTGACGTCACATCAGGGGGGAGGGGGTTTTGAAAATGTGACAACCTGTGACAAGGACGGGGGGAGGGGTTAAAAAGTCCTGAAATTCGTGTGACGTAATTTATGGATGGCCCCTTACTTAACTTTACAATAAATTAAAAGTAAAAGTAACTACTTATTTCTCGCGACAAAAATCAGCAAACTGAGGTCAAAATGGCTTTTTTAAATTGTACTCTTTTTTACTATATCTATTTTTAGACGTGAATGCATTTTTTACATATTGTTTTTTGGACGCCAAAAAATATAAAATTACAAAAATTAAACAACTACAAAAAGAATCACTCTTGCATAAAAAACGTGATATAGTAAAAGAAAAGTACAATTTTACAAGAAAAGTCTATTTAGGGCTCATTTTGTTGTTCTTCTCTTTTAAGTTATTGTAGCGTTAAGTCAATTTCCTGTAATTTACTAAAATACTGAGAAATCTAAAAAAATTATAGTTAAATTTGTCATATTGAGGTCACTTCTCTTAGCTTATGTATTTTAAAGATTTTTATGACTATTATTAAGCTAATTAAATCAATTTTTTATCTAACCATCTAGTTATTTAATTAAATTTTAATTGAAAAAGTACATATTTTAAAAGTAGGTATATTAAATTTTGCTACCTAATTAAAAAAATATACTTAAATAAATTTGAATTACCTACTAAATAAAATTAAAGGTCCCACATTTAGTTATGTTGGGACAAATATAATCAATTAATTAATTTATAATTGTAAAAGTTTCCTCAGATTTCAACCCGTAACATCTATACATATTTTCTTTGTAGTCTTTAAAAAAGCTCCACCATACAAACGTAGTAAAATTAAAGGAGGTCATTCGAGAGAACGATGTCCTATATTTCGTTTTCGAATACATGCAAGAAAATTTGTATCAGTTGATCAAGGATCGAAGAGTGCCTTTCCCCGAAGCGATAGTTAGAAATATTTTATACCAGGTGAATGAACTAAAAAATTACGCAACGCCTTTTATTTACTATATTTGTTTATTAATTGTTGTTTTTGAGACATAGTTGCTGGAAAGGATTGTTTTTAGATTCTGCAAGGATTAGCGTTTATTCATCGACATGGGTTTTTTCATAGAGATCTGAAGCCGGAAAATTTATTATGTTCAGGGCCGGAGTTAGTTAAGATTGCCGATTTCGGTTTGGTTAGAGAAATACGATCAAGACCACCTTATACAGGTAAAACAAACAAACATAAATTTAATATTTAATTTGGACACGCTTTTACAAAAAATTTCGACCACAATTCCTTTAAATAAAACTACCACTTCGTTATGTAAAATGAAAGCAAGTACTGAAAATTGTAACAAACATTTTGTTGTTTAAATAATAAATTCATTTTCGATGAGACGTAAAATTAAAAGTAAAGACAAACATGTTCTCTTTGCAATATAAAATTCAAGGGTTGTAGTAAAATATAAAAAATATTAGGTTGGTAGATATTTCTCGAAGTTAAAAAAAAAAGTAATAATTGAATTAATTTTGTAGATTATGTTTCAACTCGATGGTATAGAGCTCCTGAGGTTCTTCTACATTCTACAACATACAGCAGTCCCATCGATTTATGGGCAGTTGGATGTATCGCAGCAGAAATCTATACGTTTAGACCTCTATTTCCAGGGACAACAGAAACCGATCAATTATATAAAATTTGTTCGATTTTAGGAACCCCTGACAAGGTTTTTATGACTAACTTGATTTTTCGTTCGTAGTTTACCATTAGTGTTCCAATTAGATAAATTGATTTTCGTTTTGATCAGACCATTATTCTACCCTATTGTTTGTATAATTTCGTATACAATTATTATTCTTTTCTAAAACAATCAAATATGTACTAAGTAGATAAAGGTAATTAAAATGTTTATACCGGTTCATTTGCAATTCATTCACTTCTTTAAACTATTTGTAACGTCCAATTAAAAGAAAATCAATTTCAAACTATCGTTCGAGGAATTACTAATTTATCGTTAAACCTATTAGAATATTGAACAAGTAAATCCATTTCTGGAAAACTATGAAACGATACCAGCTAAGAACGCCAATGTTTTGTCTAAGGTTATTCAGGGCATCAGTATTGTACAAGTTGACGTGGTAGTGCAGGTAAAACTATCGATTAAAACCTTCTAAAGGGGAGCCTGTTTCATCCAGAAGAAAAAATATGACCTTTTGACTTTTTTTTTAGAATGAAAACGTATTGTAGATTTTCTTCAATAACTTAACTTTACTAAAAACCGAATTAAATGGCTTCTTTGTTTTAATAAATATAAAAAAGGAAACATTTAGCTTTGTTAGTAAAATTATTGAGAAAAACTAGAATACCTATCGCCATTCTCACAAAAATATTCAATTACCCATATTTTTTCTGGACGAGGCAGTCCCTCCTTTTAAAGGCTTTTGTATTAATATTTTTTTCTGTACTATCACACAGGGACATCCTGTATAAATATATATAAATGTACTGTAGTTTTTATCAATTTATTAAACCGTAATTGTCAAAAATCGTGAAGCTTTTAATTAAATACGAAATGGTGTTCTAAAATGGTAAATTTAATGTTCTTAAAAAGATATTTAGAATTAAATTTTCATTCAACGATTTTTTAATGTTCTGATGGATTTTATGTACTTAATCAATTTTATAATAGCTGGTGTAATTATAAACAATTTTTGATTTAATTGGGGCACACTGTATAAGTATTCATTCTAATACAATAAAAAAATAAATAGAAAAGATGGCCCGAAGGTTACCACCTCGCAGGAGCACTAGGATACAAATTTCCACATTTTACACCCACCCCATTGACCGAAGTTGTACCCCAAGCTAGTCAAGTTGGAGTAAGTTTAATGGAAATTCTTTTAGAATGGAACCCTTCCTACAGACCTACGGCCCTTTCCGCTTTGAAACATACATACTTTCAAGTTAGTTTATTTTACATTGGTGCTTCTGTTATCAAAAATTCAAAATTTTTGTAATCAAATTAATCTTTTTCAGGTAAGTCACCGCTATGGAAGTATTTTTGTTAGACCTGCAGTTCAACAGGTCAATTACAACATTACGATTGATCCCCAACAACAACAACAACAAAATGTCATTATAGACAGTCAAAACACATCTCGACAAAACGATTTCCAACAAGCTAACGCACCATTTTTAAAAATAAATACTAATCAAAATTCCCAAATAAAATTAGACGGAGGCCATTCCGATATTCAACAGTCACGGTCTCAAAATGATTGGTTTGGACATCAGTTTCGACCTTTGTTACAACCAACGGCAATGTCCGGACAACAAGGACCGATAGGGGCAACATCAATACAACCACCGGTAGAAGAATTAAACAGCAACCTAAAATCGATACGAAGATCAGCGAGAAATCAACCGATTCAACCGGTAGCCCCTATTGTTTACAGCTTTCGGCAGGTTGATTTTTCGAATAAAACAGAATCGAATAATAATAACAATAAGTCTGTTCAAACTAAAACTATGCCCTGGAACTTTGGAGACGGTTTGGATTTTGAAGATGACGAGTTCACTGAATTGTTAGGGTAAGTAGCAAAAAATCGTATTATTATCAAATCAGAAGCGGGAATTTATAATTTCTAAACAACTCAAAAAATCTTTAAGTAGACATATAAGAAAAATAATTTGAAAAATTATAAAATACCACCAGTTTCTTTTTTATTTTTGATAATAATTTTTATATATTTCCTGTAAGCCTTTTTCTGTTTAGAAGTAAAATAAAACTTGCGGAGAAAGGAAAAGAAAAAGAAAATTCGACTAAACCAAACAGGATAAATCTTCAGGACATTTTAGGCCCTATCGATAAAACTAACATTAATTCGGCAAAAAATCGATATCTCAGCGTTTCTCGTTACATAGCTGGTCAACCTGTTATACGAAGGGATTCAACAGTAAGCCTATTAAATTCCGGGATTCAAAAGTCAGAAATGTTTCACGGAAAAACTGTTGGTAAGTTTTTAAATTTTTATATTTACGCAAAATTTCCTTAAAAATTATTTTAAATATTTTATTTACCATTCAGATAGTTCCACGACGCCACCGTCATGGAACGAGAAAAAAGAAAGTTTTAGTGTTCCATTAGCCTCAAAAAGAATTTTAGGAGAATTTAATTCAAGCAACGATGTTCACGGAAGAACGGACTGGGTTGCAAAGTAAGTTTTAGTTTGATTAACAATATTAATTTTTTTAAGAAATTAATAAATTTTTAATTTTTTTACTAATTAACAATCGTCTAAACTAAAGGAACTAAATAAACCACTTTAAAATTATTAAATTTTTACTGTCATACCTATTAATATAATGGTTGTATTTTTTTTGTTTTCTATTTGTTTTAGATACCTAAAATAAAGTCAATCTTCATCTGTGATACTATCATTTTACTTACATTATACTTATTATTACTTTAGTTTTCGCTTATATGAAGTAAATGAAATATATATGTTTAATATTCTTTCGAAGTTTTTATTTTTCCTTATACAAATAAATTTAAAAGGACCAGTAATTTTTGTTTGTTAGCTTCAATAAATTGAGAATATACAATTACGAGTATAACAGAATAGAGCTGGGTAGAGCTTTAATGTTTTGTGCTTGAAAATGTGCTTTAAGCTCTTTCAGGGCTTAGAACTGCCGTATTTCAAGCCCTTTCACGAAGAAGTATCTACTTGGGGTTCGATGATCAAATTAATTTATAATAAAAGTGCTTTATAAGTGTATTTCAGTAAAGGGTTTCATGCACTTTCAAACTGCTTAAAACCCTTTCAGTGTGCTCGGAGTCTTATTAAAGTGCTTTATAAGTGTATTTCAGTAAAGGGTTTCATGCACTTTCAAACTGCTTAAAACCCTTTCAGTGTGCTCGGAGTCTTATTAAAGTGCTCGAAGCCTTTTAAATGAGCTTGAAATTCTTTGAAAGATCAGAGCAAAGCAAAACCAGTAAAAGCCTTTTGATGTATTTGAAGGTTTTTTGATATAATTCAAGCCCTTACAGTGTTTTTAGGGCTTTGAACATAATTAGTTTTCGATGTAAATGGGACTTGAAGAATCAAAGTACTTTAAGTAAGGGCTTTGGGCTTAGAGCCAGAAACTCTTTTGAGTAGGGCTTTGTAGAATTTTGATGTTCAACTAATTTAATAGTTGAAAGTTACCAAAATTTTGGCAGAAGTTCCATATATGGCCCGCGAGATTAATAGAGTTTGTGGCCAGAATTCAGTAGAGCATTGAGAGGAGTGTCCAACCATGGTACTCATTATCACCACATATTGATAGTTTCCGAGATAGATGAGGTCAAAGTTGCAAGGTGAATATCGTTTCGTACCGTCCAGTTATACCGCGCGTGTATTATATAAATATATGCACCACCGAAAAGTGCTTCTGCACTACTAAGGGGTGTTTTGCTTAGGTTATGGTAAGGGGTGGTTGCTCTGATTTAAATGTTTGAAGTGCTATGCACCACTGAAGAGTGCTATGCACCACCGCAAAGTGCTATGCACCACCAAGGGGTGTTTTGCTTAGTTTAGGTAAGGGGTGGTTGCTCTGATTAAAATGTCTGAAGTGCTATGCACCACCGAAAAGTGCTATGCACCACCGAAAAGTGCTATGCACCACTGAAGAGTGCTATGCACCACCGCAAAGTGCTATGCACCACCAAGGGGTGTTTTGCTTAGTTTAGGTAAGGGGTGGTTGCTCTGATTAAAATGTCTGAAGTGCTATGCACCACCGAAAAGTGCTATGCACCACCGAAAAGTGCTATGCACCACTGAAGAGTGCTATGCACCACCGAAAAGTGCTATGCACCACCGAAAAGTGCTATGCACTACCGAAAAGTGCTATGCACCACTGAAGAGTGCTATGCACCACCGAAAAGTGCTATGCACCACCAAGGGGTGTTTTGCTTAGGTTACAGTAAGGAAGGGGCGGTTGCTCTGATTAAAATGTTTGAAGTGCTATGCACCACCGAAAAGTTTTACACTAAACTGTCTTCAATTAAATGATTTTTTTCACATATAGGTGATGTTATGTTAGGTTAGGTTCTGGTGCTTGTGATCTCTTATGATAGTTTTAACATCACCCTAGAACCCGAATATGTGCATAAATTACGTTTTTGCAGCGGGCCATATATGGTACCGGAGCCAAAATTTTTTTAATAAATGAAAAAGAATTTCTAAAAATACCTAAACTTTCATTCTATTTTTATCAGTTCTCTAATCCGTTCGTTTTACAAATGTGTTTGAACACAAAATTTCTATAATGATAAGGCAGTCACTTTCAAACGCTTTAAGGAAATTTTCTTAATGAAAATGAATTGTAGACCACAATTACTAACTGTAGTAAACTAAACGATTTTTGTTAAAAGAATACTGTCGTAATGTCTACTATATTATAATTCTCAATAACAGGTACTTATATAATATGTAAATTATGCAAATGCAACATGGAAATTATAGAAAATTCATACCTTTAGAACGTATGCAGATGTTTTAACCTATAAAAAACAACAAAAAGCATTAATAACAATACTTTGTCTAAAAAAAAAAACCAATGTGATTTTGGGAACAACATAATATAGATATAGTAAATACTTACAAAAACGTTCCCAAAATTTTGAAAATTTCCGTTAAAGATGAAGGCCCACACAAATTTACACTCGTGGAAACTTTCGCGCACCATAAACTTACGTTGTAATTTTCACATAACGGACCAAATACATTATGAAATTAAAGTTAACCTTTTTTTGTTACTAAACTATTAATAATTAAATAAGTTATTATTATCAATACCACCGATTACCACTATCATTTCGCCGTTTGTTACAACCACGCAAACTACTTTAAATTAATGCAATTTGCAACATCGCAAACAAGTGCGTAATAGTAGTCCAGGCATACCACAATATTCAAATAAGATATTGAAATTAGTAGTTTTTTAAAAAATTAAAAATAAATAAACTTTTATCGTATTATTAGGATATTAAAATTTATTTATTATAGCTACTAATAATTATATTATTAATTATTACAGCCGCTAATCTAGATATAACTCGCGATTTAGTTATTTTATTGTTAAGGGTTGTTATAAGATTTGAACTTTTGGCAGTGGCGTAACTAAAAGAAAGAAGTAAGGGATATAAAAATTTAATATGTATAAAATTATGAATCTTGTATAATTATTAACATATTGGCATCTGTGGCACTATTTTGTATAAAGTTAAACTTATTAATAAAAAATTGTTACAATTAAAATTATTAAAATTAATAAAAATTGCATAAAATAAATAAATTAATTCTCACTATAAAATAATTATTACAATGCATATTAAGTTTATAATAGCCAATATTTGTCTCTATAAAAAATTTCCGGTCATATTTTTGAGGGTCACACCTCAATGTGAGTAAAATTTTTAGAATGATAATGCAATCAAGTATCCATATAGGTATATAAGTTTAAAAAATCATTTTTAGGTATGACAAGTTTTGTTGATTCTTCAAAACATGTACTTTTTATCTCTTGTTTAATATGTAAATAAGTAGGTAAATAAAAAAAATTGGTGTTAGTGACCTAGTAGACTACACTATAAATTTCCATTTTTTATGAGAATTTTGAAGAAAATAAGATTTACCTATAGGTTGAAGAGTTCGTACGAGAATTTATTGATAAATAAACAAATACAAGAATAATTTGTTATCACACTATCTATTTTATTTATTAAGTAGTAAATAGTGGACTTGAAAATAGATTAGTTGCAGTCGAATACATTTTTTTTAAATTTATTTATTATTCATTATACACCTTTTGATATTTTATTTAAATATATATAAAGTAATACGTTTAATAAATTACTCCATATAAGAAAATTGTTTCTAAACTGCAGTGGTTGTGTGTTATAGGTATATTTAGGAATATTGAATGAATGGAAAACACAGACCATGAACACACTTATTGTGTGGCCCTGCTCCCTTTAAACTGCCCATTTCCTCAAAATCTTCAAAAATTAGTACTAACTTTCTTTATTTATAAGATTTTTAGACTTTTTGTGAATTGAAATTTGATCTGCACGTATTAATTTAGTTTCCTATCAACCTAAATAGTTCTTTTTGAGTAAAATACACTGTTATCTTGTTTTCAAATTCGGCTCCTCCTCGACAAAATCTTAACTACGTCCTTTACGTCCCTACGTAAATACTGTTATTCATAATAAATTGTTAATTCACAGTGCGATGGCTGAATGAATTATGGGTCATGGGTGTTTCATTTGTACCAGCAACCAGTAATAACCTACAATATAACAAATATCTGACGTTTTAACGGTTTTGTAGAGGTGATAGATATTTAAAAAAAGTGCTTCCTCTTGAGGACATTTTAAATTTAAATGTGTTGTTAGCAATAATCATAAAAAGAAGATTGTGCATTCTGAAATGACCAGAAGAAGATAGTAACAGGTATACGTTGTTGACCTTTTCTTATTTATTAATTTGAGTACGTATTTTACGTTTTATTTAGGTATATATCTTACTGATAATATTACAATCAATTTATATTAATAACAAATTCATTTTTCTTATTTGAAGTATTTGTGAGGTATTGCTGTAAAATTGAATTAAATAGATACTGATACATATTGATATTGTAGGTGTTTGCTAGCACAGTTCCAGGATAAAGTAGGTTTAGCAATCCTATTATATACCTATTTATTTACTTTTTAGTACTTTTTTTCTTTTCAAATTTAGGCACCTTAATCGCATTTAGTTGGTGATAGATTTAGGACAAACCAGTCTGTATCACCCTTCTGATAAGCCAGTTTGGCCTAGACCAACTACCTAGACTGAAATCAAGCCAAATTGGTTCATTCTGTCGCTTTTGGGATTAACTGATTTAATTGATATTTGACCTAATCAAAGCTAGCTTTTTCTTTTACTTAAAAGTAAAAGTAAAAAGGATTTCGATTTATACTAATGAAACTAAACAATGTAAATATAGAATGGTTATATATTTACAATATGCTAATGAAGAACATTTTATTCATTCTTTTCCAAAATATCACGTAATTCATCAGAATTGTTTGAACATTTCTTCTCTTTCGCTTTCCTTTTTAATTTGCTCCTTAAATAATTCACTTCTTGCCGAAGTAAAAGATTTTCGTGTTGAAAATTGTTTGAACGTCGAATCTAAAAAACAGGACAGTAACTTAAATATTTCTAGTTTTAAATATTGAAATTGTTTCTATTTTTGATAATAAAAAATTAGTTTTAAGCATATTGTACCTCGTTTAGAAGCAGAGCTTTTTCAGGATTTTTGGTTTTTCTTAATTCTGCTTCATATTCTTTATCTTGTTCTAAACTGAATTTATTAAGCATATCAACCAAATTATCATGAGCTAATCGCAAAGCTTTGCACTCCTCCTTCAATTCACTTATCTAATTAAATTAGTTCTGAAATTAACCACTCACAAAAACTAGAGGTCAAAACTATTATAGGCATATTTCTCATTAAAACGGCACCAAGCTCTTATTTAAAATCGTTTGCTCCTTGAAGTCCTAATTAAATTTTAGGCTCCATTTACCAAATTTAAGTCCTAAGTACTGAGTGCCATGAGGACTTGGATTAAACCAAAAGGGTTTTAAATGAATAAAAGAGTTTAAAACGCTTGTCTTTTAACATACCATAAAGGTTTCAATTAATAATAATTAAAAAAATCAAAGAGTTTGAATCTTACAGTTAGTCCTAGTTAAAAGTATGAGTATATTTAGATTGATGGCTAAACTGAGATTAACCGAATAACTTGTTAACAAAATATACTTAACAATAAGCCCAAGAAAATTATTTTATCCTCAAATCAAGTATTAGTACAAAATGAGCACTAATATAAACAAAATATAATCAAAAACGCTTTTTAAATGTTTCAAATGTATATTTGAAAAACTCTACATATGTCTCGGTGGATAATACCTTTATCAAGAGTATATAAGATTATACTTATTTTATTATCTTATATACTCTTGATAAAAGTGCTATCTACCGAAACATATGTAGAGTTTTTCTAATATACATTTGAAACATTTAAAAGCGTTTTTTATTAAATTTTGTTTATTTCAAAATGTTTCATAATTCAGTCACCGACCAAACTATTTCTCTTATTAAAAGCACTAATATGATTATTTTTTTCATGTTTGCTAAATTCGATATAGGTTATTACTTTCTGATAGATTTCACTCGTACTTTTCTATCTTTCCGTTGCTTCAAGACCAAATATTTCTTACAAATTTTGCTTATTTCCTGCTGACATTCAGTTAAACTTGTCGATGTGTCTCTAACTTGGTTCCTCAAATCTTCATTTTCAGAATAACATTTATTTACTTCCTTCCCTTTCGTGTCCAAAACCTTCAATAAACCCTCGTAATTGGCCAAAAGTTCTTCGTATCTAAAACAGAACCGATTTAAGACTTAATTAGCAAAATAAAATTTTTGGCAGTAAGTACTACGTTTACTTATATTGCAAATTCACCATGCTAACTGTCGAATAAGAACAATCCATGGTTGAACGAGACGTTGTTCTTGACGATGTTTGGTCACCGTATCTTTGTTGTAAAACATCTAAAACAAAATTACATATACAAACATACAAAGTGTACCAAAAATAGCATCAGATGGAAATAGGTCTAGGACTAAATAACTGTAAGGATTATTCCAACCACCTTAACGATTTTAAAATTGTGATTTTTCCTTAATATGTACGTCTAAAGGAAGATCTTCTGTCGGGTTAAGAAATCTTTTTAGTTATTTTTGTTTCATTTTAGTAACCTTGTCTTTACTACTATCTGAGATATGAAGAAGGGATGGTTAAAACCACAAAGTATATATGAGTGACAGAGGAAAAATATGAAAATATCTAATTGAAGATATAGGATATTATACTTTTTAAAAACATCTCAAGACAAAGAGAAGAAGAACTTTTTGGTAGCGAAATTACGAAAAGATTGTAATTTTCAGGAAAAAAACTTTTTAAAACGTCCTGTATTATATAATATATTATGTATATATACTCATTAGTTGTTTATTTTCCTTTTTGGCATTCTCCAGCTGAGAAGACAAAATCTGATTTTTCATACTGTCAGTCTGTATTTTTAAAAATATTTTTTTGTCGTTTTGATTTGCTTCCAATATGTTGTCCTCTAGCTCTTTCACAAGACTCGTTACAGCCTTAATTTTAGATTTCAATATTTGAGAGTCATTATCCTAAAAGTAACAATTACTAAGTACTACTGAAAAATGCAATATTGCGGTATAATATCGTCCCACATTGATATTACTACATTTAGAATTTCCAATTGTCTGATTACAAAACTTCACAGTTTCCTTTTTTAAGTTACGATTATCAAAATTTTCTATTTTGCAATTAGAAAGGTCAGTGCCCTCTGCATTCTTCTCTTTTTGGTTTTCCCCGAGCATTTGCACTAAGGTACATCTGAAAATTCGTGCCCAATTGGAGAAATATATATTTTTTTGAAGTTCAATTAGGCCTATGTGTTTGGTAAACTACATGTCATGAAATCATTTAATTGCTTTAAGCAATCTTCGATATAATGGAATATAAAATAATTTTATATAAAACGTAATCTATAGCGCACAGATAATAAAATAAAGTAATGTATTATCTCAATAAAAGGGAGTGGACTTTAGACAAATATATTATAGAATCACTCATTAGCAGTTTTCCACCTTCTTTAAGATTTTGAAAAATCAGGGAATACAACACTCTTCTGTTACGTATTTTTTAGAAAAACTGTTATCAAAAATCCTTGGCTCAATCAATTTACGGTAACTAATTTCGACAATGGAATTGATAAGGTACGGAAACTCACTCACTTGATTGGTTTTATTTTTATTCGATAACGTTAAATCAAATAAATAGAATATAAGTGCTATTATTCTAATTAAACATTTAGCCACCTATTACCTATTATTATTATTTATATTGAATTTATTTTATTCGTTTGTTAATGTAAAACATTATTTTCACCAATATAAATAAAAAAAGGTACTTGAATTAATTACTTAATTATTATAAATAACATATTCACCTGCAGGAGAAAAGAAGGGCGTTGTAATAAGGCATTATAAAGTCTTTTATTTAATAGATACAATTTTAATTTTTATTAGATAAATTGTATAAGTCAAAATCAAAATCTAAATTACATTTTATGTTCAAAATACTTTTCGTAGTCAGCCTTTAGACTTTCTTGTAGGTACGTTTGGCTTTAACGTTGCCCGCGGACAATTCCTAAAAAATCAGAATTTGTAATTATATCTATATGAAAGACAAATTTAATGCAAAAAAGAAGATAGTTTATTAGTCTCAATTAATTTTAATCGAAAATTTACTGATGTGTATGTACATAGTTTTGTCAAAAAGAAAATTCCACTTACCACTATAACATTATCAGGGGAAATGTTGTAGACTCGAGTAATTTCAGACCCGCTGGGAATTTTAGACTTAATGGTCACTTTGTTACCATCTACACTTGCTACACTCTAAATTAAAAAAGAAAAAGCGGTTATTCAAAATAATTTCCAATAGGATGCATTAAATCATTAGATGTCACCATGTAGGTCAATTTTTATAAAGTGTCTTGTAAATACCTTGATTTGGACTTTTCCTATTTCTTCAGAGAATTCCTTGCCAGGTTCAAAGGTTACACTTTTAGTACCACTGTCTGCTGTAGAGATGTATGTATATTTGTTACCATCCTGTTTGAATTCAACGACAACTTTCTGGTTAACGAAAGTTTGGATATCAGCTTCAGATCCTTGGCCTAAAGTACAATAAAAATATTATATGTATATCTACACCTACTACTTGGTTAGAAGGTTCATAAGCTATCATTTATTTACATATATCAATAATAAATTATTAAGATTCACTAGAAATCAGTAAGAAATGGATTAGGATAGTGAAAAGGTTAACAATTATAGTTTCAAGTTCGTTACATATGATAATACCTACCAGAAAAATAACAATATTTAGAATTTAATCAATTTATTACCTTGGTAGCATTTATGCAAAGGGTTTTTTAAGTAAGTGTTTGTGGTAGTTTTGTGAACAAAGTAAACATTTTAGAAGGGCCTAATAAGCTACCAATAAATTTATTTTATCTAACACGATGATTATAATCTTTCATAACAAGCACTTACCTATATTTATTGTTTTGTAAATAAATTTATCTTTTACTTTTAATGGAGTAACATCGTTATTAAAACAAATGTAAAAAGATAATTTTTATCGAATAAAGTCTCGACTGTTTTTATTTGGTTGTGAAAAATGAAATGAATGAAATGTTGATTTGGTAGATACTGAAGAATAAGTAATTATATTATTAATAGATAACTAATAAAATAATTGAAATTAAAAATCAATTAGAAAAGAAATTCGTAATTTACTGACATTATTGTTATCTGATCATTGCATTTTTTTAAATTTATTTTACATTTTACCTAATATCTTAATTAAGTACAGACGAACTCGGTTATAATGAACGCTTGATTTTAACGAACAAAATTTACAAAAACAAATCACGTGTTTTCATACTTGGATATAGCGAACAAATTTAAAAAAATTATCAGCTTTAACAAACGTTATTAAATAGGAAAATAGCACATCCCATCGGATTTTAACTAAACAACATTTCGATTTTATACTTTTCTTGTCCATTGGAACAAGTTTATGTTTACACCCTTTGTGCATTTCTGAAATAAATGTTTTTAAGTTTTCCAATGACGAACTACACTCGGATATTACGAATAAAATTTTTAGCCCCTTCACAATTTATTTATGAAATATAAAAAAAATGTACTAAAGAAAATCGGAAAATAAAAATAATGAACCTACCACCCAAAGATTTCAAAAACTCAACGAGGTTTTCGCTGCTAACAATTTCGTATTTTCCTTCTAAAACCATTTTGTTTTTTGTTGCACTTTTTTTTTAATATAACGATAAGCGTTTGAGATAACTGCGTCGAAATCAATCCCTTATCCTCCTTTTATATTTTTCAATGACATCTTATCGTACTACACCTAGGAGTGGTCTGATAACGGCTTATACCTTTGATTGGAAAAAAAGCCACTACTCATCGAAAATATCATCACCACCTGACAACAGTGCATGTGTAATGTGTACATTGTACTTTTGGGTTAAATATAGTTTCAAAACTTGCCAAATATTTTTTTATAAGTAAGTTGTTTATGTTATGCATGAGCCTATGAATTGCAAGTTAAAATTTATGTATAATATTTAAAATAAAAAGAAATTGAAAAATTATTGTTTATTAAATTTGTTTATTTTAAAAATAAATTTCTTTAACTCCTCAATTAATTTTGTGTTTTATCTAGAAAAAGAGACCTTTCCAATGATGTCTAACTTAAAAGGGTTGAATTTTAGTTGCCAAGAGGAAGGAACTGGAACACGGTTGCTGTATTAAAATTCTAAAACTAATTAGTAAACTTCTTCAAGGGATTTGCTAAAATTTGAACTCTTCTACCCTAAGGGCTGTCTTGTCTGGCTCGTTTTCAAATCGAGTTTGAATCACCCTGTATATGGTATGGTTAACCAGTAAAATATTTTATTTTAATCAGAAGTTTAAAAGAGTAAATACGGAAAAATCCTGTAAAAAGGAAATCGTCATACCTACTATAGCTCCCCTAATAAAAATTATGTCACACAAGCTAAATTAAATTAATTACATTATGTTAAGGGGTGGCTGTCAACATTTAGGTAGGGTAATATTTCTAATATAAAAAGTAAACACTTTAAATGTGTTCAAATAAAAATAGAAACTAATATTTAACTTAAACAAAATTGTAATATATTTGTGTATTTTGCATTTATTTTCCATTTTAAATAAATCTAATCACTGATTTTTAATTGTATGTAAAAGTGCATTACATATAATAATTATAATGCTAAAAATATTATAATTGTTAAAAATATGCAAAGATTTAATTCAATAACGACAGTTTGCATTTAATATTTAAAAAATTGCACACTTAATGGTATTTACTGTGAATTACAGTATCTATTTAAAGATCACTTCGCTTTTTACCTGTCATCTCGATATTTATTTTGGAGCACTTCGAGTATAACAGATAACAGCGGTTAAAATATTTTTTCGCTTCTTTTTCAAATAAAGTAACCTACATTTGTTATTGTTTATTTTTATAATATTGTATATTGTATATAAGCAGACTTTTTCCGAAAATGTCGATAAAAAAAATTTAAATTTATAAAATGTATTGACGATAATGTCGACAATTGTGTCTTTTGTAAATCTTGGATCCCTGTGCCAACACGTATACCTACTAAAGGAAAATACAAAACTAAAAATCCACACATGCACCTATAGTTATTATTAATATTTTATTATCATTTATTTTTTATACAATATACAGGGTTGCTCATTAGTGCATCAAAGGTCAATATGGCCTTTATTAAATCAGATTGGAGAAGTTTTTTTATATGAGAATACTACAGTATCAAAAGACACATATTTTAAAAATAGTTTGACATATACAGGATGAATCACTAAATCGGAGCACGTTCCAACATATTGTTTTTAAATGAAACACCCTGTATATTATTTGTTTTTCATAATCTACTTAAAATTGTCTTTTCAATGATACAAAAATTTTTGGGTTTGGATGTTGCATTGTTGAGTTAATAATGAGAATGTAAAAAAATTGGTTGCAACAGGGTTTGGTTTTTTAGTTCAATGCACGAGTATTACGATTAGTTGAGATGAAATATTTAGTAGTTATGCTGCTAACGGATGTACTAAACCTAAAAAATAATAAAATCATAATTTTATTATACAGGGTGTTTTTACGGTGCAGTCAATTGAGCAACCTTCAAAGAGCGATTTCTCCATTTTTTCAAATGGAACACCCTGTATATTATCGAATTTTTGGAATGGTGCGTTAATTCTGCTTAATGTTTCTTTATAATATTTTATACCTAAACCTCGTAATTTCAGAGATATTTCACTTTTTTCATTATTTCCAGCTGATTATTTGTTTTTGATTTGATCTAGTGTGCTGATCGGTCAGATTTGACAAGTTGCCACAAGCAAATAATAAATTAATACGTAATGCGTCTAATACATCTAATAATTTAATACGTTAAGCGTGCTGTATTAGTGACTATTACAATTATTTTTGCATTATTGTCATTGTGATATCATACCAGTTTGATTCGGTTCGTAGTTTTTCTGAACAATTTTTGCTTGTCACATATTACTAGGGGTTTTAGTTAAGTCGGTATTATGCAGTTTGAGAAAAAAGAACTCGTTGACATGATTTTCATTATGGGATCAGCTGAACAAAATTGTTTGTTTACTCAGCGAATGTATGCACAGAGATATCCTAATATAAGACAACCTTCAGTTATCAGTTTGGAAAAACTTAAGGAAAGGTTCACTAGGACGGGAAATGGCAGTTATGAGAAATGTGAAAGGAAAAAGAGAACAAGTGACGAAGAAAATTTGAATGTACTATTATAAGTAATTGAAGAGCCATCTACTAGTTCGACAAAAATATCAAAAGAAATGAATGTACCACGATCTACTGTAAGCAAGATATTGAAAAATAATAAATATCATGACTACAGTATCTCCTTTCATCAAGAACTGTTGGAGCCCGATTTCGAGACTAGAAGGACATTTTGCGAATGGGGATTGGAAACTGAAAGGATAACACCTAACTTTTTCCAAAAAGTGTTATTTACCGACGAATCTACATTTACTCAGATTGGTATCCCGAACCGTCATAATCTTCATCATTATGCAACTGAAAACCCAAAAATACTGAGATCGGTTGATAAGCAGAGACAATGGACAGTAAATGTTTGGGGTGGTATTATGGGAAACTTTTTAATTGGACCACATTTCTTTCATAAAAGTTTAAATGGTGCACAATATTTGTATTTCTTGCAACATGATTTACCTCGGCTTCTGCAAAACGTTCCTCCTGTTTTATGGGAAAATATGTGGTTGCAACACGATGGTGCTCCAGCACATTTTGCGTTAACTGTCAGAGGGTTTATGAATCAACAATTCGGAGATAGATGGATATGTCGCGGGGGTCCTATCAGTTGGCCACCTAGATCGCCAGATTTGACGAAACTCGATTTTTTTCTATGGAGCCACATAAAAAATATTGTATACAAGACTCCTCCAACTACAGCAGACGACATGAGGCAACGTATAATCTATGCCTTTGAAACAGTTTCCGTTGAGATGTTACAAAGAGTGCATAGATCCTTTCTGTCAAGGGTGTAAATGTGTTCCAATCACAATGGAGGACACTTTGAACATTTACTTTAAATAGTAAACGATATTAAACTTTGACCATCTATTTATTTATTTACGTTTTAATTGTCTCAACTTACCAAATCTGACCGATAAGCACACTAGATCAAATAATTAGCTGGTAATAATGAAAAAAGTGAAATATCTCTGAAATTACGAGGTTTAGGTATAAAATATTATAAAGAAACATTAAGCAGAATTAACGCACCATTCCAAAAATTCAATAATATACAGGGTGTTCCATTTGAAAAATGGAGAAATCGCTCTTTGAAGGTTGCTCAATTGACTGCACCGTAAAAAACACCCTGTATAATAAAATTATGATTTTATTATTTTTTAGGTTTAGTACATCCGTTAGCAGCATAACTACTAAATATTTCTCAACAATGCAACATCCAAACCCAAAAATTTTTGTATCATTGAAAAGACAATTTTAAGTAGATTATGAAATATAAATAATATACAGGGTGTTTCATAAAAAAAAATATGTTGGAACGTGCTTCGATTTAGTGATTCATCCTGTATATGTCAAACTATTTTTAAAAGATGCGTCTTTTGATACTGTATTATTCTCATATAAAAAAACTTCTCTCATCTGATTTAATAAAGGCCATATTGACCTTTGACGCACTAATGAGCAACACTGTATATGCATATGTATAACCGTAAGAGATACGATGGCGGTGAAAATGGGTCAAAGTTGCCTATTGGAGTGCCCAATAGTGGAGTACCCAGAAATGTAGAATACATATCCATTTTGGTTTAAGATATTTGAAAAAAGTAAAATTATGAATTATTTATAACTCAAAATATTTCAGTTATAATAATTAGACCTATCGAAAAATAGTGATTACATTATCATTGCATTTTATTTAGCCCGATACACTGGTGCCATTAGAATTTTCCGTGCAAAGTTTTGTCTTTAATTTTACAGAACCATTATCAATTTAGAAATTTTAAGTGCGGCCTCTTTTTTTTACTTTCCTGAGAACAATTTAATTAGCCGGTACCAAATTCTCCACGTTATACGTGACAATAAAACCGTCATTAGTCATGATATAATTTTCTTCAATTATTATTCTGTGCTTTTCCCAATTTTTAATTAAATGTAAACCCCTTTTTTATTCAGTTCAGTACAAATACTAGACTATACTGTGTTTATTTTATTAAGAGCGGTACAGAGTAATATTTAGAAAAATTACACAATGACTGATGATGGTTTTATTGCCACATAACGTCGAAAAGTGGTATAGGCGAATTAAATTGTTAAAAAAAAAAAAAGCAGGCCACACTAAAACTTTCTAAGTTCATGTTGGTTCTGTAAAGCCAAAACACAGGGGCGGATCTATGTACAAGCATTTTGGGCTGCAGGCCAGGACCTCGTAAATATAAAGTGCCCCAAGTCCCCATTGAGGACAATAAACAAAATTGTGAAAAGAGAGAATTATAACAGCACCAGTGTACGGAGATAAATAAAATCTAATGATAATGTAAACACTATTTTTTAATAGATCTAATTATTACTGAAATATTTAAATTTACAGAAAATTAATATTTTTTTTTTCAAATATCTCACAACTTAAAATGAATGTTCTACATTTCTAGATACACCATTATTGGGAACTTCAATAGGCAACTTTGCCCCCATTTAACCGGCATCGTATCTCTTACAGTTTAGGTGATCCCAATTTGAATCATCTTGTATATCTACCTATTATAGAGAATAGGCCATTGAAAACGAGCCAGACAAGACAGCCATTAGGGTAAAAAAGTTAAAATTTTAACAAATCTTTTGAACTAGTTGACTAAGTAATTAATTTCAGAACTTTAATACAGCAACGGTGATCGTACCAGTTCCTCCCTCTTGGCAACTAAAATTCAACCTTTTGAAGTTAGACATCATTGGAAAGGTCTCTTTTTCTAGATAAAACACAAAAATAATTGAGGAGTTAAAGAAATTTATTTTTAAAATATACAAATTTAATAAACAATTTTCAATTTTCTTTTTATTTTAAATATTACACATAAGTTTTTCTTAGTTTTGTTTTTTAGAAGTCATTTTTTGTTTCATGTAAATTAAGAAGTAGTGTAATATTTGAAAACAAACGTTTAAAACATCCAATCATTTTTGTGTTGTTTTTTCCTATTTCAATTTTAAGGGTTAGATTATCTGTGAAAAGGTGGGAAATAATATGAGCACCGTTTCCGTATTAAAAGACATTCCTTTCAAAATTATTTTGACATATTTGAAGGATTTTCCAAAATAAGAACTTTTCTGCTCAAAGAGCTTTCTGACTCCTTTACCTATTCAATTTAGAAAGAAAGTTATGTATCTTAATTTTTCGTAGAAAATTTTAACTTGCAATTCGTAGGCTCATGCATTACACATGCAGTATTGTCAGGTGATCTTGATATTTTCGATGAGTAGTGATTTTCTTTTCAATTAAAGGTAAAAGCCGTTATCAGAACACTCTTAGGTGTAGTACGATAAGATGTCATCGAAAAATATAAAAGGAGGATGAAGGATTGATTTCGACTCAGTTATCTCATACGGTTATAGTTATATTAAAGAAAAAAGTGCAACAAAAAACAAAATGGTTTTAGAAGGAAAATACGAAAGTGTTGGCAACGAAAACTTCGTTGAGTTTTTGAAATCTTTGGGAGGTACGTTCATTATTTTTATTTTCCGGTTTTCTTTAGTAGATACCTTTTTTTATAAATAAATTCTGAAGGGGCTAAAAATTTTATTCGTAATATCCGAGTGTAGTTCGTCATTGGAAAACTTAAACATTTATTTCAGAAATGCACAAAGGGTGTAAACATAAACTTATTCCAATGGACAAGATAATATAAAATCGAAATATTGCTTAGTTATATCCGATGGGATGTGCTATTTTCCTATTTAATAACGTTAATCGGGTTAGATAAAATAAATTTATTGGTAGCTTATTAGGCCCTTCTAAAATGTTTACTTTGTTCACAAAAAAAACCCTTTGCATAAATGCTACCAAGGTAATAAATTGATTAAATTCTAAATATTGTTATTTTTCTGGTAGGTATTATCATATGTAACGAACTTGAAACTATAATTGTTAACCGTTTCACTATCCTAATCCATTTCTTACTGATTTCTAGTGAATCTTAATAATTTATTATTGATACATGTAAATAAATGATTGCTTATTAACCTTCTAATCAAGTGGTAGGTGTAGATATACATATAATATTTTAATTGTACTTTAGGCGAAGCATCTGAAGCTGATATTCAAACTTTCGCTAACCAAAAAGTTTTCATTGAGTTCAAACAGGTTGGTAACAAATATTCATACATCTCTACGACAGACGGTGGTTCCAAAACTGTAACCTTTGAACCTGGCAAGGAATTCTCTGAAGATCTTTTAGGAAAAGTCCAATATAAGGTATTTATAAGACACTATAAAAATTGACCTACATGGTGACATCTAATGACTTAATGCATTCTATTGAAAATTATTTTGAATAACCACTTTGTCTTCTTTAATTTAGA
Organism: Agrilus mali; assembly: GCA_029378335.1. NCBI lineage: Eukaryota > Metazoa > Arthropoda > Insecta > Coleoptera > Buprestidae > Agrilus > Agrilus mali. The sequence goes on along the minus strand of CM055656.1, from coordinate 7,721,084 downwards.
GTGTAGCAAGTGTAGATGGTAACAAAGTGACCATTAAGTCTAAAATTCCCAGCGGGGCTGAAATTACTCGCGTCTACAACATTTCCCCTGATAATGTAGTACTGGTAAGTAGAATTTTCTTTTTGACAAAACTATGTACATACATACATCACTTAATTTTCGATTAAAATTAATTAAGACTTCTATACTAATTTCTTTTTTGCATTACATTTGTCTTTCATATAGATATAATTACACATTTTGATTTTTTATTTATTTTTCAGGAATTGTCCGGGGGCAACGTTAAAGCCAAACGTACCTACAAGAAAGTCTAAAGGCTGACTACGAAAAGTATTTTGAACATAAAATGTGATTTAGATTTTGTTTTGGACTTATACAATTTGTCGAATCAAAATTAAAATTGTATCTATTAAATAAAAGACTTTATAATGCCTTATTACAACGCCCTTTTTTTCTCCTGCAGGTGAATATGTTATTTATAATAATTAAGTAATTAATTCAAGTACCTTTTTTATTTATATTATTGAAAATAATATATTACATTAAAAAACTCATAAAATGAAAAATAAATAAATTACATAGGAAATAGGTAGCTAAATGTTTGGTTAGAATAATAGCACTTATATTCTATTTATTTAATTCAACGTTATCGAATAAAAATAAAACCAATCAAGTGAGTTTCCGTACCTTATCAATTCCATTGTCGAATTAAAAGTTTCGAAAATAATTAAGTGATGACTTTGCGAAATTAGTTACCGTAAATTGATTGAGCCAAGGATTTTTGATAACAGTTTTTCTATAAAAAACGTAACAGAACAGTGTTGTATTCCCCGATTTTTCAAAATTTTAAAAAGGATGGAAAACTGCTAATGAGTGATTCTATAATATATTTGTCTAAAGCCCACTCCCTTCTATTGAGATATACAATACTTTATTTTATTATCTAGCGCTATAGATTCCGTTTTATATAAAATTACTAGCAGCAATACCCGGCGTTGCCCGAGTAAGAATATATTACACGTTTGGTGGAACATTCTAGAATAAAACATTGTTTTACTTCTTAGAACATAGTTGACCTCCCTGTAACATTCTAAAAAAATCTGCTTCATTCTCATCCCCACCCCTGTGCTGTTTGCTGGATGGGTAGTGACATCAGTAGACACCTGGCGGGGATGACTAATCGATGGATAATAGTTGATCAGTTATCGACCACTGAGAGTTGAAGATTATTAAGTACTAATATCGCTATTAAACAATGGGGGTTGATCGTAGAGGGGTGAAAATTAAGCATTGTATGTATTTTTTAATGCCAAATCATAATAAAATAAAAACAAATAATTTTGTCTGAAAAATTAAAAAAAAATTTAGGGGTGGACCACCCTTAACATTTAGGGGGATAAAAAACTAAATGTTGGCTGATTCGCAGACCTAACCGATATGCCAACAAAATTTCAGGAAAATCGGTCGAGCCATTTCGGAGGAGTTTAATTACAAACACCATGACACGAGAATGTTATATATTAGATTTTATATTCCATTATATCGAAGATTGCTTAAAGCAATTAAATGATTTCGTGACATATAGTTTACCAAACACATAGGCCTAATTGAACTTAAAAAAAATATACAATATTTCTCCAATTGGGCACGAATTTTCGGATGTACCTTAGTGCAAATGGCAAAATTTCAGCTGCCTTAATCTTGGGGTGCCCGGATACATAACTTTAAATTTGTTATAAATTTATCATAGTTTATTTTCTTTTTTACCTTTTCATAAGGATGACAAGGATGACGTAAGCCAATACCTAGATAACTTTCGATCGTCTTCATAATACCTACGTACGATTGATGATTTTTTTCAGATCGTTATCTGCAAACGTATGTTCGTAATGTAATTATAATTTAAAACTCAATTAAACTCATGATGCTTGAGGTTTTAGAAAACATCAATCAATTTGGGCGCCAAACATTATACTGTTATTTTCTTTCGTTCCTTTGGGATCGAGTCGACAAATCCATGGTTGAACGAGACGTTGTTCTTGACGATGTTTGGTCACCGTATCTTTGTTGTAAAACATCTAAAACAAAATTACATATACAAACATACAAAGTGTATTAAAAATAGCATCAGATGGAAATAGGTCTAGGACTAAATAACTGTAAGGATTATTCCAACCACCTTAACGATGTTAAAATTGTGATTTTTCCTTAATATGTACGTCTAAAGGAAGATCTGACGCGTTAAGAAACCTTTTTAGTTATTTTTGTTTCATTTTGGTACTATCTGAGATATGAAGAAGGGATTGTTAGAACCAAAAAGTATACATGAGTGACAGAGGAAAAATATGGAAATATACAGGGTTATTCACGCTATACGGCACGGAATATTATGGCTAAAATATGAAAATTTCAAAAACTTTAACTTTTGGGTTATATAGGGGTCTATTATGGTTACCTTTTAAAATAATTTTCATATTATACAGGGTGTTCCAAATGCCCTAAAAGTATCAGTTATGTTTTTTAAATGGAACCCCCTGTATATTATTGCATTTATGGATTCTTCGATCAAAATAAGTGTTTGTTTTGATAAGGTTTATAACACTTAAACCTTAAGGTTTTTTAAATAATTTGAATTTTATCAAAATCTAACCTAATGTTTAAATGTTTCAAGTACTTAAGAACTATTTAAGTTATGTAAGCGAAATTTACAATGAAGTGTAACAATAGATCATATTTTATATCCCAATTATAATAAACTCGTCATCTTATACAGGGTGTCCAAAAATTAATACTACTTAAGTAAGAACTTTAAGGGGTTGTAACTTGATTAATTTAAATGGAACGCCATATTTTTTTACATTTCAGGAGATGTATTTTTTTATTACCTATCGATTGGTATAAGGGTGTCCATAAGCTAAGTCTTCGCGTTTTCTCAGGAAACGTTAAATAATTGTTTTATGCACCATTTGGAATTTTTCAATTAAATGTTTTAAATCATAAATAAATAAATAAATATATTAACCAATTAAGTATAACATAATACAAATAAAATATTTACAATAGGTGTTCGAAATGTCGACCATCGTTTTCGAGACACTTGTAAATTCTTTTTTCGAAACCACTGCTAACATTGGATAACATTTGCGGGGTGGGGTAACACTTTCAAAAGCGTCTCTTATGCGCATTTTCATATTTTGTGGAGTTGTCGGAGGCGTATTATAGACAATTCCTTTTATGTATCCCCACAAAAAGAAATCTATTGGTGTTAAGTCCGGGGATCTGGGGGGCCAATTTTTAAATCCGCTTCTTCCAATCCACCTATTTTGAAAGTGGGCATTTAAAAATTGCCGAACCTCACGGTGATAATGAGGCGGAGCTCCATCCAGTTGAAGCCACATGGTACTTCTAATATTAAAAGGCACTTCTTCCAATAATATTGGAAGTTGGTGTAAAAGAAATTCTAGAAACATTATACCATTTAATGGTCCTTCAAAAAAATACGGGCCCAGTATTGCACCCCATACATTAACGGACCACCTATTCTGATTTCTCATTACTCTGTATTTATGCGGGTTTGAATCAGAATATTAGTGAAAGTTATGTCTATTCACGAGACCATTGTTATGAAAAGTACATTCATCACTAAATAACACTCTATCGAAAAAAATTTCATTTTCTGACACTTTATCCAACACCCACATGCAAAATTCAGTTCGGTTATCAAAATCATTTCCGTAAAGTTCTTGACAAAGCTGGATTTTATAAGGATAAAAACCATACTTTTTAAGAATTCTTGAAATACTTGGTTGGCTAATGTTCGTATTTTTGGAAATCTGATTTTGACTAATATTGGGATTTTCGATAACTGAACCAACTACCATAAAAACACTTTCTTCATCTTCAGTGACTGATTTTCCTGTAATGGGTTTTTTATAAGTGATATTTCCGCGTTCCTGAAATTGTTTTAATAATTTTTCAAAAACGGCTGGCTTAGGATGTTTTCTTTCGGGAAATCATTGAGCATAAACTCGAGAAGCCAATAAACAATTCTTATAACATTCCCCAAGGATAAAAATCATATTGTTACGAGTACTTGCCAATTAAGTTGGTGTGAGCATAATTAATGAACATCTTCCCTGATTACATAAGGAATATTCTCGGCTTTCTTGAAACATCTAGAAAACACCAGCAAAGATCAATGGGAAAACAATTGGAATACTAGACGGCTGTAGAATACCCTAGAAAAAGGCTGAGAAGACTATAAAAGCGGACGAGACACTCACACCGAGTTAGTTGACAGTAACAGCTGATGTTTGGAAGCGATCGATAGGCTATACAGGCGAACCATAGAGGCGGTAGAGTTCATAGAGAGCGATAGATAGTGTCTACCGGAACGGCGATTAAAGGAGACTTTTAGTGAAATAAATTGTGCAGACTTGTTTATAACTGTAGTGTAGTCAAATTAACTTTAGTACTTAAATAAATTCGTTGATTTGTTTTGTTAATTGTGTTTTCTGTGACCGAACACGTCACAATATCAATACGCTCCTCTTTCGAATAAATTTTCATTTTGAATAAGCAACACTTCAATAAGAAATATTAACATCTGACAATAAACACCAAAGGCAACTAGATACATTGGAATTTTTATTTAAAAAACTCCAAATGGCGCATAAAACCATTATTTAGCGTTTCCTGAGAAAACGCGAAGACTTAGCTTATGGACACCCTCATACCAATCGATAGGTAATAAAAAAATACATCTCCTGAAATGTAAAGAAATATGGCGTTCCATTTAAATTAATCAAGTTACAACCCCTTAAAGTTCTTACTTAAGTAGTATTAATTTTTGGACACCCTGTATAAGATGACGAGTTTATTATAATTGGGATATAAAATATGATCTATTGTTACGCTTCATTGTAAATTTCGCTTACATAACTTAAATAGTTCTTAAGTACTTGAAACATGAAAATGAGGTTAGATTTTGATAAAATTCAAATTATTTAAAAAACCTTAAGATTTAGGTGCTATAAACCTCATCAAAACAAACACTTATTTTGATCGAAGAATCCATAAATGCAATAATATACAGGGGGTTCCATTTAAAAAAACATAACTTTGATACTTTTAGGGCATTATATATATATATATATATTACTTACTAATCATATGTTATATGTAAGTTCATATATTTGAAAGTGCATTTGGCCAGAATTTTTTACTTTTAAAACTTTCTACTATCTCTTATGCTTTGCAACTTTGGCACTATTGTACATACATACCTTTTAGTACTCGACTTTGACCTTCTGAAACGTGGACTTGTATTTGTTTTGTTCGTGATTATTTTTTACTTTTCACTAAAATTTTATTTTGCTTCCCACATTAAGATTCTTTAAAGTGTAAGTTTTGTCAACACTATATTTTGTTAAATAACTACACAGTATGACTTTAAGAAAAGGATAAACATTAACTTATCACCTAAAGATATCAATAGCTTAGCTATATTTTCACTGTTAGTCAATTTGTACCTTTTTTCAGAAAGCATTTTCTTCGTACTTATTTTTAAACAATAAGTAAGTACATAAATTTGCAGACAAACAGTTATATCGAGTTGATTTTATACTTTAAAACTATATCTTATCGTCCTTAAATGGCGAGGTTGACGATAAGCCTATCCCTGAATAATAAAAAGTCAGAAATCACAAAATTCTAATTTAAAAATTATTAATTTCAACTTCCCTTAAGCACAACTGGGGTGCTGCTGGAAAAAAGTAGTAACTTCCAAATAAAATAAACATTTTTAAACTAGCTTAATATATTTTATTCTGTTACTGCAATAATGTTGTTTATCCAATATCGGGTCTATGGCTCCTCCTTTTGTCCTTTATTATTGAAATACGAAATTCACGTGTATAAAATATTTTTCTAAAAAAGTTTAAATTTCTGTTAAAATTAAATCGGTTTATACGTATAAAACTAATATCAGTAAAAAATAATAATAATGAACAGTAATTTATTTACACAGTGTGAGTTATCTATAAATATACTATGTATCTAAAAAGTATATAATTACCTACTGTCGTTCTTATCGAAGTTAAGATTATCAATGTTTTTTTCCAATACCTGTACATAAAATTTGTTAAAAATTACTTTTATACTGTTTTGTAAAAATACTTTAAATTATTATAATAATATTTTACATTTTTTATTAAATGTTGTATTTGTGGATACTTTTTTAAACCGAAAATAAAAATAGTTCTAATTAAGAGTGCTAAAATAATGGGACCCACTTTCTCGAAATATGCGGCTAAAGTGCTTGAGCATTTATTTAGCAATGGACTGGTACTTTGCACCCTGAGGTCAAAGCTTTTAAGAGTCTCAAATATTTCTAGTATCCTTAACGACATTTATAAAAATGAGAGGGAAAGATAAATTTACTAGTACAGATCCACATGCAACACCCTTGGGTTAACAAAAACTGATGCTGGTTGAAAACGACTCATCTAAAATTATTTAAAAAAAGTATTTTTAATAAGGTGATTCGTTCTTTTTAACAATTCCTTTTTTACATGCATATGATTATATTACGAGGAATTTGAATTAAAAATAATGAAAAGCTTTAAAACAATATTTGAATATTTTCGGCCAGTTTTTTGTTTGTGAAAACCCTGATGAAATCAAAATTAACTTGTAAAATTTACCTTCATTTACCAAAGTTAAGTCCTAAGCACTAAGTGCCATGAGAGCTTGGATTAAACCAAAAGGGTTTTAAATGAATTAAAGGGTTTAAAACGCTTGTCTTTTAGCATAGCATAAAGGCTTTAATTAATAATAAAAGAAAATCAAAGAGTTTGAATCTTACAATTAGTCCAGTTAAAAGTATGAGTACCTATACTTAGATCGATGGCTCAACTGAGATTAACCGAATAACTTCTTAACAAAATATATTTAACAATAACCCCATGAAATTTATTTTATCCTTAAATCAAGTACTAGTACAAAATAAGCACTAATATGATTATTTTTTCATGTTTGCTAAATTCGATATAGGTTATTACTTTCTGATAGATTTCACTCGTACTTTTCTATCTTTTCGTTGCTTCAAGACCAAATATTTCTTACAAATTTTGCTTATTTCCTGCTGACATTCAGTTAAACTTGCCGATGTGTCTCTAACTTGGTTCCTCAAATCTTCATTTTCAGAATAGCATTTATTAGCTTCCTTCCCTTTCGTGTCCAAAACCTTCAATAAACCCTCGTAATTGGCCAAAAGTTCTTCGTATCTAAAACAGAACCGATTTAAGACTGAATCAGCAAAATAAAATTTTTGGCATTAAGTACTACGTTTACTTATATTGCAAATTCACCATGCTAACTGTCGAATAAGAATAATCCATGGTTGAACGAGACGTTGTTCTTGACGATGTTTGGTCACCGTATCTTTGTTGTAATATATCTAAAACAAAATTACATATACAAAGTGTATCAAATATAGCATCAGATGGAAAAAGGTCTAGGACTAAATAACTGTAAGGATTATTCCAACCACCTTAACGATTTTAAAATTATGATTTTTCCTTAATATGCACGTCTAAAGGAAGATCTGACGCGTTAAGAAACCTTTTTAGTTATTTTTGTTTCATTTTGGTACTATCTGAGATATGAAGAAGGGATTGTTAGAACCAAAAACAGGAGTAAAGATGAATGACTGAGGCAAAATATGGAAATATATAATTGAAGATATAGGATATTATACTTTTTGAAAACTCAAATCTCAAGACAAAGAGAAGAAGAACCTTTTGGTAAACAATCTTCGATATAATGGAATATAAAATAATTTTATATAAAACGTAATCTATAGCGCACAGATAATAAAATAAAGTACCTATTGTATTATCTCAGTAGAAGGGAGTGGGCTTTAGACAAATATATTATAGAATCTCTCATTAGCAGTTTTCCATCTTTTTCAAAATTTTGAAAAATCAGGGAATACAACACTGTTCTGTTACGTTTTTTATAGAAAAACTGTTATTAAAAATCCTTGGCTCAATTAATTTATTGTAACTAATTTCGCAAAGTCATCACTCAATTATTTTCGAAACTTTTAACTCGACAATGGAATTGATAAGGCACGGAAACTCACTTGATTGATTTTATTTTTATTCGATAACGTTTAATTAAATAAATAGAACATACATTAGTGCTATTATTCTAATTAAACACTTATAGCCACCTATTTCCTATTATTATTATTTAAACTGAATTTGTTTATTTTCATTTTATGAGTTTGTTAATGTAATATATTATTTTCAATAATATAAATAAAAAAGGTACTTGAATTAATTACTTAATTATTATAAATAACATATTCACCAGCAGGAGAAAAGAAGGGCGTTGTAATAAGGCATTATAGTCTTTTATTTAATAGATACAATTTTAATTTTTATAGACAAATTGTATAAGTCCAAAACAAAATCTAAATTACATTTTATGTTCAAAATACTTTTCGTAGTCAGCCTTTAGACTTTCTTGTAGGTACGTTTGGCTTTAACGTTGCCCGCGGACAATTCCTGTAAAATAAATAAAAAATCAGAATTTGTAATTCTTACTATATGAAAGACAAATGTAATGCAAAAAAGTAATTAGTATAGAAGTCTTAATTAATTTTAATCGAAACTTTAGTGATGTATGTATGTACATAGCTTTGTAAAAAAGAAAATTCCACTTACCACTATTACATTATCAGGGGAAATGTTGTAGACGCGAGTAATTTCAGCCCCGCTGGGAACTTTAGACTTAATGGTCACTTTGTTACCATCTACACTTGCTACACTCTAAATTAAAAAAGACAAAGCGGTTATTCAAAATAATTTCCAATAGAATGCATTAAATCATTAGATGTCACCAAGTAGGTAAATTTTTATAAAGTGACTTGTAAATACCTTATATTGGACTTTTCCTAAAAGATCTTCAGAGAATTCCTTGCCAGGTTCAAAGGTTACAATATGGGAACCTCCATCTGCTGTAGTGATGTGTGAATATTTGTTACCATCCTGTTTGAATTCAATGATAACTTTCTTGTTAGCGATAGCTTGGATATCAGCTTCAGATACTTCGTCTAAAGTACAATAAAAATATTATATGTATATCTACACCTACCACTTGGTTAGAAGGTTAATAAGCTATCATTTATTTACATGTATCAATAATAAATTATTAAGATTCACTAGAAATCAGTAAGAAATGGATTAGGATAGTGAAACGGTTAGCAATTATAGTTTCAAGTTCGTTACATATGATAATACCTACCAGAAAAATAACAATATTTACAATTTAATCAATTTATTACTTTGGTAGCATTTCTGCAAAGGGTTTTTTAAATAAGTGTTTGTGGTAGTTTTGTGAACAAAGTAAACATTTTAGAAGGGCCTAATAAGCTACCAATAAATTTATTTTATCTAACACGATGATTATAACCTTTATAACAAGCACTTACCTATATTTATTGTTTTGTAAATAAATTTATCTTTTACTTTTAATGGAGTAACATCGTTATTAAAACAAATGTAAAAAGATAATTTTTATCGAATAAAGTCTCGACTGTTTTTATTTGGTTGTGAAAAATGAAATGAATGAAATGTTGATTTGGTAGACTCTGAAGAATAAGTAATTATATTATTAAAAGATAACTAATAAAATAATTGAAATTAAAAATCAATTAAAAAAGAAATTCGTAATTTACTGACATTATTTTTATCTGATCATTGCATTTTTTTAAATTTATTCTACACTTTACCTAATATCTTAATTAACTAAGTACAGCCGAACTCGGTTTTAACGAACAAAATTTACAAAAACAAATTATTTTCTTATTAAACAATTTATTTATAAAATACAAAAAAAAGATATCTACTAAAGAAAACCGGAAAATAAAAATAATGAACCTACTTCCCAAAGATTTCAAAAACTCAACGAAGTTTTCGCTGCTAACACTTTCGTATTTTCCTTCTAAAACCATTTTGTTTTTTGTTGCACTTTTTTCTTTAATATAACGATAACCGTATGAGATAACTGAGTCTAAATCAATCCTTCATCCTCCTTTTATATATTTCAGTGACATCTTATCGTACTACACCTAGGATTATTCTAATACCTTTGATTGGAAAAAAAAATCATGACATAAATATAGTTTCAAAACTTGTTAAATATTTTTTTATGAATAAGTTGTTTTAAACGTTTGTTTTCAAATATTACACTACTTCTTAATTTACATACATGAAACAAATAATGATTTGTAAAAAATAAAAATAAGAAAAACTTATTATGTATAATATTTAAAATAAAAAGGAAATTGAAAATTTATTTTTTATTAAATTTGTATATTTAAAAAATTAATTTCTATAACTCCTCAATTATTTTTGTGTTTTATCTAGAAAAAGAGACCTTTCCAATGATGTCTCGTATAACTTCAAAGGGTTGAATTTTAGTTGCCAAGAGGGAGGAACTGGTACGATCACCGTTGCTGTATTAAAGTTCTGAAATTAATTAGTCAACTACTTCAAGAGATTTGCTAAAATTTGAACTTTTCTACCCTAAAGGCTGTCTTGTCTGGCTCGTTTTCAATGCCCCCTTCTTAAGGATGTTGAGAATGGGCTTAACAACGTCAGTTTGGGCTTCATGCCATACCATTCATATATAGATTGGGCTCCACAATGACCGTTTATATGTCTATATATATATTACTTACTAGTCATATGTTATATGTAAGTTCATATATTTGAAAGCGCATTTGGCCAGAATTTTTTACTTTTAAAACTTTCTGCTATCTCTTATGCTTTGCAACTTTGGCACTATTGTACATACATACATTTTAGTACTCGACTTTGACCTTCTGAAACGTGTATTTGTTTTGTTCGTGATTATTTTTTACTTTTAACTAAAATTTTATTTTGCTTCCCACATTAAGATTCTTAAAAGTGTGAGTTTTGTCAACACTATATTTTGTTAAATAACTACACAGTATGACTTTAAGAAAAGGATAAACATTAACTTATCACCTAAAGATATCAATAGCTTAGCTATATTTTCACTGTTAGTCAATTTGTACTTTTTTTCAGAAAGCATTTTCTTCGTACTTATTTTGAAACAATAATTAAGTACATAAATTTGCAAACAAACAGTTATATCGAGTTGATTTTATACTTTAAAAATATATCTTATCGTCCTTAAATGGCGAGGTTGACGATAAGCCTATCCCTGAATAATAAAAAGTCAGAAATGACAAAATTCTAATTTAAAAATTATTAATTTCAACTTCCCTTAAGCACAACTGGGGTGCTGCTGGAAAAAAGTAGTAACTTCCAAATAAAATAAACATTTTTAAACTAGCTTAATATATTTTATTCTGTTACTGCAATAATGTTGTTTATCCAATATCGGGTCTATGGCTCCTCCTTTTGTCCTTTATTATTGAAATACGAAATTCACGTGTATAAAATATTTTTCTAAAAAAGTTTAAATTTCTGTTAAAATTAAATCGGTTTATACGTATAAAACTAATATCAGTAAAAAATAATAATAATGAACAGCAATTTATTTACACAGTGTCAGTTATCTATAAATATACTATGTATCTAAAAAGTACATAATTACCTACTGTCGTTCTTATCGAAGTTAAGATTATCAATGTTTTTTTCCAATACCTGTACATAAAATTTGTTAAAAATTACTTTTATACTGTTTTGTAAAAATACTTTAAATTATTTTAATAATATTTTACATTTTTTATTAAATGTTGTATTTGTGGATACTTTTTTAAACCGAAAATAAAAATAGTCCTAATTAAGAGTTCTAAAATAATGGGACCCACTGTCTCGAAATATGCGGATAAAGTGCTTGAGCATTTATTTAGCAATGGACTGGTACTTTGCACCCTGAGGTCAGAGCTTTTAAGAGTCTCAAATGTTTCTAGTATCCTTAACGACATTTATAAAAATGAGAGGGAAAGATAAATTTACTAGTACAGATCCAAGTGCAACATCCTTGGGCTAACAAACTGATGCTGGTTGGAAACGACTCATCTAAAATTATTAAAAAAAAACTTCTTAAGGATGTTTCGTCCCTAAACATATTCCGCCGTTGTTTCGCAGGATCATGTCGGAATCTACAGTCGTCCCCTTTGCTGCATCCTGTCCGGGCAAAGAAGTAGCACAGTAGCAGTCCACGGTCTTATCTTGATTGGTGAAATAGGGGCTGTAACAGCAAACCAAAATGTTCATTCCGGTGTGACGAAACAGAACTTCTATCATGTTTCGGACAACTCTCCAGTCCAGTCGATCGAGTCCACATCCAAGCTTCGGGATGGCCAATTTCCTCACATCGTAGTCCAAGAAATGCTGACGAAGTTCCACAAGTCCATTCCAAAGGTCTCTATAGGTCGGCATGTCAAAGTATCTCTCTTTGCTTACTAGATAAAAGACTCCTCGAGGTCCATCAGCCAATTGCAACAGGCTAACAGGCTACGTCCTGCACACACTTGATCTTCAAGTTCTTTTATTCTTCCAAATTTATGTTTAAACTCGGCTGCGATACCACGATTCATCCTTCATCTTTGAAACGCAGTGAGCCAGGCAGTATTCGTTCGGTGTCTTGAAAACGTTTTGTTCGATTTCTTGAGTCACGCTCAACCTTCTCTTGATGTAAGGACCTTCCTTCATAAACTCTTCAAACGTCGGTTCCGGAGAAACAGTTCTCAGTAATTAGGCCTGCGCTTCCTCTTCATTCTCACCGGTGTATGGAGCCAAGCGGTTAAAGTGACTGATCTTTGGTTTTACATTGGGAGTTTTGCGTATGCGATAGGTTACGTCATTGCTCCTTTTGATAATTTAATAAGGTCCTTCCCAATTCTGTTGTAATTTGGGCGAGAATCCGCGACGATGACGAGGGATATAACCAAACAAGATCTCCAGTTTGAAAACTTCGTTCCGTAGCTCTGACGTTGTGTTTTTCTTTCATCCTGGCAGAAACGATTTGCATACGTGGTCGGACGGTTTCATGAATTTCTTCAAGTCTCTTACGAAGTTTGGTGACGTAATCTTCTCCAGCTAGATCATATCCAGGTTTGCAGCCAAATTTAAGGTCACAAGGTAGGCGTAACTCCCTTCCAAAGAGGATATTGACAGGTGTTTGGCCAGTAGTCTCATTAAAAATAGTGGCAGATATCGGTCCCAATCTTTTTGGTGATCCGTCACTATCTTCGAGAGATACTTTATCATCGTTCGGTTCATTCTTTCCCCATGCCGTCCGATTGTGGATGCAGTGGAGTAGTTGGAGTCTTCTTAATTCTTAGCAGCTGGTGCATTCCCTGGTATATAGCCGACTTAAAGTTTCTTTCTAGGTCCGAATGCAACTCCAGGGGATACCCCAAAACGGCTAATCAGCTGCTTTACCAATTCCTCGGCTACTGTTTCTGCTTCCTGATTCGGAAGGACATAGGCTTCAACCCACTTTGTGAAGTAGTCCATAACAACTACTATAAATATACTTGTTCCCATTCTCGGATTCTGGGAATGGGCCTGCCACATCGATCGCAATTTTTTCAAAAGGGCTGTTAACATTGTATTGGCGTGGCGCCCTCGGTCGTTTATGTGGCCCGTTGCTCCCAGCGCAGGTGGTACATTTCTTGCACCAGTTATTCAGGTCTTCTTTACAATTTACCCAATAAAATCTTTCACGTACTTTCCCAAGCGTCTTATTTACACCAAAGTGGCCACCAGATGTTCCGTCATGAATACAGCGCAACACTTCATTGACTCTATTCTTAGGGACATTCAGCTGCTTCCTATCTTTATTCCCTTCTGGATTTTCAAAAACACGCTTCAGGAAGCCATCTTGAATCCCACTGGGCTCACAACGATTTTACATTTTGGTTGTAGGAAGAAACTTGCTGCCATGTCAGTCGTTTTTGTTCTATCTTCCATTTAATTATTAGTTTCAAATCGGGATCGGCTTCTTGGTCTTGATTAATGTTCTCATCTGACCACTGCTCGTCATCCACTGTTACACGTCGAACATTTTCATCATTTTGCTTCATTCGGCCACCTGGTTACAGCTCTCATGATCTTCTGGACATGGCATCGGCATTTTTATGTTCTGCTCTGGGTCGGTGTTCCACATCAAAGTCGTACTCTTGTAGCTTCTCAATCCACCGAGCGACTTGACCTTCCGGATTCTTGATGCTTAAGAGCCACTTCAAAGCTGCATGATCGGTGCGCAGAATGAATTTCCGCCCATACAATTAAGTATTTATAAAAATGTTCCAGGCTTTTAATTACGGCCAATAGTTCTCTTCTAGTAACACAGTAGTTACGTTCAGCCTTCGACAAGGTTTTATTAAAATAGCCGATCACTCTTTCTTGGCCGTCCTGCAATTGGGAGAGAACGCCACCCATTCCCAGATTACTGGCCTCCGTATCAACGATAAACATTCCATTGGGCCGAGGGTAAACAAGCACTGGGGCTGTAACTAAGGATTGCTTTAGTGTTTCAAACGCGTTCTGGCAATCTTTATCCCAATTTTCGGTCAAGCGAGTCAGAGGTTTGGCGATATTGGCGAATCCATGGACGTAACGGCGGTAATAAGTGCACAAACCCAGAAAGCTTCTCACATTATGGACATTTTCAGGTACTGGCCATTCCTTGACTGCCTTAATCTTTTCTGGATCTACAGCCCCACCGTTCGCAGATACCACATGTCCCAAATAAGAAACTTCCTCACGAAACAGATGGCACTTCTTTGGGCTTAGTTGATCATTCAGGATCTTTTCCATTAATCGTTCGAAGACTAGAATCTTCTCGTAAACTGCTAGGCGGTTTCTTTACAATATGTTTTATCTTCAAATTAATAAATTAGGGGTATTTATTCAATAAAGTTATTTACAACTTCAGTAAAAATTTGCTACTTAAATAATAATATTTACAGAGATAGTAGGGGTAGTTTTTTCTATTCAAAAAATTATGAGTCACCCTATATGTATTTATCTTCAAAATGAATCAGTACATAATACTTAGGTACTGCATTTACAACCTCGGGAGAATTTCATATTGACAAGTTATCTCAATACCATTGTATGCTGTACTTGTAACGATCAATTTATTTTATTCCAAACTAGCTACACTGCAAAAATAATTTTTAATTTCTACTTTTTGTTTTAATTAACCATTTAAAAGGTTTATATTTCAAAGTTCAATTTTTTTGAAATCTAATCCCTTTATCTTTATTACTTATGTTTACTTCCTTTTTATCACTATCAAATACGATAATTTTTCAATTTTAAATTAATACCTATGTTCGAACGTATAATTAATAATAAGAATTTTGTAATTAATACTGTGTTACGTAAAGTGAAAATAATTTAAAAATAATTAATTTTCTGTTACGCCCATTTTCTTATTTTAATTCAAATCCGCAAAATAGTGTTCTCAGTATATGTACATATTAAGTAAAACACAAAAATACATATTGTATGTGAGGATCTTATAGGCGGCAGATAACACGGAAATAAACGAGGCTCAAAAAATCAACAAAAATTACAATATTTTAGTGCTACACAGTACTTATACTGAATACACTAACGTCTGTATATGAAAAATTACTAAACGCTTATTTATAAAATATACTATTGTGATTTTGAATTTTTTTAATTTTTCAATAGCGTTTAAGTATTACATTTTAAATTTAGTAATTTTACCTATTTTTTAAATTAATTATTGCCATATTATTTTCTTTAGGTCCACCCACACTATTCAATTAATACTTTTCCTTTGATATTTCTGATGATATCAACAACCTGTTTGAGTGTAGAATAATTTTTTTTTAAATTTACACGTAAAAAATTGCATATTGTTGCACAGAATTTCATAATTATTATACATTTCTTAAAATGATGATAATTAAAAAAAAAAAACAATAATGATAATATTGTAATGAAAAAACCGCAAATATTCATTCAACGGAAGTTCTTAACATTCTTACATTTTTAATCCTAATGAATTCGTATCAATATTTGCTGATTAATCTGATAACAATATAATACAATCCTAAAGTTGCAATTTCATTGACAAAAAAATTGATTGTGAACTAGGGTATAGAATTGCAGGTATCAGTAGGAGCGGCAAATGTGTAAATCCGCCACTGTATGAGCGTCAATATTCACTACCCCTTCGGATGTCAGAGGTATTTCAAAATTTCAGCTGCCTTAATCTTGGGGTGCCCGGATAGATAATTTTCAATTTGTTATAAATTTATCATAGTTTATTTTCTTTTTTAACCTTTTCATAAGGATGACAAGGATGACGTAAGCCAATACCTTTCATTCTTCTTCATAATACCTACGTAAGATTGATGAGTTTAAATAAGACATTATTTTTTTCAGATCGTTATCTGTAAACGTTTGTTCGTAACGTAATTAAAATTTAAAACTCAATTAAACCCATGACGCTTAAGGTTTTAGAAAATATCAATCAATTTGGGCGTCAAACATTACACTGTTATTTTCTTTCATTCCTTGGGGATCGAGTGGACAAATTTGCTTTCAACTATAGATACCTATCATCTATCTATTTTCCCTAATAGTGTATGTAATTAACTGACACTAACAATAAGACTGACACAAATTCGAAACCAATTAAAGCGTTATCTTTTTCGGAACTGCAGCCTTATAATTTTATTTTTAATTATTGAAAATTAATAACTAATTTTAAATTATTTTACAATTGTTATTTTAGAAAATAACAGCTTTCATATATTATATTTTATTATAGAAGAAATTAAAATATCTAATCCCTGATACACTTTCAACTACAATCATTTAGTATCCTAATTTAGGTCATTTTATTTAAAGAATTATTTCTAATTAGTTATATGTACATCCATCAAAAGTATTTCACCCTTTTTTCTTTCATATACTATAAATTAGTTAAGTCACCGAAACTAATGAAGTGATGGTTTTGCAGTGTCTGAAAAACTTGCCAATTTAGTATTATTATTAATATATTTGAAAGTGCATTTGGCCAGAATTTTTTACTTTTTAAAATTTTCTGCTATCTTTAATGCTTTGCAACTTTGGCACTATTGTACATACATATTTTTTAATACTCGACTTTGACCTTCTGAAACTTGGGCTTGTATTTGTTTTTTTCGAGATTATTTTTTACTTGTAACTAAAATTTTACTTTGCTTCCCCCACATTAAGATTCTTAAAAGTGTGAGTTTTGTCAACACTATATTTTGTTAAATAACTACACAGTATGACTTTAAGAAAAGGATAAACATTAACTTATCATCTAAAGATATCAATAGCTTAGCTATATTTTCACTGTTAGTCAATTAGTACTTTCCTTCAAAAAGCATTTTCTTCGTATTTATTTTTAAACAATAAGTACATAAATTTGCATATAAAACAGCTATATCGAGTTGTTTTTATGCTTCAAAAATATTTCTTATCGTTCTTAAATGGCGAGGTTGACGATAAGCCTATCCCTGAATAATAAAATTCAGAAATCACAAACTTCTAATTTAAAAATTATTAATTTCCACTTAACTTAAGCACCACTAGGGTGCTGCTGGAAATAAGTTTAGTAACTTCCAAATAAAATAAACATTTTTAAACTAGCTTAATATATTTTATTCTGTTACTGCAATATGACTCCTCCTTTTGTCCTTTATTATTGAAATACGAAATTCACGTGTATAAAATATTTTTCTGTTAAAATTAAATCGGGTTATAGATATCCTGGTATAAAACTAATATCAGTAAAAAATAATAATGAACAGCAATTTATTTACACAGTGTCAGTTATCTATAAATATACTATGTATCTAAAAAGTACATAATTACCTACTGTCGTTCTTATCGAAGTTAAGATTATCAATGTTTTTTTCCAATACCTGTACATAAAATTTGTTAAAAATTACATTTATACTATTTTGTCAAAATACTTTAAATTATTTTAATAATATTTTACATTTTTCATTAAATTTTGTATTTGTGGATACTTTTTTAAACCGAAAATAAAAATAGTCCTAATTAAGAGTTCTAAAATAATGGGACCCACTTTCTCGAAATATGCGGCTAAAGTGCTTGAGCATTTATTTAGCAATGGACTGGCACTTTGCACCCTGAGGTCAAAGTTTTTAAGAGTCTCAAATATTTCTAGTATCCTTAACGGCATTTATAAAAATGAGAGGGAAAGATAAATTTACTAGTACAGATCCAAGTGCAACATCCTTGGGTTAACAAAAACTGATGCTGGTTGGAAACGACTCATCTAAAATTATTAAAAAAAATCTTTTTAATAAGGTGATTCGTTCTTTTTAACAATTCCTTTTTTACATATGATTATATTACGAGGAATTTGAATTAAAAATAATGAAAAGCCTTAAAACTATATTTGAATATTTTCGGCCAGTTTTTTGTTTGTGATAACCCTGATGAAATCAAAATTAACTTGTAAAATTTGATTAAAAAAAAAATTTTTTTTATTTACATTGTCTCAATTATCTTTCTAGTTCTTGAACTTTAAACCAATACTTCATTTACCAAAGTTAAGACCTAAGCACTGAGTGCCATGAGAGCTTGGATTAAACCAAAAGGGTCTTAAATGAATTAAAGGGTTTAAAACGCTTGTCTTTTAACATAGCATAAAGGCTTCAATTAATAATAAAAGAAAATCAAAGAGTTTGAATCTTACAATTAGTCCAGTTAAATGTATGAGTACCTATACTTAGATCGATGGCTCAACTGAGATTAACCGAATAACTTCTTAACAAAATATATTTAACAATAACCCCATGAAATTTATTTTATCCTTAAATCAAGTACTAGTACAAAATAAGCACTAATATGATTATTTTTTCATGTTTGCTAAATTCGATATAGGTTATTACTTTCTGATAGATTTCACTCGTACTTTTCTATCTTTTCGTTGCTTCAAGACCAAACATTTCTTACAAATTTTGCTTATTTCCTGCTGACATTCAGTTAAACTTGTCGATGTGTCTCTAACTTGGTTCCTCAAATCTTCATTTTCAGAATAGCATTTATTTACTTCCTTCCCTTTCGTGTCCAAAACCTTCAATAAACCCTCGTAATTGGCCATAAGTTCTTCGTATCTAATAAAACAGAACCGATTTAAGACTTAATTAGCAAAATAAAATTTTTGGCAGTAAGTACTACGTTTACTTATATTGCAAATTCACCATGCTAACTGTCGAATAAGAACAATCCATGGTTGAACGAGACGTTGTTCTTGACGATGTTTGGTCACCGTATCTTTGTTGTAAAACATCTAAAACAAAATTACATATACAAACATACAAAGTGTATCAAAAATAGCATCAGATGGAAATAGGTCTAGGACTAAATAACTGTAAGGATTATTCCAACCACTTTAACGATTTTAAAATTGTGATTTTTCCTTAATATGTACGTCTAAAGGAAGATCTTTTGACGAGTTAAGAAACCTTCTTAGTTACTTTTTGTTTCATTTTGGTAACCTTGTCTTTGCCACTATCTGAGATATGAAGAAGGGATTGTTAGAACCAAAAACAGGAGTAAAGATGAGTGACAGAGGAAAAATATGGAAATATATCATTGAAGATATAGGATATTATACTTTTTGAATACTCAAATCTCAAGACAAAGAGAAGAAGAACCTTTTGGTAAACAATCTTCAATATAATGGAATATAAAATAATTTTATATAAAACGTAATCTATAGCGTACAGATAATAAAATAAAGTATTGTATTATCTCAATAGAAGGGAGTGGGCTTTAGACAAATATATTATAGAATCTCTCATTAGCAGTTTTCCATCTTTTTCCAAATTTTGAATAATCAGCGAGTACAACACTGTTCTGTTACGTTTTTTATAGAAAAACTGTTATTAAAAGTCCTTGGCTCAATTAATTTATTGTAACTAATTTCGCAAAGTCATCACTCAATTATTTTCAAAACTTTTAACTCGACAATGGAATTGATTTTATTTTTATTCGATAACGTTGAATTAAATAAATAGAATATACATAAGTGCTATTATTCTAATTAAACACTTAGCCACATATTTCCTATTATTATTATTTAAACTGAATTTATTTATTTTCATTTTATGAGTTTGTTAATGTAATATATTATTTTCACCAATATAAATAAAAAAGGTACTTGAATTAATTACTTAATTATTATAAATAACATATTCACCTGCAGGAGAAAAAAAGGGCGTTGTAATAAGGCATTATAAAGTTTTTTATTTAATAGATACAATTTTAATTTTTATTAGATAAATTGTTTAAGTCCAAAACAAAATCTAAATTACATTTTATGTTCAAAATAGTTTTCGTAGTAAGCCTTTAGACTTTCTTGTAGGTACGTTTGGCTTTAACGTTGCCCGCGGACAATTCCTGTAAAATAAATAAAAAATCAGAATTTGTAATTCTTACTATATGAAAGACAAATGTAATGCAAAAAAGAAATTAGTATAGATGTCTTAATTAATTTTAATCGAAACTTTAGTGATGTATGTATGTACATAGCTTTGTAAAAAAGAAAATTCCACTTACCACTATTACATTATCAGGGGAAATGTTGTAGACGCGAGTAATTTCAGCCCCGCTGGGAACTTTAGACTTAATGGTCACTTTGTTACCATCTACACTTGCTACACTCTAAATTAAAAAAGACAAAGCGGTTATTCAAAATAATTTCCAATAGGATGCATTAAATCATTAGATGTCACCATGTAGGTCAATTTTTAAGTGTCTTGTAAATACCTTATATTGGGCCTTTCCTAAAAGATTTTCAGAGAATTCCTTGCCAGGTTCAAAGGTTATAGTTTGGGAACCTCCATCTGCTGTAGTGATGTGTGAATATTTGTTACCATCCTGTTTGAATTCAAGGATAACTTTCTTGTTAGCGATAGCTTGGATATCAGCTTCAGATGCTTCGCCTAAAGTACAATAAAAATATTATATGTATTTATATCTACACCTACTACTTGGTTAGAAGGTTAATAAGCTATCATTTATTTACATGTATCAATAATAAATTATTAAGATTCACTAGAAATAATTTATTACCTGGGTAGCATTTCTGCAAAGGGTTTTTTAAATAAGTATTTGTGGTAGTTTTGTGAACAATGTAAACATTTTAGAAGGGCCTAATAAGCTACCAATAAATTTATTTTATCTAACCTGATGATTATAATCTTTCATAACAAGCACTTACCTATATTTATTGTTTTGTAAATAAATTTATCTTTTACTTTTAATGGAGTAACATCGTTATTAAAACAAATGTAAAAAGATAATTTTTATCCAATAAAGTCTCGACTGTTTTTATTTGGTTGTGAAAAATGAAATGAATGAAATGTTGATTTGGTAGATATTGAAAAATAAATAATTATATTATTAATAACTAATAAAATAATTGAAATTAAAAACAATTACAAAAGAAATTCGTAATTTACTGACATTTTTATCTCATCATTGCATTTTTTAAAATTTATTTTACACTTTACCTAATATCTTAATTAAGTACAGTCGAACTCCGGTTATAACGAACACTTGGTCTTAACGTACAAAATTTACAAAAACAAATTACTTTCTAATGAAACAATTTATTTATAAAATACAAAAAAAGGTATCTACTAAAGAAAACCGGAAAATAAAAATAATGAACCTACCTCCCAAAGCTTTCAAAAACTCAACGAAGTTTTCGCTGTTAACACTTTCGTATTTTCCTTCGAAAACCATTTTTTCTGTTGCACTTTTTTTTTAATATAACGATAACCGTTTGAGACAACTGAGTCGAAATCAATCGTTCATCCTCCTTTTATATTTTTCGGTGACATCTTATCGTACTACACCTAGGATTATTCTAACACCTTTGATTGAAAAAAAAATCATGACTGTACTTTTGAGTTAAATATATGTAGTTTCAAAACTTGTTAAATATTTTTTTATAAGTAAGTTGTTTATGTAATGCATGAGCCTATGAATTGCAAGTTAAAATTTTTTAGGAAAAATTAAGATACACAACTTCCTTTCTAAATTAAATAGGTAAGAGTCAGAAAGCTGTTTGAGCAGAAAAGTTCTAATTTTGGAAAATCCTTCAAATATGTCAAAATAATTTTGAAAGGAATGTCTTTTAATACAGAAACGGTGGTCATATCATTTCCCCCCTCTTCACAAATAATCCAAATGTTAAAATTGAAATAGGAAAAAACAGAACACAAAAATTATTGGATATTTTAAACATTTGTTTTCAAATATTACACTACTTCTTAATTTACATTCATGAAACAAAAAAAATTGAAAATTTATTATTTATTAAATTTGTATATTTTAAAAATAAATTTCTATAACTCCTCAATCATTTTTGTGTTTTATCTATAGAAAAAGAGACCTTTCCAATGATGTCTCGTATAACTTCAAAGGGTTGAATTAGTTGGCAAGAGCGAGGAACTGGTACGATCACCGTTGCTGTATTAAAGTTCTGAAATAAATTAGTCAACTTCTTGAAATGATTAGCTAAAATTTGAACTGAGTTTTAAGTTAGCTTCACGCAATCGCTGGAATATTGTTTCTAAGTTGCGTAGATGTTCTTCGAAGCTCTTCCCAATTACTAGAATGCCGTCCAAATAAACCAGACATATTTCTCCAATTTGGCCATTCAGGATCTTTTCCATTAATCGTTCGAAGACTAGAACTGCTAGGCGGTTTCATTACAATATTTTTTATCTTCAAATGAATAAATTAGGGGTATTTATTCAATAAAGTTATTTACAACTTCAGTGCAAATTTGCTACCTAAATAGTATCTAATATTTACAGAGATAGTAGGGGTAGTTTTTTCTATCTACAACATTATGAGTCACCCTATATGTATTTATCTTTAAAATGAATCAGTACAGAATAATTACTGCATTTACAACCTCGGGAGAATTTCATATTGACATGTTATCTCAATATACCATTGGATGCTGTACTTGCAACGATCAATTTATTTTATTCCAAACTAGCTACACTGCAAAAATAATTCTTAATTTCTACTTTTTTTAATTAATCATTTAAAAGGTTTATAGTAGTTCAGTTTTTTTTAAAATCTAATCCCTTTATCTTTATTACTTATGTTTACTTCCTGTTTATCACTAACAAATACGATAATTAAAATTAAAATTTTAAATTAATACTGTAACGAATTTTCTAGTCAAAGTATTTATTTATGTAATAATTTATTTAACACTATGTTATAATCTCTTCAATAAAATACTCTAAATTCACCAACATGTTTATTGAGAACAAGGTCCAGTGTCAACTGCTCACATCTTAAATTTGTCCTCCTTCTATTTTTTTACATTTTCCCTCCAACATCTGTCAATCCAATCATATTTAAAAATGGTCCAACGGCTGAAAGCTCTCAACCAATAGTTTTTAAATAATTTCCGTTATTCTTTTTTAACGAACTTCCAACCGTCGTTCCCGTTGTTTAAAGATCTTAATACTATTATAAACATTTTTTTTTTTGCGATACTGGTGCATAAACATGGCCATGGCTTTAAACAAGATATTAATTTCTAACGTTTCCTATCAACTATTTATATAACGCTTAAACACTAACTTAGAACTGCTATTTATATCACAACAATTCACTTATTTATTTAACAACTTATTTATATTACTTGTGTCTATCGGTTATCGTTTTGATTCACGCACTGATGTTTTATCATAACTACTGTCTCTCGGTCCAAAGATGATCACTTTATATACACATTTCGAACTTTCTAGATGATTCGAAAAGGAAATCCTGATGGTTCTCGAATGATGAATAATAATTAGAAAGTCCTCGATGATTCCAGAATTGAACTTGTTACTTGTCGCTAGAGAATGATTTACATCTTGTAAGTTGATAACAATAAAAGTACCGTGTGCTGTGTCGACGCCGTAAGCATGTTAGCGATAAGAAGTACATGCAGACAAGTTGTTATCGCACACTCGTACAGTTCCTGGTCGCTACAATACCTTTGTTCGAACGTTCCCTATAATATGTTTAGAGAATTCTTTACCAAGTTTAAAGGTGACGGTTTTGGTTTTTTGGCCTGTGTGAATAATGTAAGAACATTTGTCACCTTCTTGATTGAATTCAAGTATGAGATCCGTGTTTGAGAACGCTCTTATTATATCTCCTTCCGGTCCATCATCTGCAAAAATAAGTAGATAAGCACAAAACTTTCATATTATGACGTGTTCGGTCACAGAAAACACAATTAACAAAACAAAAATAACGAATTTATTTAACAACTAAAATTAATTTGACTACACTACAGTTATGAACAAGTCCGCACAATTTATTTCACTAAAAGTCTCTTTCAATCGCCGTTACCGTAGCCTCTATGAACTCTATCGCCACTATGGTTCGCCTGTATCGCCTATCGATCGCTTCGCTTCCAAACATCAGCTGTTCACTGTTAACTGTCAACTGACTCGGTGCTCGGTGTGTGCGTGTTGCCTCTTTATATAGTCTTTTCAGCTTCTTTCTAGTGGAATCTACAGCCTTCTCGTAATCTAATTGTTTTCCCATTGATCTTTGCTGGAGTTTTCTAGATGTTTCATGAAAGCCGGGAATATTCCTTAACTATTCAGGGAAGATGTTCATTAATTAGGCCCACACCAACTCAATTGGCAAGTACTCGTGACAATATCATTGGTATATTTTTAGTTAGTGTCATACAAGTAAATGTTTGAATTTCCGAGTTTTGTAGACATTTATTGTTATACTGGATTTCTTTGAATGAGAATAAGTTACTCACATGCAATACTTTTTTTTTACTTAATATGAACATATACTGGGAACACTATTTTGCGGATTTGAATTAAAATAAGAAAATGGGCGTAATACGAAATTAATTATTTTTAAATTATTTTCGCTTTACGTAACAGAATTAATTAGTAAATTATTATTATTAATTATGTGGATTAGGTTATGGTGTGTAAATGACCCCCTCCTCTTCTCCTTCTCCTCAAACCGATGTTATCTTCTACACCTACATATTTAAATTCCAGAGAAAAAACCGTTTTTCTAAAAAACGCCCGTTTCGTGGAAGGACGGATGGGAGAAACCTTTACACACCATAACCTGAACCATATAATTAATAATAAGAATTTTCTAATATCAATATTTGTTGATTAGTCTAATAAAAATATAATACAATCCTAAAGTTGCAATTTCATTGACAAAAAAATTGATTGTGAACTAGGATACAGAATTTTAGGTATCAGTAGGGGCGGCAAATGTGTATATCCGCCACTGTATGAGCGTCAATAATATTCACTACCCGTTCGGATGTCAGAGGTATTTCAAAATTTCAGCTGCTTTAATCTTGGGGTGCCCGGATACATAACTCAATTTGTTATAACTTTATCATAGTTTATTTTTGGTTATTTTTTTTCTACTTTTTCATAAAGATGACATAAATCAATACCTAGATAACTTTCGTTCGTCTTCATAATACCTACGTAAGATTGATGAGTTTAAATAAGACATTTTTTTTCAGATCGTTATCTGTGAACGTATGTTCGTAATCTTCTAATATAAAAAATTCTCGTGTCACGGTGTTTGTAATTAAACTTCTCCGAAATGGCTCGACCGATTTTCCTGAAATTTTGTGTGCATAACGGATAGGTCTGCGAATCGGCCAACATTTATTTTTTATCCCCCTAAATGTTAAGGGTGGTCCGCCTCTAAATTGTTTTTTTAATTTTTTTAGACAAAATTTTTTGTTTTTCTTTTTTATGATTTGGCATTAAAAAATACATATAACCCTTAATTTTCATCCTTCTACCACCAACCCCCATTTTTTAATAGCGATATTAGTACTGTAATAATCTTCAACACTCAAGGCCGGTTTACTTTGGTAGAGTAACTCGGCCGAGTAAACTGGGCCCAGTAACTTAGGCCAGTTATTCGACTTGCCTTCAATTTTTTAGTGATGTTTACATTGGTAAAGTAACTCGACTAGAAGCTGGCTTCAGTACTTGGTCTGGCATTCGTATATTAAGTGGGATTCCTTACCTATTTTGCGAATTTTCATTAAAACGCTACGATATTATATTAGTTATTAGAAGAATGTCAGGGCCGAATCACCGTATGCGATGTATTCTTAAAAAAAGGTGCTTGCCAAGAGTTTATAATGTCTTACTGGTTGAAGTTGATAGTATGATAGAAGAAGAAAAAAACAGAAGAAAAAGGTTGTGGGTGCGTGATTGGATACGGACACTTCTTCTAAAGGAACTTGCAGTCGAGGACGTCAAGGAATATACAATGTGTTTACGAATGTCCCCAGAAAAATTTGAAGCTCTTTTAGACATGGTTAATCCCAAAATTCAGAGACACAACAGTCAAATGAGAGATGCAATACCGGCACGATTGAAACTGGAAGTGACATTACATTTTATGGCTACACAAAATAGGTAAATATTACAAAATGTTTTGACACCGTGTCCAGTCTTCTCGCTACTCGACCAGATTCTGACTACTAAATCAATCTATCTGAAATCTGCGCGTTTATACTGGGTGAGTAAATAGGCCAGTAGGTGGGAAATAGGGCGAGTGGGCGAGCAACTATACTGTCCGCTCTACCACTCGACTCGCCACTGTACTTGACTGCTCACTCGACCAGCTGTTTACATTAGTCGAGTAAATATGCTTTTTCCTATTTGCCTCTTTACTTGACCGTTTACTTGACTAATGTAAACCGGCCTTCAGTGGTCGATATAACTGATCAATTATTATCAATCGATTAGTCATCCCCGCCAGGCGTCTACTGATTGATGTCACTACTCACCCAGCAAACAGCACGGAGTGGGGATAAGAATGAAGCAGATTTTTTTAGAATGTTACAGGGAGTTCAAATATGTTCTAAGAAGTAAAAGAATGTTTTATTATAACATTTCGGAATCATTTGGCAATGTTCAAGAATGCTCCAGAATCTTGAAGATCATTCAAGAATGTTTCAGAATGTTAAAAAAAGTTAGACAATGTTTTTAATCATTATGGGATGTTCTGGATAGTCCTAAATTCGTGAATATTCTAGAATGTTGCATCAAACGTGTAAGTAATATATTTTTACTCGAGCAACGCCGGGTATTGCTGCTAGTGTAATTATAATTTAAAACTCAATTAAACCCATGACGCTTGAGATTTTAGAAAACATCAATCAATTTGGGCGCCAAACATTACACTGTTATTTTCTTTCATTCCTTTGGGATCGAGTCGACAAATTTTCCTATAACTATACCTATCATCTATCTATTCCATAATAGTGTATGTAATTAGCTGACCCTAAAACTGATACAAATTCGAAACCAATTAAAGGTTATATTTTTTTTAATTATTGAAAATTAATATAACTAATTTTAAATTATTTTACAATTGTTATTTTAGAAAATAAAAGCTTTCACATATTATATTATATAAGAATTTTAAATATCTAATCCCTAATACACTTTAAACTACAATCATTTAGTACCTATCCTAATTTAGATCATTTTATTTAAAGAATTATTTGTTATTGGTTATATGTACATACATCAAAATTATTTCCCCTTTGTCTTTCATATACTATGAATTAGTTAAGTCACCGAAACTAATGAAGTGATAGTTTTACAGTGTCTGAAAAACTTGCCAATTTTGTATTATTTTTAATACGTTTTAAAGTTCATATTATTGAAAGTGCATTTTGCCAGAATTTTTTACTTTTAAAAGTTTCTACTATCTCTTATACTCTGCAACTTTGGCACTATTGTACATACATACCTTTTAGTACTCGACTTTGCCTTTCTGAAACGTGGGCTTGTATTTGTTTTTTTCGTGATTATTTTTTACTTGTAACTAAAATTTTACTTTGCTTCCCACATTAAGATTCTTAAAAGTGTGAGTTTTGTCAACACTATATTTTGTTAAATAACTACACAGTATGATTTTAAGAAAAGGGTAAACATTAACATACCACCTAAAGATATCAATAGCTTAGCTATATTTTCAGTTATAGTCAATTAGTACTTTCCTTCAAAAAGCATTTTCTTCGTATTTATTTTTAAACAATAAGTACATAAATTTGCATATAAAACAGCTATATCGAGTTGTTTCTATGCTTCAAAAATATTTCTTATCGTTCTTAAATGGCGAGGTTGACGATAAGCCTATCCCTGAATAATAAAACTCAGAAATCACAAACTTCTAATTTAAAAATTATTAATTTCCACTTCCCTTAAGCACAACTAGGGTGCTGCTGGAAATAAGTTTAGTAACTTCCAAATAAAATAAACATTTTTAAACTAGCTTAATATATTTTATTCTGTTACTGCAATAATGTTGTTTACCTATCCAATATCGGGTCTTTTTATTTCCTTTTGTCCTTTATTAATGAAATACGAAATTCAAGTGTATAAAATATTTTTTTTTTATTTCAGTTAAAATTAAATCGGTTTATAGGTATCCTGGTATAAAACTAATATCAGTAAATAATAATAATGAACAGTAATTTATTTACACAGTGTCAGTTATCTATAAATATACTATGTATCTAAAAAGTATATAATTACCTACTGTCGTTCTTATCGAAGTTTAGATTATCAATGTTTTTTTCTGATATCTGTACATAAAATTTGTTAAAACTTACATTTATACTATTTTGTCAAAATACTTTAAATTATTTTAATAATATTTTACATTTTTCATTAAATGTTGTATATGTGGATACTTTCTTAAACCGAAAATAAATATAGTCCTAGTTAAGAGTTCTAAAATAATGGGACCCACTTTCTGGAAATATGCGGGATTCGCAAAAGGCTAAAGTGCTTGGGCATTTATTTAGCAATGGACTAATACTTTACACCCTGAGGTCAGAACTTATAAAAGTCTCAAATATTTCTAGTATCCTTAACATTTATAAAAATGTGAGGGAAAGATAAATTTACTGGTACAAATCCAAATGCAAAGTATCCTTGGGTTAACAATAACTGATGCTGGTTGGAAACAACTCATCTAAAATTATTAAAAAAAATCTTTTTAATAAGGTGATTTGTTCTTTTTAACAGTTCCTTTTTTTTAAGTAAGATTATATTACGAGGAATTGGTATTAAAAATAATGAAAAGCTTTAAAACTGTATTTGAATATTTTCGGCCAGGTTTTTGTTTGTGAAAACTCTGATGAAATCAAAATTAACGTATTTAAAATTTAAATTTAACTAATTTGATTTAATAAAAAAAAATATTTTTTATTTACATTGTCTCAATTGCCTTTCTAGTTCTTGAACTTTAAACCGACACCTATATTTCTTTTTTTGCGGATAAATTACTTAACTTTTACTCGTTTCTAATAAGAAATATTGCACGTTTCTCATTTTGTAATAAATAATACTTTCTGGTTTTAAAGATAATAATAAGTATAAAATAAAAATATGACTTAGCGTTCCATAATACAAAATCGAGGAACACTGAAAGCTGGGCATCATCTGATTAGATATGGGTAAATTATAGTAGGTGTGGCGAATAAACAAAATATGATAGACATACATTCGTTAGTGTGAATATCACATTGCGAAAACCCCCCATAATGTTAACAGCATATTAATTTAGCTAGACCACCGTAAATATTAAATAAATATCCGATTATAAAAGCCAATGTTTATTGACCTTAAAAACATGTTACCTTTAATAAAACTTAATTAATTAGTTTAAAGGCAGGTAAAATTTAATTTAAATTAGAGACTAAAAAAATAATTCTAATCAGCCTTTAGGTCGACCCAATTCTTAGTCGATGAAATACTATACTTTTTACACACTATGTAGTAGCTTTCATAAATTTGTTTGATAAAACACCATTTTAGAGTATTGTTTCACTTTACAGACATCATCAGAAGAAATACGAAATAACATGAAGTGGTATAGTATTTTAAATCGTAGATGTTTAAAATTATTCCAAACTTATTTTTAATTACAAATGCGCCATCTGTTGTGTGCAAGCACCAAGTAATAAGTTTTATTAATCAATAGAATACTTTAAAATATTTTTCAGATAAAAAAGCGCATTTTTTTTATATAAAAACCATCACTGAAACTCGTACGATAAAACTTTCTGTATTTACTAGGGACATACTTAAAAATTTTCCTTATACTAAATTTTTTTAATAAAAAAAAAAGTAAGTGGTACATATATACATGTGGCTGGAATTATATGAATTATATAATATATACCAAACAGAGAAAAAAAGTCAAAAGTACCTCATGTTTTGTATATGCATATGTATATACAACTCTTAATGTACACGTTAAAAAATTAATTTAACAGACTTTAAAAACATTTCTTTAAAATTTACATACAATTGGTTTAATTTTTTGAATTTGTTGAACTTGTAATTTTTGTATAGAGTCTTCTTCCCCACCATGATTCCAGATCAAATGGTTTAAAGTCCTGAAGCTGTGTACAAGGACTTTCTTCAAAATACATTACCACTTGGGGTTCTAAAAAGAAATATTAATAATGCACTTTGATAGGCTTATTTTTTTTATAAATTCATCTTTAACATTTTTAATATTTATGTTATTACCTACTTTTTGTACTATCTCTATTATTTTGTTGATTCTTTAATTCTGAAGTTACTAAATTCCAAGCTAAAATACCAAAATGCATTTTAAAATACTATAACTTCAAACAGTAAATACTTACATTCATTTATATATGTGATAAGTTCCTCATGATGAGGTGATATACTGTCTCTACATTTCCTATTATTTGCACATTTTTTGGATTGAAATACTGGTTTCGGGCCACTAAAATAAATATCTCATTAAGATAATTACATAAACCCAAACTGCAGAATATATTACTTTATTATTTCGTTCTCATTTGAGTCTAGAACTTTATTTCTATGTTGGTTGTGTAAATTATCTAAGTTTTGTGAAATACCTAAAATTTTAATGTTTATTACAATTGGTCTTAATTTCTACTAAATTTACAAACGTACCTCTTCTTGTAGACTTTGCAACAATTTTACTAGGCCCTTTAATATTGTACATTACTGTGCGTGTAGATAAATGGAGTGAAAATATAAAAAATTTGGTTTAAAGAATATTTAGAAATTTTGAGGTTAATTTACTTTTGTCTTCATATATTTTCTATGAAACATTAAATTTTTCTGGAAATATGAATCCTAAACTTAGTAAAAATTAAGATGATATTCATTATGTTATTATTTTATTTTTTACATTTAATTTTTAGGTAGCTCAAATTATTGATTACAATTAATTGATGAGATTGTACAAATTAATGTTAATTAAAAAAATATGGTACGATATGTTGTTATAGAGACACTGTCATGTGTCAATGTCATTATCTATGGTTGATAACTTTTATAGGTTAACGTTAATTGAGGTTAATTTTCAAATGTAAACATAGTCATTCCAACATTTACTTAATTTTATTAAAAAATTAAATAAGTTGTAATATTGAATAATTGTGATGAAATGTCGGCTGCTTTAGTTCGGAAAAGTTTAGAAATTGTCGATCCGGAACTTAAAATTTGTAAAGGTGATTAATTTGATTAGTTTTTTAAAACAATTTAAAGTACCTACGTACTTTTCAGGAAAAAAGAAAAAGAAAGAAGTTGAAGTTCCACAAAACTTTAAAGTAATAAGAAAAATAAGCCAAAGCAAGAACAAAGGTAATTTCCATATATTTATCTAATCATTTGAAAATTTAATAGTAATGTACGATTTTAGTATCACAGGTCAATGTTCTTCAACAATATAGAAAATTAACTGTTGCTGAAGCTAGAAAGTCAAAGAAAACCGAAGACCAAATTCTCAAAGAAAATTTAAGAAAACTTGAAACTATTAGAGAATCTTGTAAACTTAATTTGGATAAAAATATTGTTGACAAGGTATTTCTGTTATCACAATTTTGATTTTCTTTTATTAAAGTGTCTACTTGCAATTTAAGATAATTGCGAGAGCTGTAACAAGGCGTCCAGTTAAAATAAAGAAGAAATCAAAGAAGGAAAAGAAAACTGCCTTCACAGAGGAAGACTTTGCTAAATTTGAAGAAGAATATATAGAAAGTTGATGTGATGCAATCTGTTACAATGATCCATGACCGAAATATAGGAACAGCAGGTCTCATTCTGAGTTTAACAGGTTTATTTTATTTATTTTTTCATTTAATACTTAAGCCAGTTTTACCATTACCTGATGAACATTTCTTAGAAAATGATATTCCATTTGTTATTTTGTTAGCATGTGCCATAAGTGGCACGATTTTTATTGGAACATTATCAATTTTTACACTTTATGTCATGTATAAAAAGAAATGATGGATATTATAACTGTTCACTAGGTGTATTGAAAAAAAATATATACATCTACAATCATTTAAATCATTCTAATTAATTTATTAAGTAAAGGAAACAACTACAAGAATCACAAGAACTTTCATAATAAGAAAACCATTAAGAACTGTTTATGTTGCCATTTATACATAAAAATAACGGAATATCTGTTAGTATGGGTTCCTCCGAAGTCCTGCACCCCACCATGACCTGAAATACAAATGAAATAACAAATAATAATTAGAACAGCATTTAATATTTGACTAGTTTACATTTGTCGGTAGTGTACAGCCCTTTCTGATGTAACAAAAGCTCTTCCTCGAGATCCTCTCGCGACTCTAGTTGTTGACAAAAGTTCTCTGCTGATTTTGTTGTATCCCGTTGGTCCGGTGGGTTGGGCCCCACATGTTTCTAAAGCGACGAAATCATCCACATGCAACGAAGGAGGTCGTGAAGTATTAGGGGGTCTTGATCGGAACAAATCTGCTCGAGCCTGAACAGTTCGAGGAAATCCGCGACGTGCCATAGGCGTTACTAATTAAGAGAAAATAAATATACGTTTTAGTCGTACAATATACAATTTTCTTTTTAAATTATTTTAGCAAGGATTTATAAAAAGATCGGTACAATTTTTATTAAACAATTATTTACCAAAGGGTTTTTTCATTTTTTCCTGTTCGTTGACTCCCTTTGGTTTATTTCCGTCTACTTCGACATTATTAGATGGGCAAATTCTACACAGCTTTTCTACTTCTCTTATCAAATTCACTTCTTGTGAAAAGTTTTGTTTGCAAAATTCTGTTAAATCAAGCGTTACATTTTCTGCTTCAGTTTCTCCTTCATCAGCAGGAGATGATAACCAGTAAGCACTGGTTAATCTTTCGTCGCCAATATCAGTTAATGTAAAAACAGGTCTGCGAGAAAATTGAACTAACAATGTTTCCGGCTGTGGTAGAACAGGTTCCGAAACGGGATCTTTTGCATCAGTATCTGCATTTGAATTTAATAAATTTATTATGCCCGATACACCTTCCAATAAACTATCAAATGTCTTGTCCTCTTGAACTAATTTCTGTAAAAACATTTTTTTAATTAATAGTAAGTATACAAAAGAAAACAAATACAGTAGAACCTTGATAACTTAAACCTCGATAACGTAAAAACCTCTATAAATTCATAAAATTTTGTGTTCCCTTCCCCTCGGAGTCCAAAACCTCTTTTACTTAAAATTTGAACCCTCTATAACTTAAACGAATAATTTGGGCATCGCACCTCAGTAAGTAATAAAATTGATGTAGAAAGTGTGAATTGTTTGAAACAAAAAAAAATTATAACCGACTTTTTTAAGTAGAATAAAATAAACTTGAATAAACGTACCTTTAACTCTAAAATACAGTATGTATGTACATAATAACATTTCGAAGTTTCATTTACATTGAACCTAGCTCGTCTATCTGTATAATTCCTAAACAACGCTCATAAACGGACCTCTGTAAGTAAAAATATAAACCAATAGAAACTCCTTAACTTAAACCCTTAGTAAGTAAAAACCTCAATAACTCAAATTTTTCAACGTTTCCCTTGGTCTTTATCTTATCGAGGTTCTACTGTAATTAACAACTTACCTTCAAAAGTTCTTCTAATGTATAAAGTGGATGACATTCATTTTCGTAGCTTGGTTTCTCTCCCCTCCATCCAACCAATGACTTTACTTCTTCAATCGTCATCTTCATAGTTCTGGGTTTGAAAACCAAATTTTCTTCCTCATCCTCTTCAATCGTGGCGCATACTCGTAAAAATTCAACTAATGTGTTCAACGTAGATAAGCACTCACCATTGTCCTTTGAAAAATTCTTGGCAAGTTTATTTAGTGCATTCAAGAAAACTTCATTCTTTTTTCTTAACATGTCTCTCAAATGAAAAAAGCCGTAATCGTGTTCTGTTAAGAGTAAAAATGTTCTCACAATTGGCAAAAATGTCACGAAAGAATTATCGCTCATAAGATGTTCAACAATGGTGGAAATGAATAGTAGTAAATTGTCTCTTGTTGGAAGAGAATTTGCTAAATACACGTCCGATAAGGCAGCGTTCTTCCCTTCTGCTGAATACTGTAACAAAGTGATTTCAGTATCACAACAACTCTGTATGATACTTAAAATACATTCTTGAGCTTGGACGTGTGAAGTCGATAAGTCGCTTACTTTTAAGACACGCGCAAAAGCTTGAGGAATCTGTAAGTATTTTTCATCCCCTTTCATTACATTGGAATTATTGGGATTGATTAATTGTAATACTGCACATTTTAAGGTACCATGAGTCACTAGGCAAGCTAAGAAGTTCAGTATTCTTGCGGCATGGCTATTACAAATCTCCATTTTATCTTCTTTTTGTACCAATTCGCTATAGACCGAGTCCAAAATTCCTCTAGCAATCATTATTGCAGAATTTGCTGCCAGGTCTGATAGTTGTACGCAAACCCTTCTTAACAGGTTCAGAAGGGGTTGATGCAAAGATGTACACATTTTGTTGATCATTTCTTGAATGCTGTTGGTATGAGTATGCAGATGTGCTGACCATAATTTCCTTAAATTAATTAACCATGAAATTTCATCGCTTTGTAGGGGTTCTCGAGTTTGTACTGGAAACGGCAAAGGTAATAGTTCCGAAAACACAAGTAAACCAGAAATAAAAGTGTAAGGGGCGATAGTTGCAAACTTTATCACTTCCCCACACATCAAAGTCCACAAAGTCTTATTCAAAGAATCTTTTTCACTTACTTCTTCTGATAAAGGTTGCGTATAAACTAATAAAGTTTCTATAATAACTTCGCAAGTTTTTCTAGCTTTTGAAAAAATAGGAGACGATGGTGAGAAAGATTGTAATAAATTAAATGTTTGGAGCAGCGCAGGTACTGATGTGAGATCTTTAAAATTTGTATTGCGACACTGAATTACGTATGAAAGCATTTGTTTGAGGAGTTCCACTGAAGGAGCTATCACATTCACAATGTTGATGCATTGGTTTGAAACGAAAGTGGATGTGTGTAAATAAGGTTGTTCGTAATAATCACAAAGTTTTTGTAAAATTTTTGTTAAAACTGCAACTCCGTCCAAGGAAAAGAATTGCAAAATTACGTGCTTGTATTTAAGTTCGGTAAAATTATTTAGAGGATTATCACTGTTGTTATTATTGTGTTTTGATATGCCTAAATAATGAAGAATGTGTAAACAAGTTATTAATTGTCCGGGATAACTTGTTACTGTGTCTATATGTTTGTTTATAATATCCACAAAATTACTTATGTTATCGTAACTCAAAACATTAATATTTTCGAATGGTTTAACGAAAGGAGCGAACTCGTTTATTTTAGCACACGCTGAAGGCTCAAAAAAGTCCTGTTGTGCAATAATCTGTAGAAACTGTTTGGAATACTTCTCCAGTAGCTGAACGTTGGGGACGTACATAATTGTCATCGCGATTAAGTCAATAATGTATCCTATACCGGGCGATTTTTTCAGCTTACTTAGATGCGCTTCTGACTTTTCCTTTACGTGAATTACGTCCAAAAATTGTAATAAACATCGCAAGTTATCGTTAATGCCTAAGACTTGGGGACATGCGAATTTTCCTAAGCTTGAGAAAGTCAAACAGAAAAGTGCATGTAAATTATCTAATATTTCAGATGCGTCGCAATCAAATCTGTACTTTTCACCAATGTCCAATAAGCACTCAATGTGATAAAGAGCCTGGATTTTATAAGCTAGTTTTAGACCCAAGGTATGAGATTTTAAAACCATGGCATCTGATATTGTGAACTGAATATCTTCGTCGTTTTGTAAAAGACACTGTAATAATACGTTTACAGTTTGACAATTAGAAGATAAATATTCAAGCCCTTCGGCACATGACGCAAGTTCTGATAAGATTTTATAAATTGGTGTCGTTATAGAAGACAGGTTCATCGTACTAGGATGAGTTAAAAGCAAAACAATACTTTCAAGAAACCTATGCATTTTGAAGAAATCTGTTAAAATGTTTTTAGTGTCCCAGCGATTTATTTCAAACTGGGCTGCAACTGGAAGAAATCTCTTTGGTTGAGATAAGACAAAAGGACTTAACTGACAATACTCTAGGGTTTGATTGAGGGCTTTAATAATAAATTCAGTATGCTGAGATTCGCCAGTTTCGTTCTTCACTTTATCCACTGTGTCATAAAGTTTGGAAAGAACTTCAAATAAGTTAAGTTTCCTTAAGATAGATGTCAAGGCGAATTTTAATCGAACTGAAGGATTACTTTGTATTATTTCTATTAAAGTGGTATACCCATTTCTCTTAAACTCCTTTGGACAGTGATAACTTCCAAAACCGTTTTCTTTGGGCTTATCTTCTTGATTCTTTTGTATTATAAACTGTTCAATAGTAGATTTATGTAGCAAGTACGAATTTAGTGCTCTTAAAATCATGAGTTTAATTGATAAAGCCATAAACTCTTCATGATATAAGTTCAGCAGGATTTTGTCAATGTAAAATTTTCGATTCCAAAGCAAATGAATAAATTCCTTACTGTTACTACACCATTCCGCTAGACGAACGCCACATTTCAGGTGTCTAATTTTATAAGCTGGTTGATTTTGAGCATTTGCCATATTGAAATTTAACGCAATCTCTAACCAATCCATTAATGTGTCGATTATTAGCTGAACTTGGGTGACAATTTCTACATCTGAGGCAGAAAATTCATCTTTCTTTTCAAGAACTTGGTTGTAAATTTTCGTTATACAAACAAAATGGTCTAAACTTCCCATTGTGGATATAACCTTTTCTCCCAGATGAATAAATTCCTCTTTAATTTCGCTATTTAAA
Source organism: Agrilus mali (assembly GCA_029378335.1). NCBI lineage: Eukaryota > Metazoa > Arthropoda > Insecta > Coleoptera > Buprestidae > Agrilus > Agrilus mali. Next base: position 7,683,778 of record CM055656.1, on the reverse strand, counting down.
TTTTCAAATTCATTTAAAGTATATTTTGTTATACTGGATTTGAAAAAGTCGTCCATTATTGCAATGGTTACTTTCAAATTTTCTTCGATATTCATAGACTTTTCATGTATTTGGAATGGTTTAGACTTTTCATATTTTTGCAACTCTGTAGTGCCTGGGATAAACAGTTTTATCAAATCATCGTTGTTTGTATATGAAGTGTAATCATAATCCATATCTTGAAAATGTTCGGAATCATCCAAAATATCTTCGTCGCTCAAAATAGGTTCAAATTCTTCCTCTTCTATTTGTGGAGGTTCTTCTTTTGGAGGAGATTTGGCTTCTTTAGGTGATTTGGCGATCATCTCTGCTTTTTCCTCTTTGTCTTGTTCTCTTATTTCATTTTCTTGGAATGGTTCTTGTTCCTTTTGTATAATTTCTTTTTGTTCATTTTGAGGAGTATGAGGTCTTTTAGGAGAATTCATTATTGGCGGCGGCGTTCTAGGCCTCTTTCTACTTTCTTCTCTTTCTTCACGTCCATAATTGCGATTTCTATAACTGTCAGAATGTTTATAAGACCGATCTCTGTCTCGGTCCCTATCTCTGTCCCGGTCTCTGTCACGATCCCTATCCCGATCCCAATCTTTGTCCGATCGATCTCGGTCTCGATAATCGATATTCTGGGGCCGTTCATGATCCCAATCCCTTTCGCGATCGCGATCCCGGTCCCTACTCGTTTCACGATAATCACGAGGTGTACGATCGCTGCTACGTGAACGCGAAAAGTGCCTACTGTCCCGATCGCGGTCTCTTCTATCGTTATCCATACGCGAGATATCCCTTTCGTGATTGTCGCTTTTCTAAAAAAATAAAATATTTTTTGATAAAAAATAAACACCATGTAATTAATGGAAATAGCGGATTAGTAGATGATACTTCAATTAAGAATAAGTTACCCCGTATCTATCCCTGTCCAGATCTCGCCCTCTTTCGCGGTCCCTGTCTCTTTCTCTGTCCCGGTCTCTATCTCTGTCTCTATCTCTATCCCGTTCGCGTTCCGGTGATCTTCCCCTGCTTTTATTGTCCCAGTCCTGTTCAGGTGTGTGATGGTAGTTTCTTGGATCTTTTGGGACCTCATAATATTCAGAATATTCCTGCTGAAACTGGTCTGATTGGGCATATGTTTGTGGATAGGGAGCTGCAGCAGGTGGTGCATATTCAATGGGAACAGGCTGAATTACTTCTGGAGGCCATTCACTTTCTATGGAAGCATTGGGTACCATTTGAGATACTTCTGATATTGGATTAGTTTGGGGTGGCATACTTGGAGTTACAACTGGTGGAATTAGTTGTTCTGCGATATTTGCTGTGAGTATGCCATAAACTGCTAAGGTTATTGTGGTGTACCAACCTATGATTAAAATAAATATTGAAGACTAACATAAAAAACAGCACTAATGTAAACACCTCTTAAAACTAAACCATCTGTAGGAATTTTTCTGACAGTATCATTAGGAACACATTCCATATTAATGCAACCATTTTGATTATATTCAAAGCCTCCCAAGCTCTCGAAAGTACTCGCTCCAGTTTTACCCAAATCGTTTACAAAAAATTCAATGGAAAATTGACTGGGGTTAGTAGCACCCAAACGAACGCCTCCTGGGAAATCTGCTTGAACTCGGGCTCCTAAAGGAATTATTCTTACTTCGGTAACATAAACAGGTTTCGGAAATTGAACTAAATCCAAATTAAGCTCCTAAAGCAAAGTACAAATTTCAAATTTTCAGATAAAACATAGAAATTTTGAAAACTCACTTCACTGTTGTCATGAGCAAAGGTATCGAAAAACAATAATTCTACAGTTTCCGACATTTTTACTTCTCTCATATAGAAGAACTTATAAATTCACACATTACTCTTGTAAATATAAAGATATTATTGTGGTAATTTAACAAATGTTTGAATTGTTTTTTATAAATTGCACATAACCTCATTTCCGCCTTATTTATCATTTGCTTGTGTGGTTCTATAGAAGCAACCCGTTACTCTCTGCAGCAATTTCCTTTTAGAAATAAAATTCATTTAATATTTATGTAATATTGATCACAATTGGTATTACGTGTGTAATTACTTGCATTTAGAGACAATTTATAGAAAAATAGAGAAAGAAACGATTTAAATTTCCTTAATTAGTCTATCTAACATTATTTTCTTTACGTCTTTAGTATTTCTAGATACTACAATATGACTACAATGACCAAAACACTAACCACACAAATTTTTTTAAATTAACCTTGTAACTTTTAGAAGCAATAATTTCTGTCTGTAGCTGAAAAAGTACATAAAGACAATTTTTGGCTCCATGCAATTAATAAAGGCATCGATAAGCCTGTTCTAAAAATAATTATATAAAACAACTTTCCATATCAATTCAATAATGAATTCGGGTACCATCGTTGTAGGTGATAAAAACCGATACTTTTCGATTTAAACAAATTGGTAAATATTTACAAATTTTTAGGAGGTGGCAGTGGATTTATCGGTTCATATTTGAGTAAACTTTTAAATGCTAAAGGTTATGACGTACATATTATTTCTCGTATGCCTGGCATACAGAGTATGACTTGGACAGATCTTAAAGAAAAAGGGTTGCCAGAAGGTACGGTGGCTGTAGTAAATTTAGCAGGGCAAAATGTCCTTGATCCAAGCAGAAGATGGACCACTGGTTTTAAACAGAATGTATGGAATTCTAGAGTTAACACAACAAGTGCCTTAGCAACCGCAATTAATAAAGCAGAAAACCCCCCTTCTGCTTTTGTAACAATGTCTGGAGTTGGTATATATAAACCTTGTAATGTTACAGTCTATAAAGAATCCACTAAAACGTCTGAATTTGACTTTCTATCAAAGTTATGCCATACATGGGAAAAAAGTGCAGTTTTACCATCAGAGAAAAATTGCCGTGTTGTAAACCTTCGTAGTGGCGTGGTATTGGGTAGAGAAGGTGGAATGATAAAACAGTTATATTGGCCATTTTATCTTGGTTTGGGAGGGCCTATAGGAAATGGAAAACAATATTTACCTTGGATTCATGTTATTGATCTGTGTAGATTAATATTGTTTAGTATACAAAAAAGTGATGTTATTGGGCCAATGAATGCAGTAGCTCCAGATTTAGTTACCAATGCCAAATTCACTTCAGTAAGTCAGAGATTCCAAGTATTTACAATTTTCTATTCTTGATTAATTATTATTTATCCTTGTTTTTTAATGGAATGCTCCAGAAACTTAAACAAATACTCTGTTAGACGTTAGAAAAGTCCTCAACCTAAATTACTCCACTTTTTAAAATGATAAAACATTTGTAGAAAACTGACATAGTATTTTTAATTATTGTGTTATAAAAAACGTATAACCACATAGGTTTACTTTATTAACACTGATATACCACTTAACATGCCAAATATAGCTATCTCATTGTAATTTTGACGCCCTAATGTGAGTATTCCAAAAAAAATTGTTTCCCTCACTTTGTCTTACAATTGGTGTCTTTTCTGTTTGTATAGTGTATAATGTCTACTTTATTGGCTTTAGAAACAAATGTCAAGTTAATGTACATTTATACATGCCTCAAATTAAAAGATAATATGTAAAAAAAATATTAAGGGACTCAAAAGTGGTACACTTATTTTATTTCAATGAATATTAAAATAAAAATCATAACTTCAGTTATTTTTCTAGGTATTGGCTAGTACAATGAAAAGACCTGCTATTTTTCCTGTACCTTCTTTTGTGTTAGATTTGGTATTTAATGGAGAACGTGCAAAAATGATGACTACAGGTCAAAAAGTGATTCCAGAAAAGGCGTCTAATTTAGGTTTCACCTTTTTGTATCCTAAAATAGAAGACGCTTGCCGTATTACCATAGAAGGTAAGGAAACAGACAATCTCGAATTAGCGTGATATTATATTAATTAATTTTGTTGAATCGGAGGTGATATTATTTAGACTGAAATGTTAATTATTTAATAAAAGTTGTTTGAGATTAATTTTTCATTTCATTATTTTATACATATAAATGCAATTACAAAAGAATACTTATATTAAAATTATTATTGTGTATTTAGATTATTAATTTCATTTAATGTATATATGTACATACTTTACATTTTAAATGCCATAATAGTTTTTTCAGTTAATAAAAACAAAGTTTTATTTACTGCATAAATACCGACAACTTCCTCATCTTTAGGTATAGTTATAACTTGTTGTTGAGCGATATTTGCAACATTGGTTCCAGTTGTTCTATTTCGTAATCTTCCACTAGTAACCGTTTTATTTTGTCTGTACACGAACAAGTGCGTTGTAGAGTCACAAATTGCTGAATAACTTAAGTCAGGGGCACAAACGGAAAACTTTCTTTGTTGTTTTGACGCCTAAAATCGTAAAAATGTATTATATCAAAAATTGTACAGGACACCTGAATAATTAACAAAGCATTGTTTTATAAGTTTCTTACCTGAATATATCCAAAAGCAAAAAGTGTCCCAACATGTTTTAGTATATTTTCTTGGGTAGATGTTGGTTGCCATAAACAGGCATCAACATCATGTCTTGTGGCAAATGCAGGTGGTAAAGACTTTTCTAATGTAACAGTTAATAACACCTGATGTGAGCCAATATTGGCTTTATGTGTTATCTCATGGGAAAGTGAAACCCTTTGAAAGTAAGAAACTTGATCATTTTCAAAATCACAGTCTTCTACTTGTTGTGAATTAAAAGTTGTCCCTCCTGGGCACTGTTGAGTATTTGCCTATTGTTATTTGAAAAAATAAATTACTATTTTTTCTATTTAAATAATTTTAAATTAGACATACATAACAGGAAATTAATTACATATGCCTATAAACAATATTTTTTAAATAATTACCTCTTCATCAGTACAAAAGTGAGCCAATCGCCGATGTATATCATCAATTACACTTGGATCTAAAACATGTTCACCACTTTCATCTCCCTGTACCACTTCAGGCCACATTAAACCCCTTTCTGATTTTGTTATTGTTACTTCCAAAAACTGGTCATTTGTTGCCCAAGTTGTCAATTCAGAATCAACTGTATTGTATAATTTACCAACAATTAAATTTTTATCCCTGTATTTGAGATTTATTTCTAAAGGTTCAATAGATAATGATAGGTGATCCTTTGCAAAGTTTGTAGGTAAGCGAAATTTTAAAATAATTTCATCTTGGCTTTGGACCCATAAGTAAGTCTTCTGAAGAGTTTCTAAAGGTTTGTTTTCTGTTAGTGGTAATTCAGAGTCTAAAGTACATTCTACTTCATTATCACTGATTATATAAAAAGCTGTGGCTTCAGGTTCAAAATATGCATAATGTACTCCTCCTTTACACTTAAACTCACGTGTTGCTGTAATACCCCATGAATTTTCATTGTTTTTGGACAAGGATATCAATCTAATACATGTAAAGTGTCTATCATTTTGTGTGGATTCTTGTTCAATATTTATCAACAAGCAATGCAAGATTGGTTCTTTATTTGAAGAAAACTGAAGGGATACATCATGTACTATAAAAGGTTTATTTGGGTGTAACACTTCATCTTTGAATTCCACTTGCCAAAATACGTCATCATTTCTTGAACCTGTATTTAAAATGTACACCAAACCTGTGCCATCTGATACAACAGCTAATGTCTCTGATGCAAATAAAATGCTGATGTTGTAATCACCTTCTTTGCGATTTCGATTTTTAGGAACATTCCACACTTCAATAAGATCATTAATTGTTTGAGAAATTTCATCCACATAAGCCTTCTGGACTTGCCAGTCCTGATTGACAAAATATACACTTGATTTGTCATTAATAGTTTCACCAATCAAATGATTATGCATTCCAAATAATTTAGCATGGAGAAATGAATAAGCATCGGGAGAAAGAAGAGCCCTATCAACTGGTTTATCTAATTTTTCCTGAGTTACTTCTGCATGTTCTAGTGAAAGTTTATATCCATTAAAGTTCGGATCTAACAGGGAACGATCTGGTCTTAAATCTATAAGTTTTGTTTGTACCATGGTAGTTTAAATATCTTTTCTGATTTATTTTTATTATTTAGTCGTATTTTGTTTTCTTAAAATTTATTTTTGAAATATTAAGTTTATTTGTAGGTTAAATTAAAGTTATAGGTTAGTTTAGGTCTATGGTTTAGAGTGATTATATCTATATCTATGATCGTTAAAGCGATAGAGTAATTATAGTTAAGTAGCGTTCATTTTTGGAGAACCGTTGGTTTTATTTTATTATTAATATATTTTTATTCTTAGTAGTGTATTTCCATGCAGCAGTAAAGGAAGTTTAAGATTTGTGAGGTGAGTGCATTTTTGTTACATTTTAGATCAGTAAGTTAGGAGTCGGTACCCAACCTTGTGTCAATCATGTGCTAATACTGCTAATCCTATTAGAAATTAAGAAAAAGATAATAAATGGTAACGTATTAATATTATTTAATGCAAAAGATACTCTTAATAACAGTTAGTACGAGTACAATTTCTTATAATTTAACTTTTGTGGTTTTAATTTTTTTTATTTAAAAAAATAATTGCATATAGATACACATAAATATTTAAGGAATTACTTGCAGTTTAAAAATTTGTTTCTCTGAGAAAAAATATATGATTTATTATGTTAAACATATTGTTTTAAGAACTTGAAAGCTTCGTTGTGCAAATCAAGTTATTACTAGTGTGTTTGTTTCCCTAAATTACATATTAAATTATTTTTGTGCTTTTTCTAAAGATATTATTAACTAACTACTGGTTTTTTTTTAAAAAATGAAATTTTATTTAAAATAGTACATTTATTTATAACCATTAGGTATACGTACGTAGTAAAAACTATAAACACCATAAAAGTAATTTTTTTGCTAACTTTTGAAAATGCCGCCGCTGAATTAATTGACACTGTTTCCGAGAGATGGTGGCAACTTAGGGTTATTCAATTTTTATGTTTTTTACTTTGTTATTTATTACTTGTTGGAACGGTGGTAATGTGAAGTATGTTTTAATGTTTAGAATATTGCTCTAAGCTGTAAATTTATAATATAAATGTAAGTAATACATATTATGTTAAAATATAGGTCGCTTTTTGATATTATATTTTACTATTATCATATGTAATAATACCATCAGAAGGTAATTCAGAAACATAAACATATGTGAAAATGTTTGGTTATTTTTCTACCAACCCAAGATTTTCCTAGTCATCGTGTGTGGTAAAGGAAAATAACAAAATGAAAGAAATTGGTATGTTAAAATTCTGTTATCTGGCTATAATATTTTTATTTTTATTTTGTCTTAAGGGTGTTTCGTTTCTTTCCTTTTGTAATCACGAGACTTTTGCGACATAGTGCATTCTTTGTGGTTATTGCTACTACAGTTTCTTTATTTGTATATATTATAGCATAAAACGTTAAAGAAAATTGTGCGATAGGGGCGGAAATGTTAACATTAGAAAACTTTGAAAGGTTTATGAGTATGTATATTTACAACTTGCAGTAAGAATATTATGGTTTTTAATTTAGATTACAAAGAAGGCAATATTATTTATTATAACTGCAAGTGTTGAACAAAACTCCTCAAGTTTGTACCAATCTTTTAAAAAAAGAGGTATGAAAACCCATGAAAATTAGGCTTAGATCTTTTTAGAATATTTTCATTGCCGCAGGCTCATTATTGTCACTGTGCGACTCTTGGATTATATTAGCAAACAATTAAACAATTAATGAATGACCAGAAGGAAAAATCACTACTCTTTGTTATCATTAATAGATGGAAAAGTTGGACTTTTTTAATGTTACATACCATATTTGCCCCAAATAATTAAGTCAACGAAGAGTATAAAGTTTATTGATTATGAAATTGCAACAACGTTTCGCACTCACAAGGGAACGAGGCTTCTTTTTGATGAGCCTTACCATGAAGATAACCTGAACGCGAGTGCGAAACGTTGGTGTGCTTTTATAATCAATAAAATTTATCGATATTATCTTTAATTGGCCTAACGTTTTTAATATGCATTCTCTCTTACACATCTTTTCAATAAATACCTAAATTATCACAGGCCCTTAAAATTCATAATGAAAATTATTTTTATAAGAAAATGTAAAATTATTTCGCTGCACTGTTACATTAATATTAAAGTACGGATTGGCTGTGTTCTATTGTCGTCTTCTTTGTTATTGTTTCGTTGTTTCCTTGGGATAAAGATCGATTGAAGTTAATTAATTGTAAATCAGAATCTAATTCGTTTTCGCAATGTTGTGATCCAATTTCTGCTTCTAAGTCGGAATCGGAAACTTCAACGGTTATCGATTCTTTCAGTTTCGGTTTCCGAAGGTATGCGTCGGCGGCCGTTTCCCAAAAAGTTGTAGTTCTAGAACAATTTCAAACTTATTTATTAATAGTTTTGCCCTCTTATAAAAAAAATAAAAAAGCCATGAAACAAAGACAAGTTATAGAGTGGATCAATTTGGAAGTCTGTATGAGTAGATCTACTATACATATATAAAGTAAATTAATCGATAGAGTTTAATAAATAGAACGGGAGACTGATTAGTTCCCTCATGCCTTTTATGAGGGTTAAACGAATTTCCGTTCTGGAAAGGTTGGTAAAACAGAACCAATCTGAAATTTTTTACATTCATCATCTGACCAGACAAGGACGATAATTTTACTTGTCTCTGATGGAACTTGTAGTACGCAGAGAGGCATGAGTGAGAAAATGGTCGTTTTCTACTCTGCGAAATAAAAGTGCCGATCAAAAGGGAAAGGGGAGGAGATAATCAAGGGCACCATTAGGTGTCATAATTTCGAAAAGGAGCTGTCGTTTTTGACTCGTTCTGAGCACAGTATTTATATTATATAATCGTTTCAATCTGTGGACCCTCGTTCGGAAAGGGTAGAAAAAGTAGGAAGTATGAGGAACAACCTTGTAGAAAATAGTTTAAGTATTTTTAATTGGGGGTGTAGTTGAAAATGGCAACTGTATGTATGAGGTTACTCTCGGCTGGAGAAGCATAGTGGGTAGGGAAACCTTGTAGAACAGTAGAAAATTGTTTTTAGGCGAGGGTGGAGGAGTAAAGATGCCAGGAGTGGAGATAAAGAAGGACATAACCTCGAAAACACTTGCTTTACCAGTGTTACCTTTTCCTACCGTTACCTTATAGTCCATACAATCATATAAAAAGATATCTTCATATAAAAATACGTTTTTAGTATTTTACAAGCTTATTGCTATTCCCCTATTCCTTTTTAATCAGCGGCCAGTTATACCTACCCTGCACACAGGATTAGAATGTACACCCTGCGCCTCCACCTAATCATAAAAACAATAAGATGATATAAGTGTTTTAAATTAATGAAAGACCACCGTCATTCTACTCCCCTTTTCCCTTGTTTTCCTCAGCTACCCTTCACTTCAGGGGCCCATATATCTATATATATATATATTTTGTATAGTTATTTTGACCCATAATCTTTATTTAATTGCACCCTATTTTTCAAAGGTTTAGATATAATCTACTGTTTTGATAATAATTTAGTGTCGGTATGGTATAATAGGTATAATGTATTCCTGATTTTTATTGCTTAGCTAACCTACTTGTTTGTCCCATAATGGCACTCGGTTTCATGTCAGATCGATAAATATGAAGTATAGTGGACGGTCTATGATTTTGAACCATTACGTTCTTTTATAGTTTCCTTTATTGGATTATACATATTTAGTCTTAATGAAGCATAATTGTTAATCGTTAATTTTTATTTGGTTTAGGTATTATTACTACATATAAATATTATTTCGTTAAAACTGTGATTTATTTCTTCTATTAATAATGTGTATTAAAAATATAGCATTTCTCTTTCATGAGCAAAAGATTGTTAACTACAAGAAAATGATGTGACTGTTTTTGTTTCTTTATAAATTACTTAAACTAATATTTCACTACCTACTTGAAATATGGTCATCGTTTTTCACTCACATCGAAACTTACTCCTTCTTCGGTATGATTTCGATAGATCCAGACGGAACGGGCGTTGGAAGTCTTTTTAACACTTTTCTAACACTCTCGTTTTCGACGTCACTGTTGTTGACCATGTCAAAACTGTCGTCAACATCTTCCAGTTTCAACGCGTTCTTTAACGTGTTGTCGATTTCGTTGAGTTCGTGCGATAGTTTTTGTTTGGTCATTTCCATTATTCCAAACGTTGATTCATTAGTCGAATCGATCTTATCGAACGCCTTTTCTTTCATTGACTTCAGCTCTGACGCTAACTTTTCGCTTTCGTTCATAACATCGTCTTTTGTTTTGCTTATGTCGTCTGTTGTAGATGTTATTGAAGAAGACACTTGATCTTCTATTGATTCCATGCTATCAAGCATTTTTTTTTTGTGTGTTTCCGAGCTCTTCGTTTGTTTCGTTAATTGTTGATGACATCGCCGAGTGGAAATTGTTAGATATTTCGTGAGCTCTATCGTTGAGCTTTTCGGCTTCGGCCGTTAAAGCTTCCTCGACGTTTAAAGCCGTATTTTTAGCGTCATGTTGCATTTCGTTAGCTTTTTCGTGGAGTTCGTCCGATGTTTCTTTGACGTCTTTTTCTAGATTGTTCATAGCGTCTGCCGCTTCGGACTTCTTGATTTGTAATGTTTCACTTATTTTGTTAACGGCGTTGTGGACGGAGTCTTCGGCGCTATCAACCACCGATCCTATTTTGTCTTTTACAGTTTCAATGCCTTCTTTGGCAGAGTCTTCAACATCTGTAAAAAAATAAATAAGTACATAAATGTAATTATCTAAGAAAAGATATTGTATCTATTTATTTTAAATAATGTAAAAAAAATAATTAAATACTGCTTAAAGGTTGCTCCTATCCATCTTTTTTCAGCTACGAAAAGTCAGAATAAAATTCGTAGGAAGGAAGTTGTTGTCAGAGTCCTTGCTTATTTAAATACAGTGGGTTTTCCTCAACTATAAGTATTAAATAATTTACAAATTCGGAATTTAATTTTGTATCCCTTTATATAAAAAGTATGGGATGTTCCATTTACAATTACAACCCTTTTTGAACATCCTGTATAAACATCGACAAAAATAACTGTTGATTATTGAGTTAAAAAATGTAAATCAGGTGTCGTAATATTACATATTTGTTTTCAAAATTTTCTTATTATTATTTAAAAACGTCTAAAATAGGCCATTAATTTGGATCACTCTGTAAAATTTAGAAAGTCATTTGATATGCCTAATGAAACAATTTTTTTTTTAATTTCAGAAGTGCTGTGGTTCCTGAGTGGTGATTAGTGATGGTATGTTGGAGAGTAAAATGGAGAACCCTTTCGCCTGGAAAGGTAGGATTTCATAAAATGTTTTTATCTTTTCAGTGGATAACTGATTTCATGAGGATTAAGTATTTTTATTTATTGTATTTAATCGATTTTTAAAACTTTAATACTTCATCATTTCTTCTAATATTTGGTGGTAGCCCCTGGCATATTTAATTTTTGTATTTTTAGAAAAAGAAAAATAATTAGATAATTCACCATCTCAATCGATTAAAAAATTTACATTTTATTTTCTTATAAACTCAAAGGGCAGAGTTTAATACAAAAACATTTATAGATTACTTTCTCTTTAAAGTCATCATTATTTTTAGCACGAGTTTTAAAAGAGTTTTCATTACCTTTCACAATTAATTGTCATAGAAAGTTTTATGAATATTATTATTTACATTAAAAGTTTTACAAAGTTTCACCCTGTTATTGTAAGCATTGGCAGGAGTTTAGTATTTGGGATAACCCCCATCAGGGGGAGTGATACCTCGATGGAAAGCCTTAAGCCCATGAGTAGTGGAACATTTTTGAGAAAGTTCGGAGGCGAGGAAACCTACCGTTCAAAAGTTGTGAGTTACGCCCTTCCTCCGTAGACTTTATTTGGAATAGGGCATATTATGTAGTCCCTAATGGCAATTATAAGCTCTATGCTTTCACCTCAGCTCAATGTCACAGTGGATAGTGCCAAGCTAGCAGAGCTGTAGGTTGAAACGTTCGATTCCCAGTGCTAACTGACTATTTACCATACTTACCAATACTATACAATACATTAAAAGTCTATGGTGAAAGGGCGTAACTCACAACTTTTGAATGGTAGATTTCCTCGCTCCCAGACCCACTCCAAAATGTTCCTCTGCTCAAGAGCTTTCCATAGAGGTATCACACCCCCTGGTGGGCGTTATCTCAAATACTAAACCGGAGCCTAAGCATTTTTAAAACAATTAACAAGTACAAGAATAGAAAACTAACGTTTTTCCTTGTTAACAATATAGGTACAAAACTAATCAATCTTGGTTTTGTTTCATTTTTGTTAATAAGGTATAAATACCTTCCATACATTTGAGATAACTGTACATAATCACGGTCTAGCAAGTGATTTTTGTCTCATTTACCCTTTAGTGATAATGATAATACAGTCGGAAAACTTCGCCATTTAATAAGGCAAGTGTTATGCCATTATGTATATTCATTCTCAAATGAGCAGTAAGCATTGTACATCTTTATACATGATTTTTGATGATTTTTTTCTATACTTCCACTCAATTTTATTAAAACCATTCACCCCGATTCAGTCGATTTTGTCAGAAATTTTCTGTTACTTTCTTTCTTTCAAATAAGATTACAAGGTAAGGTCCACTTCATAAGCATTTATAAGTTACTTTTAGTATCTATGTTATAATTTGGTAAAATTTATTTATAAAGTAGTTTTCTCTCTGATCTCTAAAATTATTAAATTAATATTTTTATTTATGTGTAACATTTTCCCAATGTTTAACTTTGCGATTGTAAGCATTTTTAAAACAACTGTTAAGTCAAATAAAGAAACTAACATTTTTCCTAATTAACGATATATAAACCAAAGAAAATCGTATGGTTTTGTTTCAATTTGAATTTGAAGAACTGTAAGCAAGTGATTGACCATTTTTGCCCACTTTGGGTAATGTTAATATAGTGAGAAAACATCGCCACTTAATAATGCATGTACTGTACCTTTCTCAATATTTATTGGTGGTTGATTTTGTTGACCAACGAGTCCCTGATGTTGATACTTTTCCACGCGTCAATTGCTTACATGTATGTAGGCTACTATTTGAGAAATAATGCATATTTTAATAATAAAAGCAATATCTGACGTGAATTAACGTTCAATTATTAATAAACGCGAGTTGGTCAATATTTTTATAATTAATAAGGTTTTCGTGCAGTGGCGTAACTATACCATGTGGGGCCCGTGGAAAATTCTTTTGATGGGGCCCTATCAGTAAAAATCGTCACGTTGTACTCAGTTTAATTTTAATAAACTTCGAGATTTTCAGCGTACTTAATTACACTTTGTATGTTGTATATTTCCCACTAATGGCGAGAGGGAATGGTCTGTAGTCCCCACGCTAGCCCAATGCGTATTGGAGACTTCACATTCATCCATAGAACATAATATATCAATGCATTCATCATCTATTCGCTAGCTTTTCGGTGAAGGAACAACATCGTAAGGAAACCTGCATACATTTACAATGAAATAAAAATAACAATTTAATTTCAATAAGATATTTATTATTATTAATATATTTTTCGAGCTTTCTGTTCCGTAAAAGTATCTATAACATCATCAAAGTTTAAAGATCGGGCCATAGAATTTTCAATAGACAGAATAGCCAAGTTAGATAACCTGTCTTGTCTCATAAGAGTTTCTTAAATAGGTTTTTATCAATTTTAGTTTTGAAAATGATCGTTCAGCACTAGCTGTAGTCACAGGAATTGTAAGAAATAACATTAATGCAGTGCATACTTCAGGAAAGCTGCAGGACATAAAATAATTTTTTATTATTAATAAATCAACAAGGTCTCTAATACACGAAGATTTTTTTATTTCGTCTCTGAAAGTGGATCGAAAACTGAGAATTTCTCTGGCAAATGATTCAGATATGTATTTTTTATATATCTCAACAAATTCTAGAGCTTTTTTAATAGATCAGTGTCATTTAAAACTTTTAAAGTGGGAGGCTGCAAAACACTGAAATTTGAAACAATTTCATTCATTGGAAGGAAACGCGATTTCAGTTGGTTTATAATGCTGTCTAATACTCGACAAAGTATGTTCACTTTGAACAAACTTTCCGGATCTTGGAGACGCTCATCTTCGCAAAGCTCATCAAAATGGCGTTTTACCTTCCTCTGACGAGTTTTAGAAAGTTCAGGGGTGATGGACGATTTTACTGCTACACTATTCGCTTCCATTTTTAAATTTTCAAATTCATGTCGATACCTTTCCAATTCTTCTAGACAAATTTTCAAACGTTTTAATGCATTTGAAAGATCGGTGGCTTTAGACTGAAGTGCTTTAGAGGCTGCATCGATCGTAAGTAGGATCTTGCAATGGAAAACCAATAACATAATAAAATTGTAGTTTTCGATCTTCTTTTTGAGCGAAACAGCTTCATTTCTTTTATCTGATTTGCAATTTAACAGAAATGTTTTCGTTAGCGCTTTTTGGACTTCAACAAACCGAACTTTTAAAGCAAAAAACGGCATCATAACGTCCTGCCCATCTAGTAGGGTTTAATGTTTTTAATGTTATTAACTTGAAATTGTATTATGGTTTTTAGTTGTCTCACTTTGGATTTTAAGCAGAACTTATAAAAATATACTTTTCAAATAAAATAAAATACTCAGGTACAATGCAAAAAAATATTTTTGAGCTAGCGGCCTCTTGGGCCGGGGCCCTCTTGGGTCGGGGGCCCGTGGCATTCTGCCAGCCCTGCCACCCTATTGTTACGCCACTGTTTTCGTGTAGATATGATACGCAGAGGTTTTGATGACTTAAAGAAAATATCGGTCTTAGGATTACATGCCTACCCACTAAAAATTTGTTTTTTTAGGTCGCGCCTTTTTTTTGAGATGCTTATCTCTGTTATACCGTACCCACTTTTTCTTGTTCTTCTTCTTTTGTATAATGGAAAGCATTAAAACGCGTTCTACTTAATTTTCGTTTTTACCGACACGCAACTAACGGCAATGCATATTTTAAGAAACAATAATGAACATAGTGGCGTATAACGTTCAAATAAGGGGTTGTCTCATACCTTGTGACGTTTTTGAACCGTACTTATAAGTAGTTCTTGTAAGAACGTATGAATCATTTCTTATATAATATGGTGCAATTATGACGACAAATGTTGATTGTTAGACACGTACCACCCTCAATTACAGTCTTTTCAGATTTATATTTTATATTTGTTTTGATCATGGGGTCGTTTCAAATTTAGAAAAGAAGAGGATTTTTTCGCTATAGAGGATTATGTAATAGAAATTTTCAAAGTTGCAATTTTCAGTTCATCATAAATTTATAAATTATTTATGGAAGGAAAGAATGCACTATAGGAAATTTAAAGAGACATTATGAATGAAAATTTAAAGAACAAGCTCCTTTCAAGAATGGACTGCAATAATTCCAAAAAAGTTCCACATTTTTAGGATGATTAGAATAGTCTTTTACTTTGATACGGATCACAGGTCAAGAATTATGGTTTTTTGCAAAAAGTCTTTGCACCAAATAACATTCAGAACACACGTCCCTTATTTTTACTTCATTTGACTTATTTGAAATTTTTTTGTGATAATGTTGCTAAGAACGTTTATTTTATTAATGTAAGATTACTTCGTGATCTACATGTATCCGGTCCTGTCCGATCTCACGGGTTCAAATTTAAATTTGTCTGGTACTAGGTGCTGAAAACAAAAATTAAACCAATAATTGTTTCTACTTTGGGTACTTAAAAAATATATATCGTCCGCGTGGAATAGTGACTTTAGGCAGAATTTAGAATTCTTTACCTCTATATTTTTATTTTCTGGGCCGTAAGTCTTTTTGCCGACGTCATTACACAAAAACTTTCTTTCCTTATTTTTACCCCCTTTAGGGTAAAATTTTTACAAACTTTAAATGTCGTATTTATCTATATCTAATCGAAAGCCTAAAAAATAAGTTTCGAGCCTCTAGCTTTATATCTACTTATCTATCTCTGTACCAAATTCACATTTAAATCGGTTCAGTAGTTTGGGCGTGATTGCGTAACACACAGACAGACAGAGTTACTTTCGCATTTATAATATTATAGATTAATATAGTTTAATTATAGTTTAAAATAGTTTATATAGCTTAATATTCAACTACTTTTATTGATCCAAATAAACAAAACCTGTATAACTTTTTATACTTAATATTTTAATTTTCTGGGCCGTAAGTTTTTGGACGACGTCATTACACAAAAACTTTCATCGGCTAATTTTATCCCCTTTAGGGTAAAATTTTTACAAACATTGAATGTCGTATTTATTTATATCTAATCAAAAGCCTAAAAAATCATTAAAAATTACGGAATTTCTGCACAAACTTTCCTATTTCAACCCCTTACAACCCTTTTTCGCATTAAAAAGTAGCCTATGTCCTTTGCTCAGGTTCTAGACTATCTCTGTACCAAATTTCATTTAAATCGGTTCAGTAAATTTTAGGCGAAATTGTATAGCATACAGACAGAGTTACTTTCGCATTTATATTATTCCACGAATTCATTTTCATCGATTTTCCCATGGGAATAAGATATTTTCCCGCAGTAAAACGTAGCCTATGTGTTAATCCAGGGTGTCAGCTAACTCCATACCAAATTTTGTTAAAATCGCTCCAGCCGTTTAGACGTGAAAAAGTAACAAACATACACACTCACAAACTTTCGCCTTTATATTAGTGTGATTTGTCTTTGTTGATATATTTTTATAACTTATATAATTATTTCAATGAAAATGTTAAAGATTTAAATAATACATAACATTTTTGTTATTAAAAGTTATTTAAGTGCCTGGTACTGGGTGGGGAACTCCCCCTACAAATTTGCTAATCGTGTATTTTTTTCATATACTTTTGCAGATAAATAAATATCTATACAGCAAGTATATTTCAAAACAAAATGTCATCTAAAAATAGTTAAACAATAATTTCCTAAAACAGGTTCTTGCCGTAATTAGTTTACGTAAAATGTCTCGTATAGTTCACAGTAAACTTCACGACGGTTACCAAACGTGTTACTTTATTAAAGTGCCCTCTGCAACCCAGAATAGGTGCAAAGTATACAGTAATACATTTGGATTTTAATGTACGTGCTTTCGTATATAAGTATATGTATACTAACTATAGTATTAATATATTCAGTTCGTTCGAGACAAAGAGGTTCATTCCTTGAAAGGTCAGGTTGACGTCCTGACTTACGGCAGGACATTGTGCAAACTCATCAAGTGCCGTGATTTGCGTGAGATGTTTTCCATCGTGCGACACATTTAATTACAGGCCCTTAATTCGACTGCTGCACGCAAAATTTGTCGAATCGATTAACAATTTAAAAGGGAATTTTATAGCAGTTTATACAAAGTGTTCTAAATTAAGATATATCTACCTATACAGACTGATCGAATTAAAATATAGTGTAAAAAAATATTTGTAAGAACATCGTCATACGAATTGTTAAAAATAAATGGTCGGTAGCAGTAGCAAATGACACTAAAGACACTAAAAGAATTACAAAAATGGTAAAGTTCGATAATAATATAAATAGAAGACTCGTGTGAAATGAGTTAGTCAGTCACTAAAGAGATGGTCACCTGGATGACCATCTGCAGCTGTAGCTGAAGTTAGTGATAATAGTACAAGGGTGGCATAAATACAGTGTCAAATTATAAATAAATAGGCAGTAACTAGAAAAGTTGTTGCAATATAAGTAGTTAAAATTTTGAAAAAAGGGACTTGTTTTAAAATGCTCCAGAAAAGGTTTTCAATCGATTTAGGTATGTTTTATTATAACATTTCAGAATGATTTGGCAATGTTCAAGAATGTTCCAGAACCTTGAAGAACATTCAAGAATGTTCCAGAGTGTTCAAAAAAGTTAGAAATGGGATGTTCTGGATAGTTCTAAATTCGCGAATATTCTAGAATGTTCCATCAAACGTGTAATATATTCTTACCCGGGCAACGCCGGATATTGCTGCTAGTAGTAATATAAGAGATTTATTTTCATGGTTGAGTTATATTTTCTATGGCTTTGCATTATTATTTATTAATAAAATTTAAATTTTGCAGAAGCTGTTGATTGATGATGCAATTTAGAATTTTACCCTCATGATATCTTAATTGTTTTAAGGAATTAATTCTCTTTCAAATGAATTCATTACTTACGAGCCTGAGTTGTTTAGAAGTTTTATGATAGTTTTAATTTTTTCATATAATTACGAGTAATTTTTTCGATAATTTCAAATACCCCACGCTGTATATTATGGTAAGTTTTGGAACACCAAAATTCCATCGATCTTGACATAGCAACTTGGAAAATTCTACTCCGGTTGTCAAAGCTTCATTATGTGTGTTATTCACACCGTTTAACTTTTGTATTTTGTTTTTTTTTCTCTGCAACGGATTTCTTTCCATTACGGTCGTTGTAAAAAATTTCATTTTGTATACGTGTGGCGATTTACGATAAAGCTTTGAAAAATAAGGTCTAGGTAATGTTTTACACTACAGAACCGAGAATTTGTTATTCAAATCAACCGCGCGCCACATTTACAAGAAACGCTAAATCTCTACCATTAATCATAGCATTGTTCGGGAGTTAACGGTTGCCTATTTCTGGATCGTTTCAAGGATGAAATAAATTTTCATTTCTTGACACAGAAACCTGTAGAATATTTGGAAGGAGGGGTGTAATACTTACACATCAGTCGCAGTTTCCATCTAAATACATTTTAAGTCGAATGCACTTTAGGAAATATGAAGTGTTTTCAGGAATGAAAACTTTTAAGATTTTAAGAACAGTCTTTTTAGAAAACGAACTGCTGCAATAAATCGGAAAAAGTGTTCTTGAATAGCACAATTGAAATAATTCTTCAAAAAGGAGAGCAGAAAACGTTTGGGCGAAAGTATAAGCGGGTAGATTTAGGGAACTAGCAAAGTAACAGATACCACATATATCGGTAAATATCAAAGAAGTTATAAAACTTACTATGCCATACGAGCCAAGATTTACTCGAGGATTCGAAGGCATTTTTCAATAACTTGGTTTTCGCATTGCCTACAGTTCAAGTGGTAACTCCCTTCAAACTCTTCTCGGTAACCCCAAGGATAAAATTCCTTTCTTAGAAAAGTCGGGGTTATATGAAATTAGCTGTAATGACTGTAGTAAAAAATATATTGGACAAACTAGACGCTCGATCCAAACTAGGTTCAAGGAGCATTTAGCTCATGCACGGTTTTGTAGAGCCGAAAAATCTAATGTTGCCCAACATATTCTTACTGAAGAACATAATATTAATATTAATAATCTTAAATTAGTTAAGGAAGTTAGGAATAATTGTCTACTAGATAATTTTGAAAGTTTATACATTTGTAAAAATAACCAAATTCTACTTAACAATGACAAGGGTCCTATCCCTGGATCTTCACTATTTAGTCTAGTTTAATTATTATTTTTTGTTATTGTCAAGGTCCATTGAACATCATCACCATTGCTGCTGAACCATGTTCACTGAACCTTAACAACTTTCAGTATATATTAGGATTAGTTCTCTTTTAGGTTTAGTTCACTTCAGTCCCTGAAGAAGGTAACTTTGTTACCGAAAAGTGCTTCGGACAACTAAAGTGTCGTGTTTTGGCGTTGGGGTTTGAGTTATTTTGTTCGTTCTACAACAACCGCCAAAGTTTTTCCCAGTCTTCAAAACTTTGTTGTATAACTCGTCTTGACTTGTATAAACTTTTTAAAACATGTTACAAAATTACACAAGCCGCTGCTGCCATAATTGCACCCTTTAATGCGTTTGACGTCATTTCGCATACTACCACTATAAGCTAGATACACCTTTGTTGTTTTCGTTTGTTATATGCATAGTCTGAACGCTCCTGCTATATTATTGTAACAAGTTACACAATAAAGTTGTACAACTTTGTTGTTTAACATTTTTGTTACTTACTGTGGACCCGCTTTTAGGATTCATAATGTAAAGCGAGTGGTTTAGAGGATGAAGGTCCATGACGTGAGAAAAACTGCTTTGAAAAATATCTAACAATGAAATAAATGCAATTTAGATTATAGATTTTAGCAACCCTTTTAAAATTTAAGACTTACTGTTTTCGTCTGTATTTTCTGCAAAAATAAATTTAACATTAACTTTTTCCTCATTATAAAAAAATTGTTGTTCAAGAATGAATTGGTTTGTTGAATAGTTTCGACATTTACTTGATGAAAATCCATAATCACACTAATATTATAGGTAAAGGCGAAAGTTTGTGAGTGTGTCTGTTTGTTACTTCTTCACGTCTAAACGGCTGGAGCGATTTTAATAAAATTTGGTATGGAGTTAGCTGACACCCTGGATTAACACATAGGCTACGTTTTACTGCGGGAAAATATCTTATTCCCATGGGAAAATCGATGAAAATGAATTCGTGGAATATTATAAATGCGAAAGTAACTCTGTCTGTCTGTATGTTACGCAATCACGCCCAAACTACTGAACCGATTTAAATGAGAATTTGGTACAGAGATAGATAAGTAGATATAAAGCTAGAGGCTTGAAGCTTGAAACTTATATTTAAGGCTTTTGATTAAAATAAAAGAATAAAAATACTTGTATAAGAACTTGTTGGTCTTGCCCTAAAGTGTACATTGGTCAAACAGGGTGAACATTTAAAAAATGTGTAATAGAACACAAAAATAGTTATGTAAAAAAACAAAACAGATTCAACATATGCGAACCATGTAACTGTAGAAGGACATAGTTTTAATGAAAATTTCGAGATATTACATATAAATAATAAAGGACAAAAATTAACGTTATTAGAAAACTTGGAAGTAAACAATTAAAAGACTAGGAATAATTTTAAATAACTAAGTAGAATGTAACAACTCACCTCTACTGAATTTGTTTTAACCCAATACCACCCCCTATTATCAGTAGCTATTTAAGGACCTGAAGTAGTTTTCACAGTTAGCAGTAAATCCTCAATAGCCTGAAGAAGCCTAAGTTAGGGTGAAACATGTTGCTAAATTAATAAATAATTTGTGAAAATCATATACAAGTGTTTTTATTCTTTAATTGATTTATTGATTATTTATTGATCTAAACGTGAAGTTAATTCGTAAAAGGCTCCTAATTTCGGATTTGAAATTAGGAAATAATTTTGCATTAAAAATAGTTGGATTTGCTCGCCTTATTGGGCAGTTTCATGGACATCTTTAGAGCCACAAGAGCAATCGCTATAAGCTGTAAGTAAAAGTCGTTTACATCGATTCGTGCTCTTAAAATCCCAACGGTTGATCAGCCGGTTATCTATTTTTTCCATTTCTATGCTTATCAGACTTTTTACGTTTATCATTTAATATTGTGTAGGTCCATTTTACTTATTTTTACTCTATTTCCTTTTTTTTTCATTTTATCTATAATATTGTTTCAGGTTCCCTTTAAGGGAAAATGGAAAGTAAAACTTGGTAAATACCTTTTGTACGTACCATAATTGTACATCTATACAAGTACGTAGTTACTTTGCAAGCATTTTCTTGAGCAATCAATACATGTATGTATGTACCTGCTCCATTTACTGGGGTCAATAAACTTTTTGTTCTCTTTTGTACGCCACTAGGACTTCACTACCGGGGTAATTGTTCAGTGTTCAGGTGATTTATTTACCGCCAGACTGCATTTTTATTTTTGCCTCGACGATATAACGTATTATCTATCTGTCACTTTGATCAATGTACCTTTAAAATTATATTTTCTGGGGGAGGGGGGTACCCTTTTTAGGGAAGAAGGCCATCGAAGTTGATAACATATATTTTAACTTAATTATAATGTATAAAAAGCTGATTGATTGTATTTATGTCAATATTAATTATCATGAAAACACTTAAATTCTTAACAATATTTTGTTTCGAGCAAAAGAAAATTCATTTTTTCTGTAAATGACTGTAGCAGTGGCGGATTTACCAGCAGGCTTAATAGGCTAGAGCCTAGGGCGGTAGATTTTAGGGGGCGGCAAACTTTGCTCAAAATTTTTTTTGTCTTACAGAAATAAAAAAAAATTATTATCTTATACACGGAAAAAAACGAGGCTCAAAAAATCAGCAAAAATTACAATATTTTAGTGCTATACAGTATACTGAATACACTAACGTCTGTATATGAAAAATTACTAAACGCTTATTTATAAAATATTCTATTGTGATTTTGAATTTTTTAAATATTCCAATAGCGTTTAAGTATTACATTTTAAATTTAGTATTTTTACCTATTTTTTAAATTAATTATTGCCATTATTTTTTCTTTAGGTCCACCCACAGTTTTCAATTAATGTGTAATATGTTTTACCACTTAAATATATCTATTCGTTGAGAAATGGGATCCGAAAAAAATTGCTTAAAAATAACAATAACAAATATTATATAGATATATTTATATGTGGAAAATTAATCCTTTTCTATTGATATTTCTGATGATATTAACAACCTGTTTGAGTGTAGAATAAAAATTTAATAAATTTACACGTAAAAAATTGCGTATTGTTGCACAGAATTTCATAAATATTATACATTCCTTAGAACGATGATAATTAAAAAAAAAAACAATAATGATAATATTGTAATGCATAAAAGCTGTA
Source organism: Agrilus mali (assembly GCA_029378335.1). Lineage (NCBI taxonomy): Eukaryota > Metazoa > Arthropoda > Insecta > Coleoptera > Buprestidae > Agrilus > Agrilus mali. Next base: position 7,660,983 of record CM055656.1, on the reverse strand, counting down.
AATATTCATTCAACGAAAGTTCTTAACATTCTTACATTTTTAATTCTAATGAATTCGTATCAATATTTGTTGATTAGTCTTATAAAAATATAATACAATCATAAAGTTGCAATTGCATTGACAAAAAAATTGATTGTGAATTAGGATATAGAATTGCAGGTGTCAGTAGGGGCGGCAAATTTTGAATAGCCTACGTGCGGCAAATGTGTAAATCCGCCACTGGACTGTAGATTGAAACAAATTTGATAAGACGGCCATTGGCAGATTCACCAGAAGCCTAAGGAGGCTACAGTCTAGGACGGCAAATTTGGGGCCAAAATTTTTCTCATATCATATAGAATTTAAAAAGATTCATATTTATATACCCAAATGTTTTGGAGGCCTCAACTTGTTAGAATCAGAACTATTAAACAAGATTTCGTACGACGATATTATTGATGATTTTGTGAATAGAAAATCTCCCAAAAGGGTACTATAACAATTAATTGAATCTATCGTTGTAAGCCGGATTTGTGCTAGATAATTGAATATATTTTTTTTAAACTGTAAGCAGAATAAAAATTATTTATTTGCGTTTATGAAATGTATATTATTATGTAAGTAGTATCAAGGCATACCTTGTACCTGCTGATTCTGGTAGTATAGTAGATACATAATCGAGTTTTCATTGATTTAGAAGTATAGGGTCAGGTGGGGTAATTGTAAAAGCGGGGTAATTTTAAACAGGCTCTTTATTTCGATGAATAGGACTCTTAATTATTCCAACTAATGGGAATTATAGACTGTGGTGTTGACTTTTGACGGTTGGATGCTTTAGCGCGCTAAACAGCAGAGGAAGAGTGTCGCAATATTTTATGTTAAACAGTCAAAATATTTCTATATAATATATAATTTTTGGGGTAATTGATAACACGGCTTTATAAATATAATTTTCATTGGAATTCACATTTGAAAGCGAATTGTTCACTTTTGCCCCATTAAAAACCTTTATAAAGCCAGTACAAACAAGACGATTGTTCACATTTAAGGGGGGTAATTGTAAACTTAAGTATTTTTGCAAAAAAACCGAATATGCATATTTAACAACAGAAATTCACTTAAAACCAAACAAGGACCTAAATTAATCATATAATCGCCTAAATTTAATCTTCATCTATGATACATCGAGCTTCAAAAATCAAACTTCCAAACTCGTTCACAATTATCCCACCTGACCCTACCCAAAAATTGTTTCTAATACAATATTAATTATTGTAAAAATAATTTAATTTCTGACATATCGATCCCCTACTTCACTATAATACTAATTATGAGAAAATGGTTATAAATTCAGTGATTACGAAATTACGATTAATATGATTGTGAAGTAGGTTATCAAATTATGGAGGTCAATAGGGGCGGCAAAATTTAAATAGTCTACTGGTGGTGAATGTGTAGGTAAATCTGCTACTGACAAGGACAGTGTTTTAAAGTGTTTCCTGTCTTTTTACAACATCGTTAATTACTTTTTAATATGGTAGGCATGTTTAAAACACAAACTAAATAAAACATATTTTCAATTAGTGTTTTGAACAGTGTTTAAATAAAAAAATAAACAACACAAAATATCCCTTAAAATTATTTTTTAGCTTGAATGAAATATTTTTAAGCGACTCCAATTAGGGTGTTTTTTTGATCCAGAATTTGTGGTCTCTTGAAAAATATGGCGTGGTATAGGAAAGTTCGTACAAATTGCTTTAGTTATTTTTCTTTATATACATATGTCTATAAAAACAATAACAAGCCCGATAAATGCAATTTAAAACGGTTATGCCTTGTTCAATAGAAATTATCTTGAAAAAGGAATATAAAGAAAATTGAATTGAAAATATTAAGTAAAAGAACAGTGAAAGTAATACTTATTTACTTATTATCTAAAAAAACAATATTTTTTATTTACATTTTCACAATCTTCAAGATTTCAATAAAATGTATATTTTTTTCATTTTTCTATTGCTTCTGTTATGGTGCCAGGGATTTACAACACAAGTAATTTTATCGTTTTATCTAAAGGCATTAAAAACAGAATTGTATATAGAAATGTGCGTGTATTAAGTGTACATGTATTTCCGTTAATCGATAATTTTACGGGATTATTTGTGTTCACTACCCCTAACAAGAAATTTGATTTTCTTTTTTCATTTATATTACCGATACATACGTACAATTAAAAAAAAGGAAACAAAACATTAAACCGATACTTACTGTGTATGACTTGGTCTCCTTTCTGTGCGATCTCTTGTGCAGAATCTTTAGCCGTTTGAAAGATGGTTTTGCCGCCTCTTGCGAGGGGGTTGCTACTCGCGCACCCCATGGTCGTGTGCTAAGTCTGACCGTCACGGTGAGGTGGTGCACGCAAACTAGCCACTGTCCATACCCGACATTTCAACCCGTTATAATGCTTATAAGCGCCCCCTATGTGGGTAGTCGATTTAATTTATCTGATTGTGACTCCTGTTTTGTTGCGATCACTTCGAAATAACTACGTACTAAGGATAATATACTTATTAATGTTGAGGAACTGATTGAAATTCTGCGAATTAGGTGTCGTAGTGTAACCAAGATAGATGACGTGGTCGTAGGGACGACGGAGGAATTAATGATTAGGGAAAATTTTACGCTTACTGATTGGAAAATCAATTATATAAGTGTTCATAAGGCACGAGGGTACTTGCAACTCACTGTTATTATATATTGCGTAATGCTATGATTAAATGTGGCGAAGCTATTTCGATTTTGCAAATCATTTTGGTAATTATTATTTGTTATTGTGGAAGGTAATTGAAAGAAACAAAAACAAATATAAGTAGATAGGTATAATTGAAAAATAAAGTTAGATTCAAAAAATCAACTATTCTCAATTCCCTTTTATCAAATTTACATGTTTACTAATTGTACAGCCCTTAAACAACGTACTTATATTATAAAAGTAATAGTACAATTTGCTCCGAAACCGAACCCCGCAACCCCATAAGGATTATGTGGTATGGTAGCCTTTTATCCCTCATTTATGAAGAACGTTTCGGTTTTCATCTGCAGGGGTTGGTTTGGAAAATATGGTAGTCGAAAAAGTATTGTGGTATCCGATGGTCATCTTTAATCCTTTAAATATTTTACGCACGCTTCTTTAAAAAAAAAAAAAAAAATTTTTTATTATAGTTTCTCGATCATGGTATTACAAAATTATTTATCAAATTTCTTGATAACTTTCTGAATATTTGCCTGCATTTTACGTGAGTAAAATAAACTAAACAACCACATGTTTTTTTTTTGTTTCTGTGTGGTCTGCATAGTTTTACTATTGGTGTTCAGGCGTTTCGCACACATGGGGTGTAATAACCATAAATACTCTTGAGCTGACGTGAGACATGTTCTCGTTTAGTTAAAATTTTGGTACTTGTCTCGTAGATCGATTTCCTGTGGGAATTTTTCTTAGATGCGGCGTGGGTTGGATTAGTTTTGATGACGTATAAGTACGAGTCTTTAAAAGGGCTGCGAAGTAACTTTTAAGGCATTCAATTTAGTTTCTTATTCAATTCGATATATTCGATTCGATCCATTCAATTCAATCATATTCATTTCAATTCGTATTCAAATTCAGAGATTATAATTTGTTTTGTGTCTTTATTTGTATTTTGTGTGTTTTTGAGTTTCTGTTTTTGAGTTTTTTTTCATTTCTAACAGGTATGATAATTATTTTATTATTCTAAATTAATATTGTTTTGTTTTATAATTTTTATAATTATAATTGTTTCAAATTTAATTTCACTATTTATTATAAATTACTTACATTTCTAACAGGTATGATAATTATGTTATTATTCTAAATTAATATTATTTTGTTTTATCATTTTTATAGTTTAATTGTTTCAAATTTAATTTCACTGTTTATTATTTTCTTTTATAACTATAGGAATTCTGTTCAATTGTTTATTAATTTTTAAATAATTACAATTCAGGTAAATCTCTCTAAATTAAATAAACTACAATTTTAAAATAATTTCAATTCAGGTAAATCTCTCTAAATTAAATAAACTAATTTTTTTTTATATATATTTGCAATTCAGGTAAATCTCACTAAATTAAATAAATTACATTTTTAAATTAATTTTACTTCAGGTAAATCTTACTAAATTAAATAAATTACATTTTTAAATTAATATCAATTCAGGTAAATCATACTAAATTAAATAATTTACAATTTTAAAATATTTTCAATTCAGGTAAATCTTACTAAATTATATTTTTTTTTAATTATTTCACTTAAAAGGTTTCTCAGGCTTAACATTAATATTTCATTTTTCATCCTTTAGTAATTTGTGTATATTTTCGGAAGGGGTAAAACATTTTGTGGTTCAATCTAAGTATGAAATGCCTTGTTGTAAGTACTAATATTTTCTCCCGTGGTGATTTTGGGAGTATTTACGCAACTTGTACTTTATACACATATTTTTATTTTATTCTCAACGTTATCTGGATTGCTTCCTTAGGGACTCCAGACTTTATTTATTTGTTTTGCGTATGCCCAAATCACATTTTTATTTTCAACGTTATCTGGATTGCTTCCATACTGGACTCCAGACTCATAAATTAACTAACAAATATGTTTTTGGTTTTGAAATGTGCTGCTGTTTGTAGGGATTGAATTTCAAATTGTGTCAAAAGTTATTAAACATTCGGAAATTATAATCAAATTTGGGTGATTTACATTTTGTGAATTTTTCATAAGTTTTTCTAAATTTTCTTACACAAATTATTTTTCATTTTTGTTGAGCCTGAGAACTACAAAATTTTAATTTATCTTTTCCAAGTTATTTTTACTTTCATCTTATTTGAGAATTTTTAATTTTTTTTACAACAATTTCTTATTGATTATTTTACATATATTTTATTCTATTTCTTATTGTGTTTTTACCCTTTTATGTGTTTTTGTGTACCCTGATTTTTATGTGTTTTATTGAATTTTCTTATTGATTTTATTTTTATGTGCCTTTTATTTTGTGTTGGTTTTACCCTGCAATTACATGTTTTACCTGATTTTATTTTTACACTGGATATTTTGATTTTTATGTGTTCTACTTGATTTTATTTTTGCATTGGATATTTTTTGATTTACATGTGTTACCCTGGAATTTATTTTTATCTGGATATTTTGATTTACCATTTTACTTGGATTTGACATTTTGATTTATTTGTGTTTTTCCTGATTTTATTTTTGCATTGATATTTTGATTTACCATTTTATTTGAATTTAATATTTTGATTTACCTGTTTTACTTGAATTGATTTTTACCTGGATATTTTGATTTACAATTTTACTGGAATTTGATTTACCTGTGGTATTACTTGAATTGATTTTTACATTGGATATATTGATTTTCATGTGTTTTACTTGAACATATTTTTACATTTGATATTTTGATTTACATGTTTTTCACTGGAACTTATTATTTTTTATATTTGATATTTTTTATTTATTTGTGTTTTATTTGAATCTATTTTTACATTGGATATTTGATTTATATGTGATTTACTTGGATTTGATATTTTGATTTTTATGTTTATTTGATTTGTTTTTAAATATTTGAGTGGCTGAGATCGTGGTTTTCTCTGTCAGGCTCTTTTTCCACGCTAGCCACAGGCTGAGTCTGACACTCTCATTTCCAAATTTACATTTGATTTTGATTTTGAATTAAAAAGTAGGAATGAATTCATTGTGTTTCATTTAACCTTGTTCCTCTAATGGTAAACCTGTACCAGAGTACAATTTGTCATTTTTGGCAAGACCTGGCTTTTCAACACAACGAAGGGTAAGAAGTTTTTGACGATCACGTTGGCCTAGGCAAGTTACACTACAGATTTTGGTGCCGTGACCAGGATAATGTACTTTGGTCGGGTCATTTTGAGGAACAAAAGAGTTATCAAATTTTATTTTTCACATTTTGTTTTGTTCTTTACGATCGTACTGCTGTTGTTTTACTTTTCTGCCAGCATGAGTACTGACAAGAGTCCAGGGGCGCTTCCTGTGAACAACTCAGGTTTGACTTTCAACCCACTCATCAGAGTACTCTCAGACATAGTGCTCTACATCAACCAACCCTTTCAACTGGACACAACTTGGACCCTGACGGTAGTATTGATTGGAAACGTATTGTTCTGGCATTTGCCAATAAACCTAGTGTACCCACGTCATTTTCTCGTGTTTTTCTGCTAGTCAACCATTTAGTTCAACCAGTTATCCTTGGTATTTATTGGCTTCATTTGAATCAAACTAAAATAGATTTCACCCCTAATTCCCTCGTCATTAATAGTATTTCTGATACCTTTTCAATACCTTTTTTGGGTCCTACTCAATCGTTACAACATTCTTCCGTAGAACATCCTTCCAGTGAAACACTAAACAACACTATTGAAACCTTTGAGATGTGTTCTTCTATTTCTGTTCCATTTGACTTTGCTTCAATATGAATATCAGAGGATTTTGTTTAAAAAAAGGTTGAGACCCCTTCATCACATACCAGAATTCCAGAAATCAGATTCACTCCAATTTTTAATTAAATACCAAATCATCTTCAATAAAAACCCTGTAGGAACCAATAAGTATTTTCATCATATTCAATTACACGATACCAGTCCATTTAATAAAAAGCCATACACTTTTCAAGTCCTTCCTTTTGGGTTAAAAACTTCTGTTGGCTCATTTACTCGTGCCATGGATGTTATTTTGGGTCCTGAATTACAATCTTTTGTTTTCAAATATGTTGACGATTTGCTTGTTGTATCTGCATCTTTCACTGAACATCTTAACTATTTAAAACAGCTGTTTTCAAAATTAAAAGGAGCCAACATGACCCTCAACTTAGAAAAATCGAAATTTCTTAAACAAGAAGTTAAATTACTCGGCCACATTTTAACAACTAGGGGCGTCCTTACTGACCCTGATAAAACACAAGCCATCATTTTCGGTCTAAAGAAATTCCTAATACTCTTTTTCTGGACATAAACTTATTATCAGAACTGATCATCATGCTTTGAAATTCCCAAAACAATGTCGTCTTCTAAATGATCGTTTAACAAGGTGGATGATGTACTTAGATTAATTTGATTTTGAAATTGAACATGTCCCAGGTCATGATAACATCGTTGCTGATACTTTGTCCTGTTTCCGTTTCGCTCCTGGTTTAATTGATACTCCTTTAATTTCCGACAATCAACCAATAGCAATACCTCTTACCTCTGATTATATAGCTGGATTTTTCGAATCTCAACAATTTACGTACTTCTTTCAAAAACATCCGTGCACATCAAATCAATGACTCTTTTCTCCAACCATTGCTTTTCTCACTTCAAGGTTTCATAGATTCTCCACAACAATTACCCAAATTAGTACAACCAGAAGTTTACACAGATGACATCATCTTTGGCTATTATCAACAATATCGACCTTTTGTTTCGTTTTCCACTCTTCTGTAACTGTTTCTTTTCCTGTAGCCAAAATTACCCTTTTCTGTTGCGCGTGCGAATCTCAAAATTGAAGACCGGTTTCTCACTGACAGATTACCATCTGCATCTCCAAACCAATCTTCAAAGGGGCGTTCTGTGGTATCCGATGGTCATCTTTAATCCTTTAAATATTTTACGCACGCTTCTTTAAAAAAAAAAAAAAAAATTTTTTATTATAGTTTCTCGATCATGGTATTACAAAATTATTTATCAAATTTCTTGATAACTTTCTGAATATTTGCCTGCATTTTACGTGAGTAAAATAAACTAAACAACCACATGTTTTTTTTTTGTTTCTGTGTGGTCTGCATAGTTTTACTATTGGTGTTCAGGCGTTTCGCACACATGGGGTGTAATAACCATAAATACTCTTGAGCTGACGTGAGACATGTTCTCGTTTAGTTAAAATTTTGGTACTTGTCTCGTAGATCGATTTCCTGTGGGAATTTTTCTTAGATGCGGCGTGGGTTGGATTAGTTTTGATGACGTATAAGTACGAGTCTTTAAAAGGGCTGCGAAGTAACTTTTAAGGCATTCAATTTAGTTTCTTATTCAATTCGATATATTCGATTCGATCCATTCAATTCAATCATATTCATTTCAATTCGTATTCAAATTCAGAGATTATAATTTGTTTTGTGTCTTTATTTGTATTTTGTGTGTTTTTGAGTTTCTGTTTTTGAGTTTTTTTTCATTTCTAACAGGTATGATAATTATTTTATTATTCTAAATTAATATTGTTTTGTTTTATAATTTTTATAATTATAATTGTTTCAAATTTAATTTCACTATTTATTATAAATTACTTACATTTCTAACAGGTATGATAATTATGTTATTATTCTAAATTAATATTATTTTGTTTTATCATTTTTATAGTTTAATTGTTTCAAATTTAATTTCACTGTTTATTATTTTCTTTTATAACTATAGGAATTCTGTTCAATTGTTTATTAATTTTTAAATAATTACAATTCAGGTAAATCTCTCTAAATTAAATAAACTACAATTTTAAAATAATTTCAATTCAGGTAAATCTCTCTAAATTAAATAAACTAATTTTTTTTTATATATATTTGCAATTCAGGTAAATCTCACTAAATTAAATAAATTACATTTTTAAATTAATTTTACTTCAGGTAAATCTTACTAAATTAAATAAATTACATTTTTAAATTAATATCAATTCAGGTAAATCATACTAAATTAAATAATTTACAATTTTAAAATATTTTCAATTCAGGTAAATCTTACTAAATTATATTTTTTTTTAATTATTTCACTTAAAAGGTTTCTCAGGCTTAACATTAATATTTCATTTTTCATCCTTTAGTAATTTGTGTATATTTTCGGAAGGGGTAAAACATTTTGTGGTTCAATCTAAGTATGAAATGCCTTGTTGTAAGTACTAATATTTTCTCCCGTGGTGATTTTGGGAGTATTTACGCAACTTGTACTTTATACACATATTTTTATTTTATTCTCAACGTTATCTGGATTGCTTCCTTAGGGACTCCAGACTTTATTTATTTGTTTTGCGTATGCCCAAATCACATTTTTATTTTCAACGTTATCTGGATTGCTTCCATACTGGACTCCAGACTCATAAATTAACTAACAAATATGTTTTTGGTTTTGAAATGTGCTGCTGTTTGTAGGGATTGAATTTCAAATTGTGTCAAAAGTTATTAAACATTTGGAAATTATAATCAAATTTGGGTGATTTACATTTTGTGAATTTTTCATAAGTTTTTCTAAATTTTCTTACACAAATTATTTTTCATTTTTGTTGAGCCTGAGAACTACAAAATTTTAATTTATCTTTTCCAAGTTATTTTTACTTTCATCTTATTTGAGAATTTTTAATTTTTTTTACAACAATTTCTTATTGATTATTTTACATATATTTTATTCTATTTCTTATTGTGTTTTTACCCTTTTATGTGTTTTTGTGTACCCTGATTTTTATGTGTTTTATTGAATTTTCTTATTGATTTTATTTTTATGTGCCTTTTATTTTGTGTTGGTTTTACCCTGCAATTACATGTTTTACCTGATTTTATTTTTACACTGGATATTTTGATTTTTATGTGTTCTACTTGATTTTATTTTTGCATTGGATATTTTTTGATTTACATGTGTTACCCTGGAATTTATTTTTATCTGGATATTTTGATTTACCATTTTACTTGGATTTGACATTTTGATTTATTTGTGTTTTTCCTGATTTTATTTTTGCATTGATATTTTGATTTACCATTTTATTTGAATTTAATATTTTGATTTACCTGTTTTACTTGAATTGATTTTTACCTGGATATTTTGATTTACAATTTTACTGGAATTTGATTTACCTGTGGTATTACTTGAATTGATTTTTACATTGGATATATTGATTTTCATGTGTTTTACTTGAACATATTTTTACATTTGATATTTTGATTTACATGTTTTTCACTGGAACTTATTATTTTTTATATTTGATATTTTTTATTTATTTGTGTTTTATTTGAATCTATTTTTACATTGGATATTTGATTTATATGTGATTTACTTGGATTTGATATTTTGATTTTTATGTTTATTTGATTTGTTTTTAAATATTTGAGTGGCTGAGATCGTGGTTTTCTCTGTCAGGCTCTTTTTCCACGCTAGCCACAGGCTGAGTCTGACACTCTCATTTCCAAATTTACATTTGATTTTGATTTTGAATTAAAAAGTAGGAATGAATTCATTGTGTTTCATTTAACCTTGTTCCTCTAATGGTAAACCTGTACCAGAGTACAATTTGTCATTTTTGGCAAGACCTGGCTTTTCAACACAACGAAGGGTAAGAAGTTTTTGACGATCACGTTGGCCTAGGCAAGTTACACTACAGTATCATCCCAAATATGAGAGAATTATATTTTCCATAAAGTTCTAGAATGATTTTCCAGAATATTCTAGATTTTTCCAAAAAATAATCTTATAGAATTTTCAGGAAGGTTTTAGATTGTTGTAGATTTTTCTAGACGATTCTAAAACGTTCTTGAAAATTTTTAGAAGGTTGTAAAATATCTTTGAATCTTCCAGAATGTTTTAGAAAAATTTATGGAAGATGGAATTCTATTAAGTGTTTAAGTGCATGACCTAACAGAAAGCCGTTGCTTTCTCCTGAGCGAAGCCAGGGTAATTTGGCTAGTATTAATATATTTGAAGGTCCCTGAAAAGGTTGTGATGGTTAAACTTCTTAATTTTCCAGCTCAGTAGCCAGTCAATGTACGTGAATATTCGAAATATACATCTCTAAGGAATTTTATACTCGTGTATAAAGAATCTCTTATGATTTTTGGTAATTCAACTCTTTAAAAAGAAAAAGATTTTTATTAATTTACGTAATTACTACCAAAGTTTTTTCAGGGCTAATGACAATCGATTAAAAGTAAATTACTAAGTGCCATAGTCTTAGTATTCTACTTCCACATTATGTGATCGAAAAAACTGTAATATGATAAATCGATAATTGTAGTAATTTTAGGCCATTGCCCTTTTATTTTCACCTACAGGGTAATTGAAGTTTTTGCATAGGCATCGAGCAACCACCTCGTATAGTTATCTACTTACGTACGTAATCATCACACGTATTCTAATTACCGATATTTTTTTTTATATTTTGTTGTTCAAATTACATTTATTCTTATTTAGTTCAACATCCAAACAACAAATTTAAGATTTCCACACTTTTATTCAACAAAGTAACAATTGTTTCGCCAAACACTGGTACTTACTACTAAAGGTAGTATACAACATAGGTGTTTATATAGAATTATTAATAGGGGTGGTGGTGTTATAAGCACAAATTCAGAAGAGGGAAATTATTACATACATTCTGTTTAGTCGTTCAGTGAATTATCTAATTTTTTGTATTTATTTATTTATTTCCAAGTTTTCTAAATATAAAAACCATTGTTAAATAAGTGTCCTTCTTCTGGAACGTGATTAGCATAGGTAGAATCTGTATTATTTTTAATGTAACTGTTTTTGTGCTGCGCCAAACGTTCTTTTAAAATTCGTCTGCCCAACATAAACTTTTTGACGTATATCAAGCTAGCACGGCAAAGTTATTTTTCCGATTTCTGACTTGCACTATAATTTGTCGCTAATTTGTTACCAAATCCAAAAATTTGTCGCTCGTGCCGTTTAGCCACAATCAGCTGGTATGCTAGCTTGATATCAAGCTAGCACTACACATAGCGTATCACAAAAAGAAAATGTCGTCAAAATTTGTCGCTGAAAGACGACACATTTAAAGAATTTGTCGCTAGTCTTATCTCCAACTGATAAGCAAAAAACTGCTGGAAAGCCATCAAACTTTCGAAAGGTAACGTGTTGCCCAACTCGAGGGAAATAGGGAAAACGTAATTTAAAAAATCTATTAAAACAAATGTAACAAAGAACTCTTTGATTAATTGTTTGATGGTTTTCAGCAGTTTTTCGCTTATCAGCTGGAGATAAGACAAGCGACAAATTCTTTGAATGTGTCATCTTTCAGCGACAAATTTTGACCTTTACAGTAATATCATACGACATTTTCTTTTCGAGATACGCTATGTGTAGTGCTAGCTTGATATCAAGCTAGCATACCAGCTGATTATGGCTAAACGGCACGAGCGACAAATTTTTGGATTTGTTAACAAATTAGCGACAAATTATAGTGCAAGTCAGAAATCGGAAAAATAACTTTGTCGTGCTAGCTTGATATACGAACTTTTTGGCAAGTTCCACATGTCAACTTATAAACTCCCACATTGTAGTTTTTTATACATTTTATTTTTAATGAACTTACTTAATGACAAATTAGTTTTATATGCTATATTCAGACCAACACGTTCTAAATAGGTAACCGATTTATTAGTTATTGTTCCTAGATATGTTATGCTATTCTATTTAATTTTTTTATTTATTGATGAGTAAACTAGATTCAATGCTGTTTTCTGTTGTTTTTTGTTAATTAAATTTTCTATATAATTTGGATTATCTGTTGTAAATTATCTTTCGTAGTAAGTACTCTGAGCCTGATGAAGCCAATATTTAGCGAAACGATTATTACTTTGTTTAATTAAAGTGTGAAAGTCTTAAATTTGTTGTTTTGATGTTGATAATGGATTTTCATCGAGTAACATTCAAATTTGTATAACTTATTTTTCCATTTCTTTCAATCTGTCTGTATGTCAAAAGTGTCTATCCTCAATATACTATAACATATTTTTACATATATTTACTACGTAGATACAGGCTGATGAATCAAAGACAGAAATGAGCAGTGAGACTTTCGATAGAGTAATTTTTTGAGAGCTTTGGTAAAGTAATTTCTTGAACCCCCTTCTCCATGCAGTAAAGAAAAAAACTTTTTTAAAAATTCAAAAACGTTTCTTTCCCTTTTTTGGAAAATTTATTTAAAACCAAATTTAAAAAAAAAACTTTTTTGGGTTTTTTTTTAAAAAACAACAAAAATGTGTAAGACAGTTTCCCCTCAAACTAATTTTATCAGTGAAAAGGGTTCATTGAATAAATCCTTGTTATGTAGCCATTATTTATTAGTAGGTAAATTTGGGGAAAAACATAATGAAGACGATCGGGATCGACGCTTGAGAGTTGCTAGATTTCTTAAAAGGTAAATGTAAACAAATGGAGAAGGGGGTTCAAGAAATTACTTTACCAAAGCTCTCAAAAAATTACTCTATCGAAAGTCTCACTGCTCATTTCTGTCTTTGATTCATCAGCCTGTATCTACGTAGTAAATATATGTAAAAATATGTTATAGTATATTGAGGATAGACACTTTTGACATACAGACAGATTGAAAGAAATGGAAAAAATAAGTTGGACAAATTTGACCGTTACTCGATGAAAATCCATTATCAACATCAAAACAACAAATTTAAGACTTTCACACTTTAATTAAACAAAGTAATAATCGTTTCGCTAAACATTGGCTTCATCAGGCTCAGAGTACTTACTACGAAAGATAATTTACAACAGATAATCCAAATTATATAGAAAATTTAACAAAAAACAACAGAAAACAGCATTGAATCTAGTTTACTCATTGATAAATAACTAATAAATCGGTTACCTTATTTAGATCGTCTTGGTCTGAATATAGCACATAAAACTAATTTCTCATTAAGTAACTTAATTAAAAATAAAATGTATAAAAAACTACAATGTGGGAGTTTATAAGTCGACATGTGGAACTTGCCAAAAAGTTCGTATATCAAGCTAGCACGACAAAGTTATTTTTCCGATTTCTGACTTGCACTATAATTTGTCGCTAATTTGTTAACAAATCCATAAATTTGTCGCTCGTACCATAATCAGCTGGTATGCTAGCTTGATATCAAGCTAGCACTACACATAGCGTATCTCGAAAAGAAAATGTCGTATGATATTACTGTAAAGGTCAAAATTTGTCGCTGAAAGATGACACATTCAAAGAATTTGTCGCTTGTCTTATCTCCAGCTGATAAGCGAAAAACTGCTGAAAACCATCAAACAATTAATCAAAGAGTTCTTTGTTACATTTGTTTTAATAGATTTTTTAAATTACGTTTTCCCTATTTCCCTCGAGTTGGGCAACACGTTACCTTTCGAGGGTTTGATGACTTTCAAGCAGTTATTTGGTTGTCAGTTGTTTTTAATGTGATTTTTGTTTCTGTAAACAAGATGATAAAGATTTAATATATGGTTCATATTTAGTTAATTTCAACAGTACGCATGCAGAGCTCGACTTATCCGTCATTCTATTCCTATATTTATTTTTTATAAAATTTAATTCTGAAAATAGAGATTCACATGCCCACGTCGATGAAAATGTCGATAAAATTGCCTTTACTAATATTTTGAAAGTTTTAAACAATTAAACGTGTCAGGAACTGAATTCCATGTATAGTTAGAATTTCATCTTCTGCAATTTTATTTATTTTATCCAATAATCAATTACTTTCAATAATTTCTAAATCATTTCTTTAAAAACAAATTTTCGGTTCTATATGGTACTTGACTGAAATTCAACTAATTCCATTTCTAATTAATTAAAATTTAACCATTCAAGGACTTTTAAATTTAATTTTTCAAATGGTATTGTATCAGGATATAAAATAAATTTTGATTCGACCGCTGCGACAGCAACAACATTCCAATACCTTAAGAAGGCGAAACTGGTTACGCAAAAAATTTTATCTAATGCGCATCTGTATATACTTCGAAAGAATTAATGCAATATTTTAATAATAAAATGTATAATTTGACGGTTCTAGTTAACATACTAAGATAGGTATTCAGTACTACAAATTTATATCATAAATTATAAATTAAGTGTAGATTAATAATTTTTAATTAATTTCTATTAAAAAAGATAACTTAAAAAAAAATGTTTTTGTGCGTTCCATCAAAATTTTGAAACGTGCCACTTGTGGCACGAGTGCCAATGGTTCGCCATCCCTGCCCTACATAATCTCTTACCTTCATCCATCCAAAACTTTTTCTCATTACCCTCATTCCCCATTCTGAATCTAGCAATTGTGTCCATACTTTTTCCTTCTCTTAGATATCCTGGCACCTCATCCCCTTGCCATTCTACCGATGTAAACTCCCTCATATCTTTCGCGTATCTGTTTTCCCAAATTTTTCTCAAATCTTCACCTCTTACTATTTCATTACATTTTTTCCCCTCCATCCTACTAACATTCAATCCCTTTACTCTCCACTCTTCTATTTGTTCTTTACTTAGTGCCATTTCTGTTAAGGCTTTGTCCCTTTCCACATCATATTTATTTTTTTTCCCGATCCCCAACACCTTTTTCCTCCATATCTCCTTTCTTAAGTCCCCTTCCGGTAATTCTCTTAATTTTTCTTCATATTTTACAACCCTCATTCTTGTATCTTCCACCATTTTCCCACATTTTGTTTCCCTTCTTAAAATATAGTCTGGGGTACTTCTTTCTAAGCGCAACACCCATTTTATATACCTTTAATAAATATTTTCTACTGTTCTGTACTCTTTCCATTCCCATATCTCGACTCCATAAAAGACTATACTTTTTACTAACGTTTTTAAAAGTACCACCCTTTTTTCCCAGTTATTTCTGCACAATTTTTGTCCTATTCTTCATATTCTCCCCAGCAGTGCATTTGCTTTAGCTATTTGGTTACTTATGATGTAACTTTTAATTCCATCATAATATATACACATAAAAAAATACTTAACAATAAGTGTTAACTAAAGATACATACCTCTATTTGATTATCGCTTATTCTACCACTTGATATAAGGCTTGTAATTTACTTATTATGCATTTTTATTTTAAGACACCCTACATTGGAGATTCCTTGTGTGCTCCTGAATTAAACGTTACTAGTAACATGTAAAGAAACAATAAATTACGTCGTTGGACGCTTAAAATCATTAGTTCTACCAAATCCTATGTTTTTACGCGTGTAACAATTTGCCCTTCGAGGGAAATTTCATGTTGAACATTCGAGGTAAAGGGCATCGAATCGCCTTATCGGATAATAAGTTAGAGTTTAATGTAAATATATTATGTTTTGCTTTCCACTTAGGTTCTGACTCATTTTACGGCTTGAAGAAATTTGCATTTTTGCTTCTGATGTATGAGTTTTTTATTTAAATATTCACGTATTTTACACACAGGTACATTAAATTTGCACCCTAAAACTAATTATGCCCATAAAAAGGGCATCGATTTTAGGGATGTAGAAACAAAGGAAAACAAATAAACCAACTTCAGTAGGTATTGTATCCTAAAATGCAAAATTTAATTCATTAGCATTAATTAATTTTAATTGATTACACAAAAGTTAATAAAGTTAAAAATTGATAAAGCAACGTGAAGTATCTTCGTTGGATAACTAAAACGAGGTACCTACACAAGCTTGGAATTTTTATGTGTAGGTCAAAAAAGTGATGACGCACGGAGAAAACTAATCATGATTTTATTACTTGATGAGTCAAGCAAAATTTTTCTAGTAAATAATTGATACTAGAATTCTCATAAAATGTACTTGGTGGTATAAAACAATTTTTCATTCTTTCTAATAATTAGTATTATAATAATCAAGCTAAATAAGTCTAGACTTTTTTTCTCTACCTCTCGATTATTTTATCGTGTCGTAAAGAAAAAAATACTAGAATGAGAATAGTTTAGTAAAATTAGTCATAAGAATTGTACTTAAAAAATGTTTTCTAATAAAGTCAATTTTACTAGAATTTAGTCTCAACACCGAACGTAGATTGACTACGTAGACATTTCTAGTAAAATCTCCTTGAGCGTCTGGTCGTCCATATAATCGACAGATTTTTTAGTCATGTTTTCTAGAATTCTAGCAATATTTTCATGATTGTTTTCTCCGTGCGAGTTAGGATATTAGGAAGGGGAACAAAGTAAATATAAATTAAAATTTTAAACACACTTTATTTTGTCTTTTAGTACAACCCTGTGTTTTCTAAGTAGTTAATAAATACATGTACGTACGTTACAATCTATCCCCATAAAAAATTAAGTCAGTCTATAGGTTCGTGGATAGGTATGTAATGTTAGTATTAGTAGTACAATTTTTTTATAGTTGTTTTTGTCAATATTGTCTACACCGGTTGGTTGACATAAACACGCCGTTTTATTACTAATTATTAGTACAAAGACATTTATAATACAACAAGTTATATTAGAATATGTAGTTTAATAATACGTATTTAATGTACTTGGATTGTTTTTGTTAGTAATGTGCAGAATCGATTTATTGATTGATAAAAAGATTAAGATTAATGAGAAAAATTTGTAGGAGTTTTTCACTATGCGACCGTTACTTTACTCCATTATACTAAATTAGGGCGTACAGACGTGAAAAACTAAGTCAAACTTATCTATTAAAGGAAAAAGGCATCACTCCCCAAAAAATGTTTAATTACACATATTTTTTTAATTTTCATATACAATTTTGAGTCGATTCTACACACCATTATTTTATTTTTAAAGTACACGTATGTTAGTGAAACAACAAGATATAACAACAACATTTATAACATGCTTCTCTGTTTTAATTTATTTATAAAAATGCACTTAAACCTTGAACGAATATACAGGGTGGTTAATGAAGATGAATTAAGAAGAAGAATTAATGAAGATTCTTGACATCAAAATTAAATAATTATTAAGTATGTTACACCACAACATATATAAGCGGCTCTCTAATTGAGAACAAGGGAGCAATTAAACCCTTTGAACTTTTGTGAACACAATGACTGTGTGCACGGAGAAAACAATCATAAATATAGCTAGAATTCTAGCAAACATGACTAAAAAATCTGTCAATTATATGGACGACCAGACGCTCAAGGAGATTTTACTAGAAATGTCTAGTCAATCTACGTTCGGTGTTGAGACTGAATTCTAGTAAAATTGACTTGATTAGAAAACATTTTTTACAGTTCTTATCACTAATTTTACTAAACTATTCTCATTCTAGTATTTTTTTCTTTACGACACGATAAAATAATAGAGAGGTAGAGAAAAAAGTCTAGACTTATTTAGCTTGATTATTCTAATACTAATTATTTATTAGAAAGAATGAAAAATTGTTTTATACCACCAAGTACATTTTATGAGAATTCATGTATTATTTACTAGAAAAATTTTGCTTGACTCATCAAATATTAAAATCATGATTATTTTTTTCCGTGTGGGTGTGTAAATATTATTACGTATTCACGGTGGAGGTGGGGAAGTATTTTGAGCGTCTCCAATGCCTCATAAAACCTACAACAATTATGTATTGAGCAAGTGTTGTAATCTGCTCTCGGCCTACAGCAACACCCCCTATTTTACTTATCTTGAGCCACCACTTATTATATTGAATGCTTTATTAAATACATACAATTAAATTTTTTGCGCTCTGTTAATAAAATATATAATGTAAGTATATCATGTCTCATTTTTATAAACCACCCTGTATATAAAATGTTGTAGTTGAATAGAAATTTGTATAGGAATGTGTTTCTAATATCCTAGTAACATACACACATACGTATATGATATATAAATCCTGTATCACAAGAGGATTTAGAAAAATTTTCAGTAACAATTACTCATTACGAAAAGTCCTGTCTACATTACCGTCTGTCAGTCTTTTATTATACAAATATGTGTTCAATTTTTATACAGTAAGTAAAAGTAGGTATTAGACTTTTCTATTCAAATTGAGTGTCAGCTTTATAGTAGGTACACAGTATAAATTTATTAGAAAACATTTAAAGGTTTTTGTCTCAAATTCACAATAAATTTACATATGGTGTGAAATACAGACAAATTTTACTCCATTAACTTTTATTTTTCTCTTTATTACTTTAAGATTTTCCTTCTCTGTTTTTCTAAACTGACGCTATTAATTTTAGATTTTTTTGGTATTCATATTGTTAGCACAATATTTTTGTTTTTAGATAGATTATACATTATTAAACATTTTGTACTTATAGAATATTAAGTTTATGATCAGCAATATTCATCAACATTATTAAATTTCAAACTTATTTATTGGTTTTCATCAGCATATAGGTAATGCGTCTTATGATAATTCGATAAATCACTTAAATAAAAATTGGAAAAGGTCTTACCCCTCATAACCACAACACTTTTAAAAAACGCGGACACGTGTTTCGCTCACTTACGAGTCGTGAGCATCTTCAACGCAAGACTGAATTTTGATTACCAAGGGGACTTAAATTTATATGTAATTATAAAAGGGTAAGGGCGGGGGAAGATTTTAAGGAAACGTGAATACGTTCAATGCCATAACCAAAAACTAAGAAAACCCAAAAATGTTGGATCGTAGTTAAACGTTTTTGATTTATGTATGCTTCGACAAACACGTGCAGGGAATGTATGGTTTAGGGGAGCAATTAGGAACTAACTAAAAAATAGACTTAACTAATGTAAAACTAAGTCTTTTGCAAAAGCTGAAACAAACTAGAATTTGGAATAGGACCGAGATCTGAATTCATTAGATGTCCTTTATTCTTATGAATGTGTAAACTTTCTTGTGCATCGAGTTCAGTTTTGCAAGAGACTTCTTTTATAAGTTTTAAACAATTAGGGCCTATAGGGTGGTTTGTGTTATAAATAGTTGGCCCCTGAAACTTATTTTTTCTATGTTTTAAGTCTAAATTAGCAATATCTCTTTTATCTAAACAATATTTTTCTATTATATTTTAATTCAAAACCGATTTTAATTTATTAATCCAGAATTTTGGGGTATTTGAAATATTTTGGTTTAACTAAGAATTATAAAGCTATTATTATTTTAATTGTTTTCTAAATTTTTACAAAAGAGGAATTGAATCTTTTTAGTAGTTCATGTAAGATTTTTGTCTGCCCAATATATTTTAGTTCACACGCCATGGGTAATAGCTTATCCCCTTTCATCGCGAATCTTTTTATGAGTAGATTCGAAACTGATTTTAAAAAAGATTCTAAATATTTCCCAAGGGTATGGGTACGCTATGTTGATGACATTTTCGCGGTGTTTGACACAAAACAATACGATATTGATAATTTTATAAATGATCTTAACTCTAAATTTCCTAGTATTAAATTTACGATAGAAAAGGAAAACAAGGGGCAATTACCATTTTTAGATGTTCTAGTAATTAAAAACAATAACGCATTAGAATTTGACATTTACAGAAAGGAAACCAATGTTAATCGTTTTATCCCATCAGATTCCAACCATTGTTTTCAACATAAAATGGCTGCTTTTAATTTTCTCATTAATAGGTTAATAAATTTCCCCTTAAGTAAATCTAGGTTTGACACTGAACTATCTTATATTAGAGAGATTGCACAGGGTTTTAAAGGTTTCCCTTCTGTTATTGTTAAAATCTATTAAGGAAAAGACAACTTAGAGGGCCCAATATCAATAATTCCACGACTTTAGTTAATTCATTAGAACTTAAACCAAAATATTTCAAATTACCTCATCATAACATTTCGGTTGGTATTAATAAGATCTTTAAAGAATTCGGTTTTACACGAATTTTTAAAACTAATAATAGCCTTAAAAATTTCTTAGGTAACACGAAAGATAAGATCGACAATACACAAAAGTCTGGAATTTATGAAATTAGTTGCGAGGCGTGTGAACTAAAATATATTGGGCAGACAAAAAGAGCTATTGTTACTAGATATAAAGAGCATATTGCTAATTTTAGACTTAATCACATAGAAAAATCAAGTGTAGCCCAACATATTTATAACACAAACCACCCTATAGGCCCTAATTGTTTAAAACTTATAAAAGAAGTCTCTTGCAAAACTGAACTCGATGCACAAGAAAGTTTACACATTCATAAGAATAAAGGACATCTAGTGAATTCAGATCTCGGTCCTATTCCAAATTCTAGTTTGTTTCAGCTTTTGCAAAAGACTTAGTTTTACATTAGTTAAGTCTATTTTTTAGTTAGTTCCTAATTGCTCCCCTAAACCATATATTCCCTGCACGTGTTTGTCGAAGCATACATAAATCAAAAACGTTTAACTACGATCCAACATTTTTGGGTTTTCTTAGTTTTTGGTTATGGCATTGAACGTATTCACGTTTCCTTAAAATCTTCCCCCGCCCTTTCCCTTTTATAATTACATATAAATTTAAGTCCCCTTGGTAATCAAAATTCAGTCTTGAAGATGTTCACGACTCGTAAGTGAGCGAAACACGTGTCCGCGTTTTTTAAAAGTGTTGTGGTTATGAGGGGTAAGACCTTTTCCAATTTTTATTTATTTGGTTTTCCACAGTCTCCTTTATATTTATGATAAATCACTGATCAAAAAATTAACAAATAAATAGTACAGGTATATGGGACCGAATTTACATATTAGATGATAAACAATATTATCAGTAGGGAATTTACGTACCTCTTCACGGTCATTAAAGCATTTTGGAACGAGTTTACATCAATCCATCTGGGCTGGTTCATTAAATTTTTTAATGCCTTTGCGGAATTATCCCTAACTTTAAACTTTTAAGTAGGTAGCGTCTTAGAATTTGCTTAAAAAAATCATAAAAATTCAAGGCTTGTACTTAATATTTTAAAGCTGATAACGGTTCTGCAAAGACGAAACATGGACCTGAAGAATCCTCAGTGGGAGTAAACTAAAACATTTTGGAGCTAAGAGAAATTCATTGTTTTGAGTGTTTCAAATATTTCCCAAACCAAAAGTGATTTTCTAATATACTTTTAGGTACCACACTATTGATCATTTCTTTAGGCAACTTTGCCCCCTAAATAGGCATCGTATCCCTTACAGTTTAGCAAATCTCTATGATGAGCTTCGAATTTGAATCATTCCTGCATCGTTCGAAAATCGATTCTTACCCAAAACGATTTAGTGTGAACCATCATTTAGGGTACTTTATTAAAAAGGCTGTGAGAATGACTTTACGGTCAGTTTTATTGTTTTGTTAAAAGTCCCACGTACCAAACAAAAAAGTTTAAATTATCTTGTTAAATAGCTCCATTTCACAGCTTCAAGGTTTATTGCTGTTTGAAGGTTAAACAATTAAATAATCTACAACTTTTTTCTGTAGTGTATCTAAAATTCGATTTCAATGCAGGTAATTGTTCTATTACATTTTTTTTTCAACATTTCTAATTTTGTTTAGTACCAAAATATATGTGTATGATGTGATTTGGGAATACTGACCACTGTTTTTTTAGAAATAATTAAAGACGTAATAATACTGTTTGAAATTCCAGTAGGTAATACCCGTATTTAGATCATATCACGACTTTTATGGCTGTTATTACAACCTCACATCATATCTACATTTTTTTTGTAATTTTAAAACGTTTAAAAATTTTCTTCTAGTCATACAAATTTTAAGAATTACAAACTATGGAATTCAAAGAGACTAAAACAAAATAACACTCCTAACTCACAAAATATTGAAATCCTTAATTAATCAATATCCAAGTAAAACAGTTTATTAATTAAAAAAATCGAGTATTGCTACGATTATGTTTGTCTCGCCTAAAACTATAGTTAAATAATTGGGCAAATGCGTGTGATATGGCAGGTATATTATTTTGTCTTTATTATATTTTTAACAAATTATTTCAAAAAACGTAAAGTAGCTAATATTGGGGTATGGTCACAAATGCTCACATGCCCCTGTTATTTCATAGAGATTACTGCCTTTAAATTTTTCCGGAGTCAAGTAGCATATCTGTTCCTAAATATTTTAATAACATGAGTATTTATCAAGAAAGTCTATATTTAATAGTGGTATGTTTTAATATATCAATTTATGAATCAAATTTAAACCAACTACACATAACATCAAGTTAATGAAAAAAAAATTGTTGCTGTTGTCACGCCCTCGCCCTCGTTTACTTGATGTTACGTGTATGTGTAGTTGGTTTTTTGATTAATGTATTTACCAATTTAAATTTAAACGAATAATTATTGAGATTTTTAAAACATACAGGACTCAAAATTTAATTACTATTGGACAACATTTTTGCAAAACGTTACTTATAAAAATCAGTTTTAGCAGTTTTTAACAGTTCTTTCGACGTGCTCAATAAGGTATAAGTGTTTAAAAATTTGACAAAGACTTTCTGATTGAATGTAACGTTGGCAGTGGCGGATTTACACATTTGCCGCCCGTAGGCTATTCAAAATTTGCCGCCCCTACTGACACCTGCAATTCTATACCCTAATTCACAATCGATTTTTTGTCAATGAAATTGCAACTTTATGATTGTATTATATTTTTATAAGACTAATCAACAAATATTGATACGAATTCATTAGGATTAAAAATGTAATAATGTTAAGAAGAACTTTCGTTAAATGGATATTTACAGCTTTTATTTATTACAATATTATCATTATTGTTTTTTTTAATTATCATCATTCTAAGAAATGTATAATATTTATGAAATTCTGTGCAACAATATGCAATTTTTTACGTGTAATTTTATTAAATTTTTATTCTACAATCACATAGGTTGTTAATATCATCAGAAATATCAATAGAAAAGTATTAATTTTCCACATATATATCTATATAATATTTGTTATTGTTATTTTTAAGCAATTTTTTTTCGGATCTCATTTCTCTTCGAATAGATATATTTAAGTGGTGAAACATATTTCACATTAATTGAATAGTGTGGGTGGACCAAAAGAAAAAATTATGGCAATAATTAATTTAAAAAATAGGTAAAATTACTAAATTTAAAATGTAATACTTAAACGCTATTTGAATATTTTAAAAATTCAAAATCACAATAGTATATTTTATAAATAAACGTTTAGTAATTTTTCATATACAGACGTTAATGTATTCAGTATACTGTATAGCACTAAAATATTATAATTTTTGTTGATTTTTTTGAGCCTCGTTTTTTTCCGTGTATAAGATAATATTTTCTTTTTATTTCTGTAAGACAAAAAAATTTTCGAGCAAAGTTTGCCGCCCTAGGCTCTAGCCTATTCAGCCTGCTGGTAAATCCGCTACTGGCAATTGGTAAATACACATTATTTGAGCCCTAATAACGATTAAATATTTGATAGGTATATTATTTAGTATAGAATTTAGCATTATCAGATACAATTTATGTCTGATTTATTTTAAGTTTTTTTCAATCATGAACCCCATAAGGGGACGTCCATTAATTACTTAGGATGTTTGTGTTTTCATTTGGATTTCTACTTTCCCTTTGGTGAGATTTGGTAAGATTTGCTGGGACCTCTTCTCCACTTCAAGTGAAATTTATCTATTAATGAGTTTTTTTTTAATTAGAAAGGAAACTATAATAATTTTTCAAAAACCTAATTTCCACTCTTTAGAAAGATTTAGCTGGTCGTCTTCTTCTTTTTTAGGCTCGCGTAATTAATGGACGTTCCCTAATGGGATATTAAATCGTCCTATAGGCATTCAGGCTTTCCCATACAGTATTTCATATAAGTATATTGTATTTTAGAAAGTCTATACCTACTTAACAAAACAAGACGTGTAGTCATTGTGATTGTTTACGTTTTATGAACACTAACATGTGCCAAAACGTACGCATGATGGAGGTCGGTATCGGACTTGGATTCTCCCGGTTCCTGTTCAGACGAAGTTTGAGACCTGAAATAGGGATGTCGATGACGATGCTGACACTTTGGAATGGTTCCCGTCAAGCGGGAATCGGAACTGATAGCGCGTTCGAGACGACCTCTTTGATGTGGACTATCTCTTACACGAGAACGAGACCTGTGACCACAGTCCGAAGCGTTCGAACTTCGTCTCGAATTCTTTTGAGGGGTGGTGGTGATTGTGGTGCTGGGAAGTTGGTGAACCGAACCCCCTGTACACAATAAAACAGTGATGCAAGCGTGAACTGTAAAATTGTTCATTACAACTAAGAGCAAACGTGGGTATATTGAGACAATCGACGTAGTTATAGTTCGTTGTCATTTAAAACTGTGAATAAACCACACTAATATTATAAAGGCGAAAGTTTGTGAGTGTGTATGTTTGTTACCTCATCATGTCTAAACGGCTGGAGCGATTTTAATAAAATTTGGTATGGAGTTAGCTGACACCCTGGATTAACTCATAGGCTACGTTTTACTTATTCCCATGGGAAAATCGATACAAATAAATTCGCGGTATATTATAAATGCGAAAGTAACTCTGTCTGTATGCTACACAATCTCGTCTAAAATTTACTGAACCGATTTAAATGAAATTTGGTACAGAGATTGTCTAGAGCCTGAGAAAGGACATGGGCTACTTTTTAATGCGAAAAAAGGGTTGTAAGGGGTTGAAATAGGAAAGTGTATGCGGAAATTCCGTAATTTTTAGATAAAGGAGCTTGAAACTTATTTTTTAGACTTTTGATTAGATATATAAATAAATACGACATTCAATGTTTGTAAAATTTTACCCTAAAGGGGATAAAATTAGCCGATGAAAGTTTTTGTGTAATGACGGGGGGGGGGGTTTTTTTTTTTTTTTCTTTAAATATTAATCCTAAATATTAATAAATTTTGTGTAAAGTTAAAAGCTTCTGTTTAGTGTTGGTCAATTATAAGTTTAGAAAAAACTGAACGCTATATAAACTATTTTAAACTATAATTACACTATAATAATCTATAATATTATAAATGCGAAAGTAACTCTGTCTCTCTGTGTGTTACGCAATCTCGCCCAAACTACTGAACCGATTTAAATGAGAATTTAGTACAGAGATTGATAATTAGATATAAAGCTAGAGGCTTGAAACTTATTTTTTAGGCTTTTGATTAGATATAAACACGACATTTAAAGTTTGTAAAATTTTACCCTAAAGGGGGCAAAAATAAGGAATGAAAGTTTTTGTGTAATGACGTCGGCAAAAAGGCTTACGTCCCAGAAAATAAAAATATAGAAGAAAAAAATTTTAAATGCTGGCTAAAGTCACTATTCCACGCCAAAATGGGGAAGTAATAAAAAATAATGTCGACTGTTGAATACTAAGCTATATAAACTATTTTAAACTATAATTAAACTATATTAATCTATAATATTATAAATGCGAAAGTAACTCTGTCTGTCTGTGTGCTACACAATCTCACCTAAAATTTACTGAACCGATTTAAATGAAATTTGGTACAGAGATTGTCTAGAGCCTGAGAAAGGACATGGGCTACTTTTTAATGCGAAAAAAGGGTTGTAAGGTTGAAATAGGAAAGTGTATGCGGAAATTCCGTAATTTTAGATAAAGGAGCTTGAAACTTATTTTTTAGACTTTTGATTAGATATATAAATAATACGACATTCAATGTTTGTAAAAATTTTACCCTAAAGGGGATAAAATTAGCCGATGAAAGTTTTTGTGTAATGACGTCGTCCAAAAGCTTACGGCCCAGAAAATAAAATATTAAGTGTAAAAAGTTATAGAGGTTTTGTTTATTTGGATCAATAAAAGTAGTGAATACTAAGCTATATAAACTATTTTAAACTATAATTACACTATAATAATCTATAATATTATAAATGCGAAAGTAACTCTGTCTCTCTGTGTGTTACGCAATCTCGCCTAAACTACTGAACCGATTTAAATGAGAATTTAGTACAGAGATTGATAATTAGATATAAAGCTAGAGGCTTGAAACTTATTTTTTAGGCTTTTGATTAGATATAAACACGACATTTAAAGTTTGTAATAATTTTACCCTAAAGGGGGCAAAAATAAGGAATGAAAGTTTTTGTGTAATGACGTCGGCAAAAAGGCTTACGTCCCAGAAAATAAAAATATAGAAGAAAAAAATTTTAAATGCTGGCTAAAGTCACTATTCCACGCCGACGAAGTCGCGGGCATAGCTAATAAAAAATAATGTCGACTGTTTGTTCTACGTGAACGAGACCTGTGACCGCAATCCGAAACGTTCGAACTTCGTCTTGTGTTGTTTTTTTGAGGGGTAGTGGTAGAGAGTTAGTGAACGAAACCCCCTGTATATTAAGAAACGGTGATGAGTGAACTGTAAAATTGTTCATTAGAACTACAAGACGAAAGCAATTTTGAGACATCAAAGGAAACGTAGGTATATGGCGACAATCTGTGGAGTTGTATTTCATTGTCTTTTAAAATCGTGAAGAAATAAAAAAAGAAAACGGAGATTTTCTGATGAACTGAATAATAGTTGAAGATGTACCAGCTGAAATTACATTAAATACAGACTTCGGCGGAATAAAGGAAATGCTGCAGATTTAATTTCTCTCTCGTTCTGCTCAGAAATCTTTTGATGAGGCTAATGAACAGACCTAATAGCAAGAAATAAGTAGTTTCTAAATTGGAGCAAGGGACATCTCAGAAAAATGGAATTATAATTGAAAAAAAAAATTTTAATGTGACATTTGCAACAAGATCGTTTGTCAAATTGATATTCAAAACGTACATTAAAGAAACAACAAAAAAGGATCCTAACTCCAAACATATTTTTATAGTATTGTATGAAGTAATTTCTACCCTCTTCACCCTCACTCACTCTGATCAAAAGTCCCAAAAGGGGGTGGGTACGTTTGGGATCGTAAAATATTAGATTTTTTTGAGATCTTGCGAAAAATTTATGTATACAGGGTGTCCGCGAAACGATGTTATAGTACAGGAAAAATTATCGATGAAAATACTTTGAAGGGGAGGGTCTATTTCTTCCAAAAAAATATGAGCACTTTTTATGTACTCTAGATTTTGTTTAATAACTTTACTAAAAACCAAACTAGATAGTTACTTACATTATCATTGATTGTAAGTTAGAAAATTGCAAAACTATCTAGAGTTATTTTTATAATGAAGATAGAACAGAAGCAAAATGGAAACACAAAAGGAAAAATATTCAGAAATAACTAATTATCACGTTAAGCACAATTTTTTATTCTATAAGATACCTAACTTTTAGAATAATGCAATAAGTACATAAAAATTTTGTCTACTTATTAATTTCTAAAATATTAGCGCTATTACCTAAGGCCAGCCGTACACCAATCGAGCGAAACTGTATCAATCAAAAACGTTACTGTCTCGAGCAGAAAGATTGTGTCCGTCTACGAATCATTATTATCGCATTGAAAAACAAAACGTTTTATTCTTCTTTCTTTGATGCAAACTGTTATGTTATTATTTAGTTGTGTTTGAGGTTATAATGTTATAAAATTTAAAGAGTGGTAATATGGAGGATAGTGAAGAAATTGTTACTGTGCTTTGGGAGTGGTTGCTTTTGGCAGATGGATTCGGGAAGAAGAATAGAAGGGAATGGATCCATTCTATAAATAAAAAGAGGGACAAAGATAAAACAGTTAAGAAGTATATTCTTGAATTAAGGTTAGATGAAAAGAAGTTCTATAACTTTACCCGAATGTTTTCACTGACTTTTGATTACCTTTTGGAATCAATGTAACGTACACTGTCTCGATCTGTTTCGCTATGAAACCAGAATTCGTCGAAACACGTTTGGTTGTCGCAAGGTGTGTCGTCCCGTTTCGTCGTGACTGGAACGCAATGTTTCAACGGTGTGCGTCTAGCCTATAAGAATATATGCAATTATTCAGAACAAAACCGTTTTAGTCAAAAACGTTTTTGCCTGACACGTTTTCGCTCGATTGGTGTGCGGCTGGCCTAAAACAAAAAAAATAAAACCTGAGAAACACTGGATCATGGCCGCGTTTGTTTGTCCTTATAATCTGTCTTTTGCTTAATTTTATGTTTATTTCTATACTTTTGAATAATTGTTACAATAAAAATGAATTATTCCTACGTGTGGTGCCAGCCCTACTACAAATTGCCCCTTTTTTTTATTGACTTTATTACTCCAATTCAATTTTGATAATAGATAGCTTTTTCCCCTAGCGCTGTTGCACCCCTAAAAGTTGTCATCTTAAAGCCGCGCTTGGGTTTGCCCTTATAAAGCCGGAACTGCCTGAGATATGTTAGATAGGAGTTAAATATACTTGAAGACAAATGTCAGAGAAACTAATAATATTACAAAGTTTTAATGTCTTGCATTATTGTAGGAGTTATCCTGTAGGATAAAGGTAATAACAGCAAATATGTGCTTAACGTGCTTAATTTTGAGATAGGTAATTAAGAATTTCTGAAAATATTTGCTTTTTGTTTTTACTTTTTTTCTGTTCCATCCTCATTATAAAAATTCTGTAGATAGTTTTGCAACTTTTTAAGATACGATCAATGAATGTACCTACTAGTTATGTGTAAAATAAAAAAAAGGAACCATTAACAGGAATAAAACTTCACGAAGTAGATTTTCACAAAATTTTTTATTTAACAATGTTTAATGTAACATGTTTCGCCAAAATTTTTGGCTTCTTCGGACAGTGAGTGTTTTCTACTAAACGCATGTGTCGCATCACATCTTAAATACTAGGTTGCATTTGGGGGTGGATATAACATTAAAAAATATTAAGGAGAGGTTAATTATGTATTTCCTTCTGTCTGGTGATTTAAAATTAAATTCTGTTTTTTAAATTTATTTATTTCTAGATTTTCTATGAGTTTTTGCTTTTATGGCAGATATGTAATATTTCAAATTTGTCGTTAAAATTGTGATCCTCTTCTATTATGTGGTTCGCATAATTGGAGTCTGTTTTATTTTTTAAAAAATTACTTTTATGTTAGGGAATACGTTTTTGAAAATTTCTTCCTGTTTGTCCAATATATACTTTTGGGCAAGACCCACATGTCAGTTTGTAAACTCCGGAGCATTTTGTTTTATCTACTCTATCTTTATAATTTTTTGTATGCAATTTATTAAGACCATATTTTTCTAAGGAAGAGCGAATTTTATTTGTAAATGGGCCTAAATATATTAATGTATTGTATATTTTATTTTTAATTATTGTAGTAAGGTAAATAGATTGTAAGGCTAGTTTTGATGGTTGTTTTTTAAAAATTATTTTGTCAATAATGGACGGATCATAACCATTGTTGTGTGCTATTTGTTTTATTATATTTAATTCTTGTAATGACTTTCATTTGACATCGGAATAATTAGGAATTTATGGACTATACTATTTAGTTGGGTTTTTAGTAAAATTATTGAACAAAATCTAGAATAGGTACATGTCCTCTTTTAAAGAAAATTCAAATGCTGATATTATTTTTCTGGACGAAAGACCATCCCCTTTAAAGGTCCTTTATCACTTGAGTCTGGGTGTGTAATCTTGCATAAAATTTATAAATCGTCAAAATCTGAACCTGCTGGTGACAAAAGTCCATTCACAACTATCTGGTTTTCATAATAATTAACTTTTAAACTTGATGCATAATAATTTTATATTATTAAAAATCCTGTAAGTATTTTTTTTTCTACTCACCTATGATTGTTGTTTCTCTTACGTGTCTTGACGGTAGTCTTGGTGAACAAGAATGTGAACTTCTTCGCGAGTTATCGTTCGAACGTTCTTCCTCGTCAACCCTCTGCTGTCTTCGCAAAGGATTTCGTCTACGGTCTCTTACTCTCAACGTAACAGGACACTCAAGATGCAGATCTAATGCCATCGAACCTTGGCTACCGGCGTCCGGTTGTAAATCGTTTCTAAATTGGAATCGAAAATCAATAAAGTAGTTCGAGATATTTTGCGGCTTTCGCTAATAATATGATACATACGAAATAATAAAAAAAATCATCTTCCTACTACTACATCACTTCCAAAATATAAATATGTACATACTATTGTTTGTAAAAATATTGTAATTTAATTAATTGCAATTATGCAAAGTAGTGAAGACCTAATGATGATAAAATTTAGTAAGTTTTTATGCATAAGCGCTTTTTGCTTTTAATTACGTGCAGCAATTAATACGTGTCACTGGCTGACATTTAAATTAGATTCTGTTGCGTTTATCTTCTTGAAACTTTGAATATGTTACAAAAGAAAAATGAACAGTAAGCACAGTTGTATTTATGTATTGTGTATATACCATATATGTACTAAATATATGTACATCGACCATTATTATTCTCCGGTGGTAAAGAGAATGTAACTAACGTAACTGGGATCGGACAGCCATTTGGAAGCGTAGTAAATTAAACACAATGTATTATATCGTAGTAGCAAAAAGCACACGAGGCAATACGCGAAAAGCACTTAAGCGTAAGCTTTGCTAAAAGTACTTGTAAAACAGTAACGCTGCCTCACTGCCTGTCAGTCTAGGGAAGGGCAGAAAACACGATTGTTCTTTTACACAAAAGAGTTAACACGAATGTTGACTGCTGGAATAGCTACCGGTAACAAAAACTTTGTTTATGCTCCTGGTGCTGATGCTTATCCTAGATTTTTGCACATGTGTAATTTGTTTGAAATTGTTTTAATTAAAATACAAATATATAAGCAAAACATCCCCCTTTTCTAAATATACACGGAGAAAACAATCATCAAAATATTGCTAGAATTCTAACAAACATGACTAAAAAATCTGTCAATTATATGGACGACCAGACGCTCAAGGAGATTTTACTAGAAATGTCTACGTAGTCAATCTACGTTCGGTGTTGAGACTGAATTCTAGGAAAATTGACTTGATTAGAAAACATTTTTTACACTTCTTATCACTAATTTTACTAAACTATTCTCATTTTAGTATTTTTTTCTTTACGACACGATAAAATAATCGAGAGGTAGAGAAAAAAAGTCTAGACTTATTTAGCTTGATTATTCTAATAGATACTAATTATTAGAAAGAATGAAAAATTGTTTTATACCACCAAGTAAATTTTATGAGAATTCTAGTATCAATTATTTACAAGAAAAATATTGCTTGACTCGTCAAGTAATAAAATCATGATTATTTTTCTCCGTGTAGTAGTAATAGGAGCTTTATGAAACAAAAAAGTTATTTATACAGATCAACAAAAAAAAACTTAATTTAATCTAAATCTTACATAAAACTATTATCATATATAGGTACTACTCTTCCTGTCTCATCCTATCCTATCCTACCTTCCCACTTTCTGCTCCTATTTTACTTTGTTTTCCTCTTCCTCCTTTTTCTTGTATTTTATCCTCCCTTTCTTTCCTTTTCTGTTTTCGCTAAAATTTGTTTTAATAAGGCCAAACCATTATCGTCTGCATTTATTGCCTTTCTACGTTCATTCATTTCGTTTTTCCCTGTTCCCTCCTCTAAATATATATGTGCCAATGATTCACTCGTCTCCCCACATACTCTTCCTTCTTCCACCCAAAATTTATTCTCATTCCCCGTTCTGAATCTAGCTATAATCTCTATACTTTTTCCTTCTTTTAGATACCCCGGTACCCCATCCCCTTGGCAGTGGCGGATTTACACATTTACTGCCCGTAGGCTATTCAAAATTTGCGCCTCTACTGACACCAGCAATTCTATACCCTAATTCACAATCAATTTTTTGTTAATGAAATTGCAACTTTATGATTTTATTATAATTTTAAAACACTAATCAACAAATATTGATACGAATTCATTAGGATTAAAATTGTAAGAATGTTAAGAACTTTCGTTGAATGGATATTTACAGATTTTATTCATTACAATTTTATCATCATTCTAAGAAATGTATAATATTTATGAAATTCTGTGCAACAATATGCAATTTTTTACGTGTAAATTATTAAATTTTTATTCTACATTCAAACAGATTGTTAATATCATCAGAAATATCAATAGAAAAGTATTCATTTTACACATATACAGGGTTTTTCAAGTTGATGGCCTATTAGATGTATATTAATTAGTAGAAGGAATTAAACTCTGAAACTTGGGCTCATTTGGTTATTGTTTATGCCGCTTCTTTTAAAAATATTTTCAATTTCGATTTACATCCGGTTATACCGGAAGTCGACACTAACTTTGTTATTTCAAATAAAATGGTATATTTTTTACGCTGAATTCGAATAAAACGTGTAATTTTAAGATAAGTTTGATAACCAACTTGTACACCTATGACGATCGGTTTCTGAGTTAATTTAATTTATAGAAAAAAAATCGCTACCGCAACCCAAATTATAAAAAATCATAACTTCCACAAAATACGACTTAGAGTGTTGAAATTTTTACTAGTAATAGCTGAATATTAGTCCTAACGCCTTGACAAAATTGAATTAAATAATTTATACAGGGCGTTCAAAATAAAATTCTAAAATTGAAAAACTTCAAACACGAATTACCTCGTTTTTTCAAATGGCACCTACTATTTTTTATCTTTTCAATCGATTCCTTTTTTATCCTCTTTCGATCTATATGGATACGCTATTGGAATATTTCAAAAATTCAAAATCACAGTAGTATATTTTATAAATAAGCGTTTAGTAATTTTTCATATACAGACGTTAGTGTATTCAGTATACTGTATAGCACTAAAATATTGTAATTTTTGTTGCCTCGTTTTTTTCCGTGTATAAGATAATAATTTTTTTTAATTTCTGTAAGACAAAAAAATTTTTGAGCAGCTTGCCGCCCCCTAAAATCTGCCGCCCTAGGCTCTAGCCTATTCAGCCTGCTCGTTAATCCGCCACTGTCCTTTGGCATTATTCCTATAGAATATCCCTCAACCCTTTCGCGTATCTCGATTCCAATAATTTTCTCACCTCTTACATCTTTTCTCAACCATCCTACTAACATCCAATCCCTTTCCTTTCCACTCCTACATTTGTTCTTTACTTATTGCTATTTCTGTTAAAGCCTTATTTTAAATATATATTCTTCTTATTTTAAAAGTACTAAATTCAAACGGAAATTGCTCAGTACCGTTGAGTCACACCACGATCCTTTTCGAACAGGATTGAAAACTAGATATACGTAGCTACTTCATAACATTTAAGAATACCTGCGGTCATAATTCTGAACTGTATCAATTAATCAACAACTTTTTAATTCCACTGATAAAAATAATACAAATTCAATCATGATAATAAATATTCTACATTACTTTTAAATCTGTCATAGTCGGTAAATATGCTTAATGTCAATAAGGGAAGGTTTTTATTAGGAAGGTGTTGTATTGGTGTTTAATCCACCGATATCCAAAAATATCAAATAATTTTTTTGTATGTTTGATAATGTTTCAAAATTAGCCTTGAACGTCATTAAAACTGCTATTCATCAAATCCTTAAGCTTACCATTTTGGTAAATTTGATAAACACAACACATAAACTTAGTATGTACTTTCTTTCTACATATTAAAGTTAATGAAATCACACTAACGATTATTGAGTTATTATACAAAAATTTCTACATTTTAAGAATGTTAATAACCTGTTTAAATTTTCCAAATTATTAGCCGTCCATAAACACTCAAGTGATTTCCATTTTGGTAAAAGCAATTCAGTCCTGCACTACCTTTTTTGTATTATGCCTCTATCACAAGGGATATTTATACAAATGAAAGTAACAAAAGGAAAATACATAAAATACTATTTTTGATATGTGTAAAATGATATTTATATCTTGCAAACGTAAATGAGACATATTGAGTTATGTACCACCCTTTATGTAGGTAACAAAGATTTTGCCAAAAAAAACACACAAAACATTTTTAGATTTCTTTGAAGTTATATAAAAAGGCAGGGAAAGGGACGCGTTTTTTTGTCAGTTAACCGTAACTAACAGAATTGGCGAAGATCAATGAACGTTGAGGTAATTGATTAGTTCCTAAAGAACTAAATTGTCTGATTTGTTTTGGTTTAGGTACCTTGTTTCCAAAAAATAATTAATTTTCCCAATTTGTTTCCCTGTTATACACAGAATTCCTGTACAGTGGAACTTACAAAAATGAACGTTTTCAATTTTGTTTGTTATCCAGGATTTTTTGTAAAATCAGATTATTGATATAGATAGATATACGTATATACATATAAACAGCAGTCTTTCGCTTATCAGCTGGAGATAAGACTAGCGACAAATTCGTTGAATGTGTCATCTTTCAGCGACAAATTATGGTCTTTACAGTAATATCCTACGACATTTCCTTTTCGAGATACGCTATGTGTAGTGCTAGCTTGATATCAAGCTAGCATACCAGCTGATTATGGCTAAACGGCACGAGCGACAAATTTTTTGATTTGGTAACAAATTAGCGACAAATTATAGTGCAAGTCAGAAATCGGAAAAATAAGTTTGTCGTGCTAACTAGATATACGTTAATATTAGTTTATTTCCTAAACTGATTCCCTAGAATGTTGGAAATTGATATGTAAAAACGGAAATTGAATATTCCGAAAAATAACGAAGGTATTGGGTTAAAGCACTTACTAAATTGTGACGTCAATATTCAGATTATGTAGGAAAGAAGAAGAAAGAACTTTTAAAACTTCATAAATACTGTGTTTTTAAACAATTTTTTTTAAAAAAGCTTTAATTTATGTTTACATCTTTTATATGTTTAATCCATATTTAATTATGTAATTTACTGTCAACTACCCTGTTGTAAATGCTTCAAATTTTGCATTAAATTATCTAACGTGTTGAACACTTTACCATTTCTATGATAAAATCTATTATGAACGGCATTAAGAATTAACCACCCCGTATGTGTATATGTAAATCTCTGCGTAATGTAATCTGGATTAATTTGTACTCACCGAAAAGTCTGGGCTGTCTCGTCAACGGAAAGCGCGTGTCGTTGAAGTCCAGGACGAGCAAGGAGCGTCGAACAGGCTGCCAGATTTCGCCTGTTGCCCTCGTGATGGTGAAACCTCGGCCGCTTCTCATCAAGAGGCGATCGTTTGAGCAAATCGCCCACGTTGCCTCTGCCACCGCCGCAACTACCACCCCCGACATTACCGCCTCTGCCCGATTCAATTCCGCCTACACTTTCTCCGTTATTCTCCTGCATCAGGTTAGGGGCCGATGGACTTTTATTAACAGAGAACTGGAACGAAACGAATATTTTAATTTAATATTATCGGATTTTGTAAATATCTGGGATATGTAAAAGCACTTTTTTTTGGAATGTGACCGAAGGAATTCAAATGAAAGTTAACATTTTGAAATGTCACCGTTTTCCTTGTGTTATTTTATCGATATTTATTGTTTACTAGCTTTTATGAGGTTTCCCATTTTCGAAACACTTTCGGCAATTTTATTCAAAAATCCCTCAATTACTATTTATCTGAAATGACCGTTACAGAGAAATGTAGAAAATATCGCTTTCTAGCTGTACGACCTCTAACAATTACACATTTTGAATCGAATTTTCTGATAATTTATTGTTCATTTAAACAATCTTCTTAATAATAGTTTATTTAATATTATGCGCTTAATACTACCTACTTATTTGTATAACTTTAGATAGTACTCATTATACGTCCAATTGATATATCCAACTTTAATACGTGCCACATTATATCACTTGGTATTACTCTGTTCACTCTTCCATTATATTATTTATTCATTTGGGCCTCTCCACTCTTATATTTATATCTAATCATAAAGAAGTTTCGAGTTCTATTCCAGAGTTTTTACGTTCATCTTTTGCGTGTGGTCACCGATGCGAGACATTTATTAGCCATTTAAAAATACTATACACAACACGTCGAAGGTGCGGTATCTATTGATATTATTGTTTACGAAGTGAGTGTGGTAGAATTATTTTATCTTTACCATCACGTGACTTCAATGAGGTGTATTAATAAAATTTTGATAGTGCATCAAATGTTGACAGAAGATTAATAGTATAAAATTATAGATTATATTATTAGTCCGGTCAAATTAGACCAAAAAATAAGAGTAAAGCTACATAAATTTCCACCAAGCTGAAAATCAGTGAGATTGTTTAAAATATGATTAAAAATAAAATTTGAAAGTTCCCCATCTTTCCCCTGTATGGAAAAAATTTTATTCACGGTTAAAGGTCAAAAAAATGAGTTTTTCGCGATTTTAAGCAAAACGGTAAGTTTTATCATAAAATTACCCCAGACAAAATTGTAGATCATAAAATTATCTATAAAATGTGTATGTATACCCCAAAATAAGCTATGTGACAAATAAATCCCCAAGAACTAGAAAATATTTAGTGCAAATAGAAAAAAGATTGTAGAGCAAAATTTTTCCCTAGAAGTATTCCCCTGAAAAATATATTCCCAAAACATACCCGAAAGGAAAACAATCCCCTATTTTTTGGGGAAAATCCCCTAATCTGGCAACCCTGAGACTAACAGTATTTCATTTATTGTGCACACTGACATAAAGCAGGTATAAGACCCTAGCCACGCATACAATTGAACAGGAGACAGATGTCTCGAGGTTACGCTGGTGTTTAAAATAAGGGTCTGGGTTTCATTTTACCTGATAACTCAGAAACGGTGGCTCTTAGGAAAAAAAATATGCATACATATTTTATAGATAATTTTATGATATACAATTTTTGTCTGGGGTAATTTTATGATAAAACTTACCGTTTTGCTGAAAATCGCGAAAAACTCATTTTTTTGACCTTTAACCTTGAATAAAAATTTTTCCATACAGGGGAAAGATGGGAAACTTTCAAATTTTATTTTTAATAATATTTTAAACAATCTCACTGATTTTCTGCTTGGTGGGAATTTATGTACCTTTACTCTTATTTTTTGGTCTAATTTGACCGGACTATTTTTATGAGACACAACACATTTTAGTTATTAGAACAATGGTTCGTTTATCCTTTTAACTGTTTATTTACACTTAGCTGTGACCTAGCAACTGGTCTTGCGACCGTCGTCTGACGTTCGTTTTTCGTAAGATATTCTCTAGTGTCTAGTATATAGGTAGTATTTTCTATACTAAAATACCTAGTTAAAAATTTTTTAAAAAACCATTTTATTTCTGTTATTCTGTCACGACTTTATAGTCTAGGATACCCATGAACTCTAACTCTTCGCCGTATGGTACTTAAATAAGCTCGATGTTGAGCATTTTTCTCATACTACATATATGGTATATGGCATACTGGAGGCATTTAATTTATTAAAATAATGGTTCGTTTATTCTTTTAAATGTTTAGCATTTCTTCCAGAGACCTGAACATTTTTTATTGCCGAATTTGGAATTGTTTATTCCTTTTTATAATAATAGCTGAAAGTGAGCTGGAGTGCATTTTAACTTTCCACGAGTCGCCACTGATACATAGGTAAATATTTTATTTTTAAAACAAAAAAACATATGGGTGCGTGTTATTTTTGCAGTTTCAGAACTGTTCTTAAATACGGTTTCATGTTTCGTTTTTTTTTTCTGTTACGTTTTTATTTTAAAGCTACCCTCCTTCCACCACATTTTCCGACACCTTGTTAATGGATGACGGCATGGGTTGGTTCTCTTCGGCATCGTCACGGCGTATTATTTCTTTTTTCTTCTGCCTTTATCCTATTCGACACAAGAACCACTTCTTTTGTCATCAGCCCAACGCTCGCTCACACGCGGTTGTTACCTTCAAAAATGTCTCGTCAGCAAAATACCAGCCATTTTCAAGGATCTGCAACAATCTTGTATCACGTACAACATTCCTAGTGAGCGCCGAGGACACGTTGTTGCGTTTTTTAAAACAATTCCCAATTTTAATTCGTCCGTAAAATTAAGGCAAGAAAATTGGGCTTTCGACTATTTTTTTACTAAATTGATTTAATAGAACGTTGAAAATTAAATTAAAAGCGAAATTTATTCATCAGATACGAGGTTAAAACAGTTATTTTC
The DNA here is from genome assembly GCA_029378335.1 of Agrilus mali. Taxonomy (NCBI): domain Eukaryota; kingdom Metazoa; phylum Arthropoda; class Insecta; order Coleoptera; family Buprestidae; genus Agrilus; species Agrilus mali. Next base: position 7,622,200 of record CM055656.1, on the reverse strand, counting down.
AGTATTGCCATAATAGCCTACGATGTGGCGCGTCAAAAAATCCATGAACTCAGCTTTGAAAATATGAAGATAATGAATTGCTTAACTGCACTCATAAAAATGGAAAAAAAGAAGCTTTGCATTTATGGAAACAAAGTAATATATTTAAAAAAGGGAAAAACAAGCTAAAACACTCGAGCCAAGGTTCCAAATCGTGACAAATAACTTCAAATAATTCACTGTATTAGCGTTTACTTGTTGAAACTCCATGCTAAATAAGCAATTAAAGAAAACACTTTTAAGAGTTTCAAAATTATTTTTATTGACCACAACGATCGTTTCACCACACTGTGGCTTCATCAGGTGGATGAATTACAAAATAATTTTGAAACTCTTAAAAGTGTTTTCTTTAATTGCTGAAATAACTTTTCGGTATCGAATTCGATCCTTAGAAAATTTCATGCAATTTAACGTTCTGTTTTTATTTTACTTACGCTTAATTTAAGTATCACTAGTGCTAAAGTAAAAAACAAGTACCAAAGATTAAAATCAGGAGCGGTGTTCTCTATTTTCAATAAGTCTTAGATTTATTTATTTATATTTTTCATTTAAGAGATTAAATGTAATTATTTTATTTTTACTATTCGATACAAAAATATTATATTTATCGTAAACAGTGGTGAAACCTACACATATACACGATCGTGTTATACAAAAGGAAAAGATATATGTAGAAGATTTACGGAAATGTTCTGGAAAGGGTCGAAACCCTACAATACAGTGTGTACCATTTATAATTAATAATATTGAAACCACGGGTTCCTAGTGAAATCATTAACATAAAATATATCACTTTTGACTTTAGAAGCATTTTTTTTTAATAGTAATAGTTATAGGCCAGTTCTGACGTACTGGAAATAGTTGCAGTTTTGAGATGAAAACAGTATCAGTAAGATCAATCAAATAACGAGTTTCCACCGGATCACAAAAACAGATGCGTCAATTACCTTACATTTTTGAAGATGATTTGCGTTTTCAGTTGACATTAAATAAAAAATGCATTTTGTACGTGGCAGTTATATTTCTTTTTTTTAATGATTATAAATCACGCCCCATATCAATAGACCAGTAGCGGATTTACCAGCAGGCTGAATAGGCTAGAGCCTAGGGCGGCAGATTTTAGGGGACGGCAAAAATTTTTTTGTCTTACAGAAATAAAAAAATTATTATCTTATACACGGAAAAAAAACGAGGCCCAAAAAATCAACAAAAACTACAATATTTTAGTGCTATACAGTATACTGAATACACTAACGTCTGTATATGAAAAATTACTAAACGCTTATTTATAAAATATACCTACTATAAATATTCGATTGAGTTTGCGACTATAGTTTCCACTTTCCCCCGAAAAATTGAAACAGGAAATTAATACCATAACAAAAATAGCAAAAAACAACGGTTTCAATAGTAGCATAATCCAGAAACTTCTTAATAAAAAACAATTTAAGTTCGCATGTCACAGTATATACCCATACATAAAAGATAATAACCGGAAATATCTATCCCTCACATATTTTGGAAACATCTCCACAAAAATTGCTAATATACTTTACAACAATAATATTATAGTCAGTTTTAAACCAAATACAACATTAAGAAACTTATTTTTTAATTCCAAAGATACTACTAATAGATACGATAAAACTGGAGTATATAAATTAAAATGAAAAAATTAAAAAAAAAAAATGGAATATAAATTAAAATGTTCAGAATGTGATGCCTTTTATCTAGGTCAAACAGGTAGATCTTTTAAAGTCCGTTATGATGAACATTACCGTTCGTATAAGTTGCAAAAAACTAATTCAAATTTCGCAAACCATTTCTTTGACTCAGATCATAAATTTCCACCTATAGATAATCTACAAATCATACATATTACGAATAAAGGTTTTAAATTGAATATTTTAGAAGCAGTAGAAGTGTACAAAGCCAATATTATTTCCAAAAATAATTTGTTAAATGAACAACTAGATTTGTACCATTCTATTTTGTTCAACACGTTTAGATATTTACGATAGGGATTTACAATGGGTAGGCCCAAACCAATTTAAGTTTAAATACAAGTTTTATACCTGTTTATGTTCATTCACAAGAATCGCTTGATAATGGCAACTGTGTTGCCGAAACTATAGTCGCAATCTTTGCAATAATAAAGTGATAGAAAAAACAAAGTTAGTGTTTTAATTATATTTTTGATTATACCTACTATTGTGATTTTGAATTTTTAAAATATTCAAATAGCGTTTAAGTACTTATTACATTTTAAATTAAGTATTTTTACATATATTTTAAATTAATTATTGCCATAATTTATTCTTTAGGTCCACCCACACTATTCAATTAATGTGTAATATGTTTCACCATTTAGATATATATATTCGAAGACAAAAGGGATCCGAAAAAAATTGCTTAAAAATAACAATAACAAATATTATATAGATATATATGTGGAAAATAAATACTTTTCTATTGATATTTCTGGTGATATTAACAACCTGTTTGAGTGTAGAATAAAAATGTAATAAATTTACACGTAAAAAATTGCATATTGTTGCACAGAATTTCATAAATATTATACATTTCTTAGAATGATGATAATTAAAAAATAAAACAATAATGATAATATTTTAATAAATAAAAGCTGTAAATATCCATTCACCGAAAGTTCTTCTTAACATTCTTACATTTTTAATTCTAATGAATTCGTATCAATATTTGTTGATTAGTCTTATTAAAATATAATACAATGATAAAGTTGCAATTGCATTGAAAAAAATTGATTGTGAATTAGGGTGTAGAATTGCAGGTGTCAGTAGGGGCAGCAAATTTTGAATAGCCTACGGGCGGCAAATGTGTAAATCCGCTACTGCAATAGACATAATTTAATAATATTCAGTTACTCGGCATATGAAACAGGTAATAACAATAAAAAAATTGGAAAATTGTTGTAAAGAACATTTGATTATTAAAAATGTCAACTGGCTATTAATCTGTGACAAATGCAGACGAAAATTCCTACCTGTTGTACTATAAGGTTCGATTTCTTGACCGGTTGTTTATTTGCGGAATCCAATACAAGCCCTCGTGAGAACTGCAAGAAGGAATGCGTCAGGGCGCGTCTTTCCGCGTCGTGATGAGAATGGACATGTTGTACGGAAGAATGTTGATGTGAGTGTAGACCATGATATTGATGTTGAGTCGCCATCGTTTGCGAACCCGCCGTCCTGAGGGTTGTATGTTCCATATACGAGGTGCTACGTCCACATAAGGGGGCACCCGTTGGACCCGAAGCTACTTTCAAACGGGCCGGTACCACTTTTGCCGCGGAATCTCTCGCTTCAAATGTCATTACGCAAGCTGCGACCACAATAAAACCTGCAAGAGAGTCAAAATCATAGCTTGGATAGGTTTAAAAGCAAGACCAAGACCAAGACTCGGATTGGTAATTCGGGGTGGGGGGGGTTGCATCAGTACCTATTAATTAATAATTCTTTTTTATATAAATCATCTTTAAATGTGTATCTACTGAAAGGTTAAAGCGAGTGGATAGCGAGATACACTTATGGCTTTATTTGAACAGCTCCAATAATTGTAAACCCCTTTTGATATTGAATTTCAAGAATCCCTGGAATTTTATAAAGCTTAAACTTTCCCCTATGCTTTTTGTTTTTTGCAACACTTCCTGATTAAATCGAAGAAATAATATAAAATACACAGGATAGTTTCGTTAAGATTAAAACGTAACAAATGATTGAAACTATCCTTTACATTTTATTTTATTTGTAAAATAAATTTCTAGAAATCACTTTCAAATCTTCTATCTCTTAAGTAGTGCAACATATTCCCTGATTTTTTTAAAACTTCACGTCCACTTGTTTCAGAAATTAGAAAAAACGAGTTATCCTTGCATATTTTTCAGTATGTATCTTAAAATACGTATAAATTTTCTTTAAATCAAATATTTGCAAATACAAATTTTCATTTAATTTGTGTAATAAGTATAAAGGTAAATTCAGCTCGAATGCATGTTCATAAAAATCTTTACAAACCTGGAAGAATTTGAAAAAAGTCAAGCTCATCAATATTCAATATTATTCTTCTCATAAATTTAATTTTACTTTATAATTTACACTGGTCTGTATGTGTATCTGAAAAACATTAAATTTAAATGTCTTTTTGGCACTTTGAATTTCATTTAAATTGTAGGTAGGTAGGTATATATCTGAATAGAGCGTTTGTGTTTGTATTTATAAAACACTATTGTATTCTATTTATTAGATTACAGAAGACTTTTTGTAGAAATTAATGAATATAAAATACGATTAGGTATTTAAAACGTATTTTCCTTTATGAAAATGTAAATACAAAGTGATTTACATAATCAGTATGTACCTACGTATATGTAAGTAAATAACATAAATATGACGAATTGCAAAATGGGTTGCATAAGCTATTACTTTTTATTAAACTATTTTGAAATATTTGCATAAAAGTAAGTATAGTTACTAAATTTAGTATTGGTTTGTCAAAAATATTCTTTAGAAATGCAATAAACTTTGAAAAAATTAATTTACAAACCAAAAATTACAAAACTACCTAGGGAATAAGTACACCGTAGAAATAGATCGTTTCATGCTCGTCAGTGCAGAGAGCCTCCATAGCTCAGGGGTTAGAGCACTGGTCTTGTAAACCAGGGGTCGAGAGTTCAAATCTCTCTGGGGGCAAACATCTTTTTTTCAAATTTTTATTGAACTTTCGAACATTCGAGGTATTGTATTAACTCGTTATTTATTTTAAGACCAACTTAATTAAAATTTGGTTCAACAACTGTAGAGACGATAATTCTAATATAGCAAAGACTTCTTTTTAATCGAAAACTAAAAAACCAAAAAAAAAAACATTCTAAGTATTTTAAATATCAAACACATGATGTTGAGATATGAAAATTACTTTTTCAAAACTTCGTTTTTTTTTTGTTTGTTTTAAATGCCTATTAAAATTTGTCATAAATAAAAAAGTTTTTTCTTTCAAAATATTTTTCATATATATATATATATACGGTCTATTTTATTTTTATACAAGAGAAAGCTGAAAATACGAATGTGAAGTTATTTAATAGAGAATGAAAAAAAAAGTTTGTTACCTCCAACTCCCATAACAATGGGTCCCGCATACGAAAGGTTATTTAAATGAAAACCTCTGGACTCATTTTTAATCTTGACAGTGTAGTTGCCTCTAACTTCCTGTGCTACTGACAAGTGATCCGCGAAGTATCCTGTAATAAAGAGAAAGGAATTTCAGGGAAATTTATTTTAATATGAAAACGAAAGGATGTTCATCACGGTGCAAATTTATTTAAACTTGCTTATGAACCAACCCTTCCCCCATGCGTGTCGACGCGACGTTTTCTTTGTTCTTTTAATTAAGAAACTTACTTACTGCAGTCTTATCGTAAGGGATGTAATCAGAAAATTCTTCAAATATTATTGTTATTTTGTTGATCAGAATTTTAATTTATACACGAAAAGTTAAAGAATTTTGTTCGTTGTAACCGGGTTTTCGTTATTGGTGATTGCTAGCATAACGCCCTTTTATGCTTAGGGGATGTTATAGGTAAATAAAGAATTTTTTTTTAAGAAAATTAGACGTTTGTGTGAAAAATCGTATCGTATAATATTTTACTATTGCATAGAACAACCCCTAATATGGGGCGTAACGAGGTAGTATAAGTACTTTTCAAATCAAATAAAGTTACCCTTAAAAACTGCAGTTTTTGAAAATTGGAAAATTTGAAAAAGACTGAAATTACTTATAAGGAAAACACATGTTTTAATTTTAACTAATTTACTGTATCTTAACAATTGTTTCGCTACACTCCTACACTGTACTTCATCAGAAGTAGATAATTACTTAATTAAACTACTAACGAAAACTTATCTAATTTATACTATTTTCGGTTAGAACTGTAAGAGGGGAGGGGGAACAAACTGAGTAATGGGGATTATTTAAATCGAATTGATCGTTTAACAGTAAATCTGTTTTTTTGAATTTATTTATTTCCATTGTTTCCAATAATGATAACTTTTTATCGTTTGTTTATGTATGTAAACTAACATATTTTGTATTAAAATTATGATTTTCTAAAATTAGGTGCTTTGCATAGTTAGAATCTAGTTTTTTAAGTTTAAATGACCTATAATGTTCGTTTACTCTTTTTTTGAAATTTCTTTTTGTTTTCCCTATATAAATTTTATCGCAAGAACCACAATTTAATTCATAAATACCTGATTGGTAATCTTTATCGCTTTTATCTTTATTATTTTTTATAAATTTAGAAATTGAATGATTCGTTTTGAATGCAACGTTAATGTTGTTTTTACATAATATTTTTTTAAGTAACTTCTGAGGGGTGATTGAGGTTATTGAGACGTATTTTTTATTTTCAATACCTAAATTAGGATACACTGATTGTATAGCGAATTTAAATTTAATTTTATCTAATATTTTTTCTACTAAATCATTAGATACTGTGGTTGTTTTTTAGGCAATTTGCTTTATGATTGTTAAGTTACAATAAATTTGTGAAAATTAAAACATGTATTTTCCTTTACAAGTGACTACGTATTAGTTTTCATGAAGTGAACCAAGACATGATTAATTATAGACTGGAATTACTTTTTGTCGTAATAGTATAAAACAGTCTTGTCCAATACAATATTGTTTTCTTAATTTATTAATTTCTTTTATGGGGATGGCATTCCAAAACATTAAAAATGTATTTAATGTAGCGAGAGGGATTATTAGCGAAAATTATATCCAGCACGGTGGCGGATAAGTAAAATCTTTAAAAAATAGAAATTTTGGTAGTGTTAATTTATTGTTAATTGTTTCTTCTTCTTTCAGAAAGAAGACGGAGTTTATCCGTGCATGATTGTGGGGTAAGTGTTTTTTAAATTTTGTTATCATGGAATTTAAATAATTTTTAAATATCTACGTTTCATGTAGATATAAAAAATATGTATAAGATATTGCATAACGAATAAGTATAAAAAATTGTAACAAAAAGCGGATCCTCCGGATAGTAAACAAAAGGAAAATCAAAACAATGCGTTTGACGTTCTCGAACCGGGAATTAACTCCAACATTTTCTCGCCCTATGTCGGATCTTTTTTGTTCATTCTTCCCGATGCTTTCCGTTTCATATAAACAATGGACATGACACGTCGAATTTATTGTTTTTTCATAATTACAGCAACCTGAATCAGCAGATCTTTGTTCTGTTGTAACATTAAATACAACAGGATAAAATAATAGGAAAAAAATTGAAATATCATCTCCAACACCAAGTTTACTTCTATCATTAAGAAATAACTAATGTAAAAGTGGTCAATTATCAACCCCACAGCGTGTACGAAAGAAATGAATTTAAATCATGGTGAATGCAGAATAGTGAATAGTGAGGAGGAATATTTACTTTAAATAAAGGGAGATATTAGGGTTCCTAATATCCGAACATTGATTCAAAAATTTAAACCAGTTGTAGATGACTTAAACTTAAAGATATTTTATTTCCAAATTTCTCGTTTTGTTCAGTTTGATGCTATTTATGCTAGTGTACGTATGTTGGTTTTGGCCTTCAACATTTTTAAAAACAAAAACCAGTCCTAATTGTAAAATTCTTACCTATTGTGGCCATAGCAGCCCCCAAAACCATAAGAAGCAGTCCTAAGCTCAAGGCCTTGCAAGCGTTCCAAAGGCATTTTCCGTTAACCCTTCCCCTAACCACCTGAACGTTCCATTGCGCGCCAGACGCCGGATAAGCGCGTCGTACCACCCCCATACTAGTACCCCCCGACCTTGCCCATCCGCTTCCCAAAAAACTGGCCCGGTTCATGTTCGTCTCTCTCTTTCCACGTTGCGTTTTCCCTGGGGACCTGCAAAAACATTTAATTAAACGTTCCTGTGTAATCGACTAGTTCGTTTTCAGAACAAGCTCTGTTTCACTTAAACGTATCGCACCCCAACAAAAACACTACGACATAACGTTTTACAACAATATATGAGCATTAATTAATTAATGGTTAAGTTGTTAAAAATAATTTTTGGGTTTTATTTTATTATAACCAAAAGCTATAGATTTTAAAATTGTTATTAACTGAGGTTAATCAAAATCTTTTAGAACACTAACTTTTGATTGTTAATTTTTATTGTCTTTTTTCAAGCGTTAAAATTCAAATTTTTTTTTCTGAGAAAGAGTACTCCCACGGAGAAAACAACCATGAAAATATTGCTAGAATTCTATCAAACATGACTAAAAAACTCCTATTATTTTTAGTAGTTTGTTTTGTAGTTTGAAAAGAAGTGTTGCTGATTCATCATACAAGCCACCCCATCTTATAATACCATATACAACAATACTGTGAAATAGACCATAATATATCTGGATTAATTGTTTCTTGATTAAAATTTTCTTAAGCCTGCAGAATACGTATAATAAGTATTTGGTTTTGCTAATAATATAGGTACCATAGTTTACATGTACTATTACATTTTTTGTTATAATCAAACATTAAGCCTAGATATCTACAACTATTTTTTCTTTTCAACGATTCATTATTTAGTGTAATATCTATATTATTAGTTACAGAATCTGAATAGTTGCCAAAAGTAACATATTGCGAAAAGCAGTTTATTTTGATACAGCCATGAAAAGATGGAGTCAAGTTTGCTTGACATTTGTAGTTCTGTTTCATGCCAAGATTGTCCATTCAATGGTACCACTGTATCATCAGAAAAAAATGGATGTATTACTAAAAGGTCATTTATATATAACAAAAATAAGAGTGGACCTAATATGGACCCTTGTGGTACTCCCGCGTTAGTAAAAACTGGCTGACTTTTAGTTTCATTTACTTTGACAATTTGTGATCGATCACTTAGATAATTCGTTAAAAGCTGTAAACAAATTCCACGTATTACCATGTTGTACTATTTTAAATATCAATAATTGATGGTCTACAGTATCAAAAGCCTTTGAGTAGTCAAGAAAAGCCACCACTGTAGGTTTGCTATTAGCTAAATTATAATTATAGAAATTTACAGAGGTAAGCTATAGCATCTTCAGTTCCTTTTCCTTTAAGAAAACCAAATTGATTTATACTAATTAATTTGTATTTAGTAGCAAAATTGTACAATCTTTTTCAAACACTTTTGCCAGATTAGATATTAGGGCTATAGGCCTAGTTAGTTACTTGATTCTTAGAGCCATCTTTATAAACAGGACATATCTCTGTAATTTTATATTGCTTGGGGCAAATGCCTTGAGATTTTGTATTATTAATTATAAATATAAACTCCATAATATTATTTAATGTTTCATATTTTTATACTTTTCGATCAATTCGTTCCTATTTAAAAAAGAATACTGTAATTCTTGTTACATAAAATTAATGTTGATTTTGAGGAGAGTTATAATTTCATTTTTATTTTTTTCCTACTAAAATTAAGTTGATTAATTTGAAATTTACTCTATTCAAAATTTTCTCACTACAAAAATGATCTTTTTCAAAAATACAAACATTTAATACTAAACATCACTTAAGCTACTTTTATTTTTAAAAGAAATATTTTTGCATAAAAACGTTTCAATTTCGATGCCTATTTTCCTCTTTCTTTCATAAGACAATTGTTCCATTCTCATTCTTCGACACGCGTAGACACGTTCTTATACGTAATAATAACAACGTATATGTATGGCTATAAAGCTCGTCCTTTTTAGTTTTTCTTCTTATTATGTAAACGTACGTGCTATAACGAAGAAGGTTCGTTATGTAGAGTGGTATGCACTTGGCGACTGTCCTTATCTTTTGTGCAGAACGCAGGGAGAATTTACATTTGGTAATTTACTGAACCGTTATTAGGTTGGCTCATTTTAATGAAAGACGAGAGAGAAACACTCTCACTCCGCCTCTGGTGGTTGTGTGGTTGGGCTTGAGAATAACTCGTGGTATCAGTGGCGTAACCACCGTTTTGTAATATTATACAGCATACAGGGCACCCCAATCTTAACTTACCTTAATATAATATATAAGGATACACAGAACTGATAAAAATATATCTATGCACAGTCTAAACTTCTGGGTCTAGAGACTTGAAATTACATAGATTTTCCATATGTATCGTAGGCGAGTATTGAGGAAATATTTTTTTAAATTAATTCAACCCCTAAAGGGGTCAAAATGAGGTTTTATATTTTCATGAAGGCACAGCCCAATACAGTAAACTTGAAATTTTGTACAATGACTTCTAATACAACGGAATCGTCCCCTTTAAAATCAGTGCCAAGGGGCTGTTCATAAAATACGTCACGCTAAAATTAGCTTTTTTAGACCACTTTCTGTGACCCCCCTGTAAATATTACGTCACAAAAACTAAACACCCTCTCCCCCAGACCTGATAAATTTTGATTGATAATGCACAAATTTTGATAGTCAAAAATATTTATTTTATTTTCATAATACAATTAATAAATATCTTTTGTAACGAACAAATAAATAATATTTCTATTTATCAGAAGCCCAAGGATTCTGTAAAAATTCAGTAAAATTTTTTGATGAACGGCGAACGTCACGTTGCCGTATACCCCCCGCCCCCCCCTTGTCACACTCAGCAAGACCCCTACACCCCTTGGGCGCGAACGTATTTTATGAACGGCCCCCAACCCTAAAGGTGTGAAACGGAAGTTAGAATAAAATGCTATATGTAGCTAGTATATGGTAGAATAAAGTTAAGTTGCTAATTTATTACCTACATTATCAATATTGAAATAATTTCTTAGTTAGCACTGTCCAAATGATCAAAAGTAGAGGCATGTGTTTATAAGTAAAATGGGGTTCATTTTGTGCAAGGATAATGTTAAAGAGGGAGCAATTTGAAAACGAGGAAACGGCGTATAATTAAAAAAACATGTATTTTAAATTGACGTACACAATTAAAATCCAAAACAGGAAGTTAAAGTACTAAGCTTCGAAGATTTTGAGAAAATGATAAATATTGTCCTCTTTTTATGATAAATGGGTTTTAATTCAATCCTTATTAAAATAATAAAATGTGAAGTGATCTGCTTAAGAGCGAGGGGCCGGCCGGGTTTCCTTCTACCTCTCCCTGGTTGTGCCCGTAGTTCGGTGCAAACTAAGCTTTAAAGACATTTTAGTGGTAAAGTTGGTTACGCCACTGTGCGGTATTGAACTTACATACATAGGTAGAAAAGTACATTTAAATATTTGTGTTTGTACGTAGGCGTTTGCTCCTTAAATGAGTCGAGCGTGTGAATTAAATTGCTTTCATTTAATAATCCTGATGATGAGAGAATTCTCAGGAATCACTCGAAATCGTATTAGCGTCTTCTTCCTACGTGTTCTGCATAGGAATGAGGTGCCCGAATCAACAACTAATACGTAAAATTATTTTTTTTAAATAAGATGCCGGGGAAGGAAGTATCAAATATAAATTTCTTTTAGCCTACCACCATTAGACAATTATTTATGGGATGATTTGAACAGTTTTCAAAAATTTAACACTATTAATAAACAGAACATAAATGATAAAACAAAAAAAAACTCTTGGAGAATCACTTTTTAAATTTAACTTTTGGAGGGTTTTGTTTTTAGTATCTTTAAATTTGCTGAAGTTAGTAGTTTGTTTTTGCTTTTTCTATCCTGAAAACTTTACACATTAGGAAATAACTTCGCAAAATGTTTTATTATTTTTTTTATCAGATTTTGAAGATGTAGAGGAGGAATAATGATTAAGAGTTGTAGATTTTTCTTCATATTCAAAAAAAAATATTTTATTAAAAGTGTATAGGTACTTAATACAATGCAAATCGTACAGAAACCCCTTGACGTAAATGATAATAAATTACAACACAATCACACTAATATTATAAAGGCGAAAGTTTGTGAGTGTGTGAGTGTGTATGTTTGTTACTTCTTCACATCTAAACGGCTGGAACGATTTTAATAAAATTTGGTATGGAGTTTGCTGACACCCTGAATTAACACATAGGCTACGTTTTACTGCGGTAAAATAGATTATTCCCATGGGAAAATCGATGAAAATGAATTCGCAGAATATTATAAATGCGAAAGTAACTCTATCTGTATGCTACACAATCTCGCCTAAAATTTACTGAACCGATTTAAATGAAATTTGGTGCAGAGATAGTCTAGAGCCTGAGAAAGGACATAGGCTACTTTTTAATGCGAAAAAAGAGTTGTAAGGGGTCGAAATAGGCAAGTTTGTGTGGAAATTCCGTAATTTTTAAAGATTTTTAAGGTTCTGATTAGATATAAATAAATACGACATTCAATGTTTGTACAAATTTTACCCTAAAGGGGATAAAATTAGCCGATTAACGTTTTTGTGTAATGACGTTTTTGGACGACGGCCCAGAAAATTAAAATATTAAGTGTAAAAAGTTATAGTGGTTTTGTTTATTTGGATCAATAAAAGAAGTTGAATACTAAGCTATATAAACTATTTTAAACTATAATTAAACTATATTAATCTATAATATTATAAATGCGAAAGTAACTCTGTCTGTCTGTGTGTTACGCAATCACGCCCAAACTAGTGAACCGATTTAAATGAGAATTTGGTACAGAGATAGATAAGTAGATATAAAGCTAGAGGCTTGAAACTTATTTTTTAGGCTTTTGATTAGATATAAATACGACATTTAAAGTTTGTAAAAATTTTACCCTAAAGGGGGCAAAAATAAGGAATGAAAGTTTTTGTTTAATGACGTCGGCAAAAAGGCTTACAGCCCAGAAAATGAAAATATAGAAGAAAAAAAATTTAAATGCTGCCGAAAGTCACTATTCCACGCGGACAAAGTCGCGGGCATAGCTAGTACTTAATAAACATTTTAATTAGATAACGCTTTTTTAGAAGAGGGGCAGGAGGACTTTCGAAATGGGGGGGGGCGCCCAAAAGTTTGTTACGCCACTGATATTTACGTACCTAATACATTTAAAATAAATATTTTGAGCAAATTGTTTTTAAATTTAGTTGAGTCCACTTTTACATGGGATTAACCCATATTTGAAGGTTTATAAGGATATAAATAAAATTTTTGTAACTACACATTTTCGAAAACTTACAGAACACACAATTCCCACGTTTTGTTATTTAATTTATTAAGGTATTATACCCAATCTTCAGATAAACATTTTTAACATAATAGAGGGGACCATAGTTCCGTCAAGGGGGTGAAGTAACAAAAAGGTAGAAAGTACTCATGTAGGTCTCAAAAATTCATTTATCCTGTAATTATTTGTTAATTAACTTGCCGTGTTAGTTAGGTAAAAGCTTATGATGAAATTCGTAATTTTACTCTAGATTATTAAAACTCAAAACTGATAGAAGAATTGATGTCATATATTGTGGGGGGTCATCATACTGAAAATATCGAGACACAATGAACAAAATTTGTTAATTGTCTATATATCTTTTTTACTCAATGTTACCCCCTTATAGACAGTTGCCCTTAAGTAAAAAATGTTCCGTAGAATAATTATATTTTATCAATATTAATTATTAATAAAAATGTCAATGGTTGCAGTTTTGGAAATCAACAGATGGTCTCTTTGTTTTCCTTTTTTTATGTTAGCGACCTATGTCAAAAATACCGGTAACATTCCAACGTAGCGTGTAATAAAAGGTTTTCAAGAAGAACGTATCTATAGGTAGAAAATGTGTCGTATATCGGCGCGGCATCTTAACATAAAATTACCTTAGACGGAGTGTGAAATTCGGTTTTGGTAATAACTTAATCACGGGCCGTCATGTCACATGAAGATCACCTCTAGGTCTCGTAAAATCCACGACGCCGTCTACCTAATTCATCGACACCACCCCCGAACGCCACTAAATTACTCCCTAATTGCAATATTACATATAGTCTAAATATATGTGTGGTAATAGGTCAGCATCCTTCTTCTGGACCACGATTGGCAACAGGTATAAACATGCGCGCATCGATCAGGCCTCCTTATCGACCTCGCCACGGCCACCCTCTCACTCTCGCGATTATAAGGGCGCGCTATTCAAGAATATATGTCGTCGTCATCGCAGGAACGACATCAAACTAATTTAACCGCACAATCGCCTGTCTTGAAATTTTAATGGAAGGAACACATTCACTGTTTGCTTCAGTTTTTACCATTTTCCTCATCCGGTGGTGGTCGTCCAATGGTTCTCTCTGTTTCTAAAGAAACTAAAGATGCGAAAACTTTCAAACGGAATCGCTTTCTCTACTCTTTCCAGATTGACGCTTCCAACCATTCAAACTCTTTTTTATTATATAACGGTTATGGGGGAAATAATCTGATATTAAATAAGTTTCTGAACTAGTAGGATTAACAAGATTTGTCATGACTATTAAGAAAAGATAGGTAGACAAACTCCTCTTAAATGGTCTCTGATCCATAAGCTCAAAGCTAATTTTCAATCGAAAATTCTCACGTCAAAATATCTACTTTTTTGAAAACGTTGGTGGGCTTTTTTTCTTAGTTGAAATCTCTACTTTCTAATTGTGTGGAAAAAAATATACATTACTACGGTTTTCTCAGGAAATGCAAAAAAAAGAAGGGAATTTTATTTAAAAAATGTGACCGCTGCTACTTTTTTTCAGTAAAAAGTTCATTTTTTAAATTCTAATTACATAATTATGTCCTAGAAAATCTCAAAATATATAAATATACATGTAAATCGTACAATTGAATTCACATACTTTATACTGATTACGTTATTCATTATAATATTTCTAAAAACATTAATTTAGTGTTCTTCGTTTCTGCATTTCCTGAGAAAACTTACCATAGTAATGTATATTTTTTTTTTTTTTCACACAATCAGAAAGTAGAGATTTTAACGAATAAAAAATTCACCAACGTTTTTAAAAAAGCAGATATTTTGACGTGAGAATTTTCGATTGAAAATTAGGATGCTTTTCCGATTTTAAGTAAAAATAAGGTGAAAAAATAAATATTTTAAATCAAAAAAATTACAGCGTATTTGGGACATAAATAGGTATGTTTTCACTAAATTTCGTGAAAAAAATGTTTTTTTGTGAAAGATAAAAAAATAAAAAACTAAAAAGTTGGTTATTTTAATTTTTCACATAAATTTTGAGGTTATGTGAAAAAAGTGTAAATACAAAAGTTTTAGATCTTTTTATTATCTACAACTTTGCCATTTAACTTTTTTCCATAATACTTGTAGTTTTTCCGGAAATCAAGGAAAACCGTTTTTTACCCTTAAAAACTCACCCCCTTTCCCTTCCCGACCTCAGATCGCCCGTAAATTATTTTTCCTTTCATTTCTGTTATATTCTCTTCCTTTTCCAATGGGTTTCATCCTACTATAATGTTTTTTCACTTTTTACTATTTTTAAAGGCTTCAGCACTGGTCTATTTATATTCCATAGGTAGGTATGTTCCAACCATTCAAATTTTATTATATAAAGTCAAAAAGGAGTAAAAAGTAAATAGATAATTGATATTTTGGGATCAGTATGATTTGACATGATAGTTTATAGAAAAGTTGAGCCAAGTATTCATAAAATGGGCTCCAAGCCACAGTCCCACCAAAGCCCTTACACAGTAAAGTCCGTTTAAAATATATCCACCCCAAACGTTATCATCTGTCTATAACACCACTTCTCCAGCACTTCCATTAACCTCTTCTTGTTTTAGGTAAATGCTTCTAAGTCATTTCCCTTTTTAATTTCTAAATTAGCCTTTCACAGGCGTGGAAGTATTTTATTTTGTTAAATGTTGACCCAAGCAATAACACCTTTGTATACCCTAAAATTATAAATACTAGGTATAAGTAAACGAAAGAGTGAGAGTTAACAGTGTATATTTAAATGTGTGATTTTTCTCTATCTCAAAGATATATTTATGTATCAGTTTTTTCTGAATGAAAATTTATTCAAATAAAAAATAGCTGAGGGGTGTATTATGCGAAAGTTTTCGTAGATAATAATTTTCACTCACAGTTATTCAAACTATAAACCATTTGTCATTGTTGGAATACAAACATATAAAGTGCAAAAACATGTAATGCAACTTTTGCAGTGGGTGGTTTACTTTATTGTAGATATAGAGAAGTTCAAAACTAAGCTGAAATTTTTTATCTAGTATGAAATATATCTGACATTTATAAACGGGATCAGGAATTAAATAAGGAAAATAAATGTATATAAAAAATATTCGTGTAAATTATTAGATTATTATACTACTACTAGCAGCAATACCCGGCGTTGCCCGGGAAGAATATATTACACGTTTGATGGAACGTTCTAGAATATTCGCGAATTTAGAACTATCCAGAACATCCCATAATGATTCAAAACATTTTCTAACTTTTTTAACATTCTGAAACATTCTTGAATGATCTTCAAGATTCGGGAACATTCTTGAACATTGCCAAATCTTTCTGAAATCTTATAATAAAACATTCTTTTACTTCTTAGAACATATTTGAACTCCCTGTAACATTTTAGAAAAATCTGCTTCATTCTCATCCCCACTCCGTGCTGTTTGCTGGGTGAGTAGTGACATCAGTAGACGCCTGGCGGGGATGACTAATCGATTGATAATAATTGATTAGTTATCGACCACTGAGAGTTGAAGATTATTACAGTACTAATATCGCTACTAAAAAATGGGGGCTGGTGGTAGAAGGATGATTAAGGGTTATATGTGTTTTTTAATGCAAAATCATTAAAGAATTTAAAAGAAATATAAAAACGTTAGGGGTGGACAACTCTTATCAGTTAGGGGTGAGAAAAATAGATAGTTCCCGATTCTCAGACCTACTGAATATGCATATAAAATTTCATAAAAATCGGTCAAGCCGTTTCAGAGGAGTATGGTAACTAACGTTGTGACACGAGAATTTTATATATTGGATATGCAAACTTTGAAGTTTGTTCGGGGTTCTTTCATTATACTTGTTATAAAGGGAAGAGGGATTAAACTTATATATCTGGGAAGGGTTTGTCCCCGAATGCGTAAACAGATTGTTTGTGTGTGCTATCACTAAAAACAGGTATAAAGACCCAAAATAATATCTTATCAGTTGGGAATTATTTACATGATGAAAGTACAATATTTTTCCAAATTGAGTGGACTGTTAAATTTTAGACAATTCACTGTCTGTTTCGTAGCAAACTCACATCAAGTAATGAAATTTTTCAGTGTTCTGTTTTCTCCTTCCCATTTTAATAACAAACATTCCAAACACGACGGTTCAGATAAAATTTTATACCTTAACCGCTAAAATAATCCGAATTGTTTTGAGAGTAAATTAGTACAAAACACATAACGATTTTTCGATAATATACATCGTATATCGGTATGATTTTCCCAACTGGACTGTTATCAATCATTCGTTTGCATCCATGTAATATTTTATTCGGCTCTAGTAGTCGATACAGACTAATCGACGTTGCTTTATAAATTGATGCTCGCATTAGATAATTTTTCACTAACGACTTTTTTCTTTTTTCCTTTTTTGGACGTGTGTTGTTGTCCAATTCACTAAACGTACGTAAATTGGATCGAAATATTTAGAAATTTTAAATTGATGGTAAAAAACAAAAATTGTTTTTGCTAATAAAAATGTAAAAATACTGTGTAAATATAAACTTTTGCAATGAATATAAAAGTAAATTCTGCAATAAAATTAAATTGCAAATATTATATCTAATGGTAGATCATTTTGATAACATCAGTGGTCAGTTTTCTTAATGAGATATCCACGTCAACGCTAACTTCGTTCCTTTTGTCCTTCCTTATGATTCTAAGGTTTCGTCAATTTGCTTAAGATACAGAAATATGGAATAAATATTTATGGCATTTTAATTATAGCAAAATGAATAAGATTAATAGTGTTTAATACGATTTACAATTAAAGACTGGAAAATTTTTGGCGGTTGTTGTAGAACGAACAAATTAGCTCAAATCCCAACGCCAAAACACGACACTAGTTGTCCGAAGCACTTTTCGGTAACAAAATTACCTTTTTCCGGGACCGAAGTTAACTAAACCTAAAAGAGAACTAATCCTAATATATACTGAAAGTTGTTAAGGTTCAGCAGCAATAGTGATGATGTTCAATGGATCTTGACAATAACAAAAAATAATAATTAAACTAGACTAAATAGCGGAGATCCAGGGATAGGACCCTTCTCATTGCTAAGTAAAATTTGGTTATTTTTACAAATGTATAAACTTTCAAAACTATCTAGTAGACAATTATTCCTAACTTCCTTAACTAATTTAAGATTATTAATATTAATATTATATTCTTCAGTAAGAATATGTTGGGCAACACTAGATTTTTCGGCTCTACCAAACCGTGCATGAGCTAAATGCTCCTTGAACCTAGTTTGGATCGAGCGTCTAGTTTGTCCAATATATTTTTTACTACAGTCATTTGAGCTAATTTCATATATCCCCGACTTTTCTAAGAAAGGAATTTTATCCTTGGGGTTACCGAGAAGAGTTTGAAGGGAGTTACCACTTGAACTGTAGGCAATGCGAAAACCAAGTTTACGAAAAATGCCTTTGAATCTTCGAGTAAATCTTGGCTCGTATGGCATAGTAATAAACTTGGTCTTACTTGTGTCTGTTTGAAAAGTCGAAGATCTTGAAACAGAATTCTTAAATTTAATCTTATTAACTAATTTATCAATGATGTTACTATTGTAACCATTGTCAATCTAGTCTAGTTTAATTATTTTTTGTTATTGTCAAGGTCCATTGAACATCATCACTATTGCTGCTGAATCATGTTCACTGAACCGTAACGACTTTCAGTATATACATATTAAGATTAGTTCTCTTTTAGGTTTAGTTCACTTCAGTCCCTGAAGAACGTAACTTTATTACAGAAAAGTGCTTCGGACAACTAAAGTGTCGTGTTTTGGCGTAGAGGTTTGAGCTAATTTGTTCGTTCTACGATTTACAATACCTACCTAGATATAAACAATAAAAATCTTTTTTGAGATTTGATGTTTGAGAACATAATTACTTCGTTTATTTAATTTTTATTCGTTTAAAAAATTTCGACCTCTAACTCTGATCCTTTCTATACCTTTTGCATTTATTATCGAAATGATTACAAAATATTAGATAGGTATCCATTTATCTAAATAAAATGATGAACAAACAAATTTCAGCAATGTAAATATAAATAAGTGATATTTATCCATGGATTAACAACAAATATATAAAAACTGTACTGCTGATAATAAATATATCCGTTTGTTTATTAAACACTCAAATATGAGTTAATATCTTGTATGGGTACATAACTATTACTTGTTATCACGATAATACTCATTTTTTTGTCCCATTGTAATTCATCAAAAAAAAAAAACTGAAAGTTGTTATAAAGTGTACCATGTATAATATAATAGTGATTCTTTTACCCTTTCCATTATGCGACCTATTCTTCGTTTAAATGGAGAAAGAATGCAATTTATCTGTCTTTGTTCTAACCATGCAGAGAAAGTGTAGTAAAAACAAAACGTATCCATGTTTTTGTTTTTAGAACAATAACCTACATACGTCAATGATCCGTTCTCGTTTTAAGGAACAAGAAAGACAAAGATAAATTACAAAGTATTGCGTGTATAGTTCCTCGTTAGATTAAGACTAATTGTCACAATTGACATTTTCTATCATTGTGTACACACCTTGCCTAATAGTCTTTATTTCTTGTGAGTTAACTGTTCATTTAAAAATGTGCAATATAATGTGCGTAAAACAGTTTTTCTAACATCATTGTTATACGATTAATTATCTGCAAAAATACTACTTAATTTTTTTTGTTACTTAGTGTACGTCAACTCATTCTATACATATAATTATCAATAATTAATTTTATACTGTCAACTATCTGTCAACATTTGATACACGTGTATGATCTATTACGATTTTATTCATATACCTCATTCAGGCCACGCGATGGCAAAGATAAAATAATTCTACCATAAACAATAATATCAATAGATATCGCACCTTCGACGTGTTGTGCTTTTATAAGGCTATTAAATCCCTCGATGACCTACAGAAAGATAAACTTGAAAACTCAGGAGTAAGGCTCCAAAATTAATAAATAAGGCAGTGAAAAAGTGCACAGCGATACCGAGTGATATAAATGTGGCATGTATTCCTTTTGTTACTTAACAGTTCGTCAACTCAATTTTAAAGTGTCAACCATCTGTTAACATTAGATATACGTGTATGAACTATTACGAATTTACACCTAATTCACATCAAGGTTTATGACAATAATAAAATAATTCTACTATACGTAATTTTTGATAAAACGTTTAAATGGCATATGCTTATAATGCCCTTATTTTACGTCATCTTTTAATCTTTAGATGTCCTTACACGGAGAAAACAATCATGAAAATATTGCTAGAATTTTATCAAACATGACTAAAAAATCTGTCAATCATATGGACGACCAGACGCTCAAGGAGATTTTACTTTGAAATGTCTACGTAGTCAATCTACGTTCGGTGTTGAGACTGAATTCTAGTAAAATTGACTTGATTAGAAAACATTTTTTACAGTTCTTATCACTAATTTTACTAAACTATTCTCATTCTAGTATTTTTTTCTTTACGACACGATAAAATAATCGAGAGGTAGAGAAAAAAAGTCTAGACTTATTTAGCTTGATTATTCTAATACTAAATTTTTTAGAAAGAATGAAAAATTGTTTTATACCACCAAGTACATTTTATGAGAATTCTAGTATCTATTATTTACTTGAAAAATTTTGCTTGACTCGTCATGTAATAAAATCATAATTATTTTTCTCCGGTTTGTAAAAGCTAAACAACATACAACCCCAAAATTTTTAAGAAAAGTTCGTGAAATTGTACGTAGAATCTCTTGCTGAGATGGAGGTTGAGATTGAGCGACCAACCCCATCCGTGCAGGGGATAATAGCTGCTAACGTTTTCTTGTGTGTAATTAAGCCATCACTATATAGTTCTCCAAATCGGTTTTATATGCTCCTTAAATGTTTAATGTCTCGGTGTGGACAATTAATGCCTTGATCGTCCTAAATGAATGGGGTTGTTCCCTTTCTATTAAGGATTTTAATAAGGAAATATTCTCATTAAGTGACGTATACATAAATATAATATTTTATCTATGGAGAAGAGTGAAAAAGAAGGCTTGTCGTGGAAGGAACTAAAATGAAACTACTGAGTAACAAAAGGAGAAAAAAATATGTACACACGGAGAAAACAATCATGAAAGTATTGCTAGAATTCTAGCAAACATGACTAAAAAATTGGTCAATTATAAGGACGACCAGACGCTCAAGGAGATTTTACTAGAAATGTCTACGTAGTCAATCTACGTTCGGTGTTGAGACTGAATTCTAGTAAAATTGACTTGATTACAAAACATTTTTTACAGTTCTTATCACTAATTTTACTAAACTATTCTCATTCTAGTATTTTTTTCTTTACGACACGATAAAATAATCGAGAGGTACCTAGAGAAAAAAAGTCTAGACTTATTTAGCTTGATTATTCTAATACTAATTATTAGAAAGAATGAAAAAATGTTTTGTACCATCAAGTACATTTTCTAAGAATTCTAGTATAATTTACTGGAAAAGTTTTACTTGACTCAACAAGTAATAAAATCATGATTATCTTTCTCCGTGTATAGTAGGTACATATTATGTATAAGTATTTAAGCCTTCACAGTCAGAACAAAATTGTTTTCTAACCAAGTCAATTTTACTAGAATTCAGTCAACACCGAATGATTTCACTTTTTCTTATCACTAATTGTTTTTTTTTTTTTTTTTAATAATTTGACTGTAACTAAGTACTAAATGTTTCAACATTCGAGTTTTATAAACATTTATTATCATTCTAGATTTCTTCGAATGTAAAAAACATCCTTACACAAAATATCTTTATTTTATTTAATTTTATACATGTAGGTACTGAGAAACTTAGTTGTGGATTTGAATTAAATTAAGGGAATGCGCATTAAATAAAAAAAAATTTATTCACTTGACTAAAAACTAGCAATTGAAAGTATTCGATCAAAAATTTAAGGAAGGATAAACTATATTCAATATGACGGCGACGTTTCGACCTCTTTTACTTTTATTATGTACTATCAATAGCTACTTACTTTTGTTTATCAACATAGTGCATTAAAAAAATATGATAAGTGTAAGAAAAATTATTCGAAGAGCCAAAATTTATTCAGATATATTTTTTTTAACATTAAACATAATTATAAAAAAAAAATACTTTAAATTACTTAATGCTTTAATATTTATTAAGGCAGTCCAAACATCGAGGTAGATACAAGTGCGAGGTGACACGTGACCTTATCTGAAATTAAAATAAACTGATCTGAACAACCAAAATGCTAAAAGACTGATAGAGTAAAATTATCAAACTAATTGAAATTAATAATTTACAAAATGTTTTAACAAATGTTAATAAAACAATGATCAAAAATTGTAGTAGTTCTTCTTTTAAATATAATTCTTCAATCAATATCGCAATTATTCTTTCTTCATGATTATCATTAAAAATAATATCAGGCAAATCTCATATAATAACCACGGTAATGTTGAGCGTGCAATAACACTAAGGGCAGAATCTCACGAAGTGTCTGCTCCGACCATTCCCGTTAAATATTTCGAACGTGCAATGGGCATTAAGGGCAGAATCTCACAAAATACCCCGTCGCAAATATTTACAGTACTGAAGGGCAGAATCTCAAAACAGTACAAAATGCTAGCTAGTTTAGCCATAAATAAATAAACGAACACTGAAGGGCAGAAACTCACGACAGCGTTCAAGATAATCGTAAAGAAATACAAATTTAAACAATATTACAATCATAGTTATTTATGGTAATTAAACGAATGAAATCATTTTGCTTTTTGATAAAATTTGATAAAGGAATAAAACTTATTAACTAAAATTTAACATTAAGATTACTCTGTGAGAAAAACACCAAATTATTATTTGTGTAGCAACACAGAACACAAACCAAAAACTCAACTTATTTGTTTTCCAGTTAATTGAATACTAATTTATAAGTTAAAATTCTTTTTTTACCTGCCTAGTAATTATCGTAAGTGTGACCGATGTTTATCGTAGTTTGATATCTGAGTAGATGTCTTTTTGTGCCAGGTTGCTTAAGGAGAAATTATTCATCTATTTAATAATTCTCTTATAGAAAATCATATACTACCGAGTGTTAAAAAAAAATAATGTCTTACATAAGAAACTACTTAAATATTGAAACCAATTTAAAATCATGACGTTTTCAAACATGTAGCTGTTAGGCTTCGAATTGTTAATAATTGATAGATAAAGATTTAATATCGAAAGTATTAGAAGTCATTATCATAAATACTTAAAACATAGACGCTATAAGTGTCCCTAAAGATCCCTATTCTTTGGCATTTTTTTAATTTATTTTGGCCACGTTTTTATAGATATCAGTTCTAAGGGTTCGTAACTGCCATATGCTATTTATTTTACTAGGTATCTATATTTAATAGTAGCTGTAAAACTCGGCTTTGCCCGGTTTAAAAAACATCGCTTTTTTTCGTGGGACTTTTTTTCTATTTTTTTAATAAAATAAAAGTAGCCTTAGTTACTCCTTATGCCATCAGCTATCTGCCAGTGAAAGTCCCGTCAAAATCGGTCCAGCCGTTTCAGAGATTAACCGGAACAAACACACAGACAGACAGACAAAAATTGTAAAAAAACGTTTTTTTGGTACCTATATGTACCGTGCATACGTACATCCATATGCATTTAGTAAAAAGCGGTTATTTTAATATCATAAACAGACACTCCAAGTTTATTTATTTGTATAGATGACGCCCAACACCTTCGCCAAATTTTTATTTATGTATATCCTGAAATTAAATTTATATTGGAACGTAAAAAAAGGGAAACGTATAATAAACTTATAAAAGAATCGTTAAAAATTTTTTTTGACCGAATTGTTGGCGTGGCGATCGTGGCGACGCTCGCTATGCGCAAGCGCCTGTGCAATTCTCTTCCCACTCGGTTCGACGGCGTCGTTTACTATAGTAACTTAGAAGATGGAAGTGAATTAATTATGATTGTTGTGTACATTTCACCTAATAAAAAAATGAATGATATTTCATTTTTACACGAGAAATTATTTCCGTACAGTCGCAGAGGTTCAATAATTTTTGAAACCAATAAAGATAAACTACCATTGATTTTAGCTGGAGATTTAGTTGTTAATTTTGCTAAAGATGAATCAATGTCATTAATTACGTTCCTCTTAAAAGAATTTCAATTGCAAATTAACAACAATCCAAGAGAACCTACTACCAGATATGCAACAACAATAGATGCTGTATTTACTATTTATGTCTTGATAATGTTATGTCCAATAACATCTTCAGTTATCCTCGACCAATTATTTTTTTTTTACTAAAAGATGTCGATTGGTAAATGACTGAATTCATCTTTGCCCACTAATTTGAAATTTTCCAATCATTCGGAATCTCGAATATTTATTCAATTCGAACTTGGGTCGAATTCAATCCGATTGGATTCGAACATTATTCGCACATTAGTAACCGAAATAAATTGGAAAAGACGAAATTGTGAAAAAAAGTAGTCTTTCATCCAAACGAGATGAAGGAGATAAGAAGACGTCTTTGTTAGCGTAAAAGTGCAAACCAGCAAGGATAATCTTGGACGGAATCTGTACGCATATCTATCTATAGATATAGTCGTCGTTTTTGCCTCGACGACATCCCATTCCCGGTCCTCGGATACGATTAAGTACGTACGTCTCACGTTTTCTGTGAAAAACGTAATCACCCTATAGATAAATTTAAATTTTCACGCACGTTTTGTTCAACGCATCCGGAACAGAGTTTGGAGTGGCAAAGTGTGACGGACGCACATAACAAATAAATACATCCTGATGGTGTATATCTACGAATATGTGTGTGTATTGTATATATATATATATATATATATTGTAGTACAGTGAGAGAAGGAAGAGATAGCTGAGCATCGCATCGCACACGTTGATTGCGCCGCGGCGCTCCGCTCCGCCATCCGCAGCCATCGTGGATGCGTCGCTTCGCTTCGTTTCGTCCACATCGCCACCTCCTCAGCAGCAGCGGCAGGACCTCTCGGCTCTCGCACAGTGTAGCAGGCTGGCTGGCATCACGTGCGTGCTGTCATAGCAACGGCGGCGAATACTAGTGGCGGCCGGCGCGACAAGCCTGCTGCGACCGAAACGAAAAAGACATCGTCGCATCGGCACCCTCAACCACCAACCCTCTTCTCCGGGTTTACTGTACGTACTTGTCGTTGTTTTACTGGCAGTGCAGGTGCACGGAGCGTGATGTAATCAATGCAGCTGACGTGATGCGAGCCCCCGATGGCCGGCCAGGGCCCCGGGAGCCCCCCGGACCCATGGGCGCTCGACCCCGAACTCCGACACCATATACAACATTGTCCCTGTACCTGCAATCATTTGGGATACGGCAACTACTTGGACTACCAAGTAAGTTATCTCGTCGTATTTATGTATCTATGTACCTACGTTATTTCTCGAAAGGCAACTAACTGAAAGCTCACTTTGCAGGTAACATACAATCAAAAACTTATTTCAACTTTGCGCTGTAAAACTTATTTTAATTCTCTCAGATCTTAATTCAAAAATTCGTTTTTAGTCACTGTTCAGTTCAACGTTTTGTTTTGTCTCGTATTTGGAACAGATAAAGAGCTAAGTAAATAAGTCCGATGCAGAAGCAGCAAAACAATTACAAATATGTAATTGATTAATTTTACCTAAATTAGAATTCTTTTACGAATGTTTACGTTTAATTTAACCCTTAGGATAGAAAACAAGAATATTATAAATAGGAAAGTCTTTGAAACTGTTTACAGTTACTTTTAGTGGAAAAATATTTTTGAAGTTCGTTTTTAATTGAAATTTTACTTAGGTAAGTAGGTAAATAAAAATAATCTAAAACTCGAAATGTTATATTTAATTTAAATTTACACACCTATAAAAGTATATTCCACTATTATAAATTTAAATATAATCTCTAATCAAACTTTTCTGGGTTTCTGTCAAAATTTTCTAATAATTTGTGTTTTTTTCAATTTTTATGCTCATTTAAAGAATTTTTCAAAAATAATATTTCAGTTTTTATGTCTATATTTTTTTTCATTTGCGTACTTTGGAAACAGATTCGGTATAGTTATCAAATGAGATGAATTTCCTATAAAAATTTATTGATTTTCCAATTTATTCGAACATGATCGAAACACAAAAGAAACGTATGTCACTTAGGACTTAATCTTCATTCTTTTTCGTGCGACTTTAAAGTTACAACACGAACAAATGTCGTACTACAGTACTTGTTTTAAATCCGCTCTTAAGAACACCTCTGTAGTCGTAGTCGTCGTCGGTAATGCAATTTCTTGTTCGATAAGGGTTTTACCCGTTTCCTCCAATTTTCTTTTGACTTTGTTGTCCTGTGTACACTACGATGGCGTTTGATTGAGTTCGTAGAATAGAATTTGACCTACATAATGGGAAAACCGTATTTCTCCCTGTTAATCTGCGAGAGGATACGCATATACGTATACCTATATATAGATATATCCGTCGTTGGTTGTCGGCATCATCGAAGAGAATGTGTAGTCACCTAGTTTGACCCGTTTTCGAGGGCTGGTTACCAGATAATACAAGCTGGTATAAAAACAGATTTTCCATACAACAACATGAAAATCCACTCAGTCAGTGAACCAACCAGCGGATCACTTCTTACCTTAGTTTGAAAGCGACAGCAGGTGCCTATCTATTTACACAACAAATGTACAAACAAAGTGCTTTAGAATACAAAAAATACTTTGAAATTGGAGAAATTCAGAAAGCTGAACAAAAAATTTGGGACTGGAACTACTACAGACCCAAGAAACCTGGAAAATAGAAACTGGCCCTAATTCG
The DNA here is from genome assembly GCA_029378335.1 of Agrilus mali. Taxonomy (NCBI): domain Eukaryota; kingdom Metazoa; phylum Arthropoda; class Insecta; order Coleoptera; family Buprestidae; genus Agrilus; species Agrilus mali. Next base: position 7,595,052 of record CM055656.1, on the reverse strand, counting down.
AATGTGCTTCCAAATGGACCACCTGAGAGGGTGAGAGTCAATACGACGCTTTTCAATATCATCATTAGTTTTTCCGCCAAGGGTCGTCACAGTTGATCAATTTTTTTATTCAATTTTAAACATATAAAATTCGATTGTAGCTAACTCAAACTTGTTGAATTCTAATATAACATTCATTCTAAACTTTTAGGAGGGGTGTCAATAAGATAATCAAAGTGACCCAAATAAGTTAAAAAATACATATGTATTTTTTTTTATATTTCTCAAGATTTTAATAAAATACAGGACATTAATTTAACGTTACAATAAATTAAAAGTGAAAGTCACTAGGCTTTCTTCACGGAAAAAATCGACAAATTTTAGCCAAAATGGCTTTTTTGGAAAAATGTATCCTTTTTTTTATTATATAGAGTTTTCTAGACGTCAGTATATTTTTTTAGTATGGTGTTTTTTTACATGCTGTTCTTTATAAGACATCAACAAATAGAAATAATTAACTGTTAAACTTTCGCTCATCCTCGACATAGTAAAAAAGGGTTCAATATTTCAAGAAAAGCAATTTTGGCCTTAGTTTGTCCGTTTCTTTTTTCGTTAAGAAAACGTAGTCACTTTTACCTAAATTTATTGTAGGATTGAGTGTCTGTATTTACTAAAATATTAAGAAATATAGAAAAATGTAATGTTAATTTTTTTGTCACATTGGGGTCACTTCTTTAATTTATTTTTGTAGGTACCCCTCTTTTTTCTCATTAAAATACACGATTTTGTCTTTTTTAATCACAGCTTTTTTTGTTTCAAGTGCTATTTATTAGTAGTGGAGCTTTATTCAAACAAAAAGTTATGTTTACATTTCGATATACACAAAAAAAAAGAAACATATTGTAGCGACCAGTGACACAGTACGTGTGTGCGATAACAATTTGTAGCATGTACTTGTTATCGCTAACATGCTTACGGCACACGGTACTTTTCGTGTTATCAACTTACAAGATGTAAATCATTCTCCGGCGACAAGTAACAAGTTCAATTCTGGAATAATCGAGGACTTTCTAATTATTACTCATCATTCGAGAATCGTCAGGATTTCCTTTTCGAATTGTCTAGAAAGTTCTAAAGGTGTATATATAGTGATCATCTTTGGACCGAGAGACAGTGAGTTGAAGAAAGCATCAGTGCGCGAATTAAAACCGATAATAGACAAAGTGATATAAATAAATTGTTATATAAATAAGTGAATTGTTGTGATATAAATGGTAGTTCTAAGTTAGTGTTTAAGTGTTATAAATAGTGTTAAATAAATAATTGTTTAAATAAATACTTTGACTAGAAAATTCGTTACAATATTATATTCTATAACTTACAAAAAAATTTATATATTTATATTAATCAATTCCCTTCCTTTTCCCTTATATTCATTTTTCCTATATTTTCCCTCCCCCTTTCCACGCATCTTTTTAAAATTTGCTTCAATAGGGCCAGACGACTACCATCCGCATTTATTATCCTTCCAAGTTCCTCCCTTCCATTCTTCCCCGTTACTTCTTCTAATACATGCTCCATTGATTCACTCTTTCCTTCACATACTCTACACAATCTCTTACCTTCTTCCATCCAAACCTTATTCTCATTACACTCATTCCCCATTTTGAATCTAGCAATTGTCTCCATACTTTTTCCTTCTCTTAGATATTCTGGCACCTCATCCCCTTGCCATTCTACCGATGTAAACTCCCTCATACCTTTCGCGTATCTGGATTCCCAAATTTTTCTCAAATCTTCACCTCTTACTATTTCATTACATTTTTTCCCCACCATCCTAATAACATTCAATCTCTTTCCTCTCCACTCTTCCATTTGTTCTTTACTTATTGCCATTTCTGTTAAGGCTTTGTCCCTTTCCACATCATATTTATTTTTTTTCCCGATCCCCAACACCTTTTTCCTCCATATCTCCTTTCTTAAGTCCCCTTCTGGTAATGCTCCCAATTTTTTTTCATATTTTACAACCCTTCTTTTGGTATCTTCCACCATTTTCCCACATTTTGTTTCCCTTCTTAAAATATAGTCTGGGGTACTTCTTTCTAAGCGCAACACCCATTTTATATACCTTTAATAAATATTTTCTACTATTCTATACTCTTTCCATCCCCATATCTCGACTCCATAAAAGACTATACTTTTTACTAACGTTTTAAAAAGTACTATCCTTCTTTCCCAGTTATTTCTGCACAATTTTTGTCCTATTCTCCCCAGCAGTGCATTTGCTTTAGCTACTTGGTATACTTATGTGCACATCGTCTTTGTTATTTTCTGTCAGCATGTACCCTAAGTAGTTGCATTTTTTAATCTTTTCTATCACCTTTCCCTTCTTTTTGATTTTTTCACCATTCAACTGCAAGAATTTTTCCAATTTTTTTGTCATTTCCCTCATTCCACCCCAACTTGTCGCTATTAACGCTATATCATCCGCGTATGATATTGTCCATATCTATTTAATAATGAACGTAATTAATTATTTTATATCTAGAATCTGTATTAATCGACATTTCAGTTATCAAAATTGATTTTAAATTAGTCATAATATCCAAATCCAAATTGGTCAATTTCATTGCATCCCTATTCAGGGATACCTCACAACATTTATTGTTGCAGTAATCTTAGATGGTCCATCTCGAAGGGTAAATTTACATTATAATAATAAAAAATATAAAAAAAGGAAAGAAATCTTTTGTTGTTATATTTGGGTCACTCTTCTTGGCTCATCAATTCCCCATTCGTTTTCTCAATGAAATATTTGAATATTTTCGATTTTTAATCACAACTTCTTTTATTTCAAATGATGTTGGAAATATTTTTTCATATCCTCATTCTGTTAGGTATATTAAAATCTATATTAATCGAAATTTCAATTATCAAAATTTGTTTTCAATTAGCTAAACCAAAATTGGTTAACCTAACCTAACATAATCATGAATGAAAACGCCCCACTAAATCTTTACTCAGGGACACCCCCCTTGACTTATTTATATAACTCGATGGGTTAATTTGCATTAGAGTGATTTTTATTCCCTAAAGAATATTTTAGAACTAAAAAAAAAACAACAAAAAAAATTCAAGGATGAATTTCTGCTTGTTTCTTTTATCCTTAATAATGACTATTCAGCATTTTCGGGAACTGATTTAAAAAGTAACAAATACTTACTGTTTAAAAATAAGTAAATATTCATCGTAAGGTCATAAATTGAAAGACTAAGGTAAGTTAATCTGCTCATTTCCCTAATTATTTTCGAACAGTTACCTTTGCCTCTCTTTATACCAGCTTTTGCTTCTGATTAGCTCTTCATGTCTCAGAAAATTTCCTTATTAATCTCCATAGCGCCCGCTATTTTCCTATTTCTTCTACACCTTTGCCATCCACTAAATTTTCATTAACTACCTATTTTTCAAACATACACGGAGAAAACATTCATGAAAATATTGCTAGAATTCTAACAAAGATGACTAAAAAATCTGTCAATTATATGGACGACCAGACGCTCAAGGAAATTTTACTAGAAATGTCTAGTCAATCTACGTTCAGTGTTGAGACTGAATTCTAGTAAAATTGACTTGATTAGAAAACATTTTTTAATTACAGTTCTTATGACTAATTTTTTCTGCTTGACTCATCAAGTAATAAAATCATGATTAGTTTTCTCCGTGTATGCATTAAGTATTTTCTTTCAAATTTCCAAACTAACATTCCTATGTTTTAAAATTGACAATAGACAAAGTTAATATAGAAATTCGTTCTTTTAATAGTCTGTTTAATTTTTTTGTACTATACAGGGTTATTCACGCTATACTACATGGAATATCATGGCCAAAATATGGACATTTTAAGAACTTTAACTTTTGGGTTATATAGGGGTCTATTTAAAATTATTTTCATATTATACAGGGTGTTCAAAATGCCCTAAGAGTATAAAAGTTATGTTTTTTCTAATGGAACCCCCTATTTATTATTGCATTTTTGGATTGTTCGATCAAAATAAGTGTCTGTTTTGTTGAGGTTTATAATACCTAAACCTTAAGGTTTTTGAAATAATTTGAATTTTATCAAAATCTAACCTAATTTTCAAGTTTCAAATACTTAAGAAGTATTTAAGTTATGTAAGCGAAATTAATAATGAAGTGTAACAATAGATCATATTTTATATCTCAATTAAAATAAACTCGTCATCTTATAGAGGGTGTACAAAATTAAATACTACTTAAGTATGAACTTTAAGGGGTTGTAACTTGATTAATTTAAATGGAACGCCATATTTTTTAACATACCAGAGGATGTATTTTTTAATTACCTATCGATTGGTATTAGGGTGTTCATAAGCTAAGTCTTCGCGTTTTTTAGGGAAACGTTAAATAATTGTTTTATGCGGCATTTGGAGTTTTTTAAATAAAAGTTCAAATGTATCTAGTTGCCTTTGGTGTTTAGATGTTAGATATATTTATTATTATCCTTGGGGAATGTTATAAGAATTGTTTGATGGCTTTTCGAGTTTATGCTCAAAGGTTTCCCGAAAGAAAACCTCCTAAGCCAGCCGTTTTTAAAAGATTATTAAAACAATTTCAGGAAAGCGGAAATGTCACTTATAAAATCCCATTACAAGAAAATCAGTCACTGAAGATGAAGCAAAATGGTAGTCGAATCATTTATCATAAATCCCAATATTAGTCAAAATCAGATTTCCAAAAGTACAGAACATAAGCCAATCAAGTATTTCAAGAATTCTTTAAAAAACACGACTTTTACCCTCATAAAATCCAGCTTTGTCAAGAACTTTATGGAAATGATTTTGATAACCGAACTGAATTTTGCATGTAGGTTTTGGATCGTGTCAGAAAATGAAAATTTTTTCCATAGAGTGAAAACAATTCTTATAAAATTCCCCAAAGATAAAAATCAAATCAATACGCTCCTCTTTTGAATAAAATTTCATTTTGAATAAGCAACACCTCAATAATAATTAATAATAACATCTGACAATAACCACCAAAGGCAACTAGATACATTGGAACTTTTATTTAGAAAACTCCAAATGGCGCATAAAACGGTTATTTAACGTTTCCTTAAAAAACGCGAAGACTTAGCTTATGAACACCCTAATACCCCTATATAACACAAAAGTTAACGTTTTTGAAACTTTCATATTTTGGCCATAATATTCCGTGCCGTATAGCGTGAATAACCCTGTATGTAAATAGGTAGTATATAATTGAAATTGAATTATCATAAACAAAATAATTTTTTAAAGTATAGGTAATAATTCTCCTAGAAAATGCAATTTCTGTGTCTCTATTCAGTAAACGATTTTAATGGTGCTATAATAAATAGATTTTTAAGTGTTCATTACCCCCATATAATTCAAAGGTCACACAATTAGTATAATGAATTGTTAATAACTCCTCATTAAGTAGGTTTATTTATTAATATATTTTAAACCAGCAGTTCACTAAAACAATACAATCTGAAAAAATTTAGGACAGGTTTCATTAAAAAAGAAAGCATTGGATAGGATTTATTCAAACAGCATATTCAAATATTTTGTTTTATGTGGCTGTAGGTAATTTGTGACACAAATTTTAAGACATTTTGAAACAAGATACAAAAGAAAATAGAAATAAAAAATGTTACGGGCATCAACAGTTAAACAATTTATTGTTTCTGAATACGTAGATTTTCCATTTTGAATTATGGTGGAGTCATTAAATAAAAATTTTACAACTGATTAATTTCAATTTTCAATTAATGCGCAACTAACATATTTTCATTCCTACACACAAAAAAACATAAAAATAGTAAAATTGTGATATATGCAAGCGTGGAAAGGTAATTGTTCGAAAACGTTCCAAAAAATGATTCGGATGAATTAATTGTTAGAATTGCGATTGTGAGCAGTTGGAAATGCCAGTTTTTGTTGGTTACCAATCAATAATTGCTTTGATTCAGGTCGACTATTTAAAGGGTTTTCGTAACAAGTTCGTTGCCTGTTAATCTCTGAAAAGGGTTTTGAACGGAAACTAACAAATAACCTAATGCAAACGTTTGTATATTCTAATAACGAGATGTTTTTAGAGTGTTTAACAATAATTAGTTTTGAAAACGAAATATAACGCTGCAAACAGATTTAAGAATGGAATTTAATTTGAAACCAATTACGGGTGCGTTTTGGAATTTCCTGATCGTTCGTTTGAGTTGGAAATACATCTAATTGGAATTTTAGTAGAATTTTAATTTAATTGATGGTAGTTTGAACGAAACACCATACAATGTGTCACAAAAAATAGCAGCATAATAAATCCAAGTGTTTTTTAATTGTAAGTTTAGAAAGATTCTAAATTACTTAATTACTTTTAATGGACGCTAATTTACCTACTCGTATTTATATAGAATTAGTACGTCTATGTAAATGTACCTAAATGTGTGTTGTTACTATCTATAGATTCGTTTGAAACCTTTGATAAATCACCTGTGGAAATAATAAAGACGCAGGTGGATTACGGGTCTATTGATTAATTACCCACAAACACCGACAAAGGTTACTATAACACCGTTGTATTTTTATTTTCATGTGCAACGGTGAAAAAAAGAACGCTTTCATATTCATTTCCCTTTCTTTTATGAAACCGGAAAAGTTTGTGAATCATTCAGTTTGTTTGTTTTCAAATTTTCAAAGCAAATATCCCTTATTTCTGTTTATGTACTTTAATATCTTTTGAATGAGATTGAATTGTACTTTGTTGCTTTGAATAGTATTTACATACAAACATCAGATTATTGCAATTTTACAATGTTATAAACAACAAAAGTACTAAGCATTAACTAATTAATCAATATTCTGTCGAGACTTCGTGCTTTTGAACTTTTTAATCCCATCAGCACGCCATGCGCAGCATTATAAACGCCATCTGTATCAATGGTTTACTGCTTTTGTGACATTCAGCAATGTTTCTTTCGTTTATCGTTTTATAGCATAGATGCAGATTATAATTAATCGAAACTGTTTGCTGCTTCTCAAATTTGAAAACGGTTAGATCTACGTATATTACCTGCAATTTTATTAAAAATTATTGAGATTTTGTTATTATTTTAAGAAATTTAGGGAATATCCATAAATAATTAATTAATTAATAAGGGAAAGGGTTCAGTAAATACTCCTCAAATACCGTTTAACACAGGGGGAGTGGCAGTGGCGTAACTACCATCTGGGGCCCGTGGCAAATTCTTTTGATGGGGCCCTATCAGTAAAAATCGTCACGTTGTACTCAGTTTAATTTTAATAAATTGCGAGATTTTCAGCGTACTCAATTACACGTTGTATGTTGTATATGTCCCACTAATGGCCATAGGCCTCCTCTCTTAGGCGATAGGGAATGGTCTGTAGTCCCCACGCTAGCCCAATGAATGCGTATCGGAGACTTCACATTCATCCATAGAACATAATATCTCAATGCATTCATCATCTATTCGCTAGCTTTTCGGTGAAGGAACAACATCGTGAGGAAACCTGCATACATTTACAATGAAATAAAAATAACAATTTAATTTCAATAAAATATTTATTATTATTAATATATTTTTCGAGCTTTCTGTTCCGTAAAAGTATCTATAACATCATCAAAGTTTAAAGATCGGGCCATAGAATTTTCAATAGACAGAATAGCCAAATTACATAACCTGTCTTGTCTCATAAGAGTTTCTTAAATAGGTTTTTATCAATTTTAGTTTTGAAAATGATCGTTCAGCACTAGCTGTAGTCACAGGAATTGTAAGAAATAACATTAATGCAGTGCATACTTCAGGAAAGCTGCAGGACATAAAATAATTTTTTATTATTAATAAATCAACAAGGTCTCTAATACACGAAGATTTTTCTATTTCATCTCTGAAAGTGGATCGAAAACTGAGAATTTCTCTGGCAAATGATTCAGATATGTCTTTTTTTATATATCTCAACAAATTCTAGAGCTTTTTTAATAGATCAGTGTCATTTAAAACTTTTAAAGTGGGAGGCTGCAAAACACTGAAATTTGAACTAATTTCATTCATTGGAAGGAAACGCGATTTAAGTTGGTTTATAATGATGTCTAATACTCGATAAAATATGTTCACCTTGAACAAACTTTCCGGATCTTGGAGACGCTCATCTTCGCAAAGCTCATCAAAATGGCGTTTTACCTTCCTCTGACGAGTTTTAGAGAATTCAGGGGTGATGGACCATTTTTCTGCTACACTATTTGCTTCCATTTTTAAATTTTCAAATTCATGTCGGTATCTTTCCAATTCTTCTAGACAAATTTTCAAACGTTTTAAGACATTTGAAAGATCGGTGCTTTAGAGGCTGCATCTATAGTAAGTAGGATCTTGCAATGGAAAACCAATAACATAATAAAATTGTAATTTTCTATCTTCTTTTTGAGCGAAACAGCTTCATTTCTTTCATCTGATTTGAAATTGTATTATGGTCTTTAGTTGTCTCACTTTGGATTTTAAGCAGAACTTATATTTATATATATACTTTTCAAATATAATAAAATACTCAGGTACAACGTAAAAAAATATTTTTGAGCTCGCGGCCTCTTGGGTCGGGGGCCCGTGGCATTTTGCCAGCCCTGCCACCCTATTGTTACGCCACTGGGGAGTGGGGAAAGTTTAATCTCGCTGCAGAGAAAAGGAGACGTTCCTGAACACCTTGCAATATCTCGTTAGGGGGGAGGGGGTGGCATATTCGAAGGAAAACGTCTCGCGTATTTTTTCCTTTGATATGTATGAGCCCTGACAACTAAATGTTTAAATATTCGAGTTTTGTAGACATTTGTTGTCTTTCTGGATTTCTTTCAATGCGGAAATGGACACTAATTTTGTTATTTTAAATAAGAGTCCCTGTATTTTATTATGTCATTGAAATGCTCAATTAATTTAAATGTAAGTTTCATAATATGACCTACTCGAAAACTTCACCGTTTAGGAAATAAACAACCACCTTCAGTTTTTGTTTGCAGCACAAAGTTTCAAAAATAATTTCTTATCATTAATTATATCGCAGCTTATTTAACCAAGTTTTTGTTTCTGTGGGTCAACTATTTAATGATCTTTAGTGGCAAGTATTTTTTTTAGGATTTATACAGGGTGTTCACAAAGCTAATATAAATATTGAGAATTTCGTACAACAATAACATTCGTTTTTTAAATGGAACACCCTGTATATTTTTACATTTTATTATGAAACATTTGGCCTGAAAGTAAACTATACCTATCGCTGATTTTCATAAATTATGGTTAGTTTTAGCGTTTTTTAAATATTTGATTTGATCTAGACAATTTTTTACATTTTATTGAATTAAAGGGTGTGTTTTTATTTTCTGAGATGAAACAATTAAAGAAATGTGATAACTGACCGCTTAAATATCGCAAATATGAAGTGTTAAAACAAATGTATAGTTAGTTGTTAGGACTGGTAGATAGTTGATAGAAATTGTAGGTAAATATATTAATATAACAATCGACTATTGGAATCTGATATGAGGAGAAGGGGTATAAGAACATGGCGTCTCTAAGGGTGCAGTGAATACTGTAAATACAGGTGCAATTGTATGTTTTAATTAAGATATTACGTGAAATAATCGATTGGGCTGGATCAAATCCAGTCCAAAAGAATTTTATTAATGCTAAAAAGATTTTATATGCCAGTCATTTAATAAAGTGCGGCAAAAATGACAATGTCGGTAAAGATAATTGTAAGTATAATATATAATCATCTTTGGTGAAATGTAGAGATGTGTCATTCATTCACTTTATGGTGATTCGATCGATCGGTGATTGACTACAAAAATGATCGAATCTTTTGTATCAATCATTCATTCGATCACTCTGTTGTTTGTGCTTGCCACTTGCAACGCATGGCTCGCATGTCGCATACAATGGCTATCTCTGTTTTATTTGGACGAGGAGAAGATTTCTATAGTAAGAATTGTTAAAAAAACATTGTTGCATTGTTGTAACATTGTGTTGATATAGAAACCCTCTCCTGCAAAAAGAAAACTAAATATATATTTTTATAGTTTAGATACATATTTTATTGACATCCATATATACCAAGTGATACACATATAGTGAAGCTCTTTCTGAACGTAACAATGTACATATAAATAATAAAAGAAAAATCGCTTTTCGATAACACTGAAATAAAGTAAGTATTGTTTGCTTTTATAAATTAAATTACTAACCAGCAAGGACATGAATAATATTTACAAATATGTTCAATGAGTCTTTTATATTTCCTTGCAAACTAAATACTGCACTGCACTCGATAGTCCCGATCTCGATAGTTGATCTTATTCCGTCGCCGGTCGTCCGTTATGTATCGATCATAGATAAGGTATCATCGAATCGAATACGAAGTACCGGCTGGCGGTTACCGATTAAGCATTCGGTGATCGACCGATTGCGCAGAACGAAGATCGTATCATTCAATACTTTCAAGTGATCCAATCCCAAAGATCGAATCATTCACGAATGACACATCTCTAGTGAAATGTAACGAGCACAGTTTCGTATTTTTCATAATATTTTTCATTTTTAATGCATGTGCCCATGCTTTAAATCGATCTATTTTTTCATAATTACCAAAATAATTTCTTACAAATATTGTCCGTTGTACAGGCTTTGGAAAACTATGAAAAGACAAACACAAATTCTTGTGTCAATTGCTTTTGCAACCACTCACTGGATGATACACTCGATTTTTTGATTTCAAACGTGGTGAAAAAATCGATGTTATTATTATCATAAATATATACTAATTATTTCAGTTTTAATTTATAGTAATTATTTTCGTACTTGTGGTAACGTTAAACCTTTTTTAAACATAAACACACTGTATATTACTGCACCTTTCGAGTATTTTCATTTTTAGCCACCTGGTGTTATGGTTTAGTTAATGCATACGTACTTCGAACCAGAATTTGTAAAATATTCGAAATTTTTATAGAAAATCTTGGGTTGCAGGCTTTTGTGGCTATTGCTGATGTTGGTTTCTGGGTTGGTTGCCACTCAGCTTCCAAATAAGACACAGACGCTTGGTTACCACCCCGGAAACCAACGAAGCACTTAGATACGTTAAAAGAATTAAAAAAAAAGGATTAGGTACAATAATTTCATCAGTCGTCAATAAAATTTTTTGACAGTGAAATTACTATTCTAATTTAAATTCACATTAATATATTCCAGGGGGTGAGTAAAGTGAGCTTTTAGTTACCATTCGTATCACAAATTTATACAAAGCAAATGCATGCTTGCCCAAAATACGAGTATTTCAGAAGACCTGAAACTGTAGGTACATCTACTGATGTGATTGTGGTTGCAGTAATAAAATTTTTGGTCCATTGCTATTCCAGGTGTCAGTTCCGCCAGTTCAAGAGCCAATTCGGGAAACCGCATTCAGTTCAGTGCCTCATTATTACAACGGTGGTGGTTACAATTACGGCTACCATTATCACCACGGTTCGCCGTTGGGTTCGTGTTCGTGCAGCACCGAGAGCGATTCGACGAGCAGCTCGCTTCGTAGTCCCTGGTGCGTATGTTTGGTAGTGTGTGTTGTCGTTGCAGCCTTAGGGATAGGTCTGGGCCTTCCTCTAGCTTTAAATCCTCAGACTGAACCGCACACCCCTCAGGATCGTCTTCGTATCATCCGACGTCTCCTCAAGGAGAAACCGCTGATTGACGGGCACAACGATCTGCCCTGGAACATACGCAAGTTTCTCCACAACCGGATCGTCAGGACGAACTTCAGCGTCCTGACCGATTTGGAACCCTGGTCGAAAAGCAACTGGTCCCAAACGGACATCTCCAGACTCAAAGAAGGTCTTCTTGGTGCACAATTTTGGTCTGCTTATGTGCCTTGCGGTTCGCAACATTTGGATGCCGTTCAATTGACTCTCGAACAGATCGACGTTATTCAACGATTGGTCGAACTTCATTCGCGTAATTTTGCCCTTGTCCGGAGTTCGAGTGAGCTGCTCCAGGTGCACAGGGAAGGAAAAATAGCTTCCCTGATCGGTGTCGAAGGTGGTCATTCACTCGGAAACTCGTTGGCAGTCCTGAGGATGTTTTACAGTTTAGGAGCCAGATATTTGACCATCACCCATTCTTGTGATACTCCGTGGGCAACTGGGGCGAATACCAAGACCAAAGGCGGTCTCAACTCGTTCGGAAGAAAGGTCATACACGAAATGAACCGGCTCGGAATGATAATAGACCTCTCCCATAGTTCCATGGAAACTGCTAGAACAGCTTTAAATGTTTCGCGTGCCCCGGTCATTTTCTCCCATTCCAGCGCTTTCTCCTTATGCAATTCTACTAGGAACGTCCCAGATGACGTGCTCAAACTGGTCGCTCATAACGGCGGTGTCGTTATGGTTAATTTCTATTCGTACCATCTGACATGTAACGGTTCGGCAACGACCAAAGATGTCATCAGACATATTAATCACATCAAGGCTGTTGCTGGGATCGAACATGTCGGAATCGGTGCCGGTTATGATGGGATCAATATGACGCCGACCGGTCTTGAGGATGTCTCAAAGTATCCGTATCTTTTTGCCGAACTTCTGGAAGATCCCTCGTGGACCGAGCACGATATCGCCCTACTGGCAGGTCTGAACGTTTTGAGGGTTTTCACAAAAGTCGAAGCTCTTAGGGATCAATGGAAGTCTGCCACGATAATGCCACTGGAAGATTCGCTTCCACCCCAAAATCCCAAATGTGCGTATAAGTTTTCATGACCGCAACTGATGTATCCTTTTAGCATGAATTAGGCCGGCGATCTCTTTCTGTGTGTGGGCGTGTTTATGTGTATTTATACCTAGCACTTTTTGTACGTACAAAAGTAAAATTGGTTTGTAGGGAATGCAATCGTCATGGGAGTTTCTTCTGTAAGTACATTATTGCCCCTTCCAATGATAAATGGACGTGTTCAAGCGATTTTTACTTTACTTGATTGAAAATTAAATAGTACTTACCCACTGTGCTATTTAATGTTAGAATATCATTAATCATTCAGATTACGGTCCAAATTATGCTTCTTATAGAACTCTGGCAGGGGTCCTCTACTATTATATTGTATAGGATTTTAACCTACTGAAAATTACCTTTGGCTTGCTAAAAATTATCTAAGTCTTAAATTTCCACTGTTGTTGTGTGAGAATTTATAAAAAAAATATATTTGCTTTTAATTGCTTCATATGCCAAAAGATGCAAATGCCCATTGTTAAACTCATGCACCAAATATTTTCAAATATATTTCACCATAGTAACAAACTCCTGATTGATTTCATTGTGTTCCCATTCATATAACTGACCTTTCGTTATTTATTAATAATTCCTAACAGCAGCCATTCCTTAAACAAACTCACTTTTCTTGTTCTCATTAAAATGCAATCCCTGGAGCAGCTGCAAATCCTACCTGTAAACCTTCATTTTTAATTTTAAATTGTTCAAAAACTATTTGAAAAATTAAGTCAATTAAAATATTTTCATTAACTTTTTATTGGGTTACAACATAACGTTTTATGAGGTACCTTTTGACATTATTGTAAACGGTCAGGACCTCCTTTTTTCTATCTCTCCCTCTCTTTCTCTCTCATGAGTCCTGTTGGCAGCACAGCAATATTTAAAGCAAATTTCAATGTTACCTTAAGGTCTATTCAAATATACAAATACAAACAGTGAAGAAGAGAGTATACAAAATAATTTTAAATTGCAGAAGAAACTCCATTTTAATATTATTTTTGTATAAAAAAATGTTTTTGATAAGTATTTTTGTACTATGCAGAAAACGGTAAGGTAAATTAAAGGATGATTAAAATTAAACAGAAGGTACGTATTAGGTATATCTAGTCAGTAGGTGCCAAGAAACTGCAGTTTGTATATTCGTTCTAACTAATATATAAATAAATATATATATTTACACTGCCACGTAATAAATATAACGCACACGAAAGATTTTCATATGTATTTTTTAAATAAATAATTAGATGGTATTAAACAAGTTTTTAAAAATGATAATAATATCTAGATAGTAAGGTAAAATGTCGAATGGATCTTTTCAGACGTTTTGACCCCTCATTGTCATTCAACTGAGAACATGTAATGCGTTTCGTAAGTTCGTTAAAGTACATTTGCTCACATCGTTCCATGATGGAAATCGATTTTCTTGACATTTTCCATCAGTTTAAGTAGACGACTTAGTTTTCAGAATATTCCAACTTGAGACGTTCTTTTATGTTAAGACGTCGGTTACTCCACCATCTCAATATTTATTTGTGCATATTCCTTCAGGATAATGGGTTTGAAAAGTAAAAAGGAAAAAGTCAAAATGCTCCGGTTTTACTTCCACAAATGTTCCACTTACTATTTTCTATTTTTTATAATTCCTAAGTCAGGCACACATTTATATAGAATTATATAGAAAACTGGAACTGGGGTTAATTCCCTTTAGTACGGTGGAGGCACCGATTTGATAAAGAAGAAAAATCATTTATAATGCAAACCTGACACTCGAGAGATTATTGCAAAAATGAACAAAGAGAGTATCTCTGAGTGGGATTTTGATTTCATGACTATTTTTTTTTTTAATTGCCAATTTGATTTTCGCTATTGTAGTTGATTCTCAACCAATTTGGAATATTGAAAAATCGATTTCTGCAGGTTCCAACATTCTTAAAAGAATATACTCAGAAACATCCCCTATTTTCATTAACCACCTTATATTTAAGAATAATTATGCCATAATTTTTTTAGAAAACTACCCTGTTTAAAGTTATTTTAAAGAAAAACTACGATTTAATAAGTGCAACTTTTTTAACATTAAAGTATATGAAGACAATCTTAACGACCCATGATTTAATTTTTTTTAAATATTTTCCTGATTCTAAAACACCATTTTTATACCTACAAGGCAATCAAATCAAAAAAAGGTTTTCTGGTTTTAACAACTTAATGTTATTATATTTATGTAGGATCCTCCAGCTGGTATGATGACTGTGAACCTTAAAAATGATCGAAAAAAACTCCATGAATTTTATTTAATTTTAGTTGCTTTCAATTCTTGGCACTTTTTATCTAACTTTTAACGTGACTGAAATGTAAACCTAAAGATTATTATATTTTTGCCTAATAAAAAAAGAATTTAATTAAAGTAGATACATAACTATTTAACTTATTTTTTCTTCTACATCAAAATATTTCTTACTATTTTACCCTACTATTAGCAACTTTCTTAAAAATATCGACAGTCATGTTAAAAATTTAAAAAAATTATAATAATAAGTTTAAACTTTGAAACTGTTTAAAATAATATCTATAGCATACACACGGAGAAAACAATCATGAAAATATTGCTAGAATTCTAGCAAACATGACTAAAAAATCTGTCAATTATATGGACGACCAGACGCTCAAGGAGATTTTACTAGAAATGTCTACGTAGTCAATCTACGTTCGGTGTTAAGACTGAATTCTAGTAAAATTGACTTGATTAGAAAACATTTTTTACAGTTCTTATCACTAATTTTACTAAACTTTTCTCATTCTAGTATTTTTTTCTTTACGACACGATAAAATAATCGAGAGGTAGAGAAAAAAAGTCTAGACTTATTTAGCTTGATTATTCTAGTACTAATTATTAGAAAGAATAAAAAATTGTTTTATACCACCAAGTACATTTTATGAGAATTCTAGTATTATTTACTGGAAAAATTTTGCTTGACTCATCAAGTAATAAAATCATGCTGGGGTGAAGGAAGGGTGCATTAGGGGAGCCCAAGTGCAAGAATGTCTTATTTCTTTCTTAATAAAAATTTGAAATGCATGGATCACTTTAGTTTCTTATCAACTTAAAACACTTTTTTTGATAAAAATATACGGTTTTCAAATTCGCTAGCTACACGTAGAAAAATAATCATGATTTTGTCACTTGATATTTTTGAAATTTTTCTAGTAAATAATAGATACTAGAATTCTCATAAAATGTACTTGGTGGTATTAAACAATTTTTTATTCTTTCTAATAATTAGTATTAGAATAATCAAGCTAAATAAGTCTAGACCTT
The DNA here is from genome assembly GCA_029378335.1 of Agrilus mali. Lineage (NCBI taxonomy): Eukaryota > Metazoa > Arthropoda > Insecta > Coleoptera > Buprestidae > Agrilus > Agrilus mali. The sequence continues at coordinate 7,578,901 of CM055656.1, read as the reverse complement.
TTTTCTCTACCTCTCGATTATTTTATCGTGTCCTAAAGAAAAAAATACTAGAATGAGAATAGTTTAGTAAAACTAGTGATAAGAACTGTAAAAAATGTTTTCTAATCAAGTCAATTTTACTAGAATTCAGTCTCAACACCGAACGTAGATTCACTAGACATTTCTAGAAAAATCTCCTTGAGCGTCTGGTCGTCCATATAATTAACAGTTTTTTAGTCTATTTGCTAGAATTCTAGCAATATTTTCATGATTGTTTTCTGCGTGTACTACCTGGAACATCCTGTACATAATTATACCCCTTTTCAAATTTTCAAACTATGTATAGAATTTTCCCGAAACCACATAATTTTCCGATGAATATTAGTACTTATACTGAATCATCTTAAAAGTTTGGTAACATAAAATAATTTAAAGCAGTTTGACAACAGTGTGGTATAATTTTGAAGTTATTGCCATATTTTTTAAAATATTCTATACATAGATAAGTATTATTTTGTTAATATAATAATAATGAATAGTGAATGAAAAACGTCTGGAAACTTTAAAAAAATGCCTTTAAAATAATCGTAACAATAAAATCGGCAGAAATAAAACAATGGACTTATAGAACTTATAACTGCCAATCATTTAAAAATTGTACCTATGTACTTATTATATTTATAATTATTGCGGACGGTGTTATAAATTGTATCACATACTTACAATATATACATAAATAATTACGTATAGTTATAGTCGCTTCAAAAGTTGTTACTTATATATAGATACTAAATGTCTAAAGAATCATTTTACCAAATAATGCAAAAGCAAACTCTTTATAATAGTAACTATACATACATAGATACCTACATTATATTAACATTACACATCGATGTTATATTGCCCAAAGGAGTGTTTAGCAAGTAGCCAAAAAATAGAATTAGGGTACCGTACCATTAAATTTAGAAATGTCTTCGTTTTTAAAAAAAACTGCCATTTGTATTTTTCTTGTTCTGAATTTGATTGAAAAAAACAAAGTTTTTTTTATTATTAAAAAAAAATCACAACAATTCTTACCAGAAGTAATATGTAGAATTTGTATTACATAGAGGGTGTTATAAACAACTTTCTCTTTTTTCCAGATGTATTTACACTGTTAAAATAACATTCTATCTCTATACGGTATGTTTAGAAAAGTTGGCAGCAAATAAAAAAACTTTTTTTATAAGTATCAATTTTTTTCTGTCATACACGAGGTTTGTCAAACAACATGAATTTAGCTCAAGAGTAATGTACCTTATATATTTGAAATATTAAAAATGTCATTTAAAAAATGTTTCTAATGACATTTTACCTCGACATCCCTGATTCTGAACAAGATATTTCTTCTTACGGTTATGAAATACGTTCGCATACAAGGGGGGAGGGAGGGGTCTTGCTAAGTGCGACAAGATGCGACAAGGGGGGTCAGGGGGTCTACGGCAACGTGACATTCGCTGTTCATCAAAAATTTTTACAGAATCCTTGGACTTCTGATATTAATAGAAATATTATTTATTTGTTCGTTACAAAAGATATTTATTATTTTATTTAAATTTTATTATGGAAATAAAATAAATATTTCTAACTATCAAAATTTGTTTATTATCAATCAAAATTTATCATGTTCAGGGGGGGGGGGTTAGTTTTTGTGACGTAATGTTTACAGAAGGGTCACAGAAATTGTGACACAGCGTGACAACCGAGGGGGAGGGGGTCAAAAGAAGCTAATTTTAGTGTGACGTATTTTATAGACAGCCCCTTAAAGAAAAATTTAATTTTTGACATTTTTTGATAGAACCGACAGATTTGAATTATTTGAAAAAGCTTTTGAAAACGAAAAGACATACTACTAAAATCATTCAAAATTGCTAGCTAAGAAGTTGTTTAAAATTTAAATTTTCTTAAGTAGTAATATGTTGCTCAAAATTGATAGTGACGTAAAATTTGTTAGAAACTATTATTTTTTTATATTTCTCGAGAAAAATTCGTATTTTTACTACTGAAAAAAATTGACATCTAATTGTTGCATTTTCAATTTAAGACCTTGCAGAACTTTTAATGAAGAATAAGCTTTCCCTTAAAATTAATGCCAACTTCTTCAAACATGCTGTTTATAATAACTAAAATCTCTTATTCGGATCAAAGAAAATTGACCATTTCTTTTAGTTCTCGATTTCCCCTTAAGTGTGTTGACATTTTTGTGTGGGTATAATAGAACAGGTCATCTTTCAGTCAATCTCTAATAATTTTCTTGAAAAGTAAGATAAAAACCTTCTATCATAATCCAACTACTCACAGGCAGTGGCGGATTTACACATTTGCCGCCCGTAGGCTATTCAAAATTTGCCGCCCCTACTGACACCTGCAATTCTATACCCTAATTCACAATTAATTTTTTGTCAATGAAATTGCAACTTTATGATTGTATTATATTTTTATCAGACTAATCAACAAATTTTGATACGAATTCATTAGGATTAAAAATGTAAGAATGTTAAGAAGAACTTTCATTGAATGGATATTTACAGCTTTTATTCATTACAATATTATTATTATTGTTTTTTTTCAATTATCATAATTCTAAGAAATGTATAATATTTATGAAATTCTGTGCAACAAAATGCAATTTCTTACGTGTAAATTCATTAAATTTTTATTCTACACTCAAACAGGTTGTTAATATCATCAGAAATATCAATAGAAAAGTATTAATTTTCCACATATATATCTATATAATATTTGTTATTGTTATTTTTAAGCAATGTTTTTTCGGATCCCATTTCTCTTCGAATATATATCTATATTTATGTGGTGAAACATATTACACATTAATTGAATAGTGTGGGTGGACCTAAAGAAAAAATAATTGCAATAATTAATTTAAAAAATCGGTAAAAATACTAAATTTAAAATGTAACTCTTAAACGCTATTGGAATATTTAAAAAATTCAAAATCACAATAGTATATTTTATAAATAAGCGTTTAGTAATTTTTCATATACAGACGTTAGTGTATTCAGTATACTGTATAGCACTAAAATATTGTAATTTTTGCTGATTTTTTGAGCCTCGTTTTTTTCCGTGTATAAGATAATAATTTTTTTTTATTTCTGTAAGATAAAAAAATTTTTGAGCAAAGTTTGCCGCCCCCTAAAATCTGCCGCCCTAGGCTCTAGCCTATTCAGCCTGCTGGTAAATCCGCCACTGCTCACAGGTAATGAAAATCAATGTGTACGAGATTCATTTTCTAACGTTTAGGTATTTTATGTGTTCTTGAGTCGTAATAACACATTTAAGGCCTTAATAATGTGTTATTTGCTAGTACAAAGCCTGACCAAGATAAAATAGGTAGTATAATTTTTCGGCAACACTGTACGATTAAATTGTGCAAAACAATTAAATAATTGTGCAGCGTTCGCCCAAGTTTTTATTAAAATACGTTTAGGGTTCATTCAGTGTTACCAGTTTATAATTTTTGGAGTAACTTAAAAAAATAATATAAAGTAACCTAAAAATCTCAGTAAAACTTCTCTGTATTATTCAATATAAAAATGGAATTTTGTAGCCTTTTAGAAAATTAATTTTCCTTGTTGTGGGAAGTGAAATCAAATTTTCCATTTTAAGAATCGATTCGTTTTAAAATAGCAACGCAGCCCCGTTATCGTTGATGTCATGCCACTCAAGTGACCATCAAACGTCCCACTTAACCATTAATTTGCCTTCCTTTCCGAATTAAATTTGAACATGGACGTAAAAATAAAAGCTAATTTGCCAAAAGCACTCGTTATTTTGAAAAACGAATACAATGAAAGAATATTTCAAGCGTATGACAAGGAATTATTGCGTCAACAAGATACATACAGGACATACGCAAAATTGGACGTTTGGGAATATACTGTAAATAAATAACTTATGAACACATAAAATATTTAAAAAAAATATGAGCTAGGTACCTAAAATATGTACCTGGTTTTTGCACAATCCACTGTTTCTAACACCCTGTATATTCTTTGACATTTATGTGGTAAAAATAAATAATAAGTAAAAGCTTATAAATAAATAAATAATAAAACAAACCACGTTATACGTACATAGAATATTCTGATATATTTTCAAAGGGCAATGCTTAATAAAATTGATATTTTCTATACTTCAAAAATCTATAAAAATAGATTTATATTTATATCAACTAATATACTTCATAAATCAAACTATTTATAGAGGCTTCTGAAGATCAATTTTATAAGTATTGCTCTTACCATAATAGATCCCTCTTTCGATCTTTTTATATACTTATCTACGAAAATATATTTATTCTCTCATGTAATAAATAAAATAACCAATATTTAAATATTAAAAATAAAAATAATAAAAAAGAACTAGATATCATCTACTCCCAGCAGCATCTGTAAAATTTATAAGGTACAATCAAAATACATACATACATGTTACGTTCTTACCCCAGAATAAAGCATAGAATATATTTTATTTACATAAAATTACTATCATTATATTGTACCAAAAGTCTATCCATCCATATATGTACAGATTTAGGAAACAAACGCCACCATTATTATATATTGTTGTTACTTGTATTATCTGTTAATTTTATGATAAAAGGAAACATATTGTTATAAAAAAAATTGTGTTGTCGAAAAATAAACGAAAGAGTTTGATATTTATTTTTACAAACTACTTAATGAATTTGTTTGCTGATCGTGACGTACCTAATATGCGTGCGCAGCAGAGGTAACCAATAAAATTTAGGCACCTGCTGCCTTACCATATTCTCTTTGAGAGTCTCTCCCTATTAAATCATTAAATTGGTTTTTATGGACACATATTTTTTAGGTGATTTTTGTGGGCTCTTTCGTTTATTTTAATGATATTTACGTGGTATTTTTGTTTTTATAAACAATTCATACTTGTTGAATTAAAAAAACTGAAGCATTTCATCAATGTGCTGTGTTTTCTGGATGTAACAAAATCCGTACCATAAGGAGGTACATGTTATGCTTAGGCTTCGACGTTCGTAGCAAATTATAAAAATATTATAATCGTCAACATTAGTGTTATTACATACAATATATCGCTATAAATGCTAATAGTAACCATTAAAAGATAAAATCAGAATGAGTTCATAAAACGCTTAATATTCGTAAATTCGACTTGTTCATAAAACTTTTATGATTTTTTTAGTTTACGTGTTAGATGTTTCATATATTTACAAACGTAGTATTATTACTTGTAAGAGATGAGAAAAAAAATTAATCGTAATAACAATAGATTAAATACATACATACATACATATAATATTATAAATAGATTTTAAAAAATGTTACATTTGTATGTTTTTAGAGACATTTTATTCTTTAGATACGATTAATAAAGATATTTTAATAGTTCAAAATATATTCGGTGACTCCATTTTGCATTATTTCATCCCTTTTAATTTGTTAAATGTATTTAAACAATTCAAATAAATCACCATGTACGTTTCGTCTTCCAAGGCATCATGAGGATTCCTGATAAATTTGTGAGATTTCCCAAGTGTTTTGATTGAATTAATTAACTAAAATGTCTCATTAAGAGTTAACTCTTTCTTAAATTTTAAAATTTAAAAGTTTATGCTTGAAAATTCTATAATCATTTTAACAAAATTTTTTTTTAAATTAGAAACTCAGTTACAATTTGAAAAATTAAGGTAGATCTCAAATCAGAAAAAAAACAAATTATTTTCTAAAATCATTTTTATTGTCAAAACAAAAAGTATTGCACAGTAAGTATAATGGCATTCTATCGACAAGTTGGTAATTGATCGTTACCTGAAATAAATTAATATTTTTATTATGTGTACAAAAACAGTATTATTATTCATTCAAAAAAATAAAGGCCCTACAGTTCTACTGCGATCCAACCCCTGAGAGGATTAACCCTTGGTTTTGTTTATGGCATATCCTATATACAAAATCTAACGACTAAGCTACTGTATTAAGTAAATTGAATTAATAAGGAATGTTATATTTATAATTCACCTGAATCAACTTCTCCAGATAAAGCTATAGCTTCTACTTCAACAGCTGCGGCCATTGGTAATTTACCTTGATGGATAGTTCTTGCAGGATACGGGACATCATAAAAATCTGAGAACAATATTTATTAGAAGTCAATAGATATGAGACGTGAAGGTAAAGAGTTAGAAGTTTGAAGCAGAAATACGAATAAATTTGAAGTGTAAAGTAAAAGGTAATTTAAATTATTTTTCACAAATAGTTTTAGATGTGTATATTTCGAAAATATAAAAATTACCTGAAGTAGCCACAATTAGAAATAATAAACAAATGAGATCGTAGGCTTTTATAGCTGAAATCCATTAATATGCTAGGGACTAGCTACAATTACACCTAATTTACCGAAATACAGTTGAGCTTCGGTAACTCGAATCACCATGTAACGCAAATTGAATAATAATACATATACATATTTATTTCATATTAGGCACATACGGATAGATACAAAAATAGTGTACCATTTCTACTTTTTTTAAGATTTAATTTTTATATAAAATTTTTGAGGACAAATAATCGTAAAAACTGAACTGACTCACTAATTGCATAAAAAAAGAGACTTTAAAATCGTACATTATTTGGGTACTAGCTATGCCCGCGACTTCGTCCGCGTGGAATAGTGACTTTCAGTGTGACGTCATTATACAAAAACTTTCATTCCTTATTTTTGCCCCCTTTAGGGTGAAATTTTTACAAACTTTAAATGTCGTATTTATATCTAATAAAAAGCCTAAAAAATAAGTTTCAAGCCTCTAGCTTTATATCTAATTTCTAAAAAAACTAAATTCTCATTTAAATCCGTTCAGTAGTTTGGGCGTGATTGCGTAACACACAGACAGAAAGAGTTACTTTCGCATTTATAATATTATAGATTAATATAGTTTAATTATAGTTTAAAATAGTTTATATAGCTTAGTATTCAACAACTTTTATTGATCCAAATAAACAAAACCTCTATAACTTTTTAATTTTAATGTTTTAATTTTCTGGGCCGTAAGCTTTTTGGACGACTTCATTACACAAAAATTTTCATCGGCTAATTTTATCCCCTTTAGGGTAAAATTTTTACAAACATTGAATGTCGTATTTATTTATATCTAATCAAAAGCCTAAAAAATCTTTAAAAATTACGGAATTTCTACACAAACTTTCCTATTTCAACCCCTTACAACCCTTTTTTCGCATTAAAAAGTAGCCTATGTCCTTTCTCAGGCTCTAGACTATCTCTGTACCAAATTTCATTTAAATCGGTTCAGTAAATTTTAGGCGAGATTGTGTAGCATACAGACAGAGTTACTTTCGCATTTATAATATTCCGCGAATTCATTTTCATCGATTTTCCCATGGGAATAAGATATTTTCCCGCAGTAAAACGTAGCCTATGTATTAATTCAGGGTGTCAGCAAACTCCATACCAAATTTTATTAAAATCGCTCCAGCCGTTTAGACGTGAAGAAGTAACAAACATACACACTTACAAACTTTCGCCTTTATAATATTAGTGTGATTCCCCCAGAAAATTCTACTTATCGAAGTTGTCGCCAAATATTATCAAGGTATTCCAGCAATAGAAATATTGAAATATACTGCTTATTGCAAACATCGTGTAGTAAAATGAGTTGGTATGCTTTTGGCACTTACATTCCTTATAAATATTATTAATAACACATAGGTCCTTCAAGTTCCGCAATATGATATTTACTTTGACCACTCTATCCATACTGGATCCGGCTTCTTTTAAAACCGACCTCATGTTTTTCAAAGCCTGTCGGAATTCTTCCCCTGTTCCACCACAAACAAACTCCCCTGTCCTACGGTCTAGACCAAAAGTACCAGAGACGTATACCACGTTATCGGCCAAGACTGCGTGACTTTAAAAAATAAAAACGAATTCAGTTTTAGTTTTGAATAAAATAACACGTTTCAAGAAAAACTACAGTATTGTTTCAGATGATAATTAAACTATGACTAAACTATGGATATATTTCAACGACTAGAAGCTTCTAAATAAAAAAAAAAATAGTTTTGGTGAGTCAAAAAGTATTACCACTTTTTATTTTTGGTCTGTCAAGTACAATAGGGTTAAATGCTTGCAATACCCTGATAAATAAGTATTAAAGTTATTTTATTACCTATAGGGACCAGTAGGAGCAGGTACACTGCAACAGATAATATTTCTTTTAGAGACGGCCATTACACACGCGTTCAACTTGTAAAAGCATGATTTAAGGGAAACTAAAATTTAAGTAGCTATCACTTTATCCATTATGAAACGATTAATGTCATATAAATTGAAATCAACTTACTACGCAAGTCTAAACAGTTAAGATAAAACGTCATAGAAATTATGTATGGAATGCATTTTTTCAACCACAATCAGAATCTCATTAACATCCCTTAAAAACTTTAAATTACACTTATTTGACATATAATAATTTATTGTCTTTTATGAAATGATTACTGAAAGTATTTGTATGAATTTTTCCATACTACATTATATTTTTGCTTTTGTCAACTGCAAATTATTTAGATTTCTAACAATAAAAGAGCAAAGCCTCTCAGGGATGGATGAGTGGTGCTCATCTGGTAGTGCCTAGATTTTATTAACTACCGCTACACATTCACAGCTATTTAAAAATTGAAGTTGACATGAATGTAGGTAGTAAAATAATTTATTTATACATATTAGTAAACGGAAAACCTGAAAAATATATTATAAGTAACATATTATATAATTTAATATACACGGAGAAAACAATCATGAAAATATTGCTAGAATTCTAGCAAACATGACTGAAAAATCTGTCAATTATATGGACGACCAGACGCTCAAGGAGATTTTACTAGAAATGTCTAGTCAATCTACGTTCGGTGTTGAGACTGAATTCTAGTAAAATTGACTTGATTAGAAAACATTTTTTACAGTTCTTATCACTAATTTTACTAAACTATTCTCATTCTAGTATTTTTTTCTTTACGACACGATAAAATAATCGAGAGGTAGAGAAAAAAAGTCTAGACTTATTTAGCTTGATTATTCTAATACTAATTATTAGAAAGAATGAAAAATCGTTTTATACCACCAAGTAAATTTTATGAGAATTCTAGCGTTATTTACTAGAAAAATTTTGCTTGACTCATCAAGTAATAAAATCATGATTATTTTTCTCCGTGTAGTTTTCTAAAATAGTTGTTCAATTTTGCATTATTTTAATTAAACTACCTATTCATACATAACTTCGTACATTTCTAACTTTTTATTTCTTAAACTTAAATATCATATTTTGAATATAGTTCAAAAAACTCTTCATGAAACGAGTGAAATAACTGTAACATTTTCTGAAGGACCTCGGCAGATGGTAAGATGGTTGTCCTAGAGTGTTATGTCCCCTCTTCTTGTCCAAATCCAGGCCCAGGAAGGGTGACGATTCCTGTCTTTTCTAATAGTTTCTTGCAGTCATGTTCCTCGGGAAATTGTTTTTTTTTTTTTACTTTTTTTTTTGAAAACATTACAATCAACACGAAAAAATTACTTAATTGAGGTATTTGTACGAATTTCCCTGTTCCAAGTCTTATTTTAATTTTTCTCAAGTCTATAATATTTATTGAATATCGTTCCAAAAAGACTATGAAATAAATAACTAACATTTCCTAAAGGATTTCGACAGGTGGTAAGATAGTTTTCTTAATGTGATATGTCCTTCTCTCTCTTCTTCCAGGCTCAGGAAGATTGACGATTCCTGTGTTTTCTAATAATTTCTTGCAGTAATGTTCCTGGTTTTTTTTTTTTGAGAACTTTATAATCAATATGAAAAGATGACTTAAATTATTTGTACAAATTTCCCTGTTCCAAGTCTTATTTTAATTTTTCTCAAGTTTATAATATTTATAATTATTAAGAAAGAAGATCCTCATAGGGGTGGATTCAGTAGTGCCTGGATTTTATTGGATACCCCTTAACGTTAACAGACACTTATAAAAAAATAATTAATTGAAACACAAAGTAAGTATTATAAAGGTAAAAAAAATGTAGGTAACATATTTTACGTATAATTTCATTCAATTCAAAATTTTGCGGTATAGTAGTATAGGTAAACCAGGTTATACCTAGTACTTAATTTGTCTTCCAAAATAATTTTAATTAAACCGCCTATACATTGTGGTTAGTTCATTCCCTATTTATTTATTTCTTAAAATTAAATATCATATTTTGAATATCGTTCAAAAAACTCTTTATGAAATGACTGAAATAACCCAAGCATCTCCTCAAGAACTTCAACAGGTGGTAATATGGTTGTTCTAAAATGATACGTTCCTTCTTCCTGACCAAATCCAGACCCAGGAACAGTAACAATTCCCGTCTTTTCCAATAGTTTCTTGCAGTAATATTCGTCGGGTAAAATTTTCTTTTTTGTTGCTTTTTTGAGAGCCCCAGGAGGTATAGTTATTTTAGGAAAAGCGTATAAAGCTCCTTGAAGAGGGTTACATTTGAATCCTTCGAAACTGTTGAACGCGTCTACAACCATTTTGGCTTTTTTCTGTAAAATTATTAAAACATATTACATACTATATCTAATATGACGTCAAATAATCATCAGAAGTTACCTTTCCCAATATCTTAACAAAATAATAGTTACATTACAATTAGTAATAAACTGGCAATAGCTTGGTATCTGGATAAATTAGTGGCCAAGAACTAGATAAATTTTAATAAAATACTATGTACCTAATTGTTTTTTTAAAATTTTAAATTATTATTACCTTAAGATCGCCCAACACTTTTGTTTTTTCTGCGATAAATAAATCGTAACTGGGTTCTCCTTTTTTTGGAGGATTTACAATTGCATCGATTGCCACCTGCCCCAAAGTAGGGGAGCACAAAGAGGTGTTTAGGAGCTTTATGTACATTTTTTTTTAACTTCAGGGTCCATATTGAAAACTTCTATATAAGCCCCCCGCAATCCACATTCCCCTGTATACCCTTTCGAGGCAGACATGAAACTAGCACATTCCATTTTGTTGTAGGGCTCTCCCAACTCTATCATCACCTAGCAATATCTGAATATATCTTCCCTTTTCCCAAATTTAATTGTTTGTATTTATTAATTATGTACCTTTTTGAATGAATAGAATTTAGAGTCGTATACATTATCCTGATACAGTTCATCAGCGAGTATGAACAGACGCTCTTTGTATGCGAATATTATTAGATCTTCGATATTTTTCCTAGTGAGGAGTTGTCCCGTGGGATTTCCCGGATTAATAACAACAATAGCTCTAGGGAAACAGTAATTTCTAGCAATTTTAATTTGAGCCTGAAAATAAATTATTACCGGACACAGCTGACCTTTCAATAGCACAGCTTTCGGTTGTAATACTTTTTAAAGTTCAAAAACTAAATGTTTTGAAAAAGGATTTGTATATTATGAAGGACCAAATGGTCACTTACTCTTAAGTGGTCCATGTTGAGACCCCAAAAATCAGATTCATCTAAAAAGTAGGGAATATGTGACATGCCATATTCCGTCAACGTTGCTGTATACATGGGAAATTGTGGAACCGGAATCATGACACCTGGGTTTTTACAATCAACTTCTGCTTTTAATAATTTTAAAAGGGTTTTAAATCCTTCGGAAACACCTGAGGAAAATAACAATAAACACACAGATTTCTAGAAATGTGAATTGTTAGACATGTAGACCTTAATCAATTTTTCCCCACTTTCTCATCATTCTTTCCCAAGCTCTCCCCACCCTCTCCTTCACTCAGTCACTCTAAATTGTAATTTCAAGCAATAATATTAAAATAAATTAGGTATCTAAAGAATATTGAGATTATGTAAACCACCTGCACATAAAACAATATTATTCCTGCGGGCCCGATGTCCATCTCGTTTTTCAATATACTTTGCCACATGCTCTCTTATCACGTTATTGCCAGTAGAAGCAGAATAAGATCCGATTGAGCCTCCTTTGCAACCAGCCAGAATAATTTTTGCTCTTTCCTTAACGTCCGAAGGGATACTCGAACTTTCGAGTAACTCGGTGTAAGTGCAGGTTGCCAGTAATTGCCTTAAGAATGTTATAGGGATCTGACCCACGGCGTGACAGTCGCCCAGATTCGCCCTAATTATTCTTTTGAAGGGTTTCTTTTCGCCCTATCAAATGACAAAATACACTGGATAACAAAAATTAACTTATTTTGTGACGTGGACGAAACAACGTGTTTCTTACGTTAAAATTTCCAAAAAGTCGAAAAATCACCCACAGTATTAGTATCCCATTTACGTTGATATCTGTTTTTTATTGCAGACCGTTGCTCATATAAATCACTTACTGTATGTAAATTTTCGAAAAAGAAATCGATATGAAGATCCAGAAAATGAATATTGAGAAGCATTTTATTTGCATCGTATTTTTTTAATAAGCTTTAAAAGGTTTACTCACAATTTTCAGATGAAACATTTCTAAGAAAATTTCCTACAACTGATTTAAGTGTTTCCAACTCGTAATTCAATTTCATTTGGCATTCAAATATTTCATCATTCGTTATTCCCCCTATTATAGGCCCACAAATACACCCTCTTTAATTTTTTATTCTCAGTAATTTTTATTTAGTTTCAAGAACCCTTTTCTATCCAATTAAAATTAACTAGTGAGCTTTTAAGTTCACATGGAAATAATGGTATTTGGTGCCCATAGCCCAGTTGAATACTAAGGTTCTGAATCTTCTTCTCATTGACCATTTCACGAATTTGATGGTTCTCTTTTGTAACAACTGTGTCACTTTTCAAAATCTTTAAGCTAGCTGTTGCAAAAGAAACCACCAAATTCGTGAAATGGTCAATGAGAATAAGAACTTACCACAACCAACAAATTGGACTACACATTACCCATATTTCAACATAATTATAATCCTAATACTGAATTTAATCTAATCTAATCTTTATTTATTAAAAAAACTATGGTTTATAATTTATAGTTGAGAAACAGTGTTTGCAAACAAAATTATAAAATAGAAACGAATATCTGCCCGTATGGACAATCTTACTTTTAATAGTTCCTTTTCAATTTCATCTGCGCGTTCGCTAACAGGGCCTCTTATAGCATAATCCATCATTCTGACATTCTGATTCATATTATCTATAGTTAATGTTTTTTGTGGAAACAAAAATATAGATGAAGTACTTAAGGGGCGGGTATTTTGTATGCAGTTTTTCATTATTTTTGTTACTACTGAATAACTGACGTACTATCCTCGCCTTTATCATTTAGGGGAAAAGGGTAAAACACAGTTTTCTGATTAATTGAACTCACGATGAACATGATTACATAATAATTGAGTAAATGAGAATACAAAATGTAATATTAACCTTTGACATATTCATGATTGGCATATTTATGAATTAATTGACAAGTTACCTCTGTGAAGTCCTTGTCTAATATGTGAAAAAATTATATTTATTAAAACGAACTGAAACTTACAAAGGTATTCTTTCAAAAATGTCAATTGTAATTCTTTATTTTTTCAATTAGAAAATCTTTATGTAAACTAGTAGATTTAAAAAAAAAGAGTATATAGGTGTTAAAAAAAGAAAAAAAAATATTTCTTTTGACGTTTAATCCAAAAAATTACATACAGGTACGTGGTACATAAAGAAAATAAAAGTTCTGATAATATAATTAATATTTGGTATCTAAAAGATTGCTATTTACATAAAATTTACCTTTAAAATTATTAATACAAAAAATATACATACATAACAACTTACTACCGATGTTAGTTTTTGAATCACAGATGTGGGAGTGTAATAACTTAATTTTAATATCAAAAGAATTGATAGTGAAATTAATACCTTCTTCTTAATTTATTATTATCAATTTTTATATTTATTAACAAATTGTTGATGGAATGCCCGGAATTTTTCTAACATTTCTTTAAGTTTCTCAGGTTGAGGTAATATTGTCGTCCTGAAATGGAATGTGCCTTCTCTTTGACCAAATCCTGATCCTGGTACTATGCATATCCCGGTATTTTCCAATAATTGGAATGCATAGAAAACGTCCGCGGGCTGTTTAGCTGCAGCGGCAGCTTGAATTGCTCCGGGGGGCAGTTTTATTTGAGGAAATGCGTACATTGCTCCTTGAACAGGATTACAGGAAAATCCTTCGAATGTATTAAACGTTTTGACAACCATTTCCGCCCTTAACTGCAAAAATGAACACTTATCACCTACATATTCAATGATAAAAAAGAATTTTCAGGTAGAGGGTTGAAAGAATATAAAATTTGCTGCTAAATTAGATTGAGTTAGATTTAGAGAAACATTCCCATATACCCAATTTCTCCGTTGTAGCTATTAAAGATTCCTACCTTTAGAGAGCCCAATACAGCATTTTTCTCCTTTACGTACAGTTCATAACTGGGTTCACCATGTCGTGGCGGATTTACGACAGCATCCATGACAGTTTGACCCAGGACGGTGGGGCACAACATAGCGCTTATTGCCTTTAAATACATAGCCTTTACCTTAGGGTTCATGTTCACAACCTCGACATATCCCCCCCTTAAACCACATTCTCCCATATATCCTTTTGAAGAAGACATGAAACTTGCTAGTTCCATTTTAGAATAAGGCTCACCCATCTCCATCATTACCTGTATATAGAAAAATTTTAATTAATTATACATACTTAGTAAATTTTCTTTGAGTTAAGTAGGTAAGTACCTTTTTAAATGAAAAGAATTTGGATCCTTGTGCGTATATGTTGTCTTGATATACTTCATCAGCTAACAGGAATAAATGTTCTTTATGCGCGAATTTAATTATGTCTACGATGTTTTGCCTAGTAAGAACTTGTCCTGTAGGATTACCGGGATTGATAACCACGATAGCCCTTGGATGACAATCGATTCTCGCTTCGTTCACTGATCTCTAAAATTTTGCAAAATAAAGTTAACGAGATTATAAAAACCCATACAATAACTAAACTACTAATAAACCAAATAAACATCCAAATTAATATTTTGAAAATTGAAAAATCGAAATTAGTACAAATAATAATTCTAATAAATATTAGACTTCATACTTGGAGTTCTTTAATATCCAATCCCCAATTATTAGATTCGTCTAAATAGTAACCAATTTGGGTCATCCCAAACTCAGCCAGGGTCGCGGAATAGAGGGGATACTGAGGTATGGGTATCATAACTCCTGGATGTTTGCATCTCACAGGGCATAATAAAAGTTTTAAAACATTTTTAATTGAGTCACTGGCACCTGTAATAAAAATACAGTTCTAAAACTCGTCACTAAAAAAACTGAAAGTGAAACATACGTAATATTTTAATTCAAGTAATATGCAACTTTCAAATGATCCGCTTATTTATTATAAGACACTCAATTTATTATCTATATACATATTCTTTAACTGTGATATATAAATCATTAATTCATTAATTATGGTTTTCATATAAGAAACTTTTCTTTTAGAATAACTGTAAGTAACTAATCACGAATATTTAATTAGAGTTTTGTAGAACTGAATTAAATACACCATTCTAGATGAACCGTCTAGAAAATTAAAACGGGTTTCGGCCCCCAATAGGTCATCATCAGGTAAAGATTATGTTTTTATATGGAATTTTGAATTTTAGTGTGTTTTTAAAATATATGTAATTCCGAAAAGTAAATCTGAAAAGTAGAATACATACGTATACAAAATAGGAGAAAAATAAACTTCGAAATTAATTGAAAAATAAACTTTTGCAAAATCAACAAATAGTAACTTGCCTTGAATTTATTTATATAAACCAGTTTACAGATAAATTCTAGCATACATGAAGTGTTCATAACATGATATCGTATTGCAATAGATAGGATTTCTAAACGATGATATACATGATAATTCTTATGGCAAACAACATATAATTTACTTACTTCATACTAATATCAGTTACGAGGATTTTTTTTTTTAAATAATTAAACTGTTGCTTCATTAGAAAATTCACAAAAAAACACATTTTTAAGAAAAACGAAAGCAGAACCTACCTACATACTTATTAGGGATAACGGATACGATATGGGTACTTTTTATATAATACAACCAAAATTTGACTGAAATTTTATTCAGAAAAAATCCACTTCAAACCTAATGTCATAATTGAATTTGTTAAGTTAATAATAATTTAGTTTTAGATTTCATAAAATTTTATTTATTAAAAAAAAATCTATTTATAATTAAATTATATGAAGGGTAAGAATATATGTATAAACAAACGATAATATTTTTTACTTATTATTATATTGATATCTCTTTTTTACGTTACGTTTACACTGACAATCAGGATTGCGGGTAGATATCGATAAAAAAATAATAGTATCTCCAAAGGTCAACATTATAGATAGGTACACCTCGACAACAAAAATTTCATTTTATTGCATGGGCTCTATCCACGCTAATTTGCATTTGAATAATTCACATTTCAATTTAAAACCAAACAAATTTCAAGTTTCAGGAGAACATCCTGTAGAAGCAAGTTTATTTATTTTCAGTCTTAATTAAGAAACGATTTAAAGTGGGTAAATGGGTTAATTTATGTCGAAAGGTATACAATGAATATATGAAAACAATAACTACATGAAATCGCTATTGATTCAAAAGATTATATATAATTAGATAATTCTGAGAATATTTTTAGATCATTTTTAACAGACGTTTGTAAAATACACATCAATCTTTACGACTACCATAAAATAACCATATAACCATATGGCAGCTACTGTATTTGTTTAAAGTTAAACACAAACCGGAACATTTTGCATAATTAAATGTGGGTAACGAATTGTAACTTTATGTATATGTATAAAACGATTATTTACGCTTTTCCTGGAATTAACAGGAATTTTTTAATTATGAAATTCCGCACAGTTTATTTACAGACCAGTTCTGAATGTGAACATTCTTATATCTAAGTATACAGTGGTTTTCATCACTTAAGCTTCTTAATTAGGTATTATCTATTTATAGAATAATTACCAATTACAAATCAAAACCAATCAAGAGGTGTTTTTTATTACTATTTCCAATATTATTAAGTGATCCCATTTTCAAAAATAACTTCATATGCGGCGGCTACCAGGAGTGATAAATTAGTTTACATGAGTATATCTAACAATATTAATTAATTAAGAACACTGTAATGGGTGGGATTTAACATAACACATACTTTATTTTTTATTAAAATGATACTTTCTAGCTAGGTAACTGTCAATGCATTACTCTATGGCCCTCAACAGTGGCGGATTTACCAGCAGGCTGAATAGGCTAGAGCCTAGGGCGGCAAATTTTAGGGGGCGGTAAACTTTGCTCAAAATTTTTTTTTTCTTACAGAAAAAAAAAATATTATCTTATACACGGAAAAAAACGAGGCTCAAAAAATCAACAAAAATTACAATATTTTAGTGCTATACAGTATACTGAATACACTAACGTCTCTATATGAAAAATTACTAAACGCTTATTTATAAAATATACTATTGTGATTTTGAATTTTTAAAATATTCCAATAGCGTTTAAGAGTTACATTTTAAATTTAGTATTTTTACCGATTTTTTAAATTAATTATTGCAATTATTTTTTCTTTAGGTCCACCCACACTATTCAATTAATGTGTAATATGTTTCACCACATAAATATAGATATATATTCGAAGAGAAATGGGATCCGAAAAAACATTGCTTAAAAATAACAATAACAAATATTATATAGATATATATGTGGAAAATTAATACTTTTCTATTGATATTTCTGATGATATTAACAACCTGTTTGAGTTTAGAATAAAAATTTAATAAATTTACACGTAAAAAATTGCATATTGTTGCACAGAATTTCATAAATATTATACATTTCTTAGAATGATGATAATTAAAAAAAACAATAATGATAATATTGTAATAAATAAAAGCTGTAAATATTCATTCAACTAAAGTTCTTCTTAACATTCTTACATTTTTAATCCTAATGAATTCGTATCAATATTTGTTGATTAGTCTTATAAAAATATAATACAATCATAAAGTTGCAATTTCATTGACAAAAAATTGATTGTGAACTAGAGTATAGAATTGCGTGTGTCAGTAGGGGCGGCAAATTTTGAAAAGCCTACGGGCGGCAAATGTGTAAAACCGCCACTGGCCCTCAATAAGAAGATTCTAAGGTCAATTTAAAAAACGGCCAACATATGTTATCTGGAGAGGTGTGTTCATGTTTGAATTAAACCATGCATATAAATAAATAAATAAATAAATATTAACAATACCTGATCCTAACACAATGTCTTCCCAGTTACTCGGATGTCCATCTCTCCTGTAAATATACTCGGCGACATGTCTCCTGATTACCTCAATTCCAGGCGAATCTGTGTAGGAACCGACCGAACCTCCTTTGCATCCGTTTAAAATATTTTTGGCGCGCTCTTTTACATCTTCAGGAAAACGGGAATCGCTTAATAATTCGGGATAAGACACTAGAGCAAGTATCTGTCTTATAAACGTAATAGGCTTCTGTCCCATGGCATGGCAGTCGCCTATGTTTGCCTTTATTACTTCTTTAAACGGTTTCTTCGCACCCTGTAATAAAAAGAATTGCATATTTAATAAAAAGCAGGGATATAATCTAAAAATAAGAAAAAAAATTGTATCCTTTGGTGATATTTAGCATCATTTAAAGGTTGTAACATTTCCAAAAGGTTCCATTTTTTGTATTCAGAACTGAACCCTAAAAGGCATTTAAATATGATAATAAATATATACATACATACATTGTTTACTAAAAACGATAAACATCCTTTGAAACATACAGTATGTTTTCACTCGAGCGTGTATATTGATTGTACAAGTCGAGGGCAAGGGAAAAGACTTGACCCACATAATTAATGCATTACTTTATTAAGCAAATGCTTTAAACTGTGATTATAAATTCAACTGTCAAAGAAAATAATTCTAAAAACATTCTAATTACACTGATAAACGTAGGATTTGTAACATTACATTCTTTAGGTCAGTGCTGTCCAACATGGTGGCCACTGGGCCACATGTGGCCACCGAGACAATTTCAAGTGGCCACGAGAAGATTTGGTTTTTATGATATAAAAGTAAAAAAATCAACGTCAAAGATTATACTTTTTTTCCCATGTTAGACACAAACCAATTCAGTGAAGAATTTGAGCTCGGCTACGACACATCAGACATTTTCGTTCAGTATCTAAATATTTTGATTAAAGCATTCGACTCCCGATTTTCGGATTTTAAAAAATTTAATTTGGCATTCAAGTTTTTGAAAAATCCATTTGTTTTCAATCAAAACGATATTCAAAATTTGTCCGATCTTTTCAATACAAAGAAAACTCGCTTGGAGTTTGATATACCGCTAATAAATGAAGAAACTCATTGAAAATTGTAACGTTTTGGTGCTCAAAGATATTTTACCGAAATTTCTTTGTATGTTCGGCTCAACATATGTTTGTGACAGCACATTTTCTAGCCTTACAAGACGCAAAAACAAACTCCGCAACGCATTATCTAAGCAAAATTTAGAATCGGAAATTCGTTGCGAACTTTGTGAATCCAAGCCCGATTTAACTAAATTGACCGAATATAAAGGTTGTCAACGATCTCATTAATGATTAAATAAAGGAACTTCAACTTTTTATCTAAATTATTGGGTTTTTTCTCATTACATGGAAAAGTGGCCACCGGCTTCATCTCAGGGCCACTATTTTGGCAACAGCAGAAAACAAGTTGGACAGAACTGCTTTAGGTGTTTCTCATGTATTTTGGTACCCTGAAAGCAAATCTGAACGTTTTTTAATTTTGGTAATGTTACAGCAACAATTATTTTGAAAAAGGGTAAATATCCATTAAATTGAATTAGGTAAGAATTAGTGGTCGTTAAAAATTAAATTTTTTCCGGCGCCCTAAAAAATCCTTCCTTTTGATGAAAAACTACAGGGAAAATTTTTTTTGGGTTTTAAACAAAAAGAACACGTGCCGCCAGCCAATTTAAATTCACTTTTCGATAGAATTATAGTTTTTTTTTAATGTGTCACATTATTTAAATTTAAACAAAAAATAATGAAAACAAGGTTGTAGGAAATTAAATTCTCCACAAAAAGGTTTCTTTTAATTTTTTATGAAGTTCACATCAAGATAATCTTATTAATAAACTAGTAAACTCTATTCAGTCATCACTTTGAGCTCTAAAAACATTATTTTTCCTGAAATATGACCAATTTCCTTAAACTATCATTAATTTTAGATATTTGCATGCTTTTTTGTCTAAATTTATATAATGTGACAAATTTTTAAAAAAACTATAACTACCTATATCGAAAAGTGAATTTAAATTGGCTGGCGGCACGTGTTCTTTTTGTTTAAAACCCAAAAAAAAATTTCTCTGTAGGTTTTCGTCAAGAGCAAGGATTTTTTAGGGCGCCGGAAAAATTTTAATTTTTAACGACCACTCTAGTAAGAATGCCTTAGTTTATTTGCATTATATACCTAATTTTAATGAAGGGGGAAGATAAATCGTCGACACCCTGTATATAATTTGTATAAGGATACAGTTTTCCGATCAATGTAAAAGAAAGGCGGTAGATAAAATTAGAAACAGCCTTGAATGTTAAATGTCCATATTTTTTTCAGTAATTATACTGCAGAGTAGAGAGTACGTCCAGACATGCTTACGTACCTATATATGTTGTATGTGGTAGAATTGGCAAACTTTCAAAACTGACATCAGCAAAATTATTCAGTCAAAATTAACATTTCTCGTAAATTTCCGCAAATACAGTATGGAACAAAAACGTTGCAGTAATTTTTTTTAGCCAGATGTAACCCAAAAAATTTTTATCACTTTTATTTCTTGTTTCAAGGCATATTTTAATTATAATGTTTTTTTCTAACAATTGCAGATTATTATCCCATCAAGAAATTAATCAAAAAAGGACCACCAATAGGAATAGTTACATATATTGAAAATGTAAGTTTTTATATAGTTTCCTTTTTTTATATTCTGAATAAACTAAAAATATTTATGGTTAGGTTAGCTAGAAAACACAAACCTGTCTTAAATAACCCTCACAACCAGACCTTCCTGTTGAACATTTCTCAATTGAAACGAGTTTATGATTACTTCCTGTCTAATTAGTACCTATAATTAATTATTATGAGCATGTCGTGTCACTCATAATAATTTATTCGCAAATTTTAATTTTTTCGAACTTTCAAGGGCACATTTTTGGCTGGTACATGCACTACGAGTCAAAAATAAAACAGGTAGGTACCATAGTGCCCTTGTGTTCTACACATTTTAACGTAACGTACCTGGGCATTTTTATAATTAGCTTAACTGTAGATATACAGGGTGTTAACCGGAGGGATGTAGGGAATTTAGGAGGTGAAAGCTGAGGTCCCAATGAGTATTTTTAAAAATATTTAGTTTAGTGCTAATTCTAATAGTTTTAATTATATTTTGAAGATTTTCGAAAATAATATCGTTTCAAGACTAATAAAAGTAACCACATGAATTCAAATCATAACAAAGGCTTACACAGTACAAAGAAATAAAATAAGCTAAAATTTTTACATGATATTTTCTTATAAATTTTTGTTTTCAATATTTTATGGCTCACAATAAAAAAAAATTAGAGTGATAGTGACATTCAAATAATTTCAAAAATTTCTTTAGTTAATACTCTTTCCAAAAAGATATAAAGTTCTTTAAAAAATACCTACATAAAAATATCTACCTTTCAAAAACTACCAGACTGCACTAAACTAAATATAGTTAATTAGTTTATACATCCCTCCGCCTAACACCCTGTATGTACGGTATATTAACATGTTAAAATAAGTTACACATTTACATTTAGTTACTGATTACTGGCATGTTTAAATAACAATGTCTTGTAATCAAAATTCAACTGACAAGTTTTTATGAAGTTGGGATTACATTAAACAAAATATTTTTTGGGTATCTACGTCATAAATTTAAATTACATAATAAGGTAAAATTATTAAGTTTTATCCACACATGACCGAATACTTTTATTATTATAAAGTATTACAAACAGTTTATCTTGTAGAAAATCTGACTGATGGTACTTACTGGAAGTCAAGGTGTAACAAATTTCAAAACATTTATCGTTTATTTAAAAAAATATGTCTAGGTATATGTATATGTATACAGAGTGTTCCATTATTAAGCAAAACAGTCCAGTAAAAATCATTTGCAAGATATGTCTGAAAAAGTCCTGCATTTATATATTATATGCATATTTGGTTCACGAAGAAAATTACATACAAATTAATCCCTAAATGTACAGGGATGGTGGAAAAAAAATTAAAGCACACCCCCAAAGTGTTTTTTGCGTTTTTCTTGAACATCAATAAAGATACGAAAAAAAGTTTTAAATAAAAGTTGTAGATTGTTATATTTCAATTTTTTATTAATTTTTTTAATGGCTACAAAACATATTTGCAGTGAAATGTTTTTTTTATTAATTTTTTTTTAGTATAAACAATTGAATATTTGTTTTGTATTTTTTAAAGCTTTAATTGCATAATAGGAAAATTTTATTTCTTTTTTGTTAGTACAGGTAATAACAAATACATAATGTGTATAAAAAAACATGTAATTAAAGCTTTTAAAAATTAAAAAGAAAGAAAAATGACAAATTTGCAATTAAAAAAAAATGATTAAAAAAAATAATAAGATTGGATGTTTCGTAGATTATTTCAAAAAATGAAATATAGTAATTTTTTATGTATTTTTGTTTCTACAACTTGTATCTGAAACTTTTATCTTTTCTGATTTTCAAGAAAAAAACGCAAGAAACCAATTTGGAAATGTTTTTATTTTTTTCCACCACCCCTTTTCATTTGGGTGTTAATGAATATATCATTTTATTAGTGGACCAAATATGCATATTATATCAAAAATGCAGGACTTTCCCAGACTTATCCCCGAAATGACAGATTTTATTTGAATAAAAACCCATTAAAATACGTAAAAATTTTATATGCTACAGGTAAAAGTTTAATCAACCTTAAAAAGTTTCTAGTTACTATTTTCGTTATCATACTAATATATAAAGGCGAAAGTTTGTGAGTGTGTGAGTGTGTATGTTTGTTACTTCTTCACGTCTAAACGGCTGGAGCGATTTTAATAAAATTTGGTATGGAGTTAGCTGACACCCTGGATTAACACATAGGCTACGTTTTACTGCGGGAAAATCGATGAAAATGAATTCGCGGAATATTATAAACGAGAAAGTAACTCTGTCTGTATGCTACACAATCTCGCCTAAAATTTACCGAACCGATTTAAATAAAATTTGGTACAGAGATAGTCTAGAGCCTGAGAAAGAACATAAGCAACTTTTTAATGCGACAAAAGGGTTGTAATGGGTTGAAATAGGAAATTTTGTGCGGAAATTCCGTAATTTTAAAAAATAGCGGCTTGAAGCTTATTTTTTATTTATAAATAAATACGACATTCAATGTTTGTAAAAATTTTACCCTAAAGGGAATAAAATTAGCCGATGAAAGTTTTTGTGTGATGAAGTCGTGCAAAAAGCTTACGGTCCAGAAAATTAAAATATGTATAGAAGAAAAAAATTTAAAATGCTGCCGAAAGTGACTATTCCATGCGGACGAAGTTGCGGGCATAGCTAGTTTATTATAAAGAGAAGTGTTTAAATCTGTATAATTCGAAAGGTACAACTATAGGGTGCTATAGATGTACATACCTACTACAAAGTTCAATTTAATAATAATTTATGGTCAGTAAAATAAATCGTCAAGCCTATATATCACACGTGATAATAAATATATTGCCTTCCTTTAATGTCAAATGGACTTTGTACAGGATTTTTAACGAGCCCTTGGCTTTGTATCTATTCAATTTTTTTCAAAAAAATAAGTAAAACTGGTATAATAATATTTATTATCAAATAATTAACCAATAATCTAACATAAAAATGTATCAGTAACTACACTTGACGCAAAATGCAAAGTTCATTTTATTACGATTCGATTGTAATAAATTGTTATTTACGATATTATTTAACAACAAATTAAAACTGCCAAGCACACACAAACATATTAAACAAGCTATAAAATGTTAGTTTTATAATAATTGTTGCAACAAACCAAATGTTAAAATTTACAATGAGATTACGCTGTTTGCCAATTGGGTTGTGAAGTATCTACACTGTGTACTTTTTATGACACAGTAGATACAACAGTAATAATACCGTAATATCATAAATATATTTTATTCAATGTCGTAAAATACAATACATACTAGATTTGCACAAACAATATTTTAATGGGAATTGAAATTGGAAATTTTTTAATTTATATACCCAGCGTATTTAAAAATAATTTTGATTCGGAACATAAAGTCCCCATCAGATTAATTTCAAATAAGTAATGACGTATTAATCCTGTCAGCTTAAATTAAAATTAGAGACGAAAAACTATAAAAAAAATCAGCAGTTTTTAATGTCTAACACTTTAGATAACTGGGGATGCTAAAAGTAATAGAGAGGTAAAGCAAAATATAGCGCAAGAAATCAATAAGGAAAAATAATCATAAACAACGAATTAGATGCAGAAACAGTAGTAAAGAGGGGAAGAGAAAGATTTAGAACAGATCACCGTTCGTAGATACTATAATTTATAACTACTGTAATTAAGTAATGGCGTATGTGAGGGTTTTCATTAATATAAGAATTAGAGACTGGAACTACTAAAAACAATTACCAATTTCTGATGCCCAAGACTTTAGATAGCATATAATTCTAAATTTTATAGGGAGCCACAGAAATAATAAACGTAGAAGGTCAAAAAAGAAAAAGAATCATTAATGAGAACTACTGGACACATATTAGAAGCAGAAGCAGGAGTAAAGAGGGGTAGAAAAAGAACCAAATTAGATTACTGTTCACAAATAGTTTAATTTCATTAATTTTGACTATGAAAAAAGTATTTTGTGTAACAAAATTTATTCATATTAAATAGCAAAGGTAACCATCAAATTAATTTCACATGAGTTCCCTTATACTAATATAAAAATTAGAGGCGAACAACTACATCAAGAGTTTCTGATGTCTAAAACTCAAAATATTAAAGGTAATAAAGCGATAAATAAAAAAATTTCGCAAGGAATCAATAAAGAAAAAGAATCATTAAGGACTAGTTAAAAAAACTCATTATACATAATTTTTTTTTTTTTAATTAATCAAAAAATGCTTCGTTCGATTTTAATCAAATTTGATACATATAAATGTCTATAAGGGCCCTACTTTCTGAACTTTATTAAAATACGATAAAGGTGTAAACTGCCCTACCCTTAAATATAATTGTTCTAAACTTTCTTAAGGGTTGAGTAATAACTTAACATTTTCTTTTTTGTAAGAAGGATACCTGCTTTAGCTTCACTTTTGTTTCTTATTTAAAATCAATATCTACAGTAGTTTCAGAAAATAAAATGTTTTCTTGGTTCCCAACAACAAGACAACAATTCTTAATAAGTAGTTTTCTAAAATACATAATTTAAAGATGCATCATGCTATTTGAATAAAATTTGATATGCAGACTCCTCCAAGAAGGGAGGTACTATTATTACCTAGACTTTTTATATTAAATTAAATCGACTTATTTCCATCCCAGAAACTTGTTCCTCTATTAGAAGCAGAAATAGGCCCAAATTACAGAGCACTACCTTATTGCAAATACATATTATAGAACACTTTTCCACGATGCATACCTAGATACCTATAGATACAGATAAATTGTTTATAAAAGTGACCTTCGTCATTAATCGACCCATGAAAATATTTTGATCGTAGTTTGTTACGTAGGTATCTGTTAATTATTATGTATTTGTGTTAGCAATGATTATGTAACTAACAACAAATGATTTATGCACGTATCCTTATGATATGAATGCATGATGTGGCCTTAAATTTTCAACGAGTTAAACAAAACTGGTTACTTTCTCCAACAACTGTAACCCACAAGTCCTAGATATTACATGAAAAACAGACTCCGATATATGTACTTACAATAACAAAATGAAAAACACGTAATCTTAATTACGTACTTTTTATAATATCTCACTAAAATTGATTCATTTGAATTGTTTTGTTTTTAACTACACTTCAAAATAAGATTAACAGGATTGAAAAAACGTGTAAAAAATAATTAAAAATTATTTGAACATCATATTTTTCAAAAATAATTAAACTAAGAAAAATTAAAGTAACAATTTTTATTTCTACTGTTTATTGAAATTTTTATTTCTCATTTACGTAGAATACAGTGAATTTTAATAAAGCATAAGCAAAAACAAGACGAATTGTTTTTAATTAGGAAACTTATGGCAATAAAATAAAGCAAAACACAAAAACACTTGCCCTTATGCAATTGCATATGTAGTAAAAAAATACGTTAACTCTTATATATATTGTATACCTAGATGAGTTTTAATTTTTTTAAGTCCATTTAAAAAAATAAAACAAGTTTACCAGTTACAAATAATTTTAATTAACCATTTTTATAAAAATTATATATATATATATATATATATATATATATATTATTATAAAAGTAAGGGAATAAAAATCGTGTGTGTATAGTGACGTTAATTCAGGTAAAATAGTAAAAAAAAGAGGTGCTTCGCCCCGGAATCGAGCTTGGCTCGGTCACCACATGTACTCAAAATCATTTCAATTTAACTACATACCTATTTTATAATTGTACAATGTACACGGAGAAAAATAATAATGATTTTATTACTTGATGAGTCAAGCAAAACTACTCTAGAAAATAATAGATACTAGAATTCTCATAAAATGTACTTGGTGGTATAAAACAATTTTTCATTCTTTCTAATAAATAATTAGTATTAGAATAATCAAGCTAAATAAGTCTAGACTTTTTTTCTCTACCTCTCGATTATTTTATCGTGTCCTAAAGAAAAAAAATACTAGAATGAGAATAGTTTAGTAAAATTATTCATAAGAAGTGTAAAAAAATGTTTTCTAATCAAGTAAATTTTACTAGAATTCAGTCTCAACACCGAACGTAGATTGACTACGTAGACATTTCTAGTAAAATCTCCTTGAGCGTCTGGTCGTCCATATAATTGACAGATTTTTTAATAATGTTTGCTAGAATTCTAGCAATATTTTAATGACTGTTTTCTCCGTGTAAATGTTTTAAAGTGTTTTAAGCTGAGATTAATTCATTTGTAAAAAACAATGAACTCCATTCATTGATATTTAAAATATTCAATTTTGTCTGAATAAATATTTGTAATTCTTCTTTATTGTTACTATCTGTCCAGTTAGATATTTATTAAATGTTTAAGTTAACAAAATGATTAAATGAAAAAAGGATGTTGTGAATTGAAACGAAAACTAGGTACCTATGCATTTATTGTTAGTTGCATTTAAATAAAAATATATCACATACTTAATATCTACGTACATATTTAGCCTTTATTTCGATCATGACCAATGATGAATCTTAATAATTCTCTCACGGATTTCGTTCAATTCGATACATTGTTAGATATTTTTTTTTTCTTTTCAAAAATACAATGAGAAATGAGTGATGAAACTGATGAAATTATTTGACATTCTAAATATTAATAAAGCAGCTGTGTAGCTCTACATATTACAATAGGTATTTCGGTTTATTATTAGAAATTAGGAAAATCTGTGACATTAAGAAATTCCGTGAAGGGTTATTGTTTATAACAGAAATCAATGAAAAAATGTAACTATATAGTTTTATTTTTAAAATACAAAACATTAAAAAGCGTCCCATATGACAAAAAAATTTAAATATGCTTTTCTTTTATTATTTCTCATTATTTTAGTAAAATACGGGGTAAGTACGTGCTTAACGTTAGAAAACTTAAAAGTAAAAGTGACGTTTTTTTTTTTTTCAGAAGAAACATCGACAAACTGAGGTCAGAATGTTTTTCTTTGGAAAACTGTACTTTTTTTACTATTTCGAATTTTATCAGTTTAATTTTTGTGTCATTATATTTGCTGACTCTAAAAAACAATAGGCAAAAAATACCTTACACAAAAAAATGCACTCAAATAAAAAACACGATATAATAAAAAAAGAGTACAATTTTCCAAAAAAAATTACTTCAAATTATCGATTATCTTGTGAAGAAAACGTAATCACTTTTACTTTTAATAATTGTAGCGTTAAGTTAATATTCTAAATTTTATGAAAACAATGAGAAATATAAAAAAAAATATAGTTAATTTGTTTTTCATATTGGGGTAATTTTTCTTAACTTATACCTTTTAGACAGGCAAAAGCTTAGTTAATTTTTTCTGCAACTTCACCTAAGCTATGGTTTGGAACCCTAATCTTCGAACAATTCTTATAAAACCCACTTTTAATACTTGAATATATCACACTAATCACATTAATATTATAAAGGCGAAAGTTTGAAAGTGTGTGAGTGTGTATGTTTGTTACTTCTTCACGTCTAAACGGCTGGAGCGATTTTAATAAAATTTGATATGGAGTTAGCTGACACCCAGGATTAACACATAGGCTACGTTTTACTGTGAGAAAATATCTTATTCCCATGGGAAAGTCGATGAAAATGAATTGGAGGAATATTATAAATGCGAAAGTAACTCTGTCTGTATGCTACACAATCTCGCCTAAAATTTATCGAACCGATTTAAATGAAATTTGGTACAGAGATAGTCTAGAGCCTGAGAGAGGACATAGACTACTTTTTAATGCAAAAAAAGGGTTGTATGGGGTTGAAATAGGACAGTTTGTGCGGAAATTCCGTAATTTTTAAAGATTTTTTAGGCTTTTGATTAGATATAAATAAATACGACATTCAATGTTTGTAAAAATTTTACCTTAAAGGGGATAAAATTAGCCGATGAAAGTTTTTGTGTAATGACGTCGTCCAAAAAGCTTACGGCCCAGAAAATTAAAATATTAAGTGTAAAAAGTTATAGAGGTTTTGTTTATTTGGATCAATAAAAGTAGTTGAATACTAAGCTATATAAACTATTTTAAACTATAATTAAACTATATTAATCTATAATATTATAAATGCGAAAGTAACTCTGTCTGTCTGTGTGTTACGCAATCACGCCCAAACTACTGAACCGATTTAAATGAGAATTTCGTACAGAGATAGATAAGTAGATATAAAGCTAGAGGCTTGAAACTTATTTTTTAGGCTTTTGATTAAATATAAATACGGCATTAAAAATTTTACCCTAAAGGAGGCAACAATAAGGAATGAAAGTTTTTGTGTAATGACGTCGGCAAAAAAGCTTACGCCCCAGAAAATAAAAATATAGAGGAAAAAAATTTTTAATGCTGCCGAAAGTCACTATTCCACGCGGACGAAGTCGCGGGCATAGCTAGTAAAATATAATTGTGAAACGTTTTGGCACAGATGATGTTTAAACGTATTTTTTGCGAGTTATGGAAAATGTTAAACATGCCATTTATGGGCTTTATTTTTTCGTTTAAACCTGTATTTTATTTGCATGGAATATTAAAAACTTATTTTAATATTTAAAACCAATATATGTGTATTTCTAGATGATAAAAAAATGAAAATGTAGAACAGAAATTACGTTGGGAAATACATAAGAAAAGCGGAATAAAGTCCATTTAATGCTACTTGCAAAACTTATGTAGGTTCGCATACAAATTGTACTAATTTGAGTCACATTGTTTGTATACCTATAAATACTACAACTGAGACATGAATAGAATAAAAACACCTTTCGATTTCAATACCCTTTAAACAGCAGTTATGTTAATAAATACACAAAAAAAAATAATTAATTTAAGGCTCTTCGAAAAGCTAATGTATCTATTAGTTTTTTAGTTTCCCATACAAATGGAGCTAGTTTGGGACACACTGTATGTATATAGGTAAATACTACAAATAAGAATAGAATAAAAAACGCCTTTCAATTGCAATACCCTTCAATAACACTACATTTTAGAATTCTTTTCACAAACTACACACAGATAATTATCAAGGATAATCAAACGACAATGGAGGGATATACGAATATTATACAATTAAACAGACACAAACGAAAAAAAAAAGGTTATAAAAACCTTCTTCTTCTATTAATTCAATGACTCATACAATTACTTAATTACTTATATCAATTGAGCAACATACAATGAACGATGTTTGTTTTTTTAAAGTCCGGAAGTATCGTCCGCCCAATCAAATTAAGTTATTCTCTATTTAACATAACAATGAAAATATTTTTTTTTTTCTGTATTTAAGTAATTTGGGCCCAAATGCATTTCTATAAATTAATTAGGTATTACAGGAGGTAATTAATTTTCAGTAAAAAATATGACACAGATGATAAAAAAATGTACCTAAGTTAATATGACAACATTTTTACAATAACAAAATAATCTATCACGAATTTGTCGTGTCAAAGACAAAGAAAGGCAGGGGATGTTATCGACCTATTATGTACTTTTTACTTTCGTATTTTCCGATATAACTAAACCTGTGACCTACCTACTACCTTACAATTTACAATATTTTTGACCTATAAAAAACTAATTGATTAACCTTTTGTTGTCCTATAAAATATATCAATATTTACATTAAATAAATAAACAATATCAATTATAATAAAGTGGGCCTGTCAGAAACATGCATTTTACTTTTGACAAGTGTTCTATTTTTTTTTAGTAAACATAAAAAACAATTTATGAATGAATTATTACATCCATTCATTCTTAGTTACGTTAATAAAAGCGTGTAAATTCGGCGTTTGATAAAGCGAAAATTATGAATGAAAATTTTTTTTTTGTAAAGTAGGTGGAGTAGTTGCAAATAATGTTAAAGAAGGGGTTGATAGCTGATTCTTTTTACCTGTTCGAGTTCTTTTTCTATTTCACCAGCGCGAATAACGAGGGGTCCTCGGACCGCATATTCCATAACTTTGATATTCGGATTTAGTGTCTCGAAGCTCAAGGCCTCGCCTTTGTTGTTCGCCTCTGCCATGGCACCGACTGAACTGCATAAAAAACGGAAATTCTCGACACGCTGTGGCTGTTTCTCCAGACCGAAGCACAGACCCAAGCGGCGCAAACTGTTGTACCCATTATTAGAGTTTCGATTAATTAGTGGTGATAGTAAACGTGTACTCGACATAATTATCTATCGGATAAAGTGTAATAAAAATGATAAAACCGCGTTGAGAGCACTTGAGATAGTAACCAGGCGAAAACTGCACTTAAAGTGGTTATCGGATGCAATTGCAGGAAGTATCGGTACGATGCATTAAAATCGTTAAATATAACACCCTGGCAAATTTTTCAAATACATCGTAAATATAACCTCTAGTACAGAGCCAATTTTCACTACGAATTTAGACACCAAAATAACGAGAGTTAGTTAAATAGTACTGAAATTTTCTTTCGCCTAATAAGGTTGAATTATGAAATACGTCAAAGATAACAAATGTACTTTATGCTCCAACGATTATTGATTAGAATTAAATAGTTTTTTGACTGATATATTATCAAAACAACAAAAATAATTTATAGTAAACAATTAAAAAAAATTCGGACGATATTCATAATAAGCAGCTCTGCAGTCAAATTGGTTAAAATAATTTTTGACTAACAATAAAACTATTTAAATAAATAAGTCAGTACTTTTACACGACTGAATGCAAAATTGTACTAATTTTATTAGACCTAGAAACAACCAAGTGTTTTGCAGATTAAAGCCGTTATCTCTTATCATTTTACTTTGAATTGTTTTATTATGCTTTTTAAGTAGAACTCTTGAAATTTGATGAAACGCTATTTATTTAATCACCCATTGTGCTATATAAATATACTCTTTAGTAAAGGTTTGAATTTCAAATAATTATTCTATGGCGCGTAGATTGAAGTTATCTATTTGTAATATTTATAGGTCTATGGTAATTTTATATTCAGTTAATTATTAAAAACAATTAAAATACTCTGAAATTCGGTAGCTGTTATATAGACACAAACAAGATTGTTAAGAATCAATAATAAGAAGAAGAATGTTCATTCAATCCGCAATCTATGATTTAAACATAACCTAATCTATGAACATAACCTTCTGATAATTTCATGAACTTAACCTAACATAATCGTTATGCGTTATTATGAATTATTGTATATTGTTAATGAAACAAATAGTTATAATAAATATTTTTGATCAGTGAATTTAAAAAAATTGGTTTGTAGTTATTCAGTTACAACGACCAATATTACAATGAATTCAAAACACAATTTTGACGAACTTCAAGGGGGTGATAACTTTCTCCCCCGTACGCTGAGTATTATGAAATTCACGGCAGCGAGAATGGAAGAAATAAAGTCAATGAGGGAAGCTCTGAAGTTATCTTCATCAACAAAACTAGCTTTTCAAACCCTGCCAAAACACATGAGACGTAGAATAATGTCACACAACCCCAAGAGAGTCCCTAGAGAAATGAGAGCAAAGCATATAAATCAAATGTCTAAATCAGGTTTACCGGCAACACCCAGAAAAACATCTCGTAAACACCGAAGAAGACCCAGGAATTTACAGGATGAATATATTAGACGTCAACGGAAGGTACATAGTTTTTTTTTTAATGGTGTTATAAAATTTAATCGTAAAAATATTAATTTAGATAGCATGGTTAGAGACACATATTTGGCACGCAAAAAGGTTTCATATGGTTAACCGTTGGGGTTATAGATTACCAGAACAGCCATGTGATAAGGTATTTAGGGCTTGTTATAGAGCAATTGCACATCATTGTCTGTTACAAGATATTTCTTATATTAGCTGCGTGTCTATAACAGGTCCCTTGGAAACACTTTTACAAAGCTTCAAAAATGTCTGTGATAGTACTAGCGGCATCACTTTCGCAGCGAAAGCATTTATTAGAGGAACTCGCGAAGGTCAAACTACATTATTTGTTAACAATTCTAATCCCAGGAAAGCAATAGGTACTGTAAATTTTATGTGGAATCCAATTGCTAATTCTGATTCAGTAAAAAATCGTACCATTTGGATATGGATACATGCTGCTTTTTATCAGGAAGCCCTAAATGCTTTAATTGAATGTTTTTCATTAAAAACATCTTATGCGAATATTCAATCCCTAATCCATAAAAACGAAAGCAGTGAAATTGTTTTAGAAGAATTAAAGTTTGATTTAAGTAGATTTCGATTAGCTGGTCCTCTTTCAACGGCGATTTTACAAAATATACTGAAAGTAGCTCATTTATCGATCAATACAGAAATGGAGTGGGATGAAAACTTCCTAGAAAACCCCAATTTTGAAGAAGATATCCCTAAGTTAGTTAGTTACTCAAATAACGAAATTACTAAGCACTTGAAAAGTACATTAATAGAAAATTCGAAATGGTTTAAAGAACTATTAGACGAAATCGAAATTAAAAAAGTTTTGAATGAACAGGAAACCTATTGGAAATCTTTAGAAGGTGCGACATCACCCGATGAAGTCTCTCCACATGTTATTTTATCTTTAATTGTAACCGATCCGAGATATAGTTATCCTAAAAAAAGAGAAAAGGCTTTACCAATATGTAAATCTAACTCAAATATTAATTATGAGGTTCCTGAATATGTCCATATGTCATGGCTTTGGAATAGAGACATAAGAAATAAAGTTTCTAATTCTAAAGTTCCTACAAAGATTATTAATGATATGAGAAGTGATTTGTTGGTACCAGGCTCCGACTTGCACCATTGTGGAGCACCTATTCCCGTATTATTGGTCCAACAATCTGGATGTAGCAATGAACATCACGGTATATATTTTAATTAAAGATAAAAATTTGTATAATAGACTCAAAACGTTTTAGGTTTTGGCAGTGGTTGGGATCTGATTATACCTTCAGGTTGGGGCCAACCTTTTTGGGTCGCGTTAATTATGAGGGGTGCAAGATCAGGGGGTCTACGGGAATTTAATTCTTTGTTGTTTGAATGTGCAAAACAACAATTTTTACCTCCAGACACCAAAGCAGGTATTGAAGAAGAAAAGAGATTGTCAGATTTTCACAGGCGGAAATATTTCGCACGACCGCCCAATAAAAGACCCAATTACCGAAAATTGTCCGTTACAAACCCATTTGGTTTCCAATGGAAAGATATTGTACAAAATTGGTCTTCACAAGTAATAAATGATTTTTACGTAATAAGGAATAAAAAAATATTAGAAGTTTTACAGGTAATATAGATAATATATTTGAAGCTTGCATAAAGCAAATTAAAATCTTTTTTTTTTTAGAATTCTTTAAAATTTAAAAGATTTAATGATTGTATTGATATTAATTCAAATTGTTTAGTACCGATAAGAATTAAAATGTTAGACAAAGGAGCGCCAAAGATGTTTGCTGTTATATGCCTACCTCATTCAAATGATAAGTTTAACAAAATAACTGTTAAGGAGCCTTTAAAAGAAGATTTTAACGAAGAAAAGCGAAAAGATTTACGGCGTTCTCACAAAATGGATTTAAAAAAGAGATGTAAAGAAAGAAAGAAAAAGGTACTGCATTAGGATCATAAAAGTAGAAATACAAGGTGAATATTTCTTCTTGTTTCTAGAAAGGAAATTCTGACAGTGAAAACTTGGAGAGTTACAGAAATGAAATAGAAATGTTATGGTTACCTGACCATACCGAAAACGTCAGGTCTTCTTCCTCTAGAGAAGTAATCGGCTTTGTAACTAAAGCACAATTCAGTTTTACATGCGCAAAAAATTGCGCGAATGGTTATATTGCTTTGGGGGCTTTCAAGAGTCTTGTCTCTTCTGGTGCTAAAGTCTTAGTGAGAAATGTGAACTGTTTACAATATCGATTCGGAACAGTTAATGTTATTATATAAGAAAATAATTAATAATTTTTTTTAAAAAAGGTACATGATTATTAAAACAAATTACATCAATGACATTTTATCATTTAATTCAAAGGAGATTCTAAAATAAAGCGCTTATCAAATTCCTTAAAAATGTATTAATTCATTAAACTTATGACTTGAAATCTTACAAACACAAATTAAATATAATAGTAAAGAATTGCTAGGGCTCTTACTTTTATACAATGTACATCATCCGAAATATTCTTCCTTACATGACGTAAGTGCTTTTAGTTGGCTGTTCGTCTTCCTGTAGACCGGCCGCTTTTTTCACATATTGGGGATTCACTTGAATTTCTTCATCCATTTGCAATATTTGTTTATCAAGTTCCATACACGATTGTAATTGAGCTTCAAGACTTTGTAGCACTTCTGGGCCACTGTATTTTTCTGGTTCGTCTTTAAATATTACCATTCCATCTTTCTGATTAATTGTCGCGTAAATCTGCTCATCTTCGATCTAAATTAATAAAAATTATAAATTACAAAGAGAATATATAGAAATCAGTTTACAATATGAAACATAATGGATGTTTTTTAGTCAGTCTCATTAATTCAAGTTACTAAAGACATAAGGGTATCATTGTTGAAATAATGCTGTCATTTTGTAAATTTGACTACTGAATGTAATAAGTTTACAAAAATGAATTTACCATATGTAAGATGTATCTTTCAGCATCAGCGGGACCCGGTAATCCAACCCGACTTGCCACATCTGATAAACTCAAAGTTAGGAAAGTTTTAGTCAGTCGTTGTATATTTTTCTTGTATAAAACAGACGAAATCTGTTTCACTAAACCCATGTTATGGTCTCTCGTAAACATCTGTAAAAATAAAACAGAATTTAAAATGGAATCATATTATTTCAGTTATTTAACTTTGCTACCTCTGAGTGTTTATTTACTACAGAATTTAACTCTGAAGTACTGTTAGAAGCAAAAGCATTTGCAAGCTCATGATAAGGTTGTGACAAGGGTTTAATGAATCGACACACCACTTGGGAGGCATACTTAGGTATTGTTTGAATCTAAAACATAAAAATTTATTATAAAACAGACAATATCTAATTAACAAACTTAAAAAGTATGATTCTTAAGACAACTTACCTTACCATGCAGTAGTAGAGATACCAGTATGTACTTTTTATATGATTCTAACATTATATGTGAAACTGCCCTAGCAGGAGTAGTAATAGCTACTTCAAAAAAATATAAAGCACGTTCTAGGTTACGCACAGCCAAGTAGATCATGCCTCCGTAGTGATAATACAAAAGAAAATATTTAGCGTCAAATTGCGCACCACCTTGAATTTGGGTATTTATCTGAAATTGTGAAACAAAGCATAATAGTAAAAAGAACATACGCATTAAATTAATTACTTCTTGACAAATTCCAATGATATCAATATCGAGCAGTTCCAAGGCAGGTTTTAAACATTTTGCAAGCAGACACAACTGACAAAGGTCTGCATGAATTGAGGTAAGTTGAGAATCAAATAGCTGTAATTTGGAAATGGCTCTTCGCAGTAACAATATTCCTTTCATTGGTTGCTTTTGTTCTACTAGATTTGATGTTACTAAATGGCATAATTCTGCAACTGAACATTCTACTAATTAAAAAATTGAACAATAATAAATTTTAATGTTTATAATTTAAAATTGTTTTTTGGTCTATAATGACATAATCATATGTCTAATATAACTAATAAACGTAGCTTACATGTATCTGGTGCCAATCTTATTTGTTCTCCATTGCAATTGTTAATAAAATCCTTTGTTTGATTGAATCTAGTTTCTTGTATGTTTGTGGCATTAGGTATATTGTACTTTGCACATAATATGGCTAGAACTCCTAATGAATGTTGTTGAATATCTAATGTTTCGAGTACGTTATCAAGATGGGGATTGTTTTTTATTAATATTTCACTAGCTTTACTTAAATAATCGCATAGCTCCCTATAGTTGCCTGAAAAATATAACCTCAATACAAACATCTTCGATTTTTTTGTCGATTACCTTGCGATGAGAGAGTTCGTACAGTATTTACAAATTGTTCTAATGCAGAAGCCATTTAATAAAACCCCAGTTAATAAATTATTATAGTTATTTATATTTATACATAAATAATTACGTACTCGCAGACGGCTGCCTTTACTATACGCAACCGGTAACACATTTATTACAATTTAATGACAGATTTTGTAGATTTCGTGACAGACAAAAGAATATGACCTATTATCTATGGAATATGACAAATTGAATACAACATTCAATTCATTTAAAATTGAAAAGAAATTTGTTGTTGGTAATTAATTATAAGATCAGGATTGTTTATCACTTGATTTATAAAATTTGTTGAAATGTTTCTTGTAATAAATAATAATAGTTCAATAATCGAAAAATTATAATAATAATTTAGAAGTCGATATTCAAAGAGGTGCATAATGTGTATCTGTAGTGGTGTCAGTGATCATGGGTGATCTTATCCCATCTTATCTATGATCAGATGACTGGTATCTATGACTGATATTGTGGTTATGTTTGAAGAAATGATGTAAAATGTGTGTAATATCGTATAGTTTAAAAGAAATTTATTTAATTTGAATATATTCTCGTCATAAGTGAAGTTAAACATGGAAATAGAAGAAGATATTTTAGAGCATTACCTAGTCGATTTAGAAAACTGTAAAGACATTGATGAATTACAAGAATGTGATTTTCCTAAGAAGCCCATTTGCAAGGAATTGATAATTTGTGCCGAATTTTGGTCTAAACTTATAGACCTGAATTTTGAAGTTGATCCTTTGAGAAGATACTTTTATGATTTAAGTGAAGATCATCGCAGGCAGTATTTTACATTTGGTGTGGCATGCATGATAAACTTTGTTCAAGCAAATTTTACTGGCCCAAAATTACCTGCTTTCATGGAAGATTTCTTTGTAACTAGCATGTTCCGAGATATAGATTTTCCAAAAATGCTTGCACTGAATAATGAAGAAATAAATAATAACACCAAAATTCCTGCTCTTCTGGTAGCTGCCAAAGTTATATTTAAAAATTGTCATTTTAAAACTTTATTAAATAATTGGTGGTTATGGAGGACATTTTTAATACACCAACAAATTTTAGAAGATCTTAGTCCATCATTATTATATGAAACCGACAAATTATATAAAGAACTTGAAAATGCCAATTTAAAAGGAAACATGAAAGCAAAATTAGAAATTGAAATTGCTCAGTTGTATATGATATATAGGAATGTAAATAAAGTAAAAACCCACGTGGAAAATGCATGTAAAATACTAGGATTAAAATATGAATTGATTGGAAGATTGGGTAGACGTACTAAGTTTCAAGCAAAGGACATTGCTCAGCTAGCACTAGAAGTGACACTTATTGAAAAAGAAAATATTCAAAGACCTCCTGTTCGTGATATTGATGTTCCCAAAAATTTAGTTTTAGAAGACCAGGTGAGACACCACATTAACTTGTGTATTATTAGGTAGTAACAAACCATTTTTTATAGGTTCGTTTTGATGCTCTGAAATATGCAGAAAACTTAAACCATAATACTCTCTTTCCTAATACAGAACAAAAACTTTTACTCTGTGTAGCTCAGGAAATGATAATGTCTATGCCACCAGATGAGCTATATTTAGAAGAGTTGCAACCTTTTTATGAACTTATTTTGAGCCAAGCAAACACATGGTGTGTAAGAACAGTCACATTACTACTTCG
This sequence comes from Agrilus mali, assembly GCA_029378335.1. Classification (NCBI taxonomy): domain Eukaryota; kingdom Metazoa; phylum Arthropoda; class Insecta; order Coleoptera; family Buprestidae; genus Agrilus; species Agrilus mali. The sequence continues at coordinate 7,540,039 of CM055656.1, read as the reverse complement.
ATGTCTCCTAGAGTCTCATCATAAGCGCACCCGTGAAAGATCACTGATGCAATGTGAAGATGTACTCAAAAGCATTGAAAAGGAAACACCTCATCCCTTTAATAGAATTGGAGGAGTGTTTAGTACTGGATTGCAACCAATTTGGAAGACTGAATTTGAATTAGGTACATTTATGCTTAAACTGGGTCTTGCTAAAAATAGCCTCGACGTTTTTATTAAACTGGGTGCATGGGATGATGTTGTTGGCTGTTACATCTTACTAAAAATGAATCACAAAGCTGCTGAAATTATAAAACAAGTGCTAGAAGTCAAGCCTACAGTGAGATTATGGTGTCTTTTAGGTAAGACTGCTTGGTTATTTCAATTTTACTCACCATTGTTACTGTACATGTGACAACCCTGATATTTTATAAAGACTGGCTTTTAAATTTAAATAAAACAACCATATATGTGTTGTTTTAAAAATGTCATTTGAAAAAGGAATTTTTTGAATTTTACATTAATTGTACTAATAGGCCACAGAGTGGAAATTTTAATTTAAATTAAACATTCCTCGCGAACAAATTGTGATTCTTACACTTTTTGTATAATCATGTCAGTTATATTTGTCTGTATTATTAGGTGATGCTACCGATGACGTAAGTTGTTATGAAAAAGCTTGGGAACTTTCTAAGAGACGCAGCAGTCGAGCCCAGCGCCACTGGGGACAATATTTATACACCCGCAAGCAATATCAACAGTGCATACCTCACTTTGAGAAGTCAGTCAGTATAAACCCATTACAAGCGTGGGTCTGGCTGTCGTTAGGTTTTGCCGCGTTAGAAACGGAAAACTGGCAGGTGGCTGCGACAGCGTACCGACGTTATACGTCTCTTGAACCTGGTAATTTCGAAGCATGGAATAATTTGGCAAAAGCTTATATAAAATTAGGGAATAAGCGAAGCGCTCATCAGGCCCTTCATGACGCTCTACGTTGTTATTTTGAAAATTGGAAAGTGTGGGACAATTTAATGATTGTCAGTGCGGACATCGGACACTTTTCTGATGTAATTCAAGCATACCACAGAATATTGGATTATAAAGAAAAACATTTGGATATTGAAGTCCTCAGAGCTCTTGTTTATGGGGTTGTGAATAATGTGAATGACTCGGAGGGACGTCCCTCGGGACGACTTTTACCGAAAGTGCGGGAATTATTGGGGCGCGTCACCGCCATTTATCCAAAAGAGGGGCAATTGTGGGTTCTTTATGCAACAGTTGCACCCGCCTTAACATTGAAAGCTCAACGTTTACAGAAAGCCTACAAGAATTTTACACAAACCGGATGGGACAGGGACGAAGACATGTGCCAGCAGGTGTTGTACACGTGCCAAAAATTAGCGGAAATAGCCCTGAACAAGGAAATAGATGCCTCGGATCATCTCGTTAATTCTATACGATTAAACTTAAGTTCCGCAATTTCTGCTATCTGCAAAAAAGAAGACAGTAACATCGAAATACAATCATTATATGAAAATGCTTCTGTATTATTGGCTAAAGTTATGGAAAAGACAAAATCTGCTTCGTCAAAAATTGAAAATAAAGAAGGATAATGTACGAGATAATGTTCTATTACCATATATTATGGCTCTTGTATCAAGAATAACAATAACTTTTTTTAACTTTTTATCAGTGGAATATTTTTGATACAAAAGTTATGTTTACCATTTAGAATAAGGATTACCCCGAGAACAATTCCATATGTGCAGTGTATATTAACAATTCGTAATGTTTTGATTGTGATTTAAGTACCTATTTGAGAAAATATCGATTGTTTCACATTTCAAATAAAATTTTGTAATTAAGAGTTTATTTGTTATTATATGAAATAACGAAAAAAGTAAAAAAATATGGGACGCAGAAAATATTAAATTTATAGACCACGCCGCTGGGTTGTAATGAACGCACCTATGAGATTCTATCGAATGTTTCTTAGGGGTTAAAAGGCTGTGTCTGTGCTGCTGTGTGCTAGGGCTGTGTGTATTGCTTCTCTATGGTGTATTGTATATCGCTGTGTATGTATGTACATACATATACTTCAAAATAATCTACAATGTAGTAATTTGTTAAAGTTTTGTTTTGTTAATTGCACATTGCATACGTGCACAATTCATGAAATGGCTGCAAAGTTGAATAGTTTTGAACCTCCATCGTCAGCCAGTTCAGAAAGGTAAATTATTTAAGAAATAATGAATTCATTTCATTGCGTCCTGTTAGTTTCGTTTTTTATTTTTTCCTTTTTAATACCGTAAATTGTACTTTTTCAAGAATAATTTTGTAATACATAAAATGGTTTTGAAACGTTATGACTTGCATTAAAAATTGTAAGTGTATAAATATTCTCATTCAGTTAAATATAACCTATGTGTTTTTTGCTAGACACGTTTTTTGTATTGCTAAAATTATCTATTATTTTTGTTGTTCGATATTAAATATTTGTTTAATAATCTACAGCCTTAAATACTATTGTAACTGTTTTTTAAGTGTTGTATAAAATAATACAAATTTACAGTTAAAATATTTTTTATTAATACCTAATGTAAATGTGAACCAATCAAATTGTAATTGTAAATATTTTTTTTATATTTTTTAACATAATTAAAGTACTTCATAAAGTTATGAATGACCATAATTTGACAATTTTGTAGAAATACTAATCAATGCTTACATAGTTACTGTAAAATTACTTTTCACGTTTATTTCCCTTGCAGTGATGCAGGAGAAACAGGCGCGGATTTCTCTGAAGTGTTTCCTGATTTAGAAGGCGAAGAGGAACGAAGTGGCGACTTCTACAATACTCCAGCATCCCCCATTACTGTACCTCATATAACAAGACCTCCATCAACTGGTATGTGCAATAAGCTCATTGTAAAAAGTTTTAGTTCGTTTTTAGGTTTTTCTTTTTAAGTTGTAATTTCTTCCCTTAACATTATTTTATAAATACCTATTTGCATTAATACTTCACTTTTTCTTAATATTGCATAACATACAATTTAAACTTTCCTAGGATCTCAAAAATCTCCCAGGTCACGTAGACAACGTACCACATCAATTAATGCATCAACAAATAAGACAGTAACTGATTCACTTCTCAGGACCCCTCATAGGACTATTTACACTGCTGGACGACCACCATGGTACAATACTGCTGGTCAAATGGTGGAACCATTTGTTATAGGTAAATTTTTAAGTTTCTTATTTCCATTTTTATGTCTTCTTTTCTCTTATTCTGATTATATATTTTTTCTTGAACTTACGTATATCTAAATTTTGATCAAAGATTCTGATGGTATAGAGCTACAATAATAAAAAACAACGGTTATTTTATTTATACATTTTGTTTTTGAGAGTAAAAGAAAATTTAATTTCTTTTAAGGTATTTGTGGTGGAAGTGCATCCGGGAAGACCACAGTAGCCGAAAAGATAATAGCTGCCTTAGATATGCCATGGGTAACTTTACTTAGTATGGACTCTTTTTATAAAGTACTTAACGAAAAACAGCACGAACTTGCTGATAAAAATGAATACAATTTTGACCATCCAGATGCTTTTGATTTTGATTTGCTTTTAAAAACCTTAGAACGATTGAAGGTTGGGAAAAAGGTTGAAGTTCCTATTTACAATTTTATCACACACGCCAGGGAAACCAGAACAGTGAGTTATTAATTATTTAATTTTATTTGAACTTTGAAAAACCATTTTTTTTTATGCAGAAGACAATGTACGGTGCAAATGTCATAATATTCGAAGGCATTTTGACTTTTTTTAACCCAAAAGTATTGGATATATTGGACATGAAAATATTCGTAGATACAGATGCCGATATAAGACTGGCGCGCCGATTACGGAGGGATATCTCGAGGAGGGGCCGAGATTTAGAGGGAGTGATTAAACAATATACAAACATGGTACAGCCGTCCTTTAACCATTACATTGCTCCTTTGATGATCCACGCCGATATAATAGTTCCCAGAGGTGGCGAAAATGAAGTTGCCTTGGAATTGATTGTTCAACATGTCCAAACTCAATTACAATTGGTAAATTAATTAGAATGTCTTTTTATTTTATTTATTTTATTAATTTAACGTACCTTTTAAAACTCTGTATGTTTTAATATTAAAATTAAATACATTTTAATTCTTATTTCAGAGGGGGTTCAAATTAAGGGAAGAATTGGCTCATTCGTTTGTAGGACAACCCCTGCCTGACACTGTCCATTTATTGCCAATGACTCCTCAGATAAGGGGTTTGCATACGTTCATTCGTAACAAAGACACTTCCAGAGATGAATTTATATTCTACAGCAAACGACTCATCCGTTTAGTGATAGAATATACTTTGTCTTTAATGCCTTTCAAGGAAAAATGCATTGAAACGCCTCAAGGAGTACTTTACCACGGTAATAACCCCAAAAGTATAAAATATTTGTAACAATTAAAAAGAATATCAGTTAATTGGTATATTAATATATTTACTCTGTTTATTTTTTTAGGTAAACGAATGGCTACAGATAAAATTTGTGGTGTGTCGATATTACGAGCAGGTGAAACAATGGAACAGGCTGTGTGTGATGTTTACAAAGATATTAGGATAGGAAAGATTTTAATCCAAACTAACTTTCATACAGGAGAACCAGAGGTACGTTTTAAACGGTTTAGATACTTTTCTGTAATTTCTTCCCATTTTCTTACTTCTTTAAACATACATTATTCTAAGGTCCTTGTAGAATGCATAGACCCACTAAAATACAGTTATCTTTTTAATAGATTTATTATTCTTATTGTTGCATTTATATTTATACCATTATATTAATTTTATTTTTGTGTTACAGTTGTTTTATTTGCGCTTGCCCAAAGACATCAAAGACTACCGAGTAATACTTATGGACGCAACGGTGGCGACCGGTGCAGCCGCAATGATGGCAATTAGGGTGCTCCTGGATCACGACGTACACGAGGAGAACATCCTCATTGTGTCGCTATTGATGGCCGAATCAGGGGTGCACAATATCGCCTACGCGTTTCCTAAGGTCAAAATCGTAACCAGTGCTATCGATCCGGAAATAAACGACAAGTTCTATGTCCTTCCAGGAATTGGAAACTTTGGCGACAGATATTTCGGCACCGAACCGTCTACTGAACATTGTTAGTAGAAGACAGAGGATGTCCCTAAAGGTAATTTATTTTTTTTATGTGATGATATATGCATAGATAGATGTATGTATGTTTTTTGTAATAAGATAGACCGGCATTCGATTTAATTAATTACGTCGTGATTGTGGAGAACAATCTAAAAATAAGAATTTAAGTACATATTGATGATTATTATTGAAGGTGCTTCAGTGTGTTCGTATCAGAAATGAAAAAAATTTGGCAACCAAAGATTTGTATCAAATTGATAGCTTTCGCTTTTATTTACAAAGAAAACTTTGTCGAATTAGACAAATAATAGAAGTGGCGTATTTGCTACGTTTCCTGAAACACTATAAGTAAACCTAAAACGAAAAATTATTATCTTTAATAACAATTAAAATTAAACTTATAATTCACATTAATGCAAGTTTATTTAATTGACTACAAAAAATATACAGTTTTTTGTTTGTTCTTGGCTAAAAATTTATTGATTGTTTGCAAGAAAAACACAGAAAAGTATAAAATCTTTTGATTTATAAAAAAGTAAGATAATATTAAAAATTTATAAATTCACTACTCTTAAAAAGAACTGTGTATCACTTGTTTTATAATATGTATATATATACAATTCGAGATGTTTTATTAACTGTTTTTTAGCTTTTAAAAAGCTTATGGAAGTGTTAGGAAACAACGACCAAATTTTTTGTTATAAAAATTGTAGACAACTTAGTTTAATAAAAATTTTAAATGCTGGGAAATTTCTAATTTCTTTATAAGTAATAATTACAAAATTCGTCGGAAACAATTTTATTATAAAAACGATTACCTCATGAAATATTTTTATAGGTGTTTAACAAAATGAAAGATACTGAAGTAGAAACGATAGAAGGGTTACGTGAAATGGTTTCATTATTTTTTGTTTGATGTTTTCTCTGACATTTTTAAAATTTGAAGATTTTTGAAAAATGAATGAGTCAAGATTGAAAATAAAATATATATATATTTAAAAATATCCTTTACAACGAAATAGCTTCTCTAATTTGAGGATTTTGATCCTTAATTGGAATCATGTTTTTTTTTTTATATATATATATTAAGACATTACAAATATGTATATCTTGTTTTTAATTTTTACTTGGACAACAAAAGTTCCTTCTTAATTTTTTTATTATTACTAGTTATATAAGGAATTAGAAAATTGTGATATTAAAAAACTATATAATTATAATAAGGAAATGTCAGAGAAATAATACCCTAAATATTGGTGCAATATTTATATTGTTTTTATTTTTATTCACAGTATTAGTTATTAAGATGTAATTGATACAATGATAATGTTGAGTTCTAGTATTATCTCGAATTGTTTACCAAATAATATAACTGTTATGTAATAAATATGTTGGTAAAGTTTTAATTGCTTTTATAAACATTTGTCTTACCGTTTACGCAGCCCTCTAATCTATCTTTTCCATTTTAAAAATATACCAAGAAAATTAAGAAAATGAAATATTCACAATTTATTAATTTCATTTTAAGATTACTTTAACGTTGTATCAGTATATCTCGTGGTTACCATCATACAGTGTTCGTAATGTGAGGAAATGGGTTGTGAAAAACTATGAATTTCTTGCTTTTTTATTTGTTCTTCGCAATCATCAAGTGATATCTCGGAATTATCTATACGCGCTCCCCATCCTGAAGAAAAACTTAGGTAGCGCATCTGCAACAAAATAATAAAACGTAAATCAACCTAGGCACTTATCTAAAGATGCTAAATCTTGTACATATTTAAAATTGCTTCTTCTAAATTACTGTATATACAAAATAAAACTAGTTTACGGACATAGTTACCTGAATACTTTTATTCAGTTGAACGTCATTAACAAGTTTCACTGCGATCCTAAGTGACTTCGCGTAATTATCAATGGTAGAAATGTACCCTTCTACTAGATCTTTTGGGTCAAAAGGTGCATTATGTGAAGGAAGATAAAATGTAAGTCCCCCAGGTGCCATACCCCCATTTTCGACAACCGTGCGTAATAAATAAATACCATTCGTTATATCCAACAGGTGTTCTTCCCTAATGTCAACACTTCCCAACAATCCGTATCTAAAAGTTTAATACACATACCAACGGATTAGCATATGTGTGTATAAGTACTATTACAGTATCTTCAACATAGAAACTTAAATCTCTAGACCAATTTTCAAATATTTATTCCGCTTACGGTACCATAAATTTTAGATTTAAACAAGGTGTCAATTAATGTTTAAGTATTAAAAGAGTATTTTATAATTGTGATTTAACCTTTTTCTGAAACTTACAATTTTGCCATGTGAAATTCGTGCCCCGGTTTTACGTTCATTTTGAAGTATCTGTCCATGTTGAAGTGTTTTAGAAAGCTTGTGCAACTAAAGAAATCTCTACAATATTGTGTTAAACCATTCATCTTATCTTCATCAGGGACGGTTTGCATTAACATTTGACCATTGTAGCTCAATTTTTCTTTATGATCGTAAATTGTTTTCATAAATTTCGCGAAATGTTTCATTTCCTTTGCTAAATCCGTGTTTAGTAAACTTCCGTAATTTTCTTGAAACGAGGAAAACATGAAACATTCTGACCCGAGTTTGTTTGCAATTTGCAAAGCCTGTTTCACTTGGTAACCAGCATAAGTCACAATGGAAGCCTCAGAATTTGTATAGGCGCCATTGATGTACCTTAAAGTGGAATAAGATTAAAACAAGTGTTTTATGCGTTTTATTGAATGATCCGGTTGTTTATTGAGAAGTATTATTTCGTATAAAATTATTTTTAGCTTACCTTGAATTTTTTTTCAAGTCTGCACCAAACCAGAGAGGTTTAATGCCAGTTTTTTGTTGATATTCCTGTACAAAATTAACAATTATATCCAGATTGTTTTGATTTTCATCAAAATTTTCCGATTCTGGAGCTAAATCTCCATCGTATCCTGCCCAATACTTTATTCCTGAAGTATTCTTATTAGCTTTTGTTTTATTGTGGTTTTAATCTTATTATTACCTAATTTTATGCAAAGCTCAAACATAGCCCTGATACCTTTTTTGTAATTATCAAGAGTTTGAGAATTATCGTTCCACGGTTTTATGCAACTGTATACGTTTGGTGTGAAGGCTTTTCCCAGAAAAATTGCTGGGCGCAGCCAATCTTCCATGGTACGTCCATGAATACGTTCCGATGCGTTGTAGTAACGGTAGAATAAACCATTTTCGGAGGAAAATGAAGTATCGGGTTTATATTCGATACGATGAATTCCTGTGAGTCAGAAAAATAACATAAAAACTTGTTATATTAGATTTTTTCAGATGAACAGTTGTTTACTTAAAATTTTCATGCGAAGGGAATAATTTTTTTCGAACTTCACAAAAATTTTAATTGAAAAATATAAGAACATGCTAAAAAGCTCTAACCCCAACGCCAAAACATGAAATAGAACATCCGAAGTAGGTACTTTTTGGTAACAAAGCTACCTTCTTCAGGAACCGAAGTGAAGTTCTCTTACCGAAAAGTACTTCGGACGTTCGATTTTGTGTTTTGGTGTTGGAGTTTGAGCTTTTTAGTACGTTTTAAAACTCCGCCAGTTTTCAATTTTTTTAGATGAAAAATATGATAGTTTTTCTTGAAAATGTTAGTTTTTCTTACTAAATATGAAGTAAAATCAATAAATTGTTAATTTTAAATTTACTACAAGTAATTATTAAATATTAAGTATGTAAATGAATATATTTTCTTACCTGGAAAAAATTCGAGAAATTCAGTTTTCGCAACTTCTCTCCCGGTTTTAGGTCGCTTAAGAGCAGGTTGAGGATACATTATCTAATTTGTGTTAAAATGCCTTGTTTATGTGTTGAATTTATATGAGAAATTTTTTATTTTTTGTATTGTCCTTCATGCAGAATTATCACATACATTTTCTTCAACTAGCATGAAATTTCACGCTAAATGATTGTAAAAATTCACGCGGAGTGTATTACGTTTCAAACATTCTTTAGAATATTTCAAAAACATATCACATAATTTAATTCAAATAAAAATTTTTATAGAGGGTAAAGTGATCTCATTTTATCGTTTATTCATAAAAGTAACAAGTCAGTAATTACATTTTTCTTAATAGAATAATTTAGTTTGAAACTTTATAATAAATAAAAATTTGATTACTACAAAAATATCCAAATTATTCTGAGAAGCAAAGAAATCGCTACTACACCTATAGCTATAGGTAACTTAAAATTATATTCTTGTTGTTTCAAACCCGAAACACACCCTTTCTTAAGTGGTTTAACAAGTCCAGCAGACACCACTTTATCTAGCGGTTCCCCTATCATGGAAAACTTAGAAGTTTCAACAATCTTTACTTTAACTATTTTACCCATAAATTTATCATTCAAAGGAACTAAAACTTGCTCGTAAAATTTATTATGACCGACATAATGTTTTTTATCGTGCGATGTTTCTGTCACAAGTACCTCCTGCGTTTCGCCAATTTTATGATTGTATGGCTGATAAGAGTGAAAGAGATCAGTGAGCTTTTTAGTTCGTTGTTTTACATCTTGAGCGGGAATTCGTTTCAATTTAGCGGCGGGTGTACCAGGTCTTGGAAAAAATTGGTTTATAAAAAGACTAGGAAATTTATATTTTTCGCACAGAGACAAGGTTTCATCAAAGTCTTTCTCTGTTTCTGTTGGAAATCCACAAATTATATCTGTAGCTATAGTTATGCCAGAAACTCTGAAATAATAATAAATTTTGTGTTACTTTGATATCCTAAAGCAATATTTAATAACAATAAAACGCAATGAGATTAATATTTCGCTTTTGTTAACAAACATACCTTTCTTTCAAATAATCCACAACATGTTCAAAATCTTCTCTGCAATATTCTCGTTTCATATCAGCCAGAACTTGATCGCTTCCTGATTGAACGGGAACATGTAGGAAAGCATAAACCCGTGGATGATTCATTATTTTTGAGATCTCTTCTAAGTGCTCTAAAATGTAGGGTGGATTCGTCATTCCTAATCGTAAACGACAACCTTCAGGAATTACTTCTACCAACTGCCATAATAGTTCTGGTAAACTTGTGCCTATATCGCGTCCATATGTTCCTTTAACAAATATACATGCTTTAAACTGTCCAAGGTGCAATTGTGATGAAACATTGTTAATATATTAAAATAACATAGAAAAGTTTCAACGAAAGAATTTATTCACAACTACAATTGTTTCGGCCAATGGGCCATTTTCAAAGAGTACTTTACAGTAATAATTTATATGTTTGTATATTGGCCGAAACAATTGTAGAAGTTGTGAATAAATTTTTTCGTTGAAACTTTTCTGTGTTATTTTAATAAATATACATGCTTTTTAAGTTACTTATAGAATGTTTTCATTACTTACCTGTATCTTCTGATGTTAACCATATTTCAACAACACCCTCATTAAAAGCTTGCTTTGCTCTAGCAACAATTTCTTCAGGTGGATAACTACCTAAGTCTCCTCGTGCATGTTTTGTCTTACAATAAGTACACTGATTCAAACAGCCTGTGTTTATAGCTATAATTTCAATCAATGGATTTCTTCTAATCTTTGGTAGTAATAGAGATGCACCTCCCATTTTTTTGCCATTTTCCTTCTTGGTTCCCATTAATTTAACACTGTTACCTTTTAATGTTTCTTCAACAACTTCAACCACTCTATCTATCTGTTGTACACCAATGATACTCAAACCTCGAACAAAGTCTGCCTTTGGGGCACCTTGCGGAACACATCCTGCCACCACAACATATTTTCCTATGCTCTTGGCGAGATTAATTTCGTTTCTAAAGGTTTTAAGGAATAATTAAATGTTTCATGAAATGTTAATTTTTATATTAATTACCTGAAATGATCTTCTGCAGGATTCTTAACTGTGCAACTGTTTAGCAACCACAAGTTAGCTTTAAATTTATCTTCAACTATTTTATATCCATAAGCTGCTAACTGGCCTGCCATGTACTCTGAATCAGAACCGTTATGTGCACAGCCCCATGTTTTTAGATAAATTTTTTGTGTCCCAGGAATATCTCCCACAGGCTCTTCTATTAAATTAGGGCTATCAGTGTTTTCGATCTGATAAGATACACATAATTTACCTTAATTCATATTTGTAAATATGTAACACATTTCATATCTACCTGTGTTTTCTTTGGCTTAATCTTCACAGTTTTCAACGGCTTAAACCGTTCTTTCGGTGTTATATCTTGTGCTGAAATTAGATCTTCTATATCGTCTATAATTTCACTACACACCCCTTTCTCGCTCATCTTTGTAATAGTATTACAAACGAATTTAAATTGGTTTTTAAACTAAAAATAAGTGTTCATTTCACAAATTAGATGAGTGGAAAAATTTAGGTTATATTTTTAAGATGATGTTGTGGCTTAAGTACCTACAACCAAAGGTAGTTTCGAAAACAAATACCTGTTTTAAAAGATGTCGTTTTCAAAACTGTATCGTCCTTTTAATAATATTAACTTCTATATTCAATAACTACCATTTTATATTATAATAATTTATAATCTATTAGAATTTTACGGTAATTATGTTTTAGGTAATTTAGGCACAATTATAGCATTCCCAAATTCGCCCAACTGACATTTTAAAATGAATGAAACCGTGTCAATTATGCTGTGTGTACAATGTGTGTACCTTATATGTTTTTAAGAATATCTCGAAAAGTATTTAATATTAATACGTAGGGACGTTTGTATTCGTAGTAGAGAAGTAGTTTGCCCCCACATATATGGAAGTTCAGTCATTAATATTGCGTTTTCATATTCAGTTCTATTCAAAAAACTCATTCCTTACAGTCGTCATTTTGGGACTTTCGTCGGTAAGAAGTAGCACGTTATTGTGAATTAAGAAATAAGAAAAATGAATCATAAAACATACCACTGGTGTTGTGCCTAAGTGTAGCAATACTTCTATAAACACAAATGAGAAAATATTAATTGTCGTACCACGAAAAGCTAACACAAGGAAGTGGTTACAACTTGCAAGAAGAAGCGATGCTCATCAAATATCGACAAAATCACCCATCTTTGTTTGATTAGTAATTATTATTTATTTTGATGTACATATTACTATAACAAAAAAGGTTGAGTTTCTTAAATTGAATGAGTTGCATTATTTTAGTTTCCTAAAGATATGTAAAACTTCATGCAGTATTGAATAATGGATTCAGTTTAAAAGATTCGAATGGAACCTCATGTGTGCCCTCCAAAGTTGATTGTCAATCAAACAAAACGTTTATCTATCTCAATAAATCTGTCTCCATCAACTGTAATTAAAAGACAAAGAAAAGGGTTATTGCAAGATATTAAACTAAACAATGTGGTTCATCCATCAAGGTATGTAGATCAGTTAAATTACGTTCTTATTTTGTTCTGTAATTAATGATTAGTGTATTAAAGTAAGTAATTAATTTTTTTTCAACTGTATTTCATACAAATTAAGAAACATGTTAGGCATTATATATTTTATATTTTCCTTTTTGCCAGATAAATAACCTCTCTATTAATTTTTACAGATTGAAAAATAAAAGAAAATTAACGTTACGATTGTCTGCAACGATATTCTCCCTACATTTGGTTTTTTAATATTTGGTCACTTTGATTAAGGTGAGAATACATACTAAATAATTAATTATAGTTACTTTTTATTAATCAGTTGCCATCGTATCTGTTTCAGGTCAACGCTGGAGAAGGCAAAGAAGGTCCATTCCGTAGTTAGTTGCTCTTTTATTTGAATTACTCTTATTATGCATGTTTTTATTATTTTGCTTGTTCTCTTGCTTACCTCTTCGCTTTGCTTACTGCAATTCTTACTATCACGCTTCGCATTTACCCTACAAGATCCGCAGGATTCAACGTTTCGTTTTCTTGCTTGTTCCTTCTCATCAAAGGCGTAGTAGCGGAGGCCTTCTCGAGCTACTTGCCTTAGACTTAGCTTTTTAGTTGTTCTTTGAAGTGTCTTATACACTTGTCGCGGTCTACTCAAACGTCACTTCCTTTCAGACTGTTTGGTGTGGGTTATCTGGAATAGAAGCAATAGGCGACTGCCCAGCTCTCAGAGGACATCGGTCCAATCTTTTCTATCAAAATTTTATTAGTTTTTGCCGTTAGCCCTTTGTAGTTTAGTTGGTTAATGCACTGCACTATTCGCTTACAGGTAAAGGTCACCGAACGAAGACATCATATTGTCTTTCTTTTCTTGTATTCTCTTTGATATGTCGTTTGTTTTCTTGTCTTTTTCTCTTACAGGTATTTATTTGTTATTTTATAAAATGTTATGTCAATATTTTATACGATATATATATGGGACAAAAAGCTCCTCTGATACTTATACTTTTTCCAAATTGACTTTTTGGAACATTTGTTACAACCAAATTGAATTTTAATATGTAATTATAAGTAACTGGCGGATAAGGGTGTAGCTATAAGGGGCTGATGTGGAGGCTACAGAATATTAGAGGGGCTTTTTTGCTCCAAAAATAACATTTAAATATTAATAGAAAAGTTTATGTTTTTCGTTTTGTAATAAATCCTGAAATAGAGTTAGGTGTAATTGGTAGTCGAACTGAATTAATTTGCTCATATTGTTGTACTTCCAGGAATATTAATTTAACTCTTTTTAATATACCTAACAATACAATAATGTGAGAAAAGTACAACAAACAACAACTTGCTCTCTTTCCTTCAGTATTTATTAAAATACGAACGATAAAACTTTTTTAATTTATCAAATATTAAAATTGTTATTTTTATATTGTTGTATTTGTAAAACTATATGAATGATGCCCTGTACATAATTTTGTCTCAATTCTAACAATACCTTGTTAAAATGTAATATTGTATCTCTTATTCCTCGTTGTGTGTTCTTATTATTTTGTAAAGTAACTACCAAATATTTCTCAAAATTGTAAAATTAAATTTGTTTATATGTAGGTACAATCGGTTGATAGAGACTTTCTACATTAAATTATATCTTTTTTCACAGTATTTGTTTAAAAAAAAAATTGTTTCTTTTACGCATTCATTAAATTAATTTCTTAAAACCCTTGTTTATTCTCAAATACATTTAATTAACTTACTCCACATACAGCTGTTTGAGAAACTTTTCACTTCGTCACTTTTCTAGAAGAACACTTAGTATGTAATAATAATTTTATTTTTCTTCTTATAATTTTCTTAATGACTTATTTATATCACTCAATTATTTCAGAAGCACTATTTGGTCACCTATTACAAAAAACAAATACGTATTTATTTCAGCCATTTATTTCAAACAAATTAATATTTGTATACAAATAGAAAAACAACATCAAGACATAAAACACTTACACATATACACTATAATATTAACTTCATAATAATTTTTAAACTTAGTACCTACTTTAGTTCCTATCCATAGATGGCGCCGTGGAAATTGTTTGAAGTAGTTTGACAATCGAGATATTATGGACTAGCTGCAAAACACTATAGGGTTGGAGGTCGGGGACGGTGGGGGTCTACCTACATAGCTCAGAATGAGTAGCTTAAATATGAAAGGCGCCTTCGGCGCCTTTCATATTGCAAGGTAGACCCCCACCGTCCCCGACCTCCAACCCTATAGTAGTTTTGCGGCTAGTCCATAATATCTCGATTGTCAAACTACTTCAAACAATTTCCACGGCGCCATCTATGGATAGGAACTAAAGTAGGTTCAAATTGAAAATTGTACTAAGTTACAAAAATGGTTTATTAGTCTCAAGTATATTTTATACTGTGTGTTCAAAGATGCCTTATAATTTACGTAAATATTTTTTACAAAATTATTTTACCCTAGATACTTAAATAAATACCTAAGTATTATATGTTGTTGTTATTGATGTACCTACATAAACATTTAGTTAATAAAATAGCAATTAAAAATATGGCTTTTTCTTTCCGTTCCCCTATAGACAAAAATAATTAATATCTGGAATAAATGTTGATAATTGAAAATTATTATTAAGTACAGAAGGGGTTGTAAAATAACCCCTATAAGAAAATGTAACTACATTAATTATTAAATATGAAAAAGGTAAAAGTTACAACACCTGTAATTTTGATGCTAAGAAGAGAAAAAAAAAGCCCAAAAACAAGGAGAAAATAATTACCCTTAAAATATCATTACACAAATAATAAATATATATATATATATATATATATATATATTAAAGTTCGGCAATTAAATCTTGAAATTGTAGATGTTTCATAATCTGTAAATTTTTATTATAAGTCCAAACAATAATCATCCCCAACAATATTTTCCTATCGTCTCTAGACAAAATTATTACAATCTAATAGTTAAATTTTCATAATTGTTAATATCATGGCACTCTTAAATTAGACAATTAAAATTGATAAACATTCAAGCATAAATTAAGGGGTTGAATAATCACCCCCAAGATATTTGACTATGCAGATTTTGTTCTTAACATCTACAAACAAAATTTTGAATATGACTTAAAAAATGAAGGTGCTACACAACTCTAAACTTTGACAATCAAAAATTACAAAATTTCAAGTTCAAAATGAGGGGTAAATAATTATCCCCAACAAATTTGACTAAGTAGATTTTGTTCCTAGCATCCACAGACAAAATTTTGAAGATTTGGTAAATGGATCTTATAAAATGAAGGTGCTACAGAACTGTAAATTTTGGCAATTAAAAAATGACAAAATTTCAAGTTCAAAATGAAGATTGATAATTATCCCCAACACATTTTAATAAGTAGATTTTGTTTCTAGCATCTACAGACAAAATTTTGAAGATTTGGTAAATGGATCTTAAAAAATGAAGGTGCTGCAGCACTCTAAACTTTGACAATTAAAAATGACAAAATTTCAAGTTCAAAATGAGGGTTGAAAAATTATCCCCAACAAATTTGACTATAGTACATTACCTATCGAGGTCTGAAAAGCAGATATTTCAGACTACGTATGAGTTGCCGGCCGAGCCGAAGGCTCACATTGTGTTTCCAGCAGAAGAATAGGTCCTTTCACACTTTTGCAGATGCTACTACATTCTAGGTGGAAGACAACTGCTCAATTGTTCCTGTAAAACGATTTGTACATTGAACTACCTTGTGAGATGTAGAAGATGAATAACACGATTAAAAAATTGAAATAAATACAATGGTAACACATTACAAACTATTAAAACAAAAGAACATGAAAACGATAAAGTAACATAATAATTTCTTTCTAAACTAATAAGCCATGAGAGTAATATCATACTATTATCATTAATGACTGTTTAATTTTAAATTACAACCTGTTTCTTTGTTTCCTTTGCTGTAGTAACCTTTAAAATTAAACCAATGTAAATAAACTTTTAGTTCAATGTGTTAATTCAAGATATTTTTAAATAAATAAACACAAATGTGTTTTTTATATCTATAAAGCACTTTTATGCAGATATATTAGAAAGCTGTTACATTTATATATCCAAGGGGATTTTAAGAATTAGTATGTTATATCGACAGTTTGATATTTTGCTTACAATCTCTAGGATTGTAGATGTAGTATATTACAACGATTACAACTGATTTTTTTTTTAATGTTATATATTTATTTGAAGATAAGAGCTATTTTGAAAAATCAAAATATTAATAAAAAAAATTAACATCAGAAATTTAAACAGAACTACCTTTTCATTTGATTTATACAAGACCATGTTGTATAAATGGTCTTATAAAATAGCTGCTCCCACTTCGTCCAATATTATTGTTGAAATGATACAATTCAATACACTGAGATCCATGCAACATCGTAACTACTATTTTCTGAAAAAAAAATTATTAATCAACCTCTATAAAACACAAAAAGAAATTAGTTTGCCTGTAATTATAAATAATATTTGTAACACGTACACTACTTAATAAATACTTGTTCATGTCTATGGAAAGATTTGTCTACGTGTTTTTCAAGATATTTAGATACTTTAAAGAAGGAGGCACTTTTTTCATTACTTGTGTATAATTTAAACAAATTTTTACTTTTAAAATAAATTACATTTTTACAGTAATATTTTACATAACTATTTAATAAAAAAATAATCTAACACTAGCACAAATAACAAGTGAACCACAGAAATGATATGAAAATGAATGTATAGTATATATATATCTCTTATCTATGATGTTCAGTAATAGTGTGTAAAGTACCAGCGTTTCCGTTACATCAATTTTAAAAGTTTTTATTGACTGTTATTTTTATTATTATCTCGACTACAAAAATTGTGTTTTTTAATAATAAATCCCCAAAATAATGTACGTTATGAATTTCTTGTGATAGAATCATGAATAGTTTGGTGATTATGACTACACCCAATTATCTATGGTTATGTTGTGATTGTGACTAGTGACAGTCATAATAGTAACATGATAGTAACTAACCATTCCCATTTTCGCTCATTTTCACTTCGTCTGCTGTTGTGGCCGTTTCATTAATGTTTAATGGGTACAGTTTAAAGTTTTTTTAATTTAATCTGATATTTGCTTGAGTTGAATAGTTTCAAAAATACAGGTAATATAATTTATTCAAAAATAATTATTAGGGATAATTTTTTCTTTTATATGAAGGTATAGTTTATTCATTGTACTGCCATAAATATCGGCTTTTATTTTGTAAACTTGCTTTCATCGTAAGTTTTATTTTGTTGTAAATTAATTTAATCAATTAATAGTATCGTTTTTATCATAAATTTGCCTCAGAAGTGATGAAACTAAATTAGTCTCGTTCGTATGACTTCAATGATTAGATTAAAATTCTGATTATTTTGCGATTCATGTAATACGAAGAGTTACATTACGTTATAATACGGTTTAATTTCTTTTACAAGACAGATGGAAAATTCCGGCACGTCCCCACGTGTTAGGGTGGCTTTATATAACCTCAATTTCATGTAAGTTTACTTTCTTATTTATAAATTACTGCCAATTTTTTATAATGATGATTTAATTGACAAGCATATGTCTGAAAACTTAATTGTTGATAATTTTTAAACTGAACAAATTAAAAAGTTACTTGGACAATATAATTTGTAACAGTGTCGTAAGAATCCATTTGTTTTAGATTACATACTAAAGAATAGGACTTAACAGAACTCCCTTCTCAACTACAGTTCTATAGGTGAGAAAAAATTATAATTTTTGAGTATATTTCAAAAGTAATTTTAGTTAAAGGATGATATTAATTACCGTCTGAACTTTATGATTTAAATAAATGGCTGCTTTTCATTCTGATGTTTTCTAGTTTAATTACAATGACTCATCTGTTTTCTTAATTTACTTACAAACATTTTGTTTATAGAAAACTATAAGTTTAACTGCTATCCACTCTGCGACCGTAAGGATTCATATATTGGTAAGTATATGTTATATGTCGGTCTTAATTTTTTATTTTTAAAGTAATTTTTATAATGATGACTAAATAGTTATCCCTGTCTGAAATTAACATTTGTAGAAGATATGGTACCTGAATATAATGGTTTTTGTATAGTTTATAACTTACTATTGCCATTGGTGAAACAACAATATTTACTTTTTGTTCCAGGTTTGGGTGTTTACAATCCAGGATCACAATAAACTTATCGAGGTATTTATGACACTTATGTATGTTTGCTCATATCACAAATAAATCTGTTAAGTTTGAATGATGATTTAAATATATACGCTATATTGATGCTGCTTTGTGATATCTACTTGCCCTCACTGATAAAATAATTGATTGTAGTTAATTTAATGGTTTTAGTAATGAAGTTACTTGCTAACTACTATTTTCTTTTACAGATATCTTGAGATTTACATTGAGAAGTTCAGAAAAACTACAATTTGAATGTTAATGTGCAGTTAAAAATTTAATTTGATACTTGATATTAATAAAATCATCAATCTGTATCCCTGTCTTTTATTTTTAATAAAAAATGGAGGGAAACCCTAGATGCAATCAATTAAAAGTTTATGCGTTTCTTCAAATTAAAAACGTGAAGAATGATAGAATAACATTTTCAATTACAGCAGACTACCAAAAAAGAAAAATTGAAGTTAATGCTTTATATCAACTTGTAAAATTATGTGCCTGATATTAATTAGGAAAAGCCATTTGCATGTGTACTTATAAATCAAGATTTACATTCTTTTATTTTAAAAGTTCATACAAAAAAATCGGTAGCTCGTCCTAGAAATAAATAGTATTTCATTCAGTGATTTAAACTTGTCTGTATAATATTATATAATAAAAGTACTATCACAAATTGGAAAATGCTAACATAGAGCTTAAATATAAACAGTTTACCGTTATGTTTGACAGAGAAATGCAACAAGCTACTTGTTATATTGTAATACTATCCACTAAGTATTATTGTAAGAACGTGTAATATATTTTAACTTGCGTTTCTTTATTGCATAGTACGGTAAATTAATTAAATTGTACCACTAATTGCTATTAGCTGCATTCAATTCATAAAATTTGCAATGTAATTGCAAAATGTACAGGGTGGTCAACGACTGGTAAATACTAAAATTTAAAATTGTTTATAATATTACAGTAGACGCTTAATTTGTTCACGTTAATTATACAAATATAATAAATAAAATAAACATACATACAAATACAAAACATTCTTATTAAAAGACAAATACGTAAAACAGCGATGAAGTCTTATTTCTAACTATAAGAAATTAGAAATAAATAAAACTTCTCCAGTTAGTAACCTGAGATGCAGCAATAGTGAAGTGTCAATTTTTGAGGCAATTCGACATTAGTTTAGTTTGTTCACGATATAAGGTGGCCTAGCACAATTAATCTTATCTCTAACGAGTGTCTACTGTAATTAATTATTGTTAGAAGGACCTCCACAACATTTTCATCGTGTGATTTATTAATAGTTTTATAATAACACTATAACATGAATAATAAATTGTTGACCACCTTGCATATAGCTAAGTGTAAAAATGTCTAATATTTGTCTTATTATTGTATTGGAATAGCATATAAAAAATTATGCAGATATGTCTTCAAAGTTTAAAAAAACAATATAAATAAAAATTGTCAGTATACACATAAAATACTTCAATGTTAATTAGTGCCAATGGCAATAACTTTTTAAGTAATGTTACAGATACATTCTTTTAAAATTAAATCTTTGTATCATAAATGTTCTTCGATTAAGTATTTCTAATAATATTTTTTATACAAATACAAATTAAACAGTTGAGTCAAAAAATTACATTTTAAAGCCGTTACTACATTGTTTTAATTTGTTCTAATTGTATAAAGTAAATGAGATAATTATGTAGTAATAAATGTACCTCTTTGTGGTATTTGTTTTATTTAGTTAATGTTGTCTTTTATTTTGAAATAACACTCTAAAAATATTTAATTAATCAGCCAATTATTTTAATTCAGAAAGTGGAGAGTACGTAATAGTTTGTGTCTCTTTTAATGACATTCAAAGTGCGATACAACCTCTCTATGCAATATTGCAGGCTATCGATATGTTAAAGCCTATAAATTAAGGTTTATTGATACTTTTTGCTATTTAAAATGATATTTATAAAAAAATTTGATTTAACGATAACTATGTATTGTAGAGGCGTAAGAAATAATCCGTGTATTGTATTGAAAGTTTTAAACAAAATTATCGCATTACAATGTCGAGACAATTACAAGGGAGAGGGGGGCTCAAATTAGGGGGCTGTAAAATACAGTAGCTAATTTTTGTGGGTTTTCGCCCCTAGCCCCCCTTTCGGTCATACATATTCCAATGGAGATTTTTTACCTTTACTTCTATGCTCTACAACTATTCTTTCCAGCAGTTTCTTTAGTTCAGAAATTATCCAAACGGACGATGTAAGAGTCACTAAGAATATCATGTCTGTAATCAGAAAAGAAAAAAAAAATAGTGATTTTAAGTGTTTTCAAAAATTCAAAATCTTGGGACTTACCCCAATATGTTAACGCTTCGGTTTGGAAAATTTTTTGTAAAGGAGGAGCGTAAACCACCAGTAACTGGCCAATAACCGAAAGAGTGACAGCGATTAGGAACATTTTGTTGGTGAAAAATCCGATGGAAAAAATACTTTTGACATGGTGACGGCACGAAAGGGCGTTCCACATGTCGAAAAACACGAAACACGTGAATGTCATGGTTGTGTCTCTAGCCGTGATACCTTCTGAACTCATCTAAAAACAAACAAAAAACTATTTTATGTAGCTCAGAAATGACACCATTAAGTTGTGAAACATTAATAAATGACAAGAACCCTTGGAACTGAAAGGTTAACATGTTTTGTACGAGTTATCATTACAGGCACTTATCTCCTCAAAATATTATAACTATTGCATTAATTTACAAGTAAAAAGATTGATTTTTAAAAAGGGTTTCGATATTCGTAGTCTAAAATGAACCTTTTCTTATATCTGTTATATTTTGTTTTTCAATCATTCAATTTTCCCTTACCTCTTTTCTAAATACCCATAAGGTTCCTCCAATGATAACGAAAGCAGAAAGAAGAACGTTAACGATAAGATCTTTCGTAATTATGGGTTCCTTAGCGTTACGAGGTTTCTGCTTAACAACATCTTTCGAAACAGGCTCTACACCCAAACTTTGCGCTGGTGGACCGTCCATTATAATATTGATCCACAATATCTTATAAAAGAAAAATATTTTAAAGAACACTCTTTTATAAATGAAAATGAAAAATACCTGCATTGCATTTAGGGGGTTTGGAATCCCTATAAGAGTTGCCAAAGCGATGAGTGATAAAGCTGCTATTGATGTGGACAATTGAAACCTAACAAAGTTACGAATGTTGTAATAAATTCCCTTTCCTTCTTCAATAGCAGATCTGTAAAGGAAATCCCTTGTAACCAAATAAAAAAAAAAATAATAATTCGTTTATAAATCTTACATAATGGTATGAAAGTCGTCATCAACCAGTATCATATCTGCAGCTTCTTTACAAACATCGGTGCCATTTTTGCCCATTGCGATTCCTATGTCAGCTTTTTTCAGAGCAACTCCGTCATTCACCCCATCTCCCGTCATTGCAACAATGTTACCTGTTCTCTGTAACGATTTGACGATGGCAAGTTTATGTTTGGGAGTCACCCTGTAGAATACTGTTGCATATGGAATGGCTGCATCCAATTCAACATCTGAAAACGCGTCCAATTGTTCTCCTGATAAAATTGGGGAGTGGAGTGTGTCTAGACCTATCATTTGCGCTAAAAAAAAATCATTACAATTTCTTAAATTAAATATTTCTAGTTATTGTCCTTCAACTGTTCAATAAGATCTTCATCGTTATTTTATATCATTAAATTCAGAATTTACTTTTTATTTCTGCTATCCCGAATTTCGTCGATAAAATAAGAGATTAGTAAACATAATTGACGTTAATAGAATTAAAGATTACTCTTCGAACAAGCAAAAGTTTTTTTATAGAAAATTAACTTCACATGCGTATTTCAAAAAAGAAATGTGCTGGGTATTTCATTAAGGATGGTCACCGGCTATATCTTGGAAACTACTGGATAGAAAAATTGAAGGAAAAAATAGCACTAAAATGCCAATGAGATTCTTGGAAATTGTCTTTAAGGCCCGCATTTCACCGCAAGGGATGAGTGAATCGTAAAATTCGACTTCTCCGATTTTAGCAAACATAGGCTTGTTTGAAAGAGAAATGTAAGTGTTTACAAATACCGTATCCACTAGAACCTGATAGTTTCGAATAATATTACTAGGGAGCGCAATATTCAATGCCTTCCTTCATACTTGGTCTAGGCTTAGAACTGGTATAAGGGTGTTTAATTGTCTTTTACATCATTTTGACTAGTTACAAAGCTATCAAACTACAGAAATAACTATTTTTTGCAATTAAAATATTAAAAGTATTCATTTGGCAATAACTGTGAAACGGACAAAGATATAGAATTACGGTTTTAAAGTTTATTTTTGCACAATTAATCTATTTTCCGATAATATAAAAATAATGGCGTATGATTTAAATTTTCCTGGTAAATTTAAGAAAATTATTATTAATGCTAATTGCACCCCCAGCAAGTTTATCTGGTATTATCGGGTACCAATAGATACAGTTTTGCAAACATACATTTATCTTTCAAATAAGCCTGAATTTGCTAAAATCGGATAAAAGATTAGCGATTTATATAATTACACATTCACTCTTACTAAGGTTTGTACGCTAATGAGCCTGAGACAAATATTACTTTGTTAATAAATCTTGAATTTTATGATTCACCTTATCAGTTGCGGCAATATGTGAAGCTCAAAAATAATTTCTAAAATTTTCTCATAGCCATTTTACTAGTAAATTTCTTTTTCTGAGTTTCTATACCCAGTACATTCCCAGTTTCAATACGATTTCCATATTTCTCAATGACGCACTTTTTTGTAAATAAATGTATATAAAAAAAAGATTTTTTATAAGGATTTTTGTTATGGTTTACATACTTTTTTATACAATATCTATCTACTTCTTATTAATATAATCAGTGTTAAATTTCATCTATTTTAGGGAAAACCGCATCTAAATCGATTAAGAATTAATCATTATATCGCTTTTTAAAAGTTTTCTTCTTTTTATACGCTTTTATGTAATCATAACCTAACTTTTAATGCAACGAAGTATACTCCTCGCGGCATCGAGGGTGACTAACTCAGGAATGCAAGTTCATTGTTGTATAACTGGGTCAATCGATCAGCGTGACAGGTGGCGCCTAGCTCTGTTTACAGTGGCAGGTGCAGCGCACTGACCACGAAATTCCATGATGGCCGTCGACGTAACAGCGAATCAGATGCAGCCAAATGCATAGCGCCTAATTAAATCATTGGGAACCGCATTCCTAACTCAGTAACATAGACTACTCAGTAATCCTCGGTGCTTTGTAGGGTGTACTTCGTTGCGTCAAATTGTAGGTTGTAATTACGTAAAAATATGTAATTAAGGAAAATTACGTTTAAAATGAAGTAAATTAGTTTAAAAAAGAAAATAAGCGTTTTATTTAATATTTATTTATCATTATTATAATGAATATTAATGAAACGTTTATAAAAGCCTTTAAACAAAAGAATATCTAATAAATTCTACTAAATTGTATTGTATTTAAAAAAAATCAAGTGTGCAATTCACACGTGGTAGAAGTGAAACCTTCAAAAATTTTGGTTACTATGCCTTGGTAAACTCGAGTGGAGGGGGTATGATGCAGAGCACAAATAAGAAACACTGTATAATGCTTCCTATCTCATTTTCTCCCACTCTGTCTCTTTTTACTGTCGCTTTTTCGTTTCATCGACTTTAAAATCACAACGGTACTATAGAAGTTTTCACTTCAAAAAGAAAAAAGTTGACTTACCAATAGCAACTGCAGTGTCCATGGCGTCCCCTGTGACCATTTTGACCTGCACCCCCGATTGTATTAAAGTAGTGACCGATTCCCTCACGTACGGTCTAGGAGGGTCACAAATTCCCGCTATACCATAATATACAAACTCCTGCAGGTTCGTTCCTTTAGCCATTGCCAAAACACGTAGCCCCTTTCGCCCCACCTCATGAGCCTCTGCCATAAATTCTTGTTCTTTTTTACTAGTAAGAGGTTCTATATTTCCCCTCCAGTAGTATGACGTGCACTTGGGTAGCACTTTCTCCATGGCACCTTTGACAAAAAACACATCCTGTTTATCGTTGTCGTATTTTGAAACGCACTTGACCGCCATCAACTTTTGTTCGGACGAGAAGGGATACTCCTGAAGACGGATGTAACGGTCGCCAATGTTGTACATTCCGTTCTTCATCGCGGCTGCCAGCAGGGCACCTTCCGTCGGTTGCCCCATGAGGTTCTCATTTACAATTATCGCATTATTGCACACTGCTCCTATCTTAATCAATTAAAAGTAAAAAACATTAAAATAAAAAAAATATGCAAATAAAATACACCGTTTACCTCTAAAAGTTTATAAATACTATCTCTGGCCTTATCAATATTATCACATTTGTGCATTAGTATTTGTCCGTGATCGTTGTACCCCGCGCCAGTTACTTCTGCTATGTAACCATCGGAGGTGACGAGAACGGTCACCGTCATTTCGTTACGCGTAATAGTGCCTGTTTTGTCCGAACATATGATGTTCACGCAACCCAATGTTTCAACCGTTGGCAGCTTCTTTACAATTGCATTTCTTTTCGCCATACGCATAACTCCCAATGCCAAGGTTACCGTTACAACTATGGGTAAACCTGCAACGAAAACGAAAATAAAACTACACACATTTATTAGGCATTAATAATAATAATCAAAACGAAGGCGAAATGTATTTTTGTTAAGTTCAGCTATTTAGCAGGGGTTATTAACTATATAATTATTAATTAATGCGGCTGTAGTAATTGTAGTGGATTAACTAACCTTCAGGAATGGCAGCTACTGCTAAACTAACGCCGATTGTGAACATTTCCAAAATATTCTTTCCCTGTATCCATCCCACGAGCATAATTAGACCGATTATGGCAAACGAGTATATCGATAACTGAGCTCCCAGTCTGTCCATCGATTTTTGGAGGGGTGTTTTGGGTGCTTCCTCTTCCAACATCATACGAAAAACGTTGCCAAACTCGCTGTTTGGTCCAGTACTTACCACTATTCCCTAAAAAATAATATTATTAGTACTGTATCAATTACAATTCACTTTAATTTATCTATTGACAATTCTAACGAAAAACCAGATGGAATGGTTGAAGAAATAGTGAGGAGAAAAGACAGATGAGACCGCGTGACTAACAAATTTTTAAGATTTTCATTCTTATTTTGTAAAACAATCGGTGAAGTTAAAGGGAAATGGAGTCGAATTAATTAAATTTATGAATATTAAATATAATCGTTGGTTACCTTTCCAGAGCCACATCGCACAAGTGTACCCAAGAATGCAATGTTTGATTTTGAAGAGTGAGTGCCATTAGGGTGAAGGACAGGAGCTGTTTGCTTTTGAGCGGGTTCTGTTTCCCCAGTGAAGCTACTTTCGTCGATTTGAAGATCGACAGACTCGAATAAACGAAGATCGGCGGGAATGCGGTCTCCAATGTTTAAAAGAACTATATCTCCTGGAACTAGCTCTCGGGCAAGGAACGTGTCCGGCGTTCCTTCTCGTAAACTTCATAGAAAATAAGAAGAAAACAAAATCGGGTTACTAAAACCATAATAAAAAAGGGAAACAATAATAGAGACTTCATAAGGTTAGCGTGATTATTTTGCTCTTCACGAGAAATCGTTTGTGATTTAAAGAATAAATTATCACTGATAAACATTTAAATTGGTTTGTGACGTGAAATTCTTCAAAAATATGCATTTAATTTCTATGGCAAGAATGCAACTATGTACAATATTTAATAAAAACGAGAAACAAGAGAATTCAAAAAACAAACTTTTCTTCAAAATAACGGATACCTATCTATAACAGTGTATTTAATGTAGTTGCAAAAAATGTTTTCTCATTTTGTGAAAGTAAACATATTAGTCGCATATTTCCTTACCATTCCCTCGTATGAACTCTATGACGTTTAGGTACAGATGGATATTTATTACTGATGCCAAATGATACCCACCTTTAAACTTAGTTCAGAAAAAACAACGAACAAGCGCCAATCATTTCGTTCAAGTTTCTGTTCTAATGCATTAAAGAAACTATTAGCAGCACATCAAATTTTCGGTAAAAAATAATGTTTGCGTCACTGTGGAGAAGATTCTATCAGAAATCAGATGGGGTGCGTGTGTGTTACAGGATAACCATGGGTGATAGAAAAAATATGTTTTCAGTTTTGATTTAAGCGTACCAAAATACATTGGAAACACTTAAAGAATATCATGTCACAAGTCCTGTGTTTATCAGTTACTTAAGTAAGTATATAAGAAAAAACTTACCAATGGCATGAGGGTGGCACTAATTTTGTTAATTCTTGTAGAGATTTTTCGGATCGGTATTCTTGTACAAACGCAACGGTTACAACTATCACAATAGCTACTGTTATACTTATGGCATCGTCGAATTGTTTCATGCAAATGGACACAAAAGCTGATGCCAATAGAAGCAAAATCAGAGGGTTCCTGAATTGTTCGAGGTATTTCTTCCATGGTGGGTCTTCTTCTTTTACCGAAAACTCGTTATAACTAAAAAATAAAAACAAAGAAACATTATATTTGAAAAGCGAAAATCATCATACTTTAATCGCATAAGTGAAAATGCATTCTAATGTAACGCCTTTTTTAGGAATTTTGGAAATCGGAAGGAAGAGATGGGATAGTAATTAACAGTAATTAATAACTAATCAATTTTAAATATTAGGGAACCGTGTCCAAGTTCTGATTTTATTACAAACATTATTTTTTGTGTGGATTACTTTAGTCATAAAAAATTAATCAATACATAACATTAAATGATTAATTAAAAAAATCATAAATTTTTAATAACAAACGTATTTTTTATCATGTTTACGTTTTCTAAGCGAATACAATGCCAACACTTCATACTGTAATATAATAGTGATTAAAATGAGAGATCTTCAATTAATTTTGAAAACAGAAAAAATCTTGTTACTATAAGTAATGAGACATAAAATCAAACTAGCTATAAGAAATGTTACCATTATGAATGAATCTTTATATTTTGATAGCTCATAATAATAACAGAAAATGTGGCAACTTTCAATTAATTACTGTTAAATGTTACTCTACCATTTGATAACCAAATCAATTCAGTTGTACGTAATTACTATGTCTGATTTAAAAATGTGAATCACTTTATTTTGATTGCAATAACATCTGTAAGGCAACAACTGTTTTTATTTTTTGAAAAGTTAAATATGTTATGGCAAACTGCTAACAATATCAAGGTCGTAAGTACAGTGTAAACTCTTTATAACGTCATTCGTTATAGGGAGTTTATCGTAGAAATTAATGTACATTTTAGTTGGTTTACCTTAAAACTCATACATTGATGCACCCTTTATAACGCAGCAGCCGTTCTCTATTACGAAGAAATTTGTTCATGTTTAGTACCTTCTTGCATTGGAAATAATTGTGAATTTGTTTTTGTTTACTCCATATCACTACAAAAATTATTCTGTACCTTTCAATTTCGTTATAAAGAGTTTACACTGTACATATAAGTATTCTTGTTAATTAAATTGTCGAAAGAGCCATTTGATGCTTTTGAAGTCCTTTTGGTTTAAGTAAGACCTTAATGTGACTCCAAATCTTTTTTTACAAATATGTATATAGATAATTCAAGGCTCTTGAAGTATTTAAAGCTCTTTTGATTTAATTCAACCCCATAAGCCCCTGTCATAAATGGTTTAAACCGTAAGCCCAATGTTCTTAGTTAAGGTGCTTTGGTTCTTGGAAGTCTTGAATACAATTTAAAAGTAATTAAATTCAAAGCCCTAAGCACCTGTGAAAAGGGTTTTGAGGACACCATGAGTGCTTGAATTACTTAAATCAAAATGACTTCAAATACATCAAAAGTCTTAAATTACTCGTGAAAATGACCAAGCACATTATAAAGGTTTGAATTAAACAAAATGGTTTTAATTACATTAAAAAGTTTTTATTTTACTTTCAAGAACTTTGAAGGGGAAGGTATTTATATCAACATAAAGAGGCTTCAAGCTCATTAAAACGACTTCAAGCACATTAAAAGACTTTAAGTACTTTGAAAATGTTTGAAGTCCTCTGTAAATTCAAGTTAAAAGCACATTTACAATGTAATTCGATTATCAAGCCCCAACTATTCGAAATACAGTGCTCTAAGCTTTCTAAGGACTTCAAGCACATTTTGAAGCACAAAACACTAAAGCTAGCTCTGCATTGATGTAAGTACTTCAAGGCTTTGGTCTTTGAAATATAATTGAGCCTTCAAGGACCAAAACACTTTTTGTAAGGTCATTCAGTTTAAGGTTTGGAATCCTTTTAATGAGATTTTTGATGACATTGACAAACTTAGCAGCAGGGTTCCGCGTGGAACCTTAAAGAACAAAAAAATAGGAAACTGAATTAATATACAGTGTCACGTTTTAAGCTTTTTTAGCTTATCGGACAGTCGGTTTAAAATCAATTGCAAAAGTTTTGAATAAAAAGGCAGACAAGAGAATAAAATTGAATATGAATTTTTATTATCTAAAAAAAAAAAAAAAAACAAAACACTTACCCAGACAATTGCCTTCTGTGTGTGGCTTCTTGCCAACTAAGACCCTGCCTGACTTCAACCCTCAGTCGCGAAGCTACCTCTTCAGCACCTAAAGTACTTGCCTCGCTGGCACTTATCCACATTATGGGTTCATTTTCGCTTTCCTGTGGGAAAAATGAACGTTTTATTTTCGAAATTAAAACCCCTTCTGGAAAGTATTATCTAGCACGGCGCTAAAAAAATCCAAAACAAGCGAAAAATAAAAAGTGTAACGCTATTCATATGGAGCTCATAATAAGTCAGAACACGTCAACTACGAGACAATGAAAACAATAAACTGTAAACTAAAGCCACTCAGAAAAATATAAAAGTGTTATCTTATTTGCAAGCTTATTTTGCAACACATATGTAAGTTACCGTATTCGTCATTAAATTGTGGAATTTTATGACATACGATTGTGATAACAGGAAATTATATTTTTGTGCGTTTATTTTCTTTAGCCGACGGTTCCGTACCTTATCAACTTACTCTCGTGATTATATTGTTGAACCCCTTACCCCCAATATACGAAAAATTTTAGAAGATTGTGGAGTAATTACTAGTTCAGTATGCGAAACGAAAACAATACACTAACAATAGTTCTTTTACGAGGGCGGATCAAATATAAACGAGCCTTTTTAAATTGAGCGCCGGATAGTTGTTCAAGGCGCATGTGGGCGTTAGCAACTTGAAGTGGGGATATTAGGTGACACGGAAACGACTCGTCGTGATGCATAGCAGCGTTGCGTAACGGATTATTATTAAGTTTCTTACACGTGAAAACGTGAAACCAGCTGAAATTTTGCGCAGATTGCTAGCACAGTTCGGAAATGAAACGCTTTCGTGGCAACGGGGGGTAAAAGTTTGGTGCAAAGGATTTAACGAAGGGCGTAATCGTGCCGAAAATGTAAATCATCCTCGTCGTCCGCGCACCTGCATATCGCCGGTTAACATTGCACGCGTTAGAAACCTTATTGAAGGGGACCACCACGCCACTGTGCTTCAGATATCTGTTGAACTCGGCATTAGCTATGGGAGTGTCCGCATAATCATAACGAAAAATTGGGGATTCCGAAAAATTTCAGCTTGTTGTGTCCCAAAGTTGCTGAGTGAAAATCAAAAAGCTGCTCGAGTTCGCATCGCAGCTTTAACGCAGGTCCAAATCAGTGAAATGCACTAGACTCAGTCGGAGCACCATCCATATAGTCCAAATTTATCCCCTTGTGATTTCCACATGTTTGGGCCCCTCAAAGAATCACTAGGAGGCGAGCGATTTCAGACTGATGAACATGTGGAGGCGTTTGTGCGCAACTGGATAGACTTCCGCCCTGCTTCTTTTTATGAAATCGAGATGAAAAAACTACCAATCCGTTGGGAAAAATGTATAATCAAATAAGGGGATATGTGAAAAAATAGAGAAATTTGTCTTTTTGTGAAAATTTTCAAAATAAATGTTTTATGAACGAAGGTTCGTTTATATTTGATCCATCGTAGTACGAATTAGGCCAAGTTGGGGTTGGAACTGGAGCTAAAGTAGCTTGACCCAATCCATCGACTCGCATATGAAAGAGTTCAGTTTGGTCGTTTCAGTTGAGTTTTAAATTATTAGGTACGCCAGATTACTTGTTAAAGTTTTAACGAAGGACTTCTTTGGTAACCCTTGTATATTTACACAACATTCTAAAATTTCAAGAAAACCCAACGGGTTGGGGTTCAAAAATATAATTATATTGTTTTTTTTATTGTATTTGTATATTAAACAAATTTTTAAGTTCAGGGTATGAATAATGAATAACGATATTTTAAATTATTTAAGTAAATTTTTTTTGATAGACCTCAATCAATAACCAATAACTATGCATTTTTGATTTTTATTATTTAATGATTTTGATATCGCAAAAAAATATAAAATTAAACATTAACATTTTTACTTGGAATCGATTTTTGCTAAATATTTATTTGTTTTCTTGGAATAGGTACATACATTTATAAAATCGATGTTTTTCAGAATAATTAAATAATAAATTTGGCACAAAATAATGAGTATGTAGTTGACATTCTACAAATAGTCCAAAGCCACGCTAACACGCAAATTTAAACGATAAAGTTGTCCTAATAATAATGATAATAACATTATTTTAACTTTTCCATTAGGTACTAACAATAAAGATAAATTTTCCTTAATCACGAACACGTTTAATTTATGTTATAGATAGGTAAATCGGATACATTATGGAAATTCTATTTCTTATGTTAACATAATAACACAATATAATACAAAAGGGCTTAAGTAATTATGAAAATATACCACTATTTCATCACTTAACAGAAGTGTATTTTGTGATACGTTTTATATTTTCTTTTACACTCTTTTATGTCCTATTTGACTTCCCCGAACTTCTTTTGAAATATCCTTAAGTTAAATTAAGAAAACCTTGATTTCTAATTATAATTAGATATATGTAAATTGAAACACCAACCCCGTGTGTAGTTATAAATAAAGTACATAGGTACCAGATGACGAACTTGAGTAATATCTGGGACATATATTTATAAATTTAAAATTGTGAAAATAACATGACAAATTGTGTTTCTTCCGAACAAGATATTAAATCTCATCAGCACGCCAAGGCGGTATCAAGAAATCATCGACAAAATCAATCGTCATCTGGTATCATAACTAAATATTAAATTAAATTATCATTTCAATGATTCATTAGTACTAATACTGTAATTTTAAAAATGGTTGTAATAAAAATGATTGCACGTTTTATTATTACTTAATTGATTTAAAACAAGTAGCAAAAGAAATTGATTGAACAAAACACCTAATTTTTGCTCTATGTGTATATTATGCAGTTTTGTAATTGAATAAAAAAACAAGCAATTATTTGTTTACTAACATTTAAAATTTCCTATTTTATTTTCAATACTACTTCTTTCTTAAAACCACAGCGAACATGTTTAATTGTTATATGTGGGAAAAACAATAGAAATTTGCATTAAAGCAGTAAATTTATATTCTCGCAATAGCAATGAAATCGATGATATGTGAGTTAGTAATAAATTAATTGTAAGTACCTAAGCTAATTATGCTTGGGATAACCAACTTAATTAAAAATACAAACAGGTACCTATACAATAAAAAAAAATAGAATTGTCAACAGTGAGACAGTTTTCAGGACACAATTCGCAACAATTAAGCTTGCTGTAATTATTTAACTGCGGAGATGTATCACACAAATTAATTGTCAATTAAACTGCAAGTAAACTGAATTTTGCAGATGAATAGAAATTTTTAGTTCAATAAAGATAGGTAAATAAAATAAGTCGCTGTTTACGACTAATGTTTTATTTCTTATTGTATTCTTCATAATTTTTTTTTTATTTTCCGATTAGAGTAGTATAAAATAAAAATTAATCAATTAATTGAAATCAAAAGGTAATATCTACGTTTAATAATGAGTGGAATATAAATGATACTATTTTTCATTAGAGGTGTAATTTCAAAAACGAAAATATAACACAGGTCTTGTAAATTTTTTAGATTGAGAAAATCTTACTTACATACTTGAGATAAAATACGAATTTGCATTAAAGCAGTAAATTTCTATTCCCACAAAAACAATAAAATCGATGATATGTGCACTGGTAATAAATTAATTGTAAGTAAACTAATTATGCTTAATTAAAAATACAAAGGGGTACCTATACAATAAAAAAAAAATAGAATTGTCAACAGTGAGACAGTTTTCATGGCACAATTCGCCACAATTAAGCTTCCTGTAATTATTTAACTGCGGAGATGTATCACACAAATTAATTCTCAGTTAAAATGCAAGTAACCTAAATAGAAATTTTCAGTTCAATAAAGATAAATAAAGTCAGCCGGTGTTTACGACTAATGTTTTATTCCTTATTGTATTTTTAATAACTTTTTTTTAATTTTCTGATGGTAGTATAAAATAAAAATTAATTAATCAATTAATTGAAATTAAAAGGTAATATCTACGTTTAATAATGAGTGGAATATAAATGATACTATTCTTCAGTACAGGTGTAATCTTAAAAAGGAAAATATAACACAGGCCTTGTAAATTTTTAAGATTAAGAAAATCTTACTTACATACTTGAGATAAAATACGAATTTGCATTAAAGCAGTAAATTTCTATTCCCACAAAAACAATAAAATCGATGATATGTGCACTGGTAATAAATTAATTGTAAGTAAACTAATTATGCTTAATTGAAAATACAAAGGAGTACCTATACAATAAAAAAAAAATAGAATTGTCAACAGTGAGACAGTTTTCATGGCACAATTCGCCATAATTAAGCTTGCTGTAATTATTTAACTGCGGAGATGTATCACACAAATTAATTCTAAAGTTAAAATGTAAGAAAACCTGAATAGAAATTTTCAGTTCAATAAAGATAAATAAAGTCAGCCGGTGTTTACGACTAATGTTTTATTCCTTATTGTATTTTTAATAACTTTTTTTTAATTTTTCCCTGTTTGGTAGTATAAAAAAAAAATTTAAATTTTCAATTAATTGAAATTAAAAGGTAAAAATCTACGTTTAATAATGAGTGGAATATAAATGATATTATTTTTCTTTAAACAGGTGTAATCTTAAAAAGGAAAATATGACACAGGCCTTGTAAATTTTTAAGATTAAGAAAATCTTACTTACATACTTGAGATAAAATACGAATTTGCATTAAAGCAGTAAATTTCTATTCCCACAAAAACAATAAAATCGATGATATGTGCACTGGTAATAAATTAATTGTAAGTAAACTAATTATGCTTAATTGAAAATACAAAGGAGTACCTATACAATAAAAAAAAAAATAGAATTGTCAACAGTGAGACAGTTTTCATGGCACAATTCGCCATAATTAAGCTTCCTGTAATTATTTAACTGCGGAGATGTATCACACAAATTAATTCTCAATTAAAATGTAAGTAACCTGAATAGAAATTTTCAGTTCAATAAAGATAAATAAAGTCAGCCGGTGTTTACGACTAATGTTTTATTCCTTATTGTATTTTTAATAACTTTTTTTTAATTTTCTGATGGTAGTATAAAATAAAAATTAATTAATCAATTAATTGAAATCGAAAGGTAATAACTACGTTTAATAATGAGTGGAATATAAATGATATTATTTTTCATTAAAGGTGTAATCTTAAAAACGAAAATATGACACAGGCCTTGTAAATTTTGAAGATTAAGAAAATCTTACTTACATACTTGAGATAAAATACGAATTTGCATTAAAGCAGTAAATTTCTATTCCCACAAAAACAATAAAATCGATGATATGTGCACTGGTAATAAATTAATTGTAAGTAAACTAATTATGCTTAATTGAAAATACAAAGGAGTACCTATACAATAAAAAAAAAAATAGAATTGTCAACAGTGAGACAGTTTTCATGGCACAATTCGCCATAATTAAGCTTCCTGTAATTATTTAACTGCGGAGATGTATCACACAAATTAATTCTCAATTAAAATGTAAGTAACCTAAATAGAAATTTTCAGTTCAATAAAGATAAATAAAGTCAGCCGGTGTTTACGACTAATGTTTTATTCCTTATTGTATTTTTAATAACTTTTTTTTAATTTTCTGATGGTAGTATAAAATAAAAATTAATTAATCAATTAATTGAAATCGAAAGGTAATAACTACGTTTAATAATGAGTGGAATATAAATGATATTATTTTTCATTAAAGGTGTAATCTTAAAAACGAAAATATGACACAGGCCTTGTAAATTTTGAAGATTAAGAAAATCTTACTTACATACTTGAGATAAAATACGAATTTGCATTAAAGCAGTAAATTTCTATTCCCACAAAAACAATAAAATCGATGATATGTGCACTGGTAATAAATTAATTGTAAGTAAACTAATTATGCTTAATTGAAAATACAAAGGAGTACCTATACAATAAAAAAAAAAATAGAATTGTCAACAGTGAGACAGTTTTCATGGCACAATTCGCCATAATTAAGCTTCCTGTAATTATTTAACTGCGGAGATGTATCACACAAATTAATTCTCAATTAAAATGTAAGTAACCTGAATAGAAATTTTCAGTTCAATAAAGATAAATAAAGTCAGCCGGTGTTTACGACTAATGTTTTATTCCTTATTGTATTTTTAATAACTTTTTTTTAATTTTCTGATGGTAGTATAAAATAAAAATTAATTAATCAATTAATTGAAATCGAAAGGTAATAACTACGTTTAATAATGAGTGGAATATAAATGATATTATTTTTCATTAAAGGTGTAATCTTAAAAACGAAAATATGACACAGGCCTTGTAAATTTTGAAGATTAAGAAAATCTTACTTACATACTTGAGATAAAATACGAATTTGCATTAAAGCAGTAAATTTCTATTCCCACAAAAACAATAAAATCGATGATATGTGCACTGGTAATAAATTAATTGTAAGTAAACTAATTATGCTTAATTGAAAATACAAAGGAGTACCTATACAATAAAAAAAAAAATAGAATTGTCAACAGTGAGACAGTTTTCATGACACAATTCGCCACAATTAAGCTTCCTGTAATTATTTAATTGCGAAGATGTATCACATAAATTAATTGTCAATTAAAATGTAAGTAACCTGAATAGAAAATTTCAGTTCAATAAAGATAAATAAAATCAGCCGGTGTTTACGACTAATGTTTTATTCCTTATTGTATTTTTGATAACTTTTTTTTTAATTTTCTGATGGTAGTATAAAATAAAAATTAATTAATCAATTAATTGAAATCGAAAGGTAATAACTACGTTTAATAATGAGTGGAATATAAATGATATTATTTTTCATTAAAGGTGTAATCTTAAAAACGAAAATATGACACAGGCTTGTAAATTTTGAAGATTAAGAAAATCTTACTTACATACTTGAGATAAAATACGAATTTGCATTAAAGCAGTAAATTTCTATTCCCACAAAAACAATAAAATCGATGATATGTGCACTGGTAATAAATTAATTGTAAGTAAACTAATTATGCTTAATTGAAAATACAAAGGAGTACCTATACAATAAAAAAAAAAATAGAATTGTCAACAGTGAGACAGTTTTCATGACACAATTCGCCACAATTAAGCTTCCTGTAATTATTTAATTGCGAAGATGTATCACATAAATTAATTGTCAATTAAAATGTAAGTAACCTGAATAGAAAATTTCAGTTCAATAAAGATAAATAAAATCAGCCGGTGTTTACGACTAATGTTTTATTCCTTATTGTATTCTCAATAATATTTATTTATTTTATTCTTAGTCAATGTTGTTTTTTAATCTTCCGATGGAGGTAGTATAGAATAAAAATTAATTGTTCAAATAATAGAGTAAACTGAATTATATACAAGAATACAAACTTTCAAGATAAATAAAATCAGTCGGTGTTTACGACCAATGTTTTATTCCCTATTGTATCATTAATAACACTGCTTGTTTAATTTCCCGATGGGGGTAGCATAAAATAAAAATTATTTATCAATTATTTTTTTATTAGACGCGGAATCCTAAAATTAAAAAAATATAACCAGACGTGCACTTTTTGTTGTCTGAGAAAATATGTACTTGAGAAAAAGGGCTTACTCAATGTAAGACTGTCTGACCATGGAAATAAGGTAGTGGGTGAATTATCTCATCTATTTGACAACATTTAATTTCAGCATATCGTTAGAATTTAAAATTTTTCAATCCGTTAAAGGCAAAAACAACAATTTCTGGTCGTTAACGGTAACTAATATCAGCATGAGCTTAATAATGGTGTAAGTATAACAAATAGTTACGAAAGTAGTCTACTTGAAAATGGTTCGATATGGTTTATTGGGATAATTCAATATCACATTAGATTGAAACCAGTTATAAAATATTTGCAGCTAACGCGTTGACAAATCTTTATACAAAAAAAAAAAACTAAGCGGCGGTAACCGCTGCAACGCTTGTATTAGGTACCTAGTTAAATCAAACCCATTAATTTTGTAATAACAATTTAATCCAGTTCAATGATAGAAAAGTGCAGCTTTTTTTAATAAATTTGCAGTACCTATATAATATTAATATGATAATAAATGTAGTGACCTTGACTGTAACGGCTTTTCTTGTGGAAGAAATTGCGAAAACTATTTTCAATATACATAACTACGGCATTATAATTTTCAAATTATAGAATTACTAGCAGCAACACCCGGCGTTGACCGGTAAGAATATATTACACGTATGATGGAACATTATAGAATATTCGCGAATTTAGAACTATTCAGAACATCCCATAATGATTCCAAACTTTTTTTAACATTCTGAAACATTCTTGAATGATCTTCAGGATTCTGGAACATTCTTGAACATTGCCAAATCATTCTGAAATGTTATAATAAAACATTCTTTTACTTCTTAGGACACATTTGAACACCCTAACATTTTAAAAAAATCTGCTTCATTCTCATCCCCACTCCGTGCTGTTTGCTGGGTGAGTAGTGACATCAGTAGACGCCTGGCGGGGATGACTAATCGATTGATAATAATTGATTAGTTATCGACCACTGAGAGTTGAAGATTATTACAGTACTAATATCGGTATTAAAAAATACCGGCCAAGTGCGAGTCGAACTCGCGCACCGAGGGTTCCGCACAAACCTGTATATATGTGATGTAACAAAAAATTTAAGGTTTTCGGAATTTTTCCTTTATATGTGCTATAAAACATTGCTTCATGCCAAATTTCAAGATTCTAAATCGACAGAAAGTACCCTTTAGGTTTTGATTCCCTTGCGAGTAGTTGCGAGTTTGAAAATATGCGGCTTAAATTGCTGTTTCTTTTGATTGCGTTGACATAATAGTTTGATTTTGCTACAGCTTAAAGGTATTACAGACCTGAGTATTTGATATGAATTTCAATTTAATACCTCTACGCGTTCATGAGGAAAGGGGTAGTAACTTTAAAATTATTAAAAATATTTTTATTATATGATGTAACTAAAAATTTACGGTTTTCGCAATTTTTCCTTTATCTGTGTTATAAGACGTTGCTTCGTACCAAATTTCAAGATTCTGAGTTCACGGGAAGTACCCTGTAGGTTTTGATTCGAAAATTTGCGGAAAGGCTATAGCGAGATAAGAATGGGTAGGATGCCCCCAAACGGATTGTGCTGATTTTTTTTTCTGGTGATTACTACCAACATAAGATTAAGATTTGCCAAGTTTTAGCTCTTAATATTATACCGTTGGAAAGTGATTAATTGAAAAAAATCGAAAAAAATTCATATCTTTTCAACGGTTCGATCGATTTGGCTGAAATATTAGTATGTTTTGCATATTTTTATAACAAAAAGAAAAAATCATTAATATGAAAAGAAAATTTTAACCCCCCTAAAAAAATTATTCCATAAAAAAAATTTTTTTCATAAACTTATAGTCTTGGTACAATTACCAAAATAACACTATTTTTCACAACATATGATTTTTTCAAAATTTTTTTCTGGTTGCGTCATAGTTGAAAAAAATAAAATGTCTAAAAAAATTTTTTTTTTAGGTTAGGCTTTATGTACAGTCACGTAAATTTTTTTGTAGATTTCCAAATGTATTTGAAGTTGTATAAGATTTTTTTTAAATTTTTTTCCAGATGCGTCGCAGTAAAATCAATAGAATTAATTCTTATAAGAGAGTTAAAAAAAAAGAAATATCTCAAGATAATGTACTTGATTTTGCGTGAGTGTATCGCAAGGTTCTTACACTTGAAAAAAATTCCGAAACAATTATAAATGACGTCAAATAGATTAAAAAATCTCCAGAAAAATTTACGTGATAGTACATAAAGCATAACCTCAAAAAAAAAATAATTTCTAGACATTTTGTTGTTTTTAACTATGCGCACCCAGAAAAAAATTTTGAAAAAATCATATGTTGTGAAAAATAGTGTTAGAAAAATTAAAAAAAAATTTGGTAATTGTACCAAGACCATAAGTTTATGAAAAAAATTTTTTTTATGGAATAATTTTTTTAGGGGGGTTAAAATTTTCTTTTCATATTAATAATTTTTTCTTCTTTTTGTTATAAAAATATGCAAAACATACTAAAATTTCAGCCAAATCGATCGAACCGTTGAAAAGATATGAATTTTTTTCGATTTTTTTTCAATTAATCCTCACTTTTCAACGGTACAATATTAAGAGCTAAAACTTGGCAAATCTTAATCTTATGTTGGTAGTAATCACCCGAAAAAAAATCAGCACAATCCGTTTGGGGGCATCCTACCCATTCTTATCTCGCTATAGCCTTTGCGGCATAAACGGCTGTATCTTTTGATTGCGTTGGCTTAGAAGTTTGATTTTTTCACAGCTCCAAGAAACAATAGACCTGAGTATTTGGTATCAATTTTAGCTTGATACATCCACGCGTTCCTGAGAAAAAAGGGTCTTGCCAGACGGACGGACGGACGGATGGACAACGAAGTGATCCTATAAGGGTTCCGCTTTTTCCTTTTGAGGTGTAGAACCCTAAAAATGGGGGGTTGGTGGTAGAAGGATGAAAATTAAGGGTTATATGTATTTTTTAATGCCAAATCATAAAAAAAAATAATAAAAAATTTTGTCCAAAAAATTAAAAAGTTAGGGGTGGACAACCCATATCACTTAGGGGTATGAAAAAGTAGATAGTAGCCGTTTCTAAGACCTACTGAATATGCATATAAAATTTCATAAAAATCGGTCAAGCCGTTTCGGAGGAATAGGGTAACATTCTGACACGAGAATTTTATATATTAGAAGTATGTATAATACATACACTAGTAATTAAGTGATATGATCTAACCAGAATTCCTATATATTGGGGTGTGCAGATGCTAAGTCCGTCTGTTGTAAATTAACTTATTTAACACGGCTCGTGAAAATTTAAAATAACTGTTCACCTTCACTCCTAGCAGGTTTTTCATTTAAAGAGTGCTTGCAAAAAATATCAGATAAAATAAGTGGCCGATTTCAAACTGAAATATTTCATTAGTTTCTAATAATTTCTCACAATATAAAATGATATCAGATCAATCAAAATAACAACGTTCTCTCTATGTGGCGAATAACTGATAGTTAATTGAATATAAACAATGGGACGCCTACATTCAAAAGTGTATATCCGCTCTGTACTAAGTATTAGTCACTCGAATAGTGCCACGATTTTTTTTTAATTATCTGCACATCTAGCTCGTATTTGATGCCAATCACGACTTTATAATTATGCAGATCTAGTAACTTACAACCGAATATAATAATTAGATATTTCTTTGTCAATGCTTGAACAGATTATACTTAAGTTCGGTTCGTAAGTTAGCACTTCTGTATATCTCTACAACTTAAAATAAATTTTTTAATGTAAAAATCCGAGTAGGTATACTATAATGCAAAGTAGATTTCAGGAAGGAAATATCAAAATGGGCCCAACAAAAGTTGTCAGTTTTTTATATATATATTTGAATATTGCACTTTACAATTTTGCCAACAATTTTGAATTTATCTTGAAAACTACTATATTAATTGTAATGCTCCAATGAGATAATATGTAGACAATTACAAGAGCTTTTAAATAAAATTTTAATCGTCTCGATCGAGAATATCATGAAAAACCTGTGGAAAATATATAAATTTTTTAATATAAAAAGTGCAAAACATCGGTAAAAAGCTGACAACTTTTATTGAGATTTTATAGACGTAAAATAAATAACCTAAGTTCTCATAACTAATTGACAATTTCCTATAACACATTGACATTTTATCATGATCAAATCATCACACTAATATTATAAATGCGAAAGTAACTCTGTCTGTATGCTACACAATCTCGCCTAAAATTCACTGAATCGATTTAAATGAAATTTGGTACAGAGATAGTTTAGAGCCTGAGAAAGGACATAGGCTACTTTTTAATGCGAAAAAAGGGTTGTAAGGGGTTGAAATAGGAAAGTGTGTGCGGTAATGCCGTAACTTTTAAAGATTTTTTAGGCTTTTGATTAGATATAAATAAATACGACATTCAATGTTTGTAAAAATTTTACCCTAAAGGGGACAAAATTAGCCGATGAAAGTTTTTGTGTAACGACGTCGTCCAAGAAGCTTACGGCCCGGAAAATTAAAATATTAAGTGTAAAAAGTTATAGAGGTTTTGTTTATTTGGATCAATAAAAGTAGTTGAATACTAAGCTATATAAACTATTTTAAACTATAATTAAACTATATTCATTTATAATATTATAAATGCGAAAGTAACTCTGTCTGTCTGTGTGTTACGCAATCACGCCCAAACTATTGAACCGATTTAAATGAGAATTAGGTACAGAGATAGATAAGTAGATATAAAGCTAGAGGTTTGAAAGTTATTTTTTAGGCTTTTGGTTAAATATCAATACGACATTTAAAGTTTGTAAAAATTTCACCCTAAAGGGGGCAAAAATAAGGAATGAAAGTTTTTGTGTAATGGCGTCGGCAAAAAGGCTTACGGCCCAGAAAATAAAAATATCGAAGAAAAAAAATTTAAATGCTGCCGAAAGTCACTATTCCACGCGGACGAAGTGGCGGGCATAGATAATGATAAATATTTTAACTTCAATTAAAAGAATACTTAAACTAATTTTAATTATCCTACTTTTATTGGGTGGTCCCATTAAAATGAAGAAAATATTCCACCATTAAGGGTAAAAAATCAGGGAATGATGAACTTTTTAGCAAGCAAGTTTTTGGTATCGATTTTTATATTTTTTGTAAAAAATACTATTTAAACATAAATACTCACGAAATAACAAACATTCACACGAAATTATTTTTCCGAAGCTACGCAACATAGTAAATAATGTTTACGATAGTACATACAGTTTTAAAATTTTCTTTGATGTTGACATAGATAAAAATACAAATTTTAAATAAAAGGAATTCTTACCATTTCAATGTTTTCTGTGGACATAATTATTAATCGATTAATATTAGTTGGTGCTACGAGGTAAAAAAAAAAAAAAAACAAAAGAGACTAGACTAGGTAGGTGCAATACATCTGCTGATAACACAAAAACCTTACATTCTGGTTACTCGAGCCAAAAGGACGTGTTGCAAATAACATTTAAGAAAAGAAAGAGGAAACAGCCAATTGAAAAATATTTGGAATAACAATAGGTAATCAACAAGGTCCACAATATAATATTCACGTGATAAGTATAATATAAGAAATTTATGCATTCTACATTTTAAGCGTATCTATGTATTATATAGTATACTTATACATATACAGGATGTCTTTACAATTATGACACAGTATAAATATTAAATATTATGTAATAATGTCTAATCTTGCATTTTCATACCAACATGTGTGTATTTTCCTGTCAACGAGTAGGTACGAACATTTTTACAATTTATTATCTTAATAATCTTGTTGTAATCTCAAAATAAGAAATATTATGACGATGGCACCTCGGATTTAAAATTCAATGACATCGTGTTTTGTACGAGAGAAAAAATTATAAACTAAAATATAACAATTGGGGAATATGTAATATAAATTTATTATTTTTATTTTTAAAAACGATTTCTATGTAGGTAGATAATACATATTTTAAAAATGACTGTAGAAATTACATACCTACTTTTTTTTAATCTATATTACATATGTGAATTGATTTGAATGCCGGTCTGCAGTTTTTTTATTACCATAAAAATGCAGCTTAAAATTACATATAATTATAGTACGTAGATATGGTCATGAATAGGCGATGCATTTTAACAAATATTGCAATTTAGTTCATAGTTAATGAAGGCGGTAAATTTGGGGGATTTTTTTGGACAAAAGTTTGGTGTTTAATTTATTAAAACGACCCCAAACTTTTAAAAGTGTTTTAGAAGATTTGATATGTTTTAGGATTTTACAAATATAATATATACGTACACAGTGCATCACTTGATAAAAGATTATCAGATTGCTTATCTTCTAATTACTGTTTTTATTTAGATTTATATGTATATTGTTTGAAAATTTTTAATTAAATGCTTTTATCGTTTTATTAAACACTAGCTGAACCCAGGGACGGCCTTGGCACTCTTGGCGCCCTTCACCAAATTTAAACCGGCGCCCCTCTAAGGGTAACAAGCTTTAAGTTTTCAAAATATGATACGATTGACATTATTATACTGTTTCTTAATAACCATAATAAATAAATGGTATTCCGTATTAATTTTTATGTCAAATAATATCAATGAATAATCTAATCTTGTGGAAGTTATGATTTTTTTATAATTTGGGTTGCAGTTGCGATTTTTTTTTATAAATTAAATTAACTCAAAAACCGATCGTCATAGGTGTACAAGTTGGTTATCAAAGTTACCTTAGAATTACACGTTTTATTCGAA
This sequence comes from Agrilus mali, assembly GCA_029378335.1. NCBI lineage: Eukaryota > Metazoa > Arthropoda > Insecta > Coleoptera > Buprestidae > Agrilus > Agrilus mali. The sequence continues at coordinate 7,496,091 of CM055656.1, read as the reverse complement.
TTCAGCGTAAAAAATATACCATTCCATTTAAAATAACGAAGTTGATGTCGACTTCCGGTATAACCGGATGTAAATCGAACTTGAAAATATTTTTAAAAGAAGCGGCATAAACATTACCAAATGAGCCCAAGTTTCAGAATTGAATTCCTTCTACTAATTCATATACTTCTAATAGCCCATCAACTTGAAAAACCCTGTATATATAGTAGCTATTATGTTTAGGTAGGAACTACATACTCATATTTTTGAAATTAATATATATATATGCCTTAAACAACAACACTTATACGTGTCAGCCACTTAATTTTATTAAAAAATTTTTAAGTACATATACATGTATTGATAATAAAAGTTAAAAAATCTAATCAGTTAACAAACACTAAAGAAACATTATAGCAAAAACTAAACGTAATTTTACCAATTTCCTGCAAATATGTAGGTACATATATTAATTCGATTACTCATACCTACTCACTCGTATCATTATCTTCAAACTTTGAGGTTTCAACAACGATTCAATAACGATAATAATATACATAACTCAAAAAATCGAAACCGCGACTTATTAATGGATTTTGTTATGCACACTTTGTTATGTCAAATTAAAAATATGATACATGAATGCTTAATCAGTTTTATTAATGTTTGATACATTTTTTTAATTGCGTTATTTTTCATTCTTATCGCTTATCGACACATTAATTTGTTACGCCCATTCCGAATTTTTAAAGCCTTTATCCGCAAATCAATTTAAATATTTTATGTATGTAATTGTCACAAAATAATTAGAGAATTTGTTGCTCAAAAGCCAAAATCAGGAAATTAGTTGAAAAATATATCTAGTAAAAATAACAATACCTATAGGTATGGTTTTCCAAAAAAAATAAAAATAAAACTATTTTTTAGATTGTTAAGGAATAGTAAAAATTAAAGTACCTAGGTACTTAAGTAAAATTCATTGGGGAACTATAAAAATGGTAATAAAAATTACATAGTTTAGTTAAAAAATTAATACTCATAATGTGGTAAAAAAATAGCAAACATTTATGCCGTTACACGCGTCAGCAATCGATAGTCCTAATGGCCTATAGCTGTAATGAAAAGTAGATTGTTCCTTTATTGAACTCATTGATTCAATTGAAATGTGGATTACTTAAGGAATTAATTATTTATGTTGGTTAAATTATAAAATAATATCACTAAAATCGTTATTAAGAAAATAATCTAACAATTTACCTTTCTTTTAGTATTTTTAAAAACAGCCGGACGCACAGCAAACATTTAAGAAAACCAATAAAAACAAACTTAATGCAGCAAATTAAACCCACTTTTAGTGATTAACGGTAGACAGGGTAATAAACAATACTATTACCTAACAACTCTAAAAACATATATTTAAGAGTGATAAAGGTTTTTGTTATCTAAACTTTAAATATCTACCTATATCTCTTTCTTTTTGGTAGATATACAGACTAATCAATAATAACATACTGAAATTATAATTCGCTAATTACCTACGAGTTACCTACTCTACTTAGTCATTGTAATAACTAAATGAGGAAAAGCTTATCGAGAGTGAAAGTTGTACATTTCTAGCTAATGAAAAAAATCATTCAAGTAACGACTATAACTTATGAAGTACCTATCTTACCAATCAACAATATAATAAGTACATATTTTCATTAATAACTTTATAATGCGCTATTTTAAATGCACCTGCCAAAATAAACTATACAAATGTTGTTTCCGAATACTTAGTGTTCCACAATATCAAGTCTCAAGTAATAATTTTCAAAATTGTATTTTCAAGTGTTTTTAATTTTTTGAACGAATTAGAACTTAATAATATAAATGGCAAGAATAAGCCCAGAATAGAATAGACAAACAAATCAATAATTTTCAAAAAAATGTCCTTCAAAAAACAATATTAACTGAAAATCAACACAAGGTCATTGCTCGTTAACGTTAAAAATAAAATGGGAAATAAAGTTTACCTTTTGACTATAAAGCTAGAAACATAGGAATACACACGTGAGGTAATTGTGCTTTTAATTAAAAATAGATTCCCGTGAAATAAACAAACCTATTCATTTACTGTTACACTATCTTGTGAATGAAAAGAATACCTTTGATATCACACTAATCCAAAAATATTAGAAAACAATATTATCACTATCTATTTTTTACGAAATTTCTTTAATAAAAGATAATTAATTAATTAAATAATTTTGTTCGAGGTTCTTAGAAAAATATAGTAATTACATACGTACCTACAAAATTTATTTAAAGTAAGTAAAAGAGAAACAAAAATTCCCAAAATTTTCAATAACCTACATAACATTTTCTTTGTAGCACAAATTTAATGCATTTTGAATTTTTGCAAACACCTATCACGTCATTATTAATGCATTTCTCTAAACAAATTTATTTGTAAATCTTTGAACCCGGTAATGAAACACTTTTATAACAACAAATTGTAGTGTAATCAATTATAAGTGATCACCAAAATCAAACATCATTGCTTATTATGCAATGAAAACAAATTGCAATTATTATATTAAACAAATTTAATATTTACAACAGCGGATAACGTTGTTAAAAAAACAGTGGTGGTTTCTCTTAAGACCATACCTGCCTAATATGCAACAGATTTTCATTAATAAGTAATTTCACCAATACAGATGAAAATATTTGATAACTTTTCTACTTTGCTGCAACTAGCTGTAACTGAAAAGAAAGACATAAACCACCACAACATTCTCACTTCGTTTATGTTGCCATTTCCTAACGTAACCTTATTATTGTACCTAACCTAATCAAATACTGTTTTACTTCACTGCTTATAATAAGAAAACGATAATACGAACTAAATGAGTATTGTCCTGGCCAAGTCCTTCTTTTCGTTTAGCAACGTGGAAAGAAAATAAATCATTGTTTTATTTTTGGTAGATTTGAATAGAATTAGATTGGGCTTGGTTGTTTTGGATATTTTTTTTTACTCTAAAAAATTATACGAAGTTAGTTTCCATTTTTATTTAGCATGCTGAACTGCATAAAATTTAATGAAAATTGAAGGGGGACCAATAAAGTATAATAAATAACTCTCTTAAGACGGGATGGAAGTTTTTAAATTTGATTTCTCATGTTATTTAGGTACTTTATAAATATATATATATATACAATATATCATATATTTGATCCTATCTCACAAATTGATTGAAAGTCAAAATTTCAATGACCACTTTTAAATATTTAAAATGAACTTGTAACTAATTGTTACAAATGTATTTTGCTTCTTTAAACGAAGAAAGTATATTTATATCGTAACAAATCCTAATCAGTTGAAAGGACAATTTATTCATACGGATGAAAAGAGGTTGAAATTTAATTATATAAATAAAATATGAAGCCAAATAAATTTCATATAGATAGAACATAGAACTGCGACTTTTTGTGAAGGAAATTACATACAAAAATTAGTCGGCATGAAAAAGTTTTTTTTTTTTTACCTAAACACTCAGATAATATTCAAAAATTATTGGAAAATTATACTTCAAGGTCTGTTTTATGATTAACTATCTTGTAAATTTAATCAAGTACCTATTTGGGTATTATTCATCAATTCGATTATTATTATTATATGTAGTAAGATAACGTATTTTTTTTATCTATTTGAAAGCTATAAAACATTTACTTGTTATATATGTATGAATTTGTATGTTTTAATAAACATTAAAGAAATTATGTGACTTAAATATTAAAAAGCAGTTTCAGTAGGTACTTGATAATAGGTACTCCAACACCACAATAGTGTTATCAAATACATAATTAAAAAAAGGTAATTATAAATGAATAATAAAATCAATGTTCCATAAGTTTAAAAGTTAAAAATTAATCTATTGCAGAAAATTGAAATTAAAATTAATTAACTGTATGGATGGATGTAACTAATGAATTAAATTAATTAAATTTAGTAAAGTGCATGCAAAAACTCAAATTAGGGTAAGTGCCCTAGAAAAGCATCTAGGTGTACCGGAAGAATCGAAATGTTAAACACCGCAGTGCACTATTATTGATCGTGGTATGTAGTCCGAATAATAATAAAAACATGATGGGGTCTACAAGTTAAGGGTTCAATAAAAATAATAATTCAACAAAATATAAAAGCGCGAGCGAATTCAGCATAAGCGAATCGAATTTAAAATATGTATTTAAACTTACAGCTTTAACAGCCTGTTGCTTACTATCAGCTTCTGAATTAAAGAAACGAGCAAGTTTTTCGTACTTGACATTATTTTGTTTTTTTACCATATTTTATGTACGAACCTCAACTGGTTAACCATTTCAATGTTTCGGTACGACTGGCACAATTTAACTTCACAGAATCAGTTTATACTCCATCCATTTTCTACTTCCATTTACACATGTGCACTCGTCCACCACTAGTTACAACCACAATTCGCCATTTGCAAATTACAATAATACTTTCAAACGTCATTTGTAACAGGTACATACATATAAAAAAATTAATTAATCGAAAATGAAAATTTAAGATTGTAAAAAATGTATACAGTGTGTCATATAGGACAGTAAAAAAAAATTTTAAATGTTCTTTTTTTCGATTAATTGTAAATATTCATTGTATTGTTAGTTATTTGGAAGCATTTATATGATTAAAAGACGAAGTAACGATTGCTAATACTTTTGGTTTTATTTTTTACTAATATTTGGTTGCGTAAGTAAATTCGATGCAGCAAGTTTTATCAGACAATGTAAGTTCGATGTACATAAAATATAATTTGACAGAAATAAATAAGGTGGTGTCATTTGAATTCTACAAATTTTTAAAAACAATAACAATACAATAATATTTAAAATGAAACAATAATATAAGGTATTTAAATTGTACTATTTTATTCAATTAAACAAACTTTATTGGGGTGTTTATATTGATTTAAATTTACTTATTGCTTTATCGATTTCAGTGGACATAGGTTCTAACCCTATTAGTCGCAAAAAAAAAACAATATAAAAATCTAGGACAACCAAGTTGTTATTATTCGACGTTTATTTTAATAAGATGGACCCAAAATTAGTCACGACATTACAAAGCGGTAAGTTCCTAAATATAAACTAACTTATTTGTATTCCTTCATCCTATCGGTTGCTTCTAAAAACCTATTGATTGCCTTCTTTTTTATAGGAGATGTAGAAGTAATTAGAAAGTTGTATCCCACTGCTGATGAATTGCGCAAAGTAACCAGGGTACTTTATTGTCCTGAAGAAAGTTGTGATACAGTATTTACTTCGGAATCTAATCTTAATCTGCACATACTTAAAAAGCATAAAGGCAAAGACTTGAAGAAAAATACAGTTTACAGAGAATTTTATTGCCCTGATGAAGATTGTGTTTATAACCAGACAAAATTTTTTAAAACAATGAAACTCTTGAAGCAACACTTTCTGAAGGTGCATTCTGAAAAGATGTATTTATGTGATCTATGTCAGAAAGGCTTCCCTACTATGTCAGCCAAAAAAGCCCATTTAGATTATTGTGGAGTTAACTTTAGTTGCTGTAATTGTGACTCTACCTATGCTTCCTATGAAACCCTGATGACTCATGCTCGCCGTAAGAAACATTCTTTTTTAGAGAAGTCTGCTTACAAGACTTCTACTTCTATTGACAATATAAAAAGTAACAATATTAACCAACTGACAAGCATTGAAGCATTTGAACCAAAAGGTTCATCAAATTATTTTTTATTGAACTGTGTAGTTGCACAAGTAACATCTGAGAAATCAAGTCAAACAGATCTTTGCAAGGAAACACCACAATTACATTCCAAAGACACTCAGGTCAATGAATCTTCATTTGATAAAACCAATAGAGTTCATATTCGAAGTAATTCTATTCAAACACAAACAAATTTAATTGAATTTGCCAAAATGTCCTCTATAGAAACACAAACGGTGGGTGATTATATAGTCAAAAAAGTAAAACCATCCAATTCTTTTACCTTTGATGAAGAAAAGAAACACAACACTACACAAACAAAACATATTAGTTCTGATACTAAATCATGTAACACCTACTTTAATGAAGAAGGGCTCCAAGATATTGATATTGAAAAGAACAGTTTGGGTACACAAACCTTTGAATCTGCACCCAATGAAATTATATCTTCTATTTCTACAGCTACCCATGATTCTATACATACAGACACTTCAGATCTTAATTTTGAATTTATGGACTCTAGTTCACAAACAAACTTGGCTGATGAACTAAGCCTTTTTGATACTTCTCCATTTTTCAATTGCAACATTGAAACCCAAACTGATTTTATGCTAAATGATGATCTATTGAATAATTATCCAGTTTCTGATTCTACAATTAGCAGTCAAACACAAACTAATATATCGAATGTGTTTTTCAATATGAACCCTTACAGCGATCCTAGCAAGGAGTGTGATGTTCTATTCAGTAATATTCACACACAAACTGTATTTGATGATATGTCCAGATCTGTTGAAAGTCAGACAATGTTGTTTCCTACTAAAATGCCTTTCATGAATTGTAGAGATTATGCTAATACAGAAACACAAACTGATATTGACTTTAGGAATATGTTGGAACAGATAAACGCCTGACTTTAAGTTATTTATTTTTTTATTTATGGGGCTCAGTTTGTCTTTTTTTTGTGATTGATGAGAAAAATGATTTTGTGCTATTTACAGTTTTTGTTATAAGTGAATTGCTAGTTTCATCATCCTTACCAAAATCGTATTAGATTTATATGTATTAATATATTCTCAAATTTAGGTGTTGTCCAATATATATTCACATGTTTGTATGTAGGGATATTTTCGTGTATAGCAAACAATGAAAACCACTGTTTAATTTGTAGTGAAGAGATGTTTTACTTCTCGTTAGTTAGTGATATTGTTAAAATTTTTGATGTAACTTAATTCCATAATAGATTTCTTTCATGATTGTGATGTTTAAATTTTTCAGTTTTCATGTCTTTCCTTGGTTTTATGAATATGAAGAATCAAAGTCAATGTGTATTATATTGTTAAATTATTATTTTACATTTATTCCTCATATACTTGCAAAAGATCTATCTTAATAAAAACTACAAAACTGACAAATTTTGGAGAAGTTTTAAAGTCAGTTGTTTGGGATTTATGTAAATAACACTTAAGTTGTTATTGGAAAAAAAAAACATATAATCAAGAAAACAATAATTTACCACATTTATTGTTTCAAATTATCCACACATAACGTTTATCTTGCAATTTTTGATTCTGTAGTTGTAATTATATTTAAAAATCAACTCAAAAGCAACTGAAACGAAATTTTAGTATTTTTTTAAATAATTTTTGTACTTGAATAACTAACGTTAAGTATGTATATGAATAAAAAAGTTTTCCAAGTAATTAATATTTACATAGCAAAGCTAATTTTTCCTTAGATATTACATTTTAAAAGGCATTTTAAATATTTAGGTGAGTGTTTGTGGGAATACGCGTTTTTCAATAATAATTATAGTGTTTTTGTGTAACGTACGAATACATTAAATAAATCACAAAGCACAACCGGTTTTAAAATAATTTTCGAGTCGAAAACACGCGGTTATTACAATATATACTTCGCAAAATAACAGTAACCTTTACATAGGAGATTATTATAAAGCCGGACCTGCAGCGTCATCATCTGAGTCAAGAAAAATTTCTTGTCTTTCTTCTATTCGGTGCATATTTTCTAAAGAAGCCGCCATTATTCTTAAATTATCTACACCAGTTAGTAATTGTCTAAAAAGTGAATGAATACGTTAAACTAGGCGTTTCTTGTAAATACTGTTTTTTTTTAATTAGATCTCGTTATATAAATATAAGTAAATATCGATAACGAAAAGGCTAAGATCAAGGATTTTAAAATTAGTTGAGTGGAATTATGTCTCTCTGCACTTTAAGTTAAAAGCTCATTCAGTCTTAAAATCCCTTTAGTATCCTTAACGAGAATGATAGTAATTTTCAAAAATTTCATTAGTGAACTATAACTGATAATTTCAACATATTTTTTGAATCATTCATTACGAGTATAAACAATCCTTATAGTCCAATAAGCTAAGGTTTACTTTACATTAATTAGAAAACTGATAATTACCTGAGAGAATGCTCTGCTGAACTGGCAGCATTCCTTAACTCTTGAGCAAGTCTTTGTGATTGTATTTCTGTTATACCGGAATAAATTCCACCTGTTGCACCCCCGCTGCTCGTTGCTTCACCTCTAAAACTTTCATTTTCCTTCCTAAGTCTGCTATTTTCATTCTAAAATTGGTACAATTACAAAACCGTAATTAAGTGTGCTTTGCATGAAATTAAAGATATATTACCTTTAAAGCAGTAATCTCCTGCCTTAATTTTATTATCGTACCTTCAGCTGATAAAGCTCTTTCCTAAAAGCATAACAACAATTTTTATCATATTCATATATTATTACTAAATAAAAAAATAAAAGAAAAACGCTTAAAATAAGATCTGCAAATAAAACTTTTGTTAGTGTTGAGGTATTACTTGTACAGAATTTTGATGATTTTACATACATACAATAAAAGATAAAAAAGAACTCCTTATTTAAACTGGATAACAATAGTTATTGATTTCTAGATCGTGAATTCTTTATCCCCTTTGTAAGTAAAAGTATGTATTTACATTGCTTCTTTTTAGATTCCTTTCTGACTTTTCCAAAGCTTTACTAAGATTTTCGCTGTACTCATGTTCCCTGCTTCTGACAGCATCCAATTCCCTTTGAAGTTGATTAGCTCGCCTTGTGTGTTCAGCTAACTGCGTCTGATAAAATTCAATTTCGTGATGCAACTCCCTATCATGAGTGTGGTTATTGCTTTCTTCATGATTTACTTGAGTTCTTACCGCTCCATCAGCTAGAAAATCTGGCAAACTTTTGGTTACTCCAGCCTACAAAACGTGCAGTTTGTTGTTAATGATTATGTTCCAATGAATAAGTTGTGTCGTTTAAAAAGAGAAGTGTTTTGCTGTTTATGATAAATCACTTGTGATTTATGAATAAATAATAAGCATATACTTATTGTCAGTAAAGAAATATACTGTCGCAAAATCTAAAATATCTAAGACACAACTGTGAGAGATATATGTCAGACAAAAAGAAAAAAATAAAAAATGTAAGTTTCACAGAATGAAAAAAAATTGTTTTCTTGATTAATAAAACGGTATTTTATTGTAATTGGCAAAATAATTAAGCAGAAGTTTATTTACAAACAACTGAGAATAATAAACAGTTTACAGGTAGTGAGAAATTGCCTCCAAAGATGATTTAGTATTTGCTTTTATAAATTACTGGGAAAATATTTTTTCAACAAGAATTAACTTTTTAATGAGTGCGTACATACTGATTCTTTTTGTGAATTATGGATGCTTTTTTCATATTAAATATAAGACAACATTTCAAAAACAAGATTATATGAACAGTTGTTTTGTTGTTCTGTTTACATTATTGAGCATCAACTTTAATTATAAAAACAGTAATTTTATATATTTTGATTACCTCAGTTGATGCTGGACAACTTCTTGAACTACTAGGTTGGCTGTCTTGACTGATGGGTAAGTCTAAAGGGAATCCTGTCTGAGGTCCTCCAGGCAAATCAAGAGGGACAGAGAAATTTGTAGGGCTATTATTAATTCGAGGATGAAAGTTTTGACTAGAATTGCAGTGTAATCTGTTGATATTAATGCTATTTCTACTAGAATTAAATCCTGGCAAATTATTGAGATCCAAACTATAACTATTCTTGGAACTGTCCTTTCCTAAATAACACTGTTCAATTACTAAATGATCCTGAACAAAATCAGGCAAAGCAGAAGGATATTCAGGTATAATTCTAGTTTGTTTAGCGCCTGAATTTCGCAAGTCTACATCTGATATTGAAGATATCGGCCTTCCATCACAGTATACTTTTGGTCTTGCTCCTTGATTTTGATAATTCGTTGAATCACTCCTCAAAAAATGTTTAAATGAAAAAGGGTTGTCTTCTCTTTTACTGCTTTCACTAGTCCCTAGAAAATCATTCTTTCTAAGATCTAACATTAACATAAACCACAATTAATTGTTCTGTTTTAAAAGGCAACAATAATACCTGGAGTCTTCGTTTCTTCAATCGTTTGATTATGTTCTATTTTTTTCTGGCAACTTACTGCTAAATCTAAATCTAAGGAGACGTCGTTCTTTTTCGAATCAGTTTTATTTGTGGGCGATTTGTTTCCAAAATTTTTTGGAAAATTTTCATCGCCCTCAGCCATAACAGCAAATGTCAAAATTAACTAACAACGAAGTTGAAAACATAGATAAAGATATTGAACACTGGCAAACAGCTGTCGTTTGGTCGTTTGACGTTTATTGTCATTTCCTGGATGTGCTGCTTTAGCATAAAGGCGGTTGCCATTTTGAGAATTAAAATATATATTCTTTTTAAGAAATATCTCCTTATCTACTAATGATTTCTGAATAATTTAAATTTGTTGACCATGGTCGGTTTAAAAACATACATTACTTTTTTTCATCATTCCAATGCTTATTTATGTATAATTAAAATTACTTATCTACTTATCTATGATTCTAAAACCATACAAACATAACCTCAATTATCAATATTGTTAATTATAGGTTATACGGGTTATACTGAGTTTGGAAATAATAGTGTTATTTTCTTTATAAAAGGAATGTACAAAAAGTATTAAAAATTAATTATTAATCAGTAGACAAAAAATGAGTAACCCTGACAAAAAAGTAGAGCTTAGTAAATTAGGAAAAAGGAATTTGGAGTTTATAAAAATTGTTGAAGAACAAAATCGCCTTAGAGTGGATAAGTTGAAGAAAATTCGTAAAAATAACTTGATTACTGCTGGAATAATTGGTTGTAGTGTGTTAAGCATCTACGCCTATTCTATTTTTGCTGTTAAGCAGGAAAAGTTTCTAGACGATTTTGAAGAACCTCAAAAAGTGATCGAAACGAAGAAATAACCAAATAAATATGAGTGCTGTTCAAGTGTTAAGATTACCCCCTTTACCTACAATTAAAGATTTAATTCGCTTATATAGATTAAGAGCATTAAAGCAACTTTCTCAAAATTTTCTACTAGATGAACGTATAACAGACAGAATAGTCAAATCAGCTGGAAACATTTCTGGACATTATGTGTGTGAAGTTGGTCCAGGTCCTGGTGGTATTACAAGATCCATAATTAAGAAACACCCCAGAAAATTGATTGTAATTGAAAAAGATGCAAGATTTTTGCCTACATTGGAATTGTTACAAGAGGCATGTCAAGGGTTTGTTGATATCAATATAGAAATAAATGATGTAAGAGCTTTCAATTTTGAAAATGCACTATCTGAGGTATCAAAAGAAGATTGGCTAGGCCCCCCTGCACCCATTAACCTAATTGGAAATTTACCATTTAGTATTTCAACTAATTTAATAATACGTTGGCTAAAAGCAATATCTCAGAAGCAGTCAGCCTGGGCATTTGGAAGGAGCAAGATGACTTTAACATTTCAAAAAGAAGTTGCTGAACGTATGAAGGCCCCTGTAACTCATAAACAACGGTGTCGATTATCTGTTATGTGTCAGCTTTGGTGCAGTGTCAATCATAAATTCACAATACCTGGGAGTGCTTTTATACCAAAACCTAAGGTTGACGTAGGAGTTGTTACTCTTGAACCTTTGAAAGAGCCCCTTGTAGATTTGCCATTTGACATGGTTGAGAAGGTACTACGACACTTTTTTAATATGAGGCAAAAAATTTCACTGAAAAGCGGTATACGTCTTTTCCCAAAAGATTTAAGAGAGGAATTAGGTAGGTTCTAAAAATTATTTTTAACGGAAATTAGTCTTTATGTTGAATAAAAATAATTTTCTTTATTTTAGGTGAAAAATTATTTGTTTTGGCTGATGTAGACTACAATGCTAGACCTTTTGAGATAACCACCGAGGAATATGCCAGGATTTGTTATGCCTATAAAGTTTTGTGCGACGATTACCCAGAAATTGCTGATTTTGACTTTAGAATCCGGAAAAAGGATGTCATTGAAAGTTGATGAATGTTTGAAAAAGTGCTAAAACATGTATATTTCTTGTAGTTAGTTTGTATTAGATTTGTTAATAAAATGAAATAATTGGGATTGCGAAGTTTTATTATTGTTATTTATTATTTATTTGGTTCTTATTAATGCAATTAGAATACTTAAGTACTTATGCAATTCATTAACGAATCAGAACTAAAAAGAGCACTCAGTAATAAATAAAATTGTTTAATTAAGCTGTCTCGTATACACTAGAAATTTTTATATCAGATAATTGGCATTCAAGCAATTTAAACTTATCACAGCAAAAAACCTAACAAAAAAGTATCGCGTTGACCAAGAATCGAACCTGAGTCGCCAACATTGAAAGAAACGTAAATTAAATTTTTGTCGTTATAACAAAAAATAGAAATGATTTTTGCTTTTTGTCCATTTAAGGCACAGTACATTTTGAATAATATAAATTTCAGTCACTTTCCTTTTATTTTACAAAAAATTTCAAAAAAGTACACGAAATATGTGATAGGCAATTTTTCAACAGAAATGTGTAATGTTGGTTGCAGCATTTTCAGAGAAGTAGAAAAAAACTTTTTAAATAAAAAATGCCTTTAAGATCTTAAAAATCTGAAAAAATAACAAATTCTGATAATAATAAACTAAATGAAAATTTTTTGATTGCATATCATACTTTTTTAATTTAAATTACCCACCAAGAAAGTTTGCTATTTTTTTTAAATAGATAGGTACTCATTTAAGTTAGGGGGTATCTGCTTTAAATTGAGTAGAATTAATAAAGACGTATCTTATTATTATTTTGATGTATGAAATAGCTTTTGATATTAATTTCGACTAAATACGTCCTAAAAGTTACAACAGATAACACAATAAACCATGATAAGGTAATTTTTCTTGGTTGAGAGTTCTAATTTGAATTTAAACAGTTCAGTCTACGATTGTTGTTTCAGTTATTTTCAATTCCAATTTAAATACTATACTTCATTATTATTCATGTTCAATGTTCGTCCAATGGTTCATTTAATCGTACTAAAATAATGTTTTATTTGTGTAATATGTGAAAGTAGCAGTGGAGGATGAAGTTATCTAAAGTGTATCGCAGTTCCAATAATTGTTAGTTACCTAATTAATATTTTATTCGCACATAAACAGATAAGAATTTTCTTTATTTTTGTAGTTCAACAAGTGAAAGAAACGTTTAAAAATGAGAGAGTTGTAGATATCCGGCTTCCAAAATGTAATTTTACTCCTCCGCCTTATTCGGTAGGTAACTAAATTACTTTTTATTTTATTTTTGTTATTACAGTATACTTAATGTAGTTGTTTTATTTACGTTCTGTAAATTGAATACAAATAACAGTAACATTTTTATAGTTGTTAAAACTTCATTGTAATTATAATAAGTAAATACTTCATTTGAATTTTTGTAGTGTTGTTCTTTTTAAAATATTTGATTAATTGAATATTAATCAGTTGATTAATTTAATGAAATTAAAATTATAAGTAGTTGTTAAAAATATTTTTTCAGTGTCGTACATAATTCTATGAGCGCTTTGGGCAAGATTTCAATCAGTAATTGATTTTAATTAAGTGTTACTAATGATATAATATCTGCATTTATTTTAGTAAAGGCATTTGTACATTTAATTTAAAAGATTCTCATTATTACTATCGGCCATTATTCTTTTCAATTGTTGTTGTCGGCCATTATGGTTTTCAATTGTTGCTGCTGTCGGCCATTATAATTTTTAATTCTTATCAACCATTAATCTTAATGAATTAATTAACTTGTGGTTTTACGGGCAGATTGTTAATGTACTTGTTAAACGATTTATTACTGTTACATCATAATTTGCGTAAATATAATCTACAATATTACGCAACGATGCGCACCCTTCTATAGCATCGAGGGTTACTGAGCTTAAAACACAGGTGCAATTGTTATAAAGAACGTGATGCACATGATTGGCTGATACGCCGGCGGCCATCTTTTTATCAGTCAATATGTAGGTCAGGGAATGTTAAGTAGGTCAAGTTCAGCACGTGCAACGGAAGTAAACATTTAATAGGCGCCACTTGCTATAATAAACTTCAAAAAAGGAGGACTCCGTTATTTCTTGATCGATTTGAATGCGGTTTTCACTAAAATATAGAAGATTTAACGCTACACACCGGTAATAAATAAATGGTCTTAATTTAAAAAAAAGAATGTGTGCTGGGATACATAGTAGAAGTGAAACTTCAACGGACAAGTGGAAAAACGAATCGCAACAAAATTTTTACTTGAAGCTTTACGGGCAGGTTTTCAAATTGGACAAGTACATTAATAATCTGCCCGTAAAACTTCCACGAACGCTTTTTTGTGGTAAAAAAAAATCGTAATACCCCCCCTCCCCCGTCTATATAGAAGTTTTAGTTCAAAATTACCTAAAACACAAATGTTTTAGTTTGATGTCGGTTTTAATAAATTCCATTTAGATAAAGTAAACATTTGGTGGTTAGTTGATAAACATTGTTAGTTAGGCGTTACAAAATGTTTATTTCATTCACTGACTTTCTTTCGCAATCTGCGCCAACAGAAGATATAAATGAATCGCTGAAGTAATAAGTATAAGTGACCAAGAATTTTGTTTGTTTTAGATGGGTATTAATGTAAATACGATTTTGTACAATAAAAAAAAAATAAGGGTGAATAGGAGCGTCTTTTTTAAGTAACTTTTTTCTTTAGATTTTGTTCTAAAACCAAATGTTCGTTCGTTATTTCACTGTTCATTTTGTTTAATAAAATCACAAGCACGTTCACTTACCATTAATATTTACCTAAATGTCTACAAAAATTGAAAAACAGTACCTACTTATAAAATATTTCATAGGTACAAAAGAAAGTAAAACTATGGCCACTAATTGGTAAGACAAAAAAAAACATTCTAAACCATTTTCTTGCTATTCTGCATAGACTTTTACTTAATGAATTGTTCGAAAGTGATAAAAAAATATTTAGGGCCTACCATTGGAAAAATTAAAAGAGATAAGGAAAACCAGACTGAACCCTGCGTTGTCGACTTATTATAGCACCCCTTTAGCTCTGAGCCATGGGTATAAACAATGGTTGTTCGATATTGATGGAAAACGATATTTGGATATGTTTGGAGGGATTTGCACGGTCTCAGTTGGACATTCACATCCGTAAGTGTTAATTAAATTAAATAAATAAAAGCGATTTAAAAACAATACATGTTTTTTTTAAACATAAAGGTATTGAATTTTAGATATGAGCTGTTGTTTTTTATGAAATTTAGCTAGATCAAAAAAAAAAATGCAAAGCTTGTTCTTCAAGAACTTTTAAAAAACTCAGAAAGAATATAAGAATTTATCAAATTTTCCCATTCAGTAATCATTTTTTTCTAAATTTGAAAAGCCTAAAATATAAATCAAGAATTAACAAAAAAGAACCAAAAAAATAATACAAGAAGTACCTATAGCTCAAAATTTTACATTCAAAATTCACTCAACAATAAAGTTTTCTTAACGCAAAAAGCCATATACATTTATACATTATACACTTTAATTTAAGAGTAAATATTTTTATTTTTACGTTCATAGAAAGATTACCGAAGCAGTTACAAAACAAATTAGCACCTTGGGTCATGTGTCAAACGTATATCTGCACACAAAACTTCATGAATATGCTGAAAAGTTAACCAATAAATTCCCCGGAGATTTGAACGTGAGTTTAATTTTAAGATAAAAGTAAAAACTGAATGAATATATGTAATTAATAGTCCGGTCAATTTAGACATTCGAAGCTACATAAATTCCCACCAAGCTGAAAATCAGTAAGATTGTTTAAAATATGATTAAAAATAAAATTTGAAAACTCCCCATCTTTCCCCTGTATGGAAATTTTTTTATTCAGGGTCAAAGGTCAAAAAAATGAGTTTTTAGCGATTTTCAGCAAAACGGAAAGTTTTATCATAAAAATACTTCAGGTAAAAATTGTAGATCATAAAATTATCTATAAAATATGTATCTATATTTTTTTTCCTAAGAGCCACCGTTTCTGAGATATCAGGTAAAATGAAACCCAGTCCCTTATTTTATACGCCAGTGTAACCTCGAGACAACATCTGTCTCCTGTTCAATTGTATGCGTGGCTAGGGTCTTATACCTGCTTTACGTCAGTGTGCCTAATAAATGAAATACTGTTAGTCTCAGGATTGCCAGATTAGGGGATTTTCCCCCAAAAATAGGGGATTTTTTTTTTGGGGTAATTTTTGTGGATATATTTTCCAGGGGAATTCTTCTGGGGAAAAATTTTCCTCTACAATCTTTTTTCTATTTGCACTAAATATTTTCTAGTTCTTGGGGGTTTATTTGTCACATAGCCTATTTTGGGGTATTTTAGAGATACACATTTTATAGATAATTTATGATCTACAATTTTTGTCTGGGGTAATTTCATGTAAAAACTTACCGTTTTGCTAAAAATAGCGAAAAACTAATTTTTTTGACCTTTAACCTTGAATATTTTTTTTTCCATACAGGGGAAAGATGGGGAACTTTCAAATTTTATTTTTAATCATATTTTCAACAATCTCACTCATTTTCAGCTTGGTGGGAATTTATGTAGCTTTACTCTTATGTTTTGGTCTAATTTGACCGGACTACAATATTAAATTATCTGATACCTAAAATTATTTCTGGGCAATTAATAGATATTAGTTTCACATGGGTGAGCCATGTAACCAATCGTTCTGCGCTCTTTTT
Source organism: Agrilus mali (assembly GCA_029378335.1). NCBI lineage: Eukaryota > Metazoa > Arthropoda > Insecta > Coleoptera > Buprestidae > Agrilus > Agrilus mali. The sequence goes on along the minus strand of CM055656.1, from coordinate 7,479,188 downwards.
GCAGAAAGCAAAATGCCAATACAAATCGAATTCAAAAGCTCAGTCCTCCCTTAAAGTGCTTTGGTTTTAAAACAAACAAAAAGCTTAAATCTCTTTTCTTTTTGCTTTGTTGTTTTATAAATTGCTTTCTTTCCAATTTTTAAATGTAGTAGTAGTAGTAATATAGTACATTTCTATATACACAAAAAAAAGAAACATATATTTTCCAACTTACAAAAAAATTAAATATTTATATTAATCAATTCCGTTCCTTTACCCTTATATTCATTTTTCCTGTGATTTCTCTCCCCCCTTCCCACACCTCTTCTTTTTAAAATTTGCTTTAATATGGCCAGGCCACTATAATCGGCATTTCTTATCCTTCCAAGTTCCTTCCTCTCATTCTTCCCCATTACTTCTTCTAATACATGCTCCATTGATTCACTCTTCTCTCCACATACTCTACACAATCTCTTACCTTCTTCCATCCAAAACTTATTCTCATTACACTCATTCCCCATTCTGAATCTAGCAATTGCCTCTATACTTTTTCCTTCTTATAGATATCCTGGCATCTCATCTCCTTGCCATTCTACCCATATAAACTCCTTCATACCTTTCGCGTATCTTGATTCCCAAATTTTTCTCAAATATTCACCTCTTACTATTTCATTACATCTTTTCCCCACCGTTCTACTAACACTCAATCCCTTTTTTGTCCACTCTTACATTTGTCCTTTACTTAGTGCCATTTCTGTTAAGGCTTTGTCCCTTTTCCCATCATATTTATTTTTTGTCCCGATCCCCAATACCTGTTTCCTCCATATCTCCTTTCTTATGTCCCTTTCCGGTAATTCTCCCAATTTTTCTTCATATTTTACAGCCCTCCTTCTTGTATTTTCCACCATTTTCCCACATTTTGTTTCCCTTCTTAAAATGTAGTCTGGGGTACTTCTTTCTAAGCGCAACACCCATTTTATATACCTTTTATAAATATTTTCTACTATTTTATACTCTTTCCATCCCCATACCTCGACTCCATAAAAGACTATACTTTTTACTAACGTTTTAAAAAGTACTACCCTTCTTTCCCAGTTATTTCTGCACAATTTTTGTCCTATTCCTATTCCCTATTATCTCCCCAGCAGTGCATTTGCTTTAGCTACTTGGTTACTTATGTGCACATCGTCTTTGTTATTTTCTGTCAGCATGTACCCCAAGTAGTTGCATTTTTTAACCCTTTCTATCACCTTTCCTTTCCATCCCATTTCCTTTTTCTCTTTTTTTCCTACCCCTTACTTCACCGAAAACTATTATTTTGGTTTTTCACCATTCAACTGCAAGCATTTTTTCTCTAAGTATTGTACCAATTTTTTTTGTCATTTCCCTCATTGCACCCCAACTTGTCGCAATTAACGCTATATCATCCGCGTACGATATTGTCCATATATTTTTCCTTCCTATCACTATTCTTCCCTCATTTACTATATTTATTGTTTCTTCTAAATCACTTATAGGTATAATATATGTTAAATATCTGTGTACTTATCTTGAATCCTTGTCTAACCCCTTTTCCCATCCACATTTCCATGCTCTCCCTATTGCCCACCCTTACAACTCCTATCGTTTCCCTATATAATTCCATTATTCTACCTATCAAACCCTCCTCTCTCTTACTTTTCTTTAACATTCTCTCTATTTCCTTTCTGTCTACCGAATCATAGGCCATCTTAAGATCTACTACCATCATGTATACCTTTTGTTTTTTGTCTGTGTAATTGTATTGCATTTTTTAGCATATATATTGCATCAATTGTGCCCCTTCCCTCCCTGAATCCAAATTGAGTCTCGTTTAATACCTTATTTTTATTCATTTGTCAATTTTTCAATCACTTTTTTAATGTTTACATAAAAATAAATTACACAAAATACCTACCTTGTATCAAATTTAAAGAGTGAGAATTTTGAAAAAAGGATTTCAAGATAGATTTTTTTACAAAAAGCATGTGCGTGATTATGTTTAAGTGATTGAGTAATGCAGTGTAGCTGAATTGAAGGTTTTTCTTTTGATAGGTTGTTTACTTCGTTAATAGTGGTTCGGAGGCAAATGAACTGGCAATATTGATGGCAAGAATTTTTACTAAAAATTATGAAATAATATCGTTAAGAAATGGTTATCATGGTATGAGTAATTTAACGATGAATGTAACTGCCCAATCCCATTACAAATATCCAACACTTCAGGCCATAGGAACTCATCATGTAAGAATGCACAACGTTCACTATTTTTAGAAATTAACATTTTTCAGAAATGAAAAAATTAACCTAAAGTTTCCAATTTTTTTTCCTATTTCGATTGTCTATTGTCCATTTATTACCTTTTTTTTTTATGAGTTTGGATTTTGCTTGGATTCCTTGTGTACCCCAAAGTGGATGTTCCAAAAATTGTGCTTTTTTTTATTAATGATGAAAATCTTGTCTACTTTACATTTTCAATTTCACATTATTTAGAATGGTCGTTATGGTCTTTAATCTACTTATTCTGTATCAGGGAAAACCAAAAATAAGCAATCTTTTTCGTAACAATTAAATTAAAAAAAAATACGTGAAAACAGGAAATGTAAAATGTAACATACTCTTCCAAAAATTTTATTGTAACTCTTAAAAACCACACGGAGAAAAATAATTATTATTTTATTACTTGATGAGTCAAGCAAAATTTTTCTAATAATTAATACTAGAATTCCCATAAAATGTACTTGGTGGTATAAAACAATTTTTAATTCTTTCTAATAATTAGTATTAGAATAATCAAGCTAAATAAGTCTATACTTTTTTTCTCGATTATTTTATCGTGTAGTAAATAAAAAAATACTAGAATGAGAATAGTTTAGTAAAATTAGTGATAAGAAGTGTAAAAAATGTTTTCTAATCAAGTCAATTTTACTAGAATTCAGTCTCAACACCGAACGTAGATTGACTACGTAGACATTTCTAGTAAAATCTCCTTGAGCGTCTGGTCGTCCATATAACTGACAGATTTTTTAGTCATATTTGCTAGAATTCTAGCAATATTTTCATGATTGTTTTCTCCGTGCATAAATTCCTTTTGATTAATGACCAACATCCTGGTTCTCTTTCAGTCAAATCTTTTGGATAACAACTTCATTTTGGTCTAATTTTTTGAATCATGCCTCATCTTGACATTGTGAGTGAAAAGATGTTCGTAGTTTTTATATTATTATTTTTTTTTAAATAAAACAAACATGACGAAACTAATCCTTTTCCTAATTACTAAAACAAAAAAAAAATGGGAAAAAGAAATATTTTCAAATTAAACCTCATCTCAATTCTCACTCCTAGACAGTATCAAGTTACCTAATTTAATTGATTCCTACAGGTCATGAATCCTGACGTTTACAAAGGGTTGTGGGGTGGCTCTAGATGCAGAGACAGTCCTGTACAAACCCTCAGGACGTGTACTTGTGAAGAATCAGAATGTGAAGCAAAAGACAATTACATAAAACAATTCGAGGAATTGTTCGAGTATAGTCTGCCAAGTAAAGGTGCTGCAGCATTTTTTGCTGAATCAATTCAAGGTGTTGGAGGGACTGTACAATATTCCAAGGGATACTTAAAGGAAGCTGCAGAAATAGTTAAGAAGCATGGGGGATTGTATATTGCAGACGAGGTAAGGTACACTAACGTATTTTACTCCTCTATAGGTAATATTCATATTTTTACTTCTAATATGTCCAAGGGCGCAGCTAGTATTTTATCGAGAGGGGCGTTGAATTTGAAATCAAGATTACAAAAAAAGTATTTGAGATTTATACGAAAAAAATAAAAAAGAGTTATAATAATAATATTCCAGAATTTTGAAAAATGGGCAGTTAATGGGGAGGGGGCAGTCCCCTTGCCCCTCCCTGGTTACGGCCATAAATATACCTCCATATCAATGGCGGATTCACACATTTTCCGCTGGTAGGCTATTCAAAATTTGCCGCCCCTACTGACACCTGCAATTCTATAGGTACTCTAATTCACAATCAATTTTTTTTCAATGAAATTGAAACTTTATGATTGTATTATATTTTTATAAGACTAATCAACAAATATTGATACGAATTCATTAGGATTAAAAATGTAAGAATGTTAAGAAGAACTTTCGTTGAATGAATATTTACAGCTTTTATTCATTACAATATTATCATTATTGTTTTTTTAATTATCATCATTCTAAGAAATGTATAATATTTATGAAAATCTGTGCAACAATATGCAATTTTTTACGTGTAAATTTATTAAATTTTTATTCTACACTCAAACAGGTTGTTAATATTATCAGAAATATCAATAGAAAAGTATTAATTTTCCACATATATATCTATCTATATAATATTTGTTATTGTTATTTTTAAGCAATTTTTTTCGGATCCCATTTCTCTTCGAATAGATATATTTAAGTAGTGAAACATATTACAAATTAATTGAATAGTGTGGGTGGACCTAAAGAAAAAATGATGGCAATAATTAATTTAAAAAATAGGTAAAAATACTAAATTTGAAATGTAATACTTAAACGCTATTGGAATATTTTAAAAATTTAAAATCACAATAGTATATTTTATAAATAAGCGTTTAGTAATTTTTCATATGTATACAGACGTAAGTGTATTCAGTACCTATACTGTATAGCACTATAATATTGTAATTTTTGAGCCTCGTTTTTTTCCGTGTATAAGATAATATTTTTTTTTTCTGTAAGACATAAAAATTTTAGAGCAAAGTTTGCCGCCCCCTAACATCTGCCGCCCTAGGCTTTAGCCTATTCAGCCTGCTGGTTAATCCGCCACTGCTCCATATAACTAATAAATAATCACTTCTCAAATTATAAAAAATCCCTATAGAACAGGTCACTGTAACAATAATTAATAATTACTTTCGGGTGATCGTAAATAATTAAATTTCAAATACAATTCATTTTAATTACCAAATAGATGCAAACTAAACGTTATTCTCATTAAAAAAAAAATTAAAAATTAGTTTTCTTTGCTTCTCCTTTTCCTGATCTGCTTCTAACCAGTTCATAAACGAACTGTCTTCACCCAACAACTAAAAGCGAAAACCCTTGAAAATAAATAGATTCAAATCAATGTTCTCGAGTGATCGATAACAAATCGATAATAATTTCCAATAGATACACATTTATTTCAACTGCCAAAAACTTTAGGTACAAACAGGTTTTGGAAGAACAGGAGAACACTTTTGGGGTTTCGAGATGCACGGGGTCATGCCCGATATTGTCACCATGGCAAAGGGCATTGGTAACGGATTTCCACTTGGGGCTGTTGTGACAACCCCTACGATTGCAAATGCGCTGTGTGAAGCAGCCCATTTTAATACTTTTGGGGGAAATCCTGTGTCCTGTGCTGCAGGATTAGCTACACTTGAAGTGAGTAAAAGTAGGGGAGAAACTACCCGAAGAAAGCTTTACCAAAAAAGAAAAAATAATCAATAGATAATTTAACTTCTCTCCAGAAACATTCCATAATCTTTATTTATTGCTGTGTTTGGTTCATTACGTAAGATTTAGTGCCGCCGGTATCGACCACCGTTCGCTTGGTAATGTTTTAACTTTAATATCTTAGATTATCGAAGAAGAAAAGCTTCAAGAAAATAGCGGAAAAGTTGGAACATACTTACTCTTGCAACTAGAAAAATTGAGGTCTGAGTTTCCGATCATTGGAGATGTGAGGGGTAAAGGTCTAATGATAGGGGTTGAATTGGTGGCAAGAAGTGGAACAAAGGAAGCTCTACCGGTCCCCAAATTTATGAAATTTTGGGACCATTGCAAAGAATTGGGGCTTATTGTTGGAAGGGGTGGACTCCACGGAAATGTAAGCTAAAAATTAATTTTTAAAATATTTTATTTATTAAGTAAATGTTGTTATTTTAAAGGTGTTGCGTATTAAACCCCCGATGTGTGTTACAAAACAAGATGCTGATTTTTGTGTTGATGTCATAAAAAAAGCTTCAGAGAAAAATTTGTCAAATGAAGATAGGGTGTATGTACGTGGTGTGTAAATTATGCAATAAATATTTAATGAAATAGAATATTATTGACTTTTTATTTAAAAAAAATATCAAAATAATTACCAAAATCGATCGATATCTCAAAAACTAAGAAAAGCTTTGCTAGGTATTCATTTTTTAAATTTTATTTTGGGGTATTTTATCCAAATCCATTGTCACAAATATCCTTCCGTTCTCAACCAGGGTTTCCTCCGAATAATCATACACGTACCCCACTTGTATTTAGATATTAACTAGTTAATCAGGTTTTAATTGAAAAAAAAAAAAAAAAATTAAACAGTATTTTTTTGACTAGACGACGCACTTTTTATATTTTTCCGGAAAACAAAATTCAAACTACAGTAGGTATGTGCTTAATAAAAGGAAACCTTTTTACATCACAGGGTAACAAAAGTAACCATCACATTATAATTCAAGACATACACATCATAAGAATGCTAATAATAATTACGTATAAAGCACAATAATTGTTTATTCTTAGAATAAACAATTAGTTACGATAGCCACCTCACTATAATTTAAATACAAATAAATTTTCCTAAAAGGAAACCTAAAAATTAAAATTCACTAACACAACTTTTCTTATTGTTTTCAATTATAATCATAGTTTGAGTACTATTGTAACTCCAGTGTTATAGGTATTGTAAAAATCGTATAACAAATTAAATGGATTGAACATGGAATGTGGAATACTGAGACAAAATACTGGAAAATTTTACGGGAGAAGTATACTACCTGGTTCTTTATAAAATCGTATTTTTCTTTTCAGTTTTTCAGTACGTTATGTAACTATTGAGTAACTAATAATGTAAATAAATATCTCTAAACGAACAAAATGATTTAAATGTCTATAAAGAAAACGCGCTCTGATTGGTTGATTGTTTTAAATTACAATTGATAATTGGTTTTGGCAATTTCCATGCGTAGTTGCCAATTTGAAATCAGAGAGCGCTTTCATTGTTGCACGGAAAAATAAACCAATCGCTTTAGCTGCTAAAACAATAATTTTCATCGATTTGTGCAAACAATTTTTGCTCTGATTGATTGTTTTTTTTTAAGTTTCAATTGTTGACAACTAGGTATCATGGGAGTTGCCAAGTAAACAACAATCAAAATTTGAAAAAAAACGACTAATTTGTGATCTTTTTCATTGTCGCAAGGAAAAATAAGCCAATCGCATTAGCTACTGAAGCAATTGTCTTCTACAATTCATGTAAAATATGCGCTCTGATTGGTTGACTATTTTAAATTTCAATTTGATTGGTTGGCAAATGTTTCAGTTGTTGATTTCTTAGCAACTATGCATCATGGGAGTTGCTTAGAATCAACAATCAAAATTTTATTATTATTTAAATTTTCAATTGTTGATAATACATTGTATTGAAAAACTGGTAAATTTCCACGTAGAATCAGATAGTAAGCTTTTTGAAATACTTATAGGTACTATTTATTTATTTATTTTTTTTGGAAAACTTGTACTTTCTAACACACAAAATAAAAATACTTTCAACTAACTTTTCTTAGAGGACGAATAAGAAAACATTATTTTATTTACCTTCTTAGCGTTTTTCTTATTTATGTAAGTATACCTATTACGAACACATTCCCTCATTTTCATAGCACCACCTTGGGGTCACAGCATCCGCTTGTATCCCCCTGGCAACCAGTCTTTCCCTGTGTCTGTAAAATCTGGCTTCGGCAGCAGAAGTAGACGAACTTGGATCTGACCACAATCTTTCCGCCATGGCCGCAGCCCTGGGCCAAACCTTGGAATCTATGGACGTATCCTCAACGTACTCACCCCACATGCAAGCTTCACCGCCGAGAACGCTCGGACTGCTCAAAATGCGATTTTGGTAGACCTTTCTCCAGTTGTGATACTGGGTCGTGCCCCAAAATCCGTGGTCAAGGTACCAAGCGTCCTTAGTCGCCACTATTATATTGTAACCTTTCTCCACTAATTTTGAGGGGAGGTCATCATCCGATGGTACCCACGTCTCGATGATATATCTGGAAAGGAGAATTATTTTGTCGTGTTTTTAACAATTTAATTTAAGTATTTGAAAACTCGGTTGGGTTAGGTTGAGATAACAAGAACAATTTTATGTAAGAAACCAACTTACGATGTTTCATTCGAGGGATGGTAAGGTTGTATCTTATTAAGTTAAGTTACATTTGAATAAATTGCATGAAGGTTGGGCTAGGTCATGAATGAATGAACGAATTAAAAAAAAATTGAATCTCATATTCACCTGTCTTTGGTCAAGTATTTTTCAATGATATCAGCTTCAGTTAAAGCACTGGACCAAAGAACGATGGGTGTGTATTCATTTCCAACCCTTGCATCAAACTTCTTCAACGCTTCCTGCTGGAAATAGCTCCATAGGGCCAGGAAGGACTCGTGGGATCTATCCTGACCCTGTCTCTCCAAATGGTTTACAATATCCAAAGTGGAATTCCAGCAGGGGATGAAAACCTTTCAAAAATGACCAAAAAACACCTTCATAGTAACGTAAATGGATATTTATTTTGGATATTTTAAAAGGAAGAATTACAGATTTCTTTGAATACCTCGTCGCCTCCCATGTGGAAGGTTTCTCCTCTTGGTAAAACATCGACAATGTCACCGTAAAGATCTCCCAAAACAGAGTATACATTAGGATTAATAGGGTTAAGTTGTCCGCAAGGTGGTTGTATACAAAACGACCTCCACGGTTCCTGATTGACACAAACAGCCAGATCACCAAGTCCAGCTTCTCCACCCCATTGCCACCCATTCCCCGAATGGGACGGAGCGTCTATTTCGAGAATTACACGAATTCCTCGAAGTTTTGCATACCGAATTATTTCACTAACATCGGATAAACTATACGTTTTCTTCGCAGTATAAGAACCATATCTAAAATATTATCGATTCTTTGGTTTCTTTAATATTTTTATGTAAGTATTGTTTTTACTCACTTTGATAATTGTGGGACTCTAACAGACTCCAAAGGAAAACTTTGGCTATCAGTTATGTGCCAATGAAGCGCATTAAGTTTCGACGAAGCCATTGCATTAATTTGCCTTTTGATTGTGGTAATTGATAAGAAATTTCTTGCGGTATCTAACAGTAACCCTCTGTACGGATATTGGGGCCTATCTTTTATCACTGCCTTTGATACAATGACAAACCTGTCGTGCATAGCACCATTCTCCTTTATTTTGTATGAAGAAATCAATTGACCGAGGGTTTCCAGGGCATGTCTCGCCCCAAAGGCTGTGGGGGCTGTTATTGTTACGTAAACTCCGTGTGCTGATGAGATTTAGAAGAAGAAAAAATAAAAAGATGTCATGAAAAAAATAAAAAATTGTCTAAATTATTTGGGGATAGATTATGTGGTAGAATCGACTTCTAGATAATTCTAAGCAAGTATTTAAAACAAATTTATTTTAAACGATTTGAAGGCTGATATAATAAAAAAATGCAAGGTAAGATTAAATTTATTATTATTATTCACTATCACCCATATTTACCTTTTGATATTTCCAAACTGTAGCCTTCGTTCGTGGACCAGTTGAGGTCCATGTTTGAGTTATTTATTGAAATGAAGACGGTGGTGTCCAATCCGTTGTTTACAGCCGAACAATTCCTCCCACATTCCAAAAATATATTTTTTAAAAATAGTTCTGTATTTTCTAATAGAAAATCTTTAGCTTCGTCTATCGCGTTTAGAATTGAAAACGAAATGGAACTACGAAAAAATAATAATTAATGATTAATGATAATAAAGGGTTGCTCAATTATCATAATCATTATTGTTATTATTGTAATAATACGAAGAGAAGAGAAAAAGAAAAAACAATTTGTAGAAAGAGGGACTGGGTGATTAATTTACAATAAAATTAAAATTCAAATCAGAGGGAGCCAAGTTTCGATTTAATTTTCAATAAGAACGATTTTTTTGAAATTAAAAAAATAACCTTATGATTTTTCTGAATATTCGATAGATAATGAGGTATTGGTGACTAGTTCAAGCCAAAGGAGATACCTATTAATAAATATCACAGAAACAGAACTATTAAGACAAAAATGTGGCTCAAACTTTATTTGAAAAATTTGAAAAATTATTGTGAATTCGAACTTCCATAACTTGAATCATCATTTGACACAAAAACTCTAAACTTCCCCTTATTAAATAACAATACATATACCTACATAGTATATGGTACGTACTTATTTCTGGTAAATGAGCATTAACACGCTATGATTAATTGATTGTTTTAAATTACAATTGCTAATTGGTTGGCAATTTCCACACGTAATTGCCAATTTGAAATCAGAGAGCGCTTTCATTGTTGCACGAAAAAATAAACCAATCGCTTCAGCTGCTAAAACAATAATATCCATCGATTTGAGCAAAGAATTTTTGCTTTGATTGGTTGATTGTTTTTAAGTTTCAATTGTTGATAACTACGTATCATGGGAGTTGCCAACTAAACAACAATCAAAATTTGAAAAAAACGACCAATTAGTGATCTTTTTCATTGTCGCAAGGAAAATAAGCCAATCGCATTAGCTACTGAAGCAATTGTCTTCTTACAATTCATGTAAAATAAGCGCTCTGATTGGTTGATTATTTTAAATTTCAATTTGATTGGTTCGAAATTGTTTCAGTTGTTGATTTCTTAGCCACTATGCATCATGGGAGTTGCTTAGAATCAACAATCAAAATTTGAAATAGATAAGTATCGAATCAGCTATTTCTTTCATTGTTATAATGAAATGATTGGTTGGTTATTTTAAAGTTTCAATTGTTGAAAACTATGTATCTTAATAAAAAGTTTTTAGAGTACTTTTTGATGATAAGTACTCGTTAAAACTGAACTGCTTCACTGCTTTAAAGAGGAAACATTAAAATCGTACATTATTAAGGGATTCCCCTGAAAATTCGAATTATTGAAATTGGCGCAAAGTAATATCCTCGAGTTATTGAGATATTCGAGTAATAGAAGTTCGAGTTATCAAGTAAATTACACGTATATATTTCTCATAGTTTCTCAATTTGGTTCGACTTATCGAACGTTGAGTTATCGAAGATTAACTGTAGTGTGTTTGAAAGCCTTTATGAAATTTGTTCTACTTTCCTTATTTGTTTCTGTTAAAAAAAGTATTGTTCTTGACTTTTATTTTATTTTATGTTTCCTAACCTTGGATTAATATTGATAACGTCCTGAGAGAGATCAACTTCCTTTGTTGGCCTCGGCCAAAGTGCTCCATATTGTCCGCATATCAGTCTGCATACGTGTAAAGAATATGAAGGCGTTTCTTCTACAAAAAATATTTGTTTTGAACTATTATCTATTATTTATATATACGTCGTCTACACAATTAGATCTTTTTTGTAACTTTTCTAAATTATGTAAATTAATGCGATTAAATATGTATGATGAGAGCAGTGGCGGATGTACCTACACATTTTCCGCCTGTAGGCTATTCAAAATTTGCCGCCCCTACTGACACCTGCAATCCTATACCCTAATTTACAATCAATTTTTTGTCAATGAAATTGCAACTTTATGATTCTATTATATCAGACTAATCAACAAATATTGATACGAATTCATTAGGATTAAAAATGTAAGAATGTTAAGAAGAACTTTCGTTGCATGGATATTAACAGCTTTTATTCATTACAATATTATCATTAGATATTATTTTTTTAATTATCATCATTCTAAGAAATGTATAATATTTATAAAATTCTGTGCAACAATATGCAATTTTTTACGTGTAAATTTATTAAATTTTTATTCTACACTTAAACAGGTTGTTTTAAAATGATCAGAAATATCAATAGAAAAGTATTAATTTTCCACATATATATCTATATATTATTTGTTATTGTTATATTTTTAAACAATTTTTTCGGATCCCATTTTTCTTCGAATAGATATATTTAAGTGGCGAAACATATTACACATTAATTGAATAGTGTGGGTGGATCTAAAGAAAAAATTATGGCAATAATTAATTTAAAAAATATGTGAAAATACTAAATTAAAAATGTAATACTTAAACGCTATTGGAAATTTAAAAATTTTAAAAAATTCCCAAAATTTTAAACCAATAGTATATTTTATAAATAAGCGTTTAGTAATTTTTCATATACAGACGTTAGTGTATTCAGTATACTGTATAGCACTAAAATATTGTAATTTTTGTTGATTTTTTGAGCCTCGTTTTTTTCCGTGTATCAGATAATAATTTTTTTTTATTTCTGTAAGACAAAAAAATTTTTGAGCAAAGTTTGCCGCCCCCTAAAATCTGCCACCCTAGGCTCTAGCCTATTCAGCCTGCTGGTAAATCCGCCACTGGATGAGAGTCCTAATTACCCATCAATTGTCTTGTTACTTCATCATAATATTCTGTAGGTGGGTAACCATCAAACGTGAAAGTATAACATTTGGTTGTACCTACACATGAAGACTAATTGGGTTTGACCGGTATGGGAAGGTTTCTTATTATTTGGATCGAAAAATATACCCAATATGTTTTAGATCGTTGTTTTAATAATATCTAAATAAAACAAATAAAAATCTATTTGGTTATTAACTTTTGTGGTTTATAAATAGATGTGGTACAAGGACGAACTTGCGATATCAGTTCATAGTTTTCATAGCTTGTGAAAAGTATGCACAGAAAACAATAATGTAATTTGTGTTTGTGTATTTCTTTAAGTAAATAATAAAATCAGCATGTTTTATAGTTACCTTGTGAATTATAAATAAATTTTCGAACTGGAGTGTCAGCAACTTTTTCGCATTTTCTAGACGTGTTGCATATCCAAGACCATTGTTTTCTAAAAGAGGTGTTAATTAAAAATAATTAATTAATTAAAGATAAGATAACAGATTAATAAAATTCTTAGTCCTGATGGTTTTGTTCAATCATATTCTAAACAATTTACAATTTTTAGGGACATAATTATCTAGATACCTAGAAAGAAATCAATTGAAACAAAAATGCAGAAATTACGAGGTTGTTTTTGAATCAAATCTAATACATTTATTTTCTTTAAATTTTGACTTCTGGTTGGTTTTGAAGATCTGAAGAACTTATGTCCAAAAAGTTGACTCAACAATTTTGGAATTTAAAAGAAAAAATATGTGCCAAAATGTGTCCAAAATGTGCTATTATGTGCTACGTAAAAAAAATTATTCAAAAAACTTAAGTTTTATGACTAGGTCCTTTTTATGATGTTTAGTTAGATGTGCTATCATGTGCCATTAAAAAAATATTTACTTGAAAAATTGAATTTTTATTGAGACATCCTTTTTGTGATATTTAGTTAGCTCCGCAAAATCACTTTATCAAAACTAAACTTATATGCTGTAATGTGCCGCAATGTGCTGTTATGTGCCAATGTGAAAAAAAATATTTGAATAAAAAGTTTAGATTTTTCGTAAAATGTTGTCTTCATTAATACATTCTATACGCATCAATAAATGTGGTACGATGAAATTGCAATAGTATTTGCATATTGTTCATGAAACATCACCATACATTCTTTTACATGTTATGGAACACATCTTGTATTAGGTAACTACCTGTACTTTTCATTAGTTTACGATTGTATAGAATGTACTGTACACTATAAAATTCGTATTATTATTAATATTATCAATACAAAGTCTTATTAAACCTTTTTTTATTGTTAATAGTTACTTTTTATATTTAATGATAGTTTTCTTTTAGTGTAGGGAATAAACTTTTCATATGGTACCGTTTTAGTGTTATCACAACACATAGACAAAGAGAGTCAAGTCATTTGCCTATTTTCGTCAAAGTAAAATTTCCATTTTTCTTCGTAATAACATTACTAGTAGAGAAAGTATTAATGAAGACAGCATTTTACGAAAAATCTAAACTTTTTATTCCAATATTTTTTTTCACATTGGCACATAACAGCACATTGCGGACACATTACAGCACTATAAGTTTAGTTTTGATAAAGTAATGTTGCGGAGCTTACTAAATATCACAAAAAGGATGTCTCAATAAAAATTCAATTTTTCAAGTAAATATATTTTTTTTAATGGCACATGATAGCACATCTTGAGCACATTACAACACAATTGGTTTGGTTTTAATGAAGTGATGTTGTAGAGCTAACTAAACATCATAAAAAGGACCTAGTCATAAAAGTTAAGTTTTTTGAATAATTTTTTTTACGTAGCACATAATAGCACATTTAGGACACATTTTGGTACATATTTTTTTTCTTTTAAATTCTAAAATTGTCGAGTCAACTTTTTGGACATGAAGAACTTTCTTGTGGATGAACTGCAGTTGAAATAAACGGATTGATCCAGACCAGAGTTGGGTAAAGTCTCAGTAATTTTTTATTTCTTTTAAAAGAAGCCCTTTCAAAGTGCCGGAAGCTTTTTTAAAGCGATTGAAGAAGCGCTCTCATTTTACTAATCGAAGTAATTGGTAATTCAAAGTACTTGAAGCTTCTTCAAAGACCAGAGTATCCTAAGAGGATTTGGAGTTGTTTTGACGAGGGCTTTGCACAGCTCTGGTTTAGACGTTTCGACAATGTGGACATAGATTTTATACATACACCTGAGGAACTTAACAACTACTCAAATTTCAAGCTTAGGTGTATTTATATTGAAAAAATAACCCTAGTGCAATTAAATTGTTCAATTTGTTCTGATTTTTAATTTCCGCTTTTGTCCATAATTTAGCAAACTCTAAATAAATAAACTTTGACTGACTTTTTACTTATGTAATGAATTGCCTGCATATTTGGAAGGCTTGCTGGCTTTCAAAATTAAAAGAATACATAAACTCTAGATTAGGATCAAGTTCAGTTCTTAAGAAAGGTTGTCAGCTTGTTAAACATGATTCTTATGTAATCATTCTATTCATATCATTTCTACGTTCTGTCTGTCTGGATTTAATTAGGAATCCGTTTCTTGTTGTCCTTTCTTTTGAATTTGTCTTTTTATTACATTGCTGAAAGTGTCTCACATCAGTTGTTTTTAAAGACACCGCGCGTTCTAGTTAATTGAAGATTGTTGTGGAATAATCATTTTATAAAAAGGAAAAAAACAAAAGGTCATTGCCGATTGTTGCTACGATATACTGCGAATTGACAACTACAAGGCCATTCGAGCAATTGTATGATGAAATGAAGCATTTTATAAACAAGCAGAGATGCATTCGATTCAGAGGAATTCCCAACGAACTGCACTTTCAAATATTCCGATAACTGATGATGTCTATTAGGTTTCTGGAAGTATAAATAATCTGAGACAACAGTTACTACAGATAAGCTGTATTTTGAAATGAACCGAAAAATAAAAAGTGACTACAAAAGTACCACAAAATTCGTAGTGGTCACCAGAATAATGAACGACATTACAGATTAATACTTGATACTTGGTTTATAAAATAAATTTACTACAGTAACAACTAAACTTGAAGGAACACTGAGAAGAGAAAATATTAAACTATTGTTTAACTTAAAAGCAGTTTTAAATTAACTGATAATGATTTGAACAGTAATACCTAACGAAATTTGTGTAATGCTTATTAATTGAAGTTACTAATTAATTGTATTATAGGCACGTGGAATATTATTAAAAATGGGTAGGAAACATCCAATTATTACGTAAGTTTAAAATGGGGGAAAGGACTCTAGCAGCATTCCATCGATATTCGTTTAAAAAGAGGAAAGACCACTGAAACCTAACGTTAACTTCTCTTTCCCAACTATTTCAAACTTGTGAGGAATATTGAGGATCGAACTTGTTCAGTTAAGTCAATAATTATTTTTATAAAGTTTCGCGAATTTATTTTTGTTTAACCTCATGAAATATAAATAAACGTTGTATAAAATAATAACTATTTATTTATTGACTAAACTGGACCCTTATTTTTCTTTGTAATTTTTTATTAAATTTCAATAACACATGATAGGAATTACAGCACACCCCCTGTCCCATTTTAATTAATTAATCTCACCTGAGAAGGGGTGAAGGGTTCTACAACATCTTACTAAATTGCACTAAGAGGAAGGGAGGTGTCTAATCATGGGCGTAGCTAGGGATTTTTTCTAGGGGGGGCAGCTTTCAAATAGCCGTCAAAATTTATATACATATTTATAATTATGTAACCAGAAATTATCCACGTCTATGACAATACTGGCGGACGGCAACGACCTCAAACGCTGACTATGGATTTTGAATGAGGCCATGCAAAAGTTAATAAATGGGCAACTCAGTATTTTTTCAAGCAGATTTCGATAATTTCTTAAGTTACTTGTTGTAACCAATTTCCTGTGTTTCAAATAAATTTGTTTTCATTTAAAAAATGCATTTACTGCTTTTGCCAAGGGAAGATTTTCAAACTAAAATTCCTTTTCCAGGGGGGGAAGCAAGCTTCCTAGGGGGGGCAGTGCCCCCCTGCCCCCCTTAGCTACGCCCATGTGTCTAATTAAAGGAAAAATATCTCACGTAATAAATGGACATTTCTATAAATAATTAACTAATATTACAAAAATATAAAAAGTTTTGGAATGCTTACGTTCCGTCGTTGTAATTTCCGTCAACAAACAATATAAATACTTGTAACAACAATATTATCCTTTTCATGGTATCACAGACTTTCTGCATCTGTAACAAAGAAATTAATCTCCTATATATTATTGACCAATTTTTGCAAGTAAATAACAAAAATGATTGATTATTAATTATTTGAAAAGAATGAATGTGAATTCAGTTTTAAAATTAAGTTTCGATGAATACACTTTCCCCTCCTTAACCAAGAAAACAAAACAGGACGTTGTCGTCACCACTTTTCATATTAATCCCCCTTCTTCTGCTTTGTTACTCCTTCCTCTCATTTTATCTCTTCCTCCCTTTCTCTATATTCACCTTCTTTTGTTTCTCTTTTTCTTCGTCATCCATTTCATTTTCGTCTATGTCATCCTCATCATCTTCACCTTCCTGCTTACTATCATAAACATCTTCATCATCCCGAATGTCCTTATCATCCTCATTAGGATCATCACTGTCTCGATTAGTATCTCTAACCTCGGAAGAAAATCTAGACGTTATTATCATCACTTCTCCTTTCTTCCTCCGTTTCATCTTGCTCCTGTATCTTTTTTTTCTTTTTCTTTCTTGTTACTCTTCTCTGATTCCTTATGTTTCTCCTCTTCTTCATTTTGCCCTTGATTCTTTTCTTGTTATAGACATAGACTTTGTCTACGTCTACGGCATCCTTTAAATCATACTCATCTTCCATCTCTTTCTTATCCTCTTTATCCTGATCCTCATCTTCATTATCTTTATTATTCTGATTCTCATCCTCATTCTCATTTCCATCCTCATCCTAATCCTAATCCTCATCCTAATCCTAATCCTAATCCTCATCCTCATCCTCATTCTCATCCTAATCCTAATCCTCATCCTAATCCTAATCCTAATCCTAATCCTCATCCTCATTCTCATCCTCATCCTCATCCTCATCCTCATCCCCATCCCAATCCTCATTCTCATCCCCATCCTCATCCTCATCCTCATCCTCATCCTCATCCTCATCCTCATCCTCATCCTCATCCTAATCCTAATCCTCATCCTAATCCTCATCCTCATCCTCATCCTCCCCATCCTCCCCATCCTCATCCTCATCCTCATCCTCATCCTCATCCCTCATCCCATCCTCATCCTCATTTTCCCCATGCTCATCCCTCAATCCCTCCCCATCCCCATCCCCATCCCCATGCTCATGCTCATGCTCATCCTCATCCTCATCCTCATCCTCATCCTCATCCCCATCCCCATCCCCATCCCCATCCCCATCCTCATCCTCATCCTCATCCTCATCCCCATCCCCATCCGCATCCTCATCCTCATCCTCATGCTCATGCTCATTCTCATCTTCATCCCCATCCCCATCCCCATCCCCATCCTCATCCCCCAAACCTCATCCTCATCCTCATCCTCATCCTCATCCCCATCCCCATCCCCATCCCCATCCCCATCCCCATCCCACCTCATCCTCATCCTCATCCTCATCCTCATCCTCATCCTCATCCTCATCCTCATCCTCATCCTCATCCTAATCCTCATCCTCATCCTCATCCTCATCCTCATCCTCATCCTCATCCCCATCCCCATCCGCATCCTCATCCTCATCCTCATCCTCATGCTCATCCTCATCCTCATCCTCATCCTCATCCCCATCCCCATCCGCATCCTCATCCTCATCCTCATGCTCATGCTCATTCTCATCTTCATCCCCATCCCCATCCCCATCCCCATCCTCATCCTCATCCTAATCCTCATCCTCATCCTCATCCTCATCCTCATCCCCATCCCCATCCCCATCCCCATCCCCATCCCCATCCCCATCCCCATCCTCATCCTCATCCTCATCCTCATCCTCATCCTCATCCTCATCCTCATCCTCATCCTAATCCTCATCCTCATCCTCATCCTCATCCCCATCCCCATCCCCATCCCCATCCCCATCCCCATCCGCATCCCCATCCCCATCCTCATCCTCATCCTCATCCTCATCCTCATCCTCATCCTCATCCTCATCCTCATCCTCATCCTATCCTCATCCTCATCCTCATCCTCATCCTCATCCCCATCCCCATCCCCATCCCCATCCCCATCCCCATCCCCATCCCCATCCTCATCCTCATGCTCATGCTCATGCTCATGCTCATTCTCATCCCCATCCCCATCCCCATCCCCATCCCCATCCCCATCCCCATCCCCATCCCCATCCTCATCCTCATCCTCATCCTCATCCTCATCCTCATCCTCATCCTCATCCTCATCCTCATCCTCATCCTCATCCTCATCCTCATCCCCATCCGCATCCTCATCCTCATCCTCATGCTCATGCTCATTCTCATCTTCATCCCCATCCCCATCCCCATCCCTATCCTCATCCTCATCCTCATCCTCATCCTCATCCTCATCCTCATCCCCATCCCCATCCCCATCCCCATCCCCATCCCCATCCCCATCCTCATCCTCATCCTCATCCTCATCCTCATCCTCATCCTCATCCTCATCCTCATCCTCATCCTAATCCTCATCCTCATCCTCATCCTCATCCTCATCCTCATCCTCATCCCCATCCCCATCCGCATCCTCATCCTCATCCTCATCCTCATGCTCATGCTCATGCTCATTCTCATCTTCATCCCCATCCCCATCCCCATCCCCATCCCCATCCCCATCCCCATCCTCATCCTCATCCTCATCCTCATCCTCATCCTCATCCTCATCCTCATCCTCATCCTAATCCTCATCCTCATCCTCATCCTCATCCTCATCCTCATCCTCATCCTCATCCTCATCCTCATCCTCATCCTCATCCTCATCCCCATCCCCATCCCCATCCCCATCCCCATCCCCATCCCCATCCCCATCCTCATCCGCATCCGCATCCTCATCCTCATCCTCATCCTCATCCTCATCCTCATCCTCATCCTCATCCTCATCCTCACCCTCATCCTCATCCTCATCCTCATCCTCATCCTCATCCTCATCCTCATCCTCATCCTCATCCTCATTCTCATTCTCATTCTCATCCTCATCCCCATCCTCATCCTCATCCTCATCCTCATTCTCATTCTCATTCTCATTCTCATCCTCATCCTAATCCTCATCATTATCCTCACCCACATCACCACTATCTTTATCGTCTTCATCGTCCTTATCATACTCGTTCTCTTCTTCATCCCATCATCTTTATTGTCCGCGTCCAGAAAAAATTTACCATTAAAATATCTTTACCTTAAAAGGATAAAGGTCAGTGTTTTAGTTATATCCGTGAACTTTCAGACTTAACCCCGTATTCACGACCCATTTATGGCTGCACCTTAAAACCATCTGTCTATCTGTTATAAAATGTGCATCAATTAAAAATCTAACGTTACATAAACACATAAGGTGAATTAATGAGCCCATCGCGAATGCAGCCGCAGATGTTAATAGTAATACAATAATGTATGGTAAAGTTATGCTCATTCAGACGTATGTATATCTACGCGCCTGCTGAAAAGTAACGGTACCCAACACACACCTTATTTGCATTCTGGATGTAGTTACGATTATTTCACATAACATCCATACAAACTTTTTATTTTACGCGAACAAACAACACGTACATTGTACATACCTATTCTCCTATTGTAATTATTTAACAGTTCGTAGGACACCTACAGTTTTTGTGACTTTAAAGGCTCATTAGAAGGTCGGTCAGATTCGTGCATGCTGTGGGTAGGTGGGAACAACTCGCGTGTCAAGGGTTAAATATAATAATTCATAGAGGACAAATTACCTAGATTAAAGCGCAACATTTAATTCATTGAGGAATACATGGGTACTAGGAATTAATTTTCCTTTTGTTTTTTGGTAATTAGCAGTAGCGTAGTCACAGGGGGATTTAGAAGGACTAAACCCTTTCTTCATAAATTGGTATTTTTAAGCAAATAAGCAGTAAGTCGTAAAAACGTATTAATAAATATGGAGCAATGTGGGTGGAGGGTGGATGATAGTGGCAACAGTATTGGAAAATTAAGGGATATTTTAAAGAAAAGAAAGGGGGTTGGGCTTTCAGCATAGCATAGTATTGGTATAGTAAAACTGTGAAGAAGAATGTTATTATTTATTGAAGAACATTACTATTTTTATTTCAAAAAAGCTTGTCTAAAAACTATACCAGCAAGGAAGGAGGAAACTGCTACACTCATTAAAACGTGTAAAACTTAAGATAACATGCTGTCATAATTGTAGACTTTATTCACAAATCAACACAATTTTGGAGCCAAATTAAGTTCCATTTCAACTTCTGCAAAATTTAGATTCTAAATAATACAGATAAATCATAAAAATTAATATTTTACTATAGTATTCGTTTATAACGAACCCGGTTATAACGAACCTTATCGAAAAGTACGAATTAAAGGACCATAAAAACATATACTATGTTTTTCGCGACCAGAAATACTAAAAATACCTTTTAGTGTTATGAAAGGCCATCCCCATAAATGAAATTTATAAAAAAATGTATCGAGTGGGAAAAGCGGTTTATTTTAGCTATTTTCTATTTTTCTTATCATAAAAGCTTGATTGAGACTATACCAAATATAGAAAAGAAAATTAGAAAAATCGGTTGAGCCACTCTGAGGTTACACCCCAAGTTAGGAAAAGACAATTTTTGAAAGCATTTCTTACCCCCTTAAATGACTTTTAAAGTGCAACTAAGAATTATTGTAAAAAATCACCTTTATGTTTCTTTTGGACGTAGTCGTTTCGGATGTACACTGATATTTCAAATTTCGAAACCCCTTCCCCCTTAAGAGTTTAGTCTTCAAAAACGCTTTATATGTTAATTCCTTTGTGTATATAAGGAACCTCGCTCAAAAATTTTAAGATTCTAGTCTTAACTGTTTGGAATATGCATAAATATTAGACCTTTAATCCTCGTTCAGCATCTTTGGGGTTGGTATGTTGAAAAATTATTTTATAGGTAACGATATCCAATGTATAAAATTCTCGTGTCAATGTTAGTTATCATACTCCTCCGAAATGGCTTGACCGATTTTTATCAAATTTTATATGCATATTCAATAGGTCTAAGAATCGGCTACTATCTATTTTTCATACCCCTAAGTGATAAGGGTTGTCCACCCATAACTTTTATTTTTAATTTTATGGACAAATTTTTTATTTTTATCTTTTTATGATTTGGCATTAAAAAATACATATTACCCTTAATTTTCATCCTTCTACCTACCACCAACTCCCATTCTTAGGGTTCCGCACCTCAAAAGGAAAAAGCGGAACCCTTATAGGATCACTTCGTTGTCCGTCCGTCCGTCCGTCTGTCAAGACACTTTTTCTCAGGAACGCGTGGAGGTATCAAGCTAAAATTTATACCAAATACTCAGGTCTATTGTCCCTTGGAGCTGTGAAAAAATCAAACTTCTAAGCCAACGCAATCAAAAGATACAGCCGTTTATGCCGCAAATTTCCGCAAATTTTCGAATCAAAACCTACAGGGTACTTCCCGTGAACTCAAAATCTTGAAATTTGGTACGAAGTAACGTCTTATAGCACAGATAAAGGAAAAATTGCGAAAACAGTAAATTTTTAGTTACATCATATAATAAAAATATTTTTAATAATTTTAAAGTTACTACCCCTTTTCTCATGAACGCGTAGAGGTATTAAATTGAAATTCATATCAAATACTTAGGGCTATAATACCTTTAAGCTGTAACAAAATAAAACTTCTATGTCAACGCAATCAAAAGAAACAGCAATTTAAGCCGCATATTTTCAAACTCGCAACTACTCGCAAGCGAATCAAAACCTAAAGGGTACTTCCAGTCGATTTAGAATCTTGAAATTTGGCATGAAGCAATGTTTTATAGCACATATTAAGGAAAAATTCCGAAAACCTTAAATTTTTAGTTACATCACATATTTACATCACATATACAGGGTTTTTCAAGTTGATGGGCTATTAGAAGTATATGAATTAATAGAAGGAATTCAATTCTGAAACTTGGGCTCATTTGGTTATTTTTTATGCCGCTTCTTTTAAAAATATTTTCAAGTTCGATTTACATCCGGTTATACCGGAAGTCGATACCAACTTTGTTATTTTAAATAGAATGGTATATTTTTTACGCTGAATTCGAATAAAACGTGTAATTCTTTAAAGGGAAGTTTGATAACCAACTTGTACACCTATGACGATCGGTTTCTGAGTTAATTTAATTTATAGAAAAAAAATCGCTTTCCGCAACCCAAATTATAAAAAATCATAACTTCTACAAAATACGACTTGAGTGTTGAAATTTTTACTTTGTAATAGCTGAATATTAGTGCTAACGCCTTGACAAAATTGAATTAAATAATTTATACAGGGCGTTCAAAATAAAATTCTAAAATTGAAAAACTTCAAACACGAATTACTTCGTTTTTTCAAAGGGCATTCTTTTTTTTTTCTATTTTCTTTCGATCTATATGGATACTTCCTATTTTATTTAAAAATTTTGGAATAATTTTGAATTATTACATAAAATAGGGAAGTATCCATATAGATCGAAAGAGGATAAAAAAACGAATCGATTGAAAAAATAAAAAATAGTAGATGCCCTTTGAAAAAACGAAGTAATTCGTGTTTGAAGTTTTTCAATTTTAGAATTTTATTTTGAACGCCCTGTATAAATTATTTAATTCAATTTTGTCAAGGCGTTAGCACTAATATTCAGCTATTACTAATAAAAATTTCAACACTCAAGTCGTATTTTGTAGAAGTTATGATTTTTTATAATTTGGGTTGCGGTAACGATTTTTTTTCTATAAATTAAATTAACTCAGAAACCGATCGTCATAGGTGTACAAGTTGGTTATCAAACTTACCTTAGAATTACACGTTTTATTCGAATTCAGCGTAAAAAATATACCATTCCATTTAAAATAACAAAGTTGGTGTCGACTTCCGGTATAACCGGATGTAAATCGAACTTGAAAATATTTTTAAAAGAAGCGGCATAAACAATAACCAAATGGGCCCAAGTTTCAGAATTTAATTCCTTCTACTAATTCATATACTTTTAATAGCCCATCAACTTGAAAAACCCTGTATACGGTTTGTACGGAACCCTCGGTGCGCGAGTTCGACTCGCACTTGGCCGGTATTTTTTAATAGCGATATTAGTACTGTAGGAATCTTCAACTCTCAGTGGTCAATAACTGATCAATTATTATCAATCGATTAGTTATTCACGCCAGGCGTCTACTGATGTCACTACTCACCCAGCAAACAGCACGGAGTGGGGATGAGAATGAAGCAGATTTTTTTAGAATTTTACAGGGAGTTCAAATATGTTCTAAGAAGTAAAAGAATGTTTTACTATAACATTTCAGAATGATTTGGTGATGTTCAAGAATGTTCCAGAAAATGTTTTGAATCATTATGGGATTTTCTGGATAGTTCTAAATTCGCGAATATTCTAGAATGTTCCATCAAACGTGTGATATATTCTTACCCGAGCAACGCCGGGTATTGCTGCTAGTATATAGTTATATTTAAGACATCTTTGTACAAAATTTCAAGCTTCCTGACTCAAAAATTTGTTTGGGTTGTATCTTGATTGGCATATCAAACTTTAAATGTCCTTTTGATCCCTTTAGGGGTGTTAGTCTAAAAAATCATCTTTTGCTTACGCTGTAACGTATAAGGAACGTGTATGTAAAATTTTAACTCTCTAGATCCATAAATATATATACATACATATAAAACGATTTTTAAAAATATCTGCTGACAATAAGTTAAAAGACAATTAGCAGACGACGTTTAATTTAAACATTTTTTTATATCTACAATAATACTGCTTACGTTATTGTAATTCGCAACACTTTAACTAAAAAAAAAAATGAAAGTTAATAAATTGAATTAGCTTGCAAATACTAATAGATCGTATCTGCTATCTTCCATCTACTAAATACTGCTTTATAATACTATTCATTGGCACTACGATGTTTCCTATTACAAAAAAAAAATTGTTCGAATTTTTATTTATTCCTAGTAACTTGGGTAAAATTACATACTTAAGATTTACAAATAAGCAAATTGTAAAATAAAAAAATGTATACTACTGTTTGATCAAATCATTTCACTCAAGTAATAAAAAAATAATGATTCTGACTCCTGAAATGTCTTTACAATAGTAGGTACCTAGGTAATTAAGAATAATGACTCTGATATAAATCTTCTTCTTTTTGTTCCTAACAGTTTATTATTAATTAAGTACTAAGATATTAGACGAAGAATGGGTATATTATATATGTATACGTATAAAAGGTTATGTCACTTTTTCTTGTATTTTTTTAATTCTTTGTAGGTTTGAAATGCTAGCCAGACAGTGATTCAGTAATTTAAATGAATACGGATCTGCAATAAATAATGTAGCAGACTATTCATTCACCTTTAGCCTTAGGTATCTAGGTGTATTATATAACTTTAAACGTTTGTCTGTAACCATGTAATCGAGTTACAAAGAGGAGTGTTCAGTTACATCGTCTATACATACCTACTATATACAGGGTGATCGCTTTCAGCCTACCCCCTAGACGTATCTTCGGACTAAATTTGAATATCGTCTGGAAATTTTGGTCGATTGGGTTTTAAGAAGTGGCCTACCATTCTACAATATTTTTTAACTTTTATCACTTTTGATTATATAGGAAGTTAACGTCAACTGCTTTATTTTCAATGGAATCCTCACTTTTTTTACATTTTCGGATTACTCATCAAAATTGGGGGTATACTGATAATACAACCATACCTTGACTCAGTTTTTGATTTATTTTATTCAAATATCTTCCGTTTGCACACGGAGAAAAATAATCATGATTTTATTACTTGATGAGTCAAGCAAAATTTTTCTAGTAAATAATACTAGAATTCTCATAAAATGTACTTGGTGGTATAAAACAATTTTGCATTCTTTCTAATAATTAGTATTAGAATAATCAAGCTAAATAAGTCTAAACTTTTTTTCTCTACCTCTCGATTATTTTATCGTATCGTAAAGAAAAAAATACTAGAATGAGAATAGTTTAGTAAAATTAGTCATAAGAACTGTAAAAAATGTTTTCTAATCAAGTCAATTTTACTAGAATTCAGTCTCAACACCGAACGTAGATTGACTAGACATTTCTAGTAAAATCTCCTTGAGCGTCTGGTTGTCCATATAATTGACAAATTTTTTAGTCATGTTTTCTAGAATTCTAGGAATATTTTCAGGATTGTTTTCATGTGCAGCATCGCCTTTTATCGCAGTTATTTTCGAAACTAATTGACATACCTAAACAAATAATTTTTGAACATCTTAACGTTTTAGTATGGTACTAAATTGTCCGAAAATTTTTGAAAAAATAAATTAAAGGAGGGGTTAAACCGTGTTCTGAATATCATAAATAAAAAAGAAACATGTTTGTTTCTTAAATAGCACCCCATGTTTTTATTTACACTTTTACATCAATCATTTAATCATCAGTAAAAGATGCTGGACACTGTGCGTCAAAAATTGATATCTTGTTGAATGCACGTATGAATGACTTTTTAAGCAAAATGAAATGATCTATCAGTCTAAGGGCGCTTTGGACTATTTTTAAAAAATTTGGTAAGTAAGTGGGTAATCATTTGTTAAATAAAAAAGTTGTATTTAATCAGTTTTTTTTCACAAGATATCAAATTTTAACGCACGGCGTCTAATATTTTTTACTGAGGATCAAATGATTGATGTAACTGTAAAGAAAAATATAGGGTGCTATTTAAAAAGAAACGAAGTTTTTTTGATTTTTATTTTATGATATTCAGGATACGTTTTACCCCTTCTTTAATTTATTTTTTCAAAAAATTTCGGACAATTTGGTACCATACTAAAACGTTAAGATGATGCCAAAAAAAATTTTTTTTTTATTATCAATTCGTTTCGAAGATAACCGCAATAAAGAGGGATGCTGCAAACTGAAATGAAATTACTCAAAACTGCTGAGAGTCAAGGTAGGCCTGTATTATCAACGTTACCCTCAATTTTGATGAGTAATCTTAAAAAAGTGGGGGTTCCATTTAAAATAACGAAATTGACGTTAACTTCCTGTATAATCAAAAGTGATAAAAGATAAAAAATATTGTAAAATGTTAGGCTACTTTTTAAAACCCAATCGACCAAAATTTCAAAACGATATTCAAATTCATTCTGAAGATACGTCTAGGGGGTAGGCTGAAAACGATCACCCTGTATACCACATAACAACAAAAGATCTATATCGCTTATTGTCTAGTCTGATTTCTACTTTTACATTACAACTAGGAAGCGGGATAGATATCTATTTATAGTATTATATATCCACAAAAGAAGATGCTTTCACTTTACTTTTCTTTTTCCTTTTTGTTTTGTACCTACTTATTGCAAAATTATTGTACTTGCCTCAAAGATATACTTAGTACAATCCGGAGGTCATTATAAACTACGTCTACCTGTGTACCTCAGGAAGGCCAACACATCAGAACTCAAGCATAAATGAAGTTATTTCAAAAAATTTTATTAAACAAAATACTTAAGAAAAATATTAAAGTCGAAATACAGTAGAAACTCGAGTAATCGAGTTCCGGATTAACCGAGCCGATTATAGTAGTAGTAGATAGGTAGGTAGATGTAGATATGTACGTTAATTAAAATTTTTGTAAATTAAAAGCAAAGGTAACAAAACAATAACATGGGCTCAAAATGAGGGGAGGAATCTAGCAAAATCTCATCAAATCTCATTTAAAAGTACGAAAATCATTGAAATTGTAAATCTCACGTCAACTTTTTGGTTCATTAACAGGCTCAGACTGAAAGTTAAGGGCGCGGGTGGCATTATGATTTTAAAGCCTCTCAACAGGTCAAATTGACTCTAAAGGTGAAAAAAGCAATTTTTATAAATTAGCGGGATGTTTCCGGGATGATCGCAGGATCAATCATTTTCCGAGTTTTTCTGTTTCATTTTTCTCTAGGTGGAACTATTTCTCATTTAGGTCGTAAGCCGGCAGGTTGGTAGTATAGGGTAGGGCTGGGATGGCGAACCATTGGCACTCGTGCCACAAATGGCACGTTTGAAAATTTTGATGGCACGAACAAAAATAATTTTTTTTTAAGTTACTTATCTTTTTTAATAGAAATGAATTAAAAATTATTAATCTACACTTAATTTACAGTTTATGATATAAATTTGTAGTACTGAATACCTATCTTAGTATGTTAACTAGAACCGTCAAATTATACGTTTTATTATTAAAATATCGCATGAATTCTTTCGAAGTATATACAGATGAGCATTAGATAAAAATTTTTGCGTATCCAGTTTCGCCTTCTTAAGGTATTTGAATGTTGTTGCTGTCGCAGGCTTCGAATCAAAATTTATTTTATATCCTGATACAATACCATTTGAAAAATTAAATTTAAAAGTCCTTGAGTGGTTAATTTTTAATGAATAAGAAATGGAATTAGTTGAATTTCAGTCAAGTACGATATAGAACCAAAAATTTGTTGATTTAAGAAATGATTTAGAAATTATTGAAAGTAATCGATTATTATTGAATAAAATAAATAAAATTGCAGAAGATGAAATTCTAACTATACATGGAATTCAGTTCCTGACAGTTTAATTGTTTAAAACTTTAAAAATATTAGCAAAGGCAATTTTATCAATATTTTCATCGGCGTGGGCATGTGATTCTCTATTTTCATAATTAAATTTTATAAAAAATAAATATAGGAATAGAATGACGGATGAGTCGAGCTCTGCATGCGTACTGTTGAAATTAATTAAATATGAACCAGATATTAAATCTTTATCATCTTGTGTACAGCAACAAAAATCACATTTAAAACAACGTATTGCTTTTTGTAAAACATTGATTAATAAAAAATTGTTTAAAGATGAATTGCTTTTGTTTGTTTGTTTAATTATACTTACGAGTTTCACCACGCTAAAATTTCGAATGAAATTTTATTGTGGCACGTTACCTATTTAAAAAAGAATTTTTATGACTTTGTGGCACGGACATCAAAAAAGGTTTGCCATCCCTGGGGTAGGGTGTCTGCGCAGCAAACGCCCCCCTGACTATATGGCCAGTCCGACTCTGTTTATTAAAAACTCATTATAAACTAATTCTCATATGAGGATATTGGGGGACCGAGCGGTATGGTCTTGACTTGCATAGCATTCGGGAAGTCACCGGTTCGATTGCGGGGCCGGCTACTGTGGTCCAAGTTTTTTTGTGGTTTCCCTAGATCATTTTGGCAAATGCTGGGGTAGTGATATCCCACTTCTCTTCTGTCTTCATTTCGTCCGTCTCATATTTCTTCCCCCAACCATCACCCACCCATTCCCACTATTCCTAAAGGAGGCTGAAGAGGGCCTTCCGCCCTACCACTTCGACATTGCACAAGAAACAATTTGGAGACATGACAAGACTCTTCAAAGTGATGAATGAGAGATTTCATAAAAAGTGGAGTTTATTTCTTCTTAATAAATATTTATTAAAAAAGATGTTTGTAAATATTCAAAATTATTAATGAGAGTTGAAAAATTACTTCAAAAAAATAGGGTACGTTAGGTTAAGATTTGGTTGTGTTTCTGTAGTTTTTATTTATTATGTCATAATATTCAATATAATTCATTAAAAAATTACTCCACTGAACTAACGTTCTTTTAATGATGTACAAGCAAGTGTCAACCTCTACCTCAAAAAAGAGCACAATTTTGCAATTGTATAAGTCATTATCCCTGATTTAAAAAACACAATTCTCTACTTTTTTATTAATTAATTAATTGTCTTAAGTTCTTTCATCACATTGTGGCATGTTGATGTCAACACTTCTTACAGGCAGATGATTTTGTGGTTTCTGGTGAAACCACAATGTGGCTCAATAAATTTACAAATAAAAAATACGCAAATTGTCTCACTGTGTCAGTTTTTATTTAAAAATTTGTATTTCTCTTATAAATTGGTTAATAATAATAAAAGTATTTATCTAATGATATTCGGCAATTTTTACTTAGTGAAGGGTGGAAGGTTAGATATTTCTAAATGCAGCCACTCAATTGTCGTACATAAAACGAACTTTTTATTTGTTCCTTATGAGTATCTACAATTATTGTAAAATAATTGAATACAACAATTCAATAAACAATGAAATTAACAATGGGTACCTACTACAATTCATAATAATTTAACAGTAGTTAATAACAATGACAATACTAATTTGCTTGATTTGTTACGTGGGGAACACACAGAAAATAACGACAGAGAATTTGAAAAATACTTTCGGACGAATGAGACTGATTACCCGTTTCACCATCCTAATTAACTCCCTCTAACTCACATATCATTTATGTATTACTATCTTTAATGTCATCAATACTAAATGAAAATACTCAGTACTGTGCACAGCCATTCCATTTTTCCATATGTACTTTATTAATTATATTGTAGCCATTTGTGAATCAGTGTTTATTTAAAAAGTAAAAGTAATCATTCGCATATTACTAATTAGGTGACTGAGGGGATGTTTTTTTTAAATTCATGTTTAATTGTACATTAGGGGACTTTCGTATTTTTATGTACCCCTTAGGTAGGTATATTGATTTTTTTTATTAAAATAGAGAAAACAAATTATAAAAATTCTTGGAATTAATGTATTGACGTGAGATTTTCAATTTCTCCCCTTCCCTTTAAAGGAGCTTTGATGATTCTTTGCTGAAAATATTCGAAGTACAGTTGATAGTATTTACCACAGACTCAGCACATGTCAAGCAGAAGGTGGTCACTTGACATTTTTTACATAAAGTGATTTATTTCTAAAAGTAAAATTTAATTAAAAAAAATATGAGGACTGTTTTGACTGAAACAAAATGAGCAGACCTCTAATTTGTTGGCATTGATGAACGAAAATCCTCAGCCCTTTAAAAATTCTTCATATTAAAAAAGATTAATTTACACTGTATTGGTAAATTCAACTTATTGTTAAACAATTTTCTTATGTTCTTCCCATTTTGAGCTTGCACAATTAAAATTTGATACCTAACACTTTTTATTTACCCTGTATTAAAAAATAAAATCCTGAATCCCTTAAGTTTCTTTATAGTTTTCTCAAACTCAATTTGATGAATTTTTTCAAGTATTGTGCCAATTTCATGCCAATTTTCAATCAGCCATGGTTGTTTTATAAATATTTAGTAAATACAGTTAGAGGTACTCAATCGACATTGAATCATTTCAGTGCCGTACGAAACTGTAATGGTAAATTATAATTATAATTTATACTACTTATATGTTACTCAATAATGATAGCATTTTACCAAAAACTTTTATAGATTGTGCAGTAAAACGATAAGTAAGCAAAAAATGTTGATTGAAGAGATGCAAAATTAAACTCATTGTCAGTTATAATAGAAACCAAGGGACTAAGAATTTTGTTCGTTACAGCCGGGTGTTCGTAATCGTCAATTTTAGTTATGTAGGTCCTATATTCAGTAATTATTTATTTATTTATTTCCTAAAAACTTTGTAAATATACATAGAAAGTATGATTTAAATCCTATAGAGGAAACATGTGTTCCCTGTGTATAGGTTTGGGAAAAATTTAATTTGGTTTTTTGAATTTCATTGGCTACAATCAAAACCCACGTTTGTTATTACGTATATCCACTTTGGTGATTACAGAAAATATAATTTTGTTCTTTCAATTTCGTTCGTTGTAACTTGTAATCGTTAAGTATCTGATATATCCCACCCGTGTTTGTTATTCGACTATAACAGGGATGGCGAACCTTTTTTGATGTCCGTGCCACAAAGTCATAAAAATTCTTTTTTAAATAGGTAACGTGCCACAATAAAATTTCATTCGAAATGTTAGCGTGGTGAAACTATACGTAAGTATAATTAAACAAACAAACAAAAGCAATTCATCTTTAAACAATTTTTTATTAATCAATGTTTTACAAAAAGCAATATGCTAGAAACAAAATTCACGTTAAAAAAAATTGTTTTTAATGTGATTTTTGTTGCTGTACACAAGATGATAAGTATTTAATATCTGGTTCATATTTAGTTAATTTCAACAGTACGCATGCAGAGCTCGACTCATCCCTCATTCTATTCCTATATTTATTTTTTATAAAATTTAATTCTGAAAATAGAGATTCACATGCCCACGTCGATGAAAATATTGATAAAATTGCCTTTGCTAATATTTTTAAAGTTTTAAACAATTAAACGTGTCAGGAACTAAATTCCATGTATAGTTAGAAATTCATCTTCTGCAATTTTATTTATTTTATCCAATAATCGATTACTTTCAATAATTTCTAAATCATTTCTTAAATCAACAAATTTTTCGTTCTATATGGTACTTGACTGAAATTCAACTAACTCAATTTATAATTCATTAAAATTTAACCACTGAAGGACTTTTAAATTAAATTTTTCAAATGGTATTGTATCAGGATATAAAATAAATTTTGATTCGAAGCCTGCGACAGCAACAACATTCAAATACCTTAAGAAGGCGAAACTTGATACGCAAAATTTTTTATCTAATCGAAAGAATTCATGCGATATTTTAATAATAAAATGTATAATTTGACGGTTCTAGTTAACATACTAAGATAGGTATTCAGTACTACAAATTTATATCATAAACTATAAATTAAGTGTAGATCAATAATTTTTAATTCATTTCTATTAAAAAAGATAACGTAAAAAAAATTTTTGTTTTTGTGCGTGCCATCAAAATTTTCAAACGTGCCACTTGTGGAACTAGTGCCAATGGTTCGCCATCCCTGGACTATAACTTGCTATAAATAATAATGTTTTAATTTCCGTTATTTTAACGATTTAAGACAAACTGTTGTTTATGATAAATATGAATAGTAAAGCGTGAATACAGTTAACGAAAACGGTACTTGCAACTTTCCTGGTTATTATTTGTGACTTTGTTTGATACACTGTGTGGGTTTTTAAACGCTTCGTAGAGTAGCTAACCAACTGATTATGTATAAGAATTAAGTATGATAAATTCAGAAAAAAAAGACTACAAATCAAATGCATTTGTATATTTTTTTAGTGGAATGAAAAAAGTTTTGATTATTCTTTCGGTAATTAACATAACGATTAACGATTTTTCGCAAAAGTAACAAAAAATGTTGAAGAAAATGATTACTTGAAAAGTACTATAAAATTAAACGTCTCGGTCAAGGATGCCAAAATATAAGGATGACACCCTCCTTTTTAATAAATTGTACGCATCGTCAATTTCCTGCAAAGGAGGCGTGTCGAATGTTCAGTGCTAATATCACGTGAAATTTGATATGCGCGACGTTAATTAGAGGCGAAGTTTATGCTCGAAACATTTAGTTGACTGACTATGGACGTGGTTATGCCTCGGCGCACCCAAAGGTCAAAGCTCACGATTGTCTGAAATCGTTAATACTATAATAGCGTCCAGAAAGTTGATTGTGGCTCTGCCCACATTGCTAAAAGTTTTGAGTGACCAATAACGAATCGAAAAACTCTGCTAATTGTTCATACGTAGTAGAGACCCAATGGATCATTAAAAAAGAGAATCAAAACATTGAAAGTAGTTCAGTAGAACCCCGATTATCCGAGATAACGTGAATTCCGGATTTGTTTTTTATCCATTCAAAAAATAAACATTTCATACCTTCATCTTCGTTCCTTTTTTCTGAGGGTTAAGGGTCTTGATTTATACACCACCCTTCTATTTTTGGGATGTTTTTTTCCAATGTTCAACTGTAACCTCACTTACTCCATAATCTCGTACAACTTTAATTGTTTCTCCTGCTAATGGCTTTCAATTTTTTTTCAACAGGAACGACAAATATTTTACTATCTTATTACTCTTTTATAATAACACAACCGAGAATTCAAACAAAGCAATTCCTATTACAGTTAACTATCAGAACACTAATAAAATAGATTATGTGGGCATAGGTACTTTTCCGTAAAATAATTTTACATGCTAAAAAGTCTAAGAAACACCTAAATAAGAAATTAATTTTAAGTGGAAATATGTGCATAGATGTTTTAAAAAGTCGGTTAATACGGAGTAACTATAATATAATCTAGGCCAAAAGTTTAAACAAACAATAGAGGTCCATAAGAGGGGTTTTTGGTCCTAAAAGTTCGGATAATATCTGGTAATTGCGCGTATGCAATTTTTGCGTTCTATTATCTTAAAACACAGAAATTTTTAATTAATTACCGAGATTATTTAAATTATCATAGAAATTGTTTTTTTCTTAAGGACCCAAAGATTCGTAATTTAAGATCTTTGGCCGAATTTACCTAATTTACTGTTTATTGCAAAACACTAGGTAATTTTTCAAATTAAACAAAAAATGTTAGGTGCTGTTACCCATAGTACAAATAATGTCCCTGAAAAACAAGATGCTACGTTTCATTTTTTTTTTAGTTGCCTAAGAAAATAATGCTAATAACAAACTGCAATAACATTAACAAAGTGATGACGATAATAACAATAAAATGTTTACGGTATTTACGGGAGAAGTTCAGCTGTCAGATTAAAATTCGACGGGTACTCTATCTTTTTTATTTGTAATTTCCAATGTTTATTCAATTATTATTTCAAACGCAGTACTACAAAATATTTACGCATTTCGAGCAATAATGTATTCATCGTAATTATGAATTAACATTAACAACATTACAATTCTTTTTGAGATTTCAATGTGAACCTTTGAAAACAACAATACAATTGCAACACACGAATTTTGTAGATATTTGTTGCCTTTTTGGATTTATTTGAACGAGAATAAGATTATTAAAAAAAAAAATTTTTTTCATAATATTATATTATATATTATACTTCTTCGCGTCTAAACGGCTGGAGCAATCTTAATAAAATTTGGTATGGAGTTAGCTGACACCCTGGATTAACACATAGGCTACGTTTTACTGCGAGAAAATATCTTAAAATCGATGAAAATAAATTAACGAAGTATTATAAATGCGAAAGTAACTGTCTGTATGCTATACAATCTCGCCTAAAATTTACTGAACCGATTTAAATGAAATTTGGTACAGAGATAGCCTAGAGTCTGAGAAAGGACATAGGCTACTTTTTAATGCAAAAAAAGGGTTGTAAGGGGTTGAAATAAGAAAGTTTGTGCGGAAATTCCGTAATTTTTAAAGACTTTTTTAGGCTTTTGATTCAATATAAATAAATACGACATTCAATGTTTATAAAAATTTTACCCTAAAGAGGATAAAATTAGCCGATGAAAGTTTTTGTGTAACGACGTCGTCCAAGAAGCTTACGGCCCAGAAAATTAAAATATTATGTGTAAAAAGTTATAGAGGTTTTGTTTATTTGCTTCAATAAAAGTAGTTGAATACTAAGCTATATAAACTATTTAAAACTATAATTAAAACTATAATTAAACTATATTAATCTATAATATTATAAATGCAAAAGTAACTCTGTCTGTCTGTGTGTTACGCAATCACGCCCAAACTACTGAACCGATTTAAATGAGAATTTGGTACAGAGATAGATAAGTAGATATAAAGCTAGAGGCTTGAAACTTATTTTTTAGGCTTTTGATTAGATATAAATACATTTAAATTTTGTAAACATTTTACCCTAAAGGGGGCAAAAATAAAGAATGAAAGTTTTTGTGTAATGACGTCGACAAAAAGGCTTACGGCCCAGAAAATAAAAATATATGTTAGAAGAAAAAAATTTTAAATGCTGCCGAAAGTCACTATTCCACGCGGACGAAGTCGCGCCCATAGCTAGTATAATATAAATGTACCTACGAGTACAATTACTGGGAACACTGTTGTCGATTTGAATTGAATTAAAATAATGTGCATTTTTAAAAAAATATTTGCTCGATTAAGAAGTCACAATTGAAAGTATTTGAGACCCAATCGATATAACAAATTCAAACAAACTTTTCTCAAAATAAGGATTCTACAGCATTTTGGATTCTGTTTCACAAACAGCCATTCAATATTGTTAATTGTAATTTTGTTCATTTTCATTGTTTCCAAATGACAAAATCACAAGGTTTAAGATTTGGTGAACGAAGTTGCTAACAAACAGGAGTTTGTTGAACATTATCAAAAATTGGCGGATTAAAAACCTTTTTTTTCCAAAATCGTCATAGATACGATTTGTATTTAAGAGATGAAAAACTGTAGGTAATAAAAGTACTTTTCCAGTAAAACTTGTTGAAGAAACAAATCGACCCTGCCAATACATTGCAATAAAATTTATTTACTGGTGAGGTAATTTTCACCCAATCATATCTTAACTAACTTGATAAGCATGTCAGAACTTAGTAGCTCCTCAGAGATTTTTTCATAATAATGTTTATTCAAATAGCACGATGCATCTTCGAGTTATTTCAGAAAACTTGTATTTACTAAGAATTATTGCCGGAAACCATCAATGCAAAATTGTACTAGATATCGATTTTTTATAAATAATTAATCAACCCTTCCAAAAAGTTTAGAATAATTATATTTAAAAAATAAGATATATAATTGATTTATGCTGCAGAAAGATTATAGACATTTCTACGTACCAAATAAAATCGTAAATATATTTTCGATTAATAGAAAAAAAAAAACGATTTTTTTCTCCTCTGCCACCCTGTCATGGATAAACAAAGCAATTTGCTATATAGATAAATGGGATTAAATCAATTTATTTTTATTCCAGGAAACTATGGTTGCTCCATGTCTACGGAGTTTTGAGACACCCTGTATAAAAAAAAATAATTCGGGGACACGGGGACACGGGAAGACTTCAGAGTGATGGGTCAATGAGATTTTATTGTAATTTGATTTTATATTCTTTATTCTTTAGTTTACAAAAATATTTGTAAAAGGTTCAGAATGAGTTTATGTAGGTATTTGAAAAAAAATTAATCAAAAACTCTAGTACTTATTAAAGAATGGAAAGCAACAGCTGTTTTTTGATTTAGAGCATTAATTAGCAACAATTTTTTAGATAACGCTCCGTATATTACAAAGTATGTGTAATGTGTTCCGTTTTTGAAATGTGTTTTGAAACCAAACAAGAAAGACAATGGAAATTTAATCTAATGGAATATTTTAATGACCTACAATAATAATCATACCAAACATTTACTGATTATTGTTCGCAATAATTAGAATTGCGTTGAAAATGCAAATTTTGATACAAAAGTAATCCATTGAACAGATGGACGTACACTCAGAGGACGGTAATTCGTTCCCAATAGTTTTCTTAAATGGCAACGTCGCGCCTTTTCGGTCTGTATGTTGTCGATAATGTAGGAAACAATAATACTGTGAGCAGAATCGCATCTATTGCTCGCTAGTTTCGTGGCTGTTTCAATGTTTACATACCTAATATACAGGGTCTTTCAAGTTGATGGGCTTTTAGTATATGAATTAGTAGAATGAATTTAATTCTGAAACTTGGGCTCATTTGGTAATTGTCTATGCCGCTTCTTTTAAAAATATTTTCAATTTCGATTTACATCCGGCTATACCGAAAGTAGATGTTAACTTTCTTATTTTAAATGGAATGACATACCTTAAATTGTAGATTTTCTCAAAAAGTATAAGCAAAGTTATACGATAGTCCCATATCAAAAAACGCCAAATTCAATGAAGAATTCGAATATGTAGTCAAAAATGGGTTATTCTATTTAAAAAAATTGACTTATGCCTCTTTAAAATTGACCAACTTTGACCACAAAATTTGAACACCCTGTAGATTTTAGTTAAAAACCACAATTTTTTTTCGATAATGTGAATAGTTATAAATAATTGTTACGAGTTATAAAGCAATATCTCAAAAATTAATTGAATTACGGTTTTTTAAATGTTAATGTGCAGATGTCAAAAATTTTGAAAAAAAATAAATAACTCAAAATGCATCAATATTTTCGGAGTAGTGTCTCCTATAAAATATGCATCAATTCAGATTTTCTATCGGAAAATGCAAAAAAAGTATATCATTTCATATAAACTAAGAAAGTTAACATCTACTTTCGGTATAACCAGATGTAAATCGAAATTGAAAATATTTTTAAAAGAAGCGGCATAAACAATAACCAAATGAGCTCAAGTTTCAGAACTGAATTCATTCTACTAATTCATATACTAATAGCCCATCAACTTGAAAGACCCTGTATATTAAGTATGTAAACATTGAAACAGCCACGAAACTAGCGAGCAATAGATGCGATTCTGCTCGCAATATTATTGTTTCCTACATTATCGACAACATACAGACCGAAAAGGCGCGACGTTGCCATTTAAGAAAACTACTGGGACGAATTAACGTCCTCTCAGTGTATATTATTTTGCGTTCAAGGCTTCGACTGATCTCATGATCTCGTTTATGGGATTGTTTTTGACCTCTAAGTGATTACACATACTTTTATTGGATCTTGACCGCAGGGAAGTGTGTGTAAACACATATCATTGGTAAAGTTTACAAATAAGCAATGGTAAACACAAGGATACTCACAACACCCTTACAGGATGGTTATTAAATAATTGTCATTAATAATGTAAATAAATGTATAAATGAAAAACGAAGAAAAGATCAAAATTAATTAAACCAAATATACTTTATCTTACTATTAAATAATAAAATATTCTGTATTGTTCAAAATTTTTATTTTTTTCGATAACAAAATGTAGGTATGTCCCTGCACACGCAGGTTCAATAAAAAGAAATTAAATTTGCATCGATAGATACATAACGTAGATTATTTATTAGTTTGAGATTATTAATATTGTTAACATTAATTTCAACACTGAAATCATTTGATTGCTTCAGCATCTCAATTTAATCTAAAATATTTTGCTATCAATCTATATTCAACACGAATTTTTTATAATATGTATAACAAATTGAGCGACTACATTCGGTTCTTTTTTCAAACTGGATTGTTGATGGTTTGCTTCATATTTAATTATAATTTCCTAATTTTTTGTTTCAAAATAACTCAAGATGCATCGTGCTATTTGAATAAACAATATTATGAAAAAATCTCTAAGTTTTGACATGCTTATCAAGTTAGTTAAGATATGATTGGGTGAAAATTACCTCACCAGTAAATAAATTTTATTGCAATGTATTGGCAGGGTCGATTTATTTCTTCAACAAGTTTTACTGGAAAACTACTTTTATTACCTACAGTTTTTCATCTCTTAAATATAAATCGTATCTATGACGATTTTGGAAAAAAAAGGTTTTTAATCCGCCAATTTTTGATAATGTTCAACAAACTCCTGTTTGTTAGCAACTTCGTTCACCAAATCTTAAACCTTGTGATTTTGTCATTTGGAAACAATGAAAATGAACAAAATTACAATTAACAGTATTGAATGGCTGTTTGTGAAACAGAATCCAAAATGCTGTAGAATCCTTATTTTGAGAAAAGGTCATTTGAATTTGTTATATCGATTGGGTCTCAAATACTTTCAATAGTGATTTCTCAATCAAGCGAATATTTTTTTTAAATGCACATTATTTTAATTTAATTCAAATCGACAACAGTGTTCCCAGTATTTGTACTCGTAGGTACATTTATATTATACTAGCTATGCCCGCGACTTCGTCCGCGTGGAGTAGTGACTTTCGACAGCATTTCAAATTTTTTTCTTCTGTATTTTTTTTTTGGGCCGTAAGCCTTTTTGCCGACGTCATTATACAAAAACTTTCATTCTTTATTTTTGCCCCCTTTAGGGTTACATTTTTACAAACTTTAAATGTCGTATTTATATATAATCAAAAGCCTAAAAAATAAGTTTCAAACTTCTAGCTTTATATCTACCTATCTAACTCTGTACCAAATTCTCATTTAAATCGGTTCAGTAGTTTGGGCGTGATTGCGTAACACACAGACAGACAGAGTTACTTTCGCATTTATAATATTATAGATTAATATAATTTAATTATAGTTTAAAATAGTTTATATAGCTTAGTATTCAACTACTTTTACTGATCCAAATAAACAAAACCTCTATAACTTTTTGCACTTAATATTTTAATTTTCTGGGCCGTGAGCTTTATGGATTACGTCATTACACAAAAACTTTCATCGGCTAATTTTATCCCCTTTAGGGTAAAATTTTTACAAACATTGAATGTCGTATTTATTTATATCTAATCAAAAGCCTAAAAAATAAGTTTCAAGCTTCTATCTTTAAAAATTACGGAATTTCCGCACAAACTTTCCTATTTCAACCCCTTACAATCCTCTTTTCGCATTAAAAAGTAGCCTATGTCCTTTCTCAGGCTCTAAACTATCTTTGCACCAAATTTCACTTAAATCGGTCCGGTAAATTTTAGGCGAGATTGTGTAGCATACAGACAGAGTTACTTTAACATTTATAATATTCTGCGAATTCATTTTCATCGATTTTCCCATGGGAATAAAATATTTTCCCGCAGTAAAACGTAGCCTATGTGTTACTCCAGGGTGTCAGCTAACTCCATACCAAATTTTATTAAAATCGCTCCAGCCGTTTAGACGTGAAGAAGTAACAAACATACACACTCACACACTCACACACAAACTTTCGCCTATATAATATTAGTGTGATTTATTTTGTACCTTTTTGGTATAAATAAATATTAATTCAAAAATTGGTACCATCGAAACTTTTAAATAAATTGTCTTCTGAATCAAAATTTTGACTTTTAATCTGTAAAAAAAAAAAAGAAATTTTCTATGAAGTTATAAAAATAAAATTTTATTGTAACTGGATATCTATAAAAATTTAATAAGAATAAGTAGGTACTGGATGAAAATTTTGAGACGTACTAATTTAAATTTGTGTAAATAAAATAAAGCAATGGTTGAATTTTGATCCATCTAGTGTGCAACAATTTTAATTGACCGAATTTCTATCAATTTATATTCGTCTTAAAGATTCTTGAAAATTATTATCAACAGATATTCATTTCTTTGAAAATAAATATTGTTTATTACCTATCCTTGTAATCACAGCTGATAAGGACTTTAATCTTTTGTGTTTTGTTAGTGCTTATTAGAATTGTAATTCAAGCCCATTCATAAATATGTAGATGGGGCTTGTTTCTAAAAAATTACTTTATTTAATGTGCTTTACTGTACTGTGAACATCAAAAGAGGACTTCAATCTCCCCGAGTGTACCTGAAGCTCTTTTAAAGTGCTTGAAGCCCTTTTATTATGCCTCAAATTCTCTATTACGAAATGTATAAATAAAACATTCTTGTAATTACCACTGATTTTCAAGAGTGTTTTATTTATATATTT
The DNA here is from genome assembly GCA_029378335.1 of Agrilus mali. Taxonomy (NCBI): domain Eukaryota; kingdom Metazoa; phylum Arthropoda; class Insecta; order Coleoptera; family Buprestidae; genus Agrilus; species Agrilus mali. The sequence continues at coordinate 7,438,165 of CM055656.1, read as the reverse complement.
TACAATGAATTTCCACCAAGTAAAAGTAGAATCAATCAATTATCTCTATTATGAGGCTACAAATTCAAGTCCTAACTCTAAAGGAAAGATCATTGAAAAGTTTATTTGAAAATTAATTGCTACAAGTTTTTTTTGTTTTGACAATCAATATCGTATAATATTCTTGAGACGAGAACTTGTTAGAGGTTTAAGGTTTTGTGCACCTTTATGGCTTAAAAGCACTTAATTGGAATTTGGTAAAAGAATACCTTACGTAAAAGTGTTTTGTACTTTGAACTTTAAAAGAGGGCTTCAATCTCTTTTAAAAGCACTTTTAAAGTTATTCAAGTCCTTTCAAAGTGCTTGAGGTTCTCACTCATTCTAACACAAAGGTTAAAATTAAGAAGTACTAAAGGAAGGGACACTTCCTGAAATATCATAAAAGAATTTGAAGGCTTTTGATGATTTTTATGTTTATTTGTTTGTATTCAAATTCTTATAAGGTCCTTCCATTAGGGCTTCAAGCAGTTTGATGTATTTGAAGTTTTTTTGGCTTAATTGAAATTTTTAAAGTGTATTCGAAGCCCTTCCAATTATCGATTTTAATACATTTGAATTTTTTTTGTTTAATTCAAGTAAAATTTCTTTCTATAAGTCCTTAGCTTTGGCTTTGAATTTCATTATTCTTGTGGCCTTGGATTTTTTGAGAATCAAAGTACTTTATGTAAGGTTTTTGGCCTAGGACCTTTTTAACAAATATTTTGCTTGTTATATACTTAAAGCTAAAGTCAAGTTATTAAAATTTGTTAACACCACATTATTTTTTACCTACGAGATAATTAGATATTATTTTTTTGATTATTTGCAACAATTTTTTCGTTTTGTGAATATGAAGGCATATAACTGTAAGAAAAAGTCAAATAATTTTGGATACACTTTTTATTTTTGAGTAGAAAAATCGTTTTAAGTTATCCGTTTAAAATTTAGTTTTATGGCATTCTAAACCCGTCTCTACCATTTTTTGTAACCTTTAACACTTAGCATGTTTTGATTTTTTGTTTTTACTTTAACGAGTATGTAACAATTAATCGATTATTTGGAAAAATATAAAATAAAAAAAAAACAAGAAAAACAATATGGAATTGCTGTAGAATTTAAAATTAAAAAAAAGCAAATAAAAACCAACTTTACAACCAATTACCTACAGAAAAATTCTACAGGACAATGTACATACACAGGTAGTTATACTGCAGAGAATAAAGTACAACACGTGTTGATTACTTTAATTATCCAATTATTATTAAACGTTAGTTTCCAACATAATGCATACTTACAATTAGTACCAACTGTCGTTTTTATAAGATCATGAATAATAATAATAGTTGACAGTGTTGCAACTAAATGGTTGATTTATCTGAAGCGTGACTTTAATAAATGGATGAGACTCCATTACTAATTATTTACTTATTGTAAGATTAATTTACGCGTAACAGAATGTACTTTTCGATAACATAACACTCAAAGCGATTATTGCTAAACTGGCACCCACATGCTAATTTATTATCAAACTGTTTACATAATTTCTTTAGTCTGTTTCGCCGTTTCAGCTTTTATAAAAATACGAGGCTAATCCAACATTTGTATCTACTCAATACCTATTTATTTTTATCAGATCTCATTAAAGGGGCTTCAAGTATTAAGCACAAAGGTCTTAGAAACATAATGTGCTTTGGTACTTAAGTGTGAATTTAAATAGAAAAGATTTCATGCAATGGGAATATGTTTCAAAAACTGTAAGCACATCGCAAAGGATTTCAAGCACTTTGGAAGGACTTGAAGGACTTTGAAATTGCTTTAAAGAATTTAAAAATTCGAAAAAGAATCAAGTAGTCAATAAAAGATCTTTAAAAAACATTGAAATCGTCCCAAAAAATTTCATAGGGTTTCAAGTACCTTAAAATAGACTTCAAATACTCCATAAATGAGCTTCAAGCACTTTGAAAGGACATCAAGCTTTTTGAAATGGCTTCAAATACAAAAAAAGTTTATAATACTTGTAGTGAGCTTTAAGTACTTAATAAGAGGGTCATTAAGAACTTTGAAAAGTTTCGAGTACTTTGGAGTACCTTTTAAAAGCATTTTACAAAAATTTTGAGTAGTTTAAGAGAATTTCAAGCACATTGAAATTGCTTTAAACACTTTGAGGGGTTTTAAGCACTTTAAATTCTACTACAAGCATTCTATAATAGAACTTTAAGCATTTTAAAATAACTTCAAGCACTTTGAAAAGGCTTCAAAGAAATTAAGAGGGCTTCATGCACTTTGAAAGAGCTTCATATTATTTATGACAGTGAGCTTCAAATACTTTATAAAAGAGTATTTCAGAACCTTGAAGGAGTTTCTAGTATTTTAAAATTGAAATTAAGTGCACTACAAAAGGACCTCAAGCAGTTTACAAGAACTCAAAGTAGTTTAAGGGCATTTTAAGTACATTGAAATGACTCAAGCACTTTAAGGAGCTTCAAGAACTTTAAAATTGGCTAGAAGTATGCTATAAAGGGTTTTAAAGCATTTTAAGTAAACTTTGAAAGGACTTTAAGCACTTTGGGGCTTGATAAAAACTCTATAAAAGACTAAGTGTTTATAAAAACCTCAAGCACTTAAAAGAGTTACAGACGTTTGAAATTGAAACCCTTACAAATTGGAAAATACTTTCATACGCTTATTCATTTATCATACTCCTGTGACTTGGCTTCTAAGCCCTTGAAGTACATTTTAAAGTTCAATCTCTGCCCAGTTTTGATTATAAAAAAATATATACTTGCTTTAAGGGACTTGAGAGGACTTACAGTATTTTGAAAGAGGTTCAAAAATTCGAAAATGGATTCAAGTGTTTAATTTAAGATCTTTGTAAAGCATTGAAATGGTTTCAAAAAATTTCAAAGGGTTTCAAGTACTTTAAAATAGACTTCAAATACTCCAAATATGAGCTTCAAGCACTTTGAAAGGACATCAAGATTTTTGAAATGGCTTCAAATACAAAAAAAGCTTCAAATACTTGCAGTGAGCTTTAAGTACTTAATAAGAGAGTCATTAAGAACTTTGAAGAGTTTTGAGTACTTTGGAGTACTTTTTAAAAGCATTTTACAAGAACTTCAAGCACTTTAGGAGATTTTCAAGCACATTGAAATTACTTTAAACACTTTGAGGGGTTTTAAGCACTTTAAATTCTACTACAAGCAGTCTAAAATAGAACTTTGAGCATTTTAAAATTACTTCAAGCACTTTGAAATGGCTTCGAAGAAATCGAGAGGCCTTCATGCAATTTGAAAGAGCTGCATATTTTTTATGACAGTGAGCTTCAAATACCTTGAAGGAGTTTCAAGTATTTCAAAATTGAAATTAAGTGCACTACAAAAGGACCTCAAGCAGTTTACAAGAACTCTAAGTAGTTTAAGGGCATTTTAAGTACATTGAAATGGCTAAAGCACTTTAAGGGGCTTCAAGAACTTTAAAATTAGCTAGAAGTATGCTAGAAAGGGTTTTAAGGCACTTTAAATAAACTTTGAAAGGACTTTAAGCACTTTGAAGCTTTAAGTGGGCTTAATAAAAACTCTATAAAAGACTTTAAGTGTTTTAAAAGAACATCAAGCACCTTGAGAGGATTTTCTAAAAACCTCAAGCACTTAAAAGAGCTACAGACGTTTGAACTTGAAACCCTTACAAATTGGAAAATACTTTCATAAATTTATTCGTATACCATCCTCCTGTGACTTGGCTTCTATGTCCTTGAAGTACATTGTACAAGATCAAAGCACTAAATCCCCAGTTTTGATTATAATGCATTTGTCCAAAAAAATACATACATACAACAGATACAAGCAAAACACAAACAACAGATATTTGTGGATATTAATGACAATAGATAAACATTTTTCCTGTTTTCAGTTTAATGTTGCATTTAATATTTGAAATACATTAAAATATCTTTTTTTTAAGTTTTTGCTCCTGGTATAACTTTTCATTTACATATTCTAAGATCGATTACCTTATACATTTCAAAAATTAATAAATTAAAAATGTACCTACCATTAATTCATTTTGTAACTTTTCATTATTTTATTGTTAGTTGTCCACTATAGACATTGACAAAATAAACAAATTACATAATATAATATACAACAAAATGTTGCAGGAATAATAAAATTTTTTACATAAGTATGTGCATTTCATTGTAATAAATTAATCGTTTTCTACAAGTTCTATATTATGAGGAAATAATTAATCACATATTAATTTATTAATTTAAACAATTTATTTATTTGAAATATAGCATTAAGTATAAAAATTAATACAAAAGTACATTTTTATTTAATATTTTAATATTTTTGAAGACGAGTTGTATGAAAACGAAATTCTGTTATTAAAAGGTCAGAAAGTCTAATTATCTAAATATTTATTATTCGCTGATTAACAACAATCTAACGTTTAAAGTGTCTGTAAAGGAATAATTACAAACTTTTAATAAATATGTATGACAAATATATGTACTTACATTTGTATTCATTTAATCAGTCTTATGGAAAATGTTTTTCGTTAGTTGAAGTATCACAACATGTAATATGCAAACACACTGTCTCCCATGTATCTCCTTGGGTTAATTGTTGCTATTTTTAGTGAGAATTTTTTCCATACAAACTTACGCACGTCTGTTTATTTTTACCCGGCCAAATGTGGTTCTAATGACGATCGTCAATATTATTTTGGACGCGTATAATCAACAAGTAAGTACTTACTGAATATTACACTTAAGTACACCGTATGTTAAAAGTTGACTTAAAACCTACTAATGCATGCCGTTGCACCGATGCGACAGCGACGTTTAAAGTCAGACGTGCGCTCTGCTCGGCGGTTTAATTATTTTTAAGTGGTGGACACAACAACACAACTGAACACAACACGACCGTCTTGGACGCCCGTTCAAGAACACTCACTATTCGTTTTTCTTGTTCGCGGGAAATTGTTATCAGCCAATCGAGCGCGCGCGCAATAAAGCTGAACACAATTGCCAAACGTGTTTTGTTTTTGTTTTTAGCAAGTAACAATGAATGTAACAAACGAATAACAAATAATAAAACAAAACAAGAATGAATAATAATAGAATAACGACGATGATCGCTCGCCACTGTCATTGTTTACGACTGCGGTCTTCTGTCAGTAAACTAATGACATTCGTTTACGTGGGTGTATCGTATAATTATCGTACGATTATCATGCCCGTTCACAAAGAAAATGAGACTTTATTGCCTTTAAAATACAATTGTAATGTTAGATTCATGACACATAAAATTGTGTAAAAAACATGTAAATCATCTGCGCAACCAATGGCGATTTTTGTTTATGGTTATTTCCCGTATGCACCCTATAATATACAACTATATTTTGTAATAGATACAAAATTATTTAGTACATCTCACCAATAAAGATTTTTGGTAAAGGATGAATATTAAACCCCCATACAGTGGGTGGAGTGGATACGCAGTTCTCACATTTACCGTTATTCAAACTTTGAGGGGGTGTAACTTTTGTAGGGGTTGACAGCTGCAGATGTCAATGAAATCATTTTTGGAGGAACGTAATTAATGGCATTGATTAATCTTTAGCAAAATTTACATTGAAAGCTCCAGCTAAAATCAATGGTAGTTTATTTTTATTGGTTTTAAAAGTTATTGAACCTTTGTGACTGTACGGAAATAATTTCTCATGTAAAAATGAACTATCATTCATTTTTTTATTAGGTGAAATGTACACAACAATCATAATGAATTCACTTCCATCTTCTAGTATACCATAGTAAACGACATCGTTGAACTGAGTGGGAGGATAATCGCACAGGCGTTTGCTCATGGCGAGCGTCGCCACGGCATGCAATCGCCACGCCAACAATCCGGTTTACCTGCGGCTATAGATGTTTCACATCAAAAGTTAAATCATTCTAATGCAAAATTATGTTTCAAAATGGTCCATTTGAGAATATTTAAGGTCTTAATAGAACGGTTGTCACAAGTAGAAATTCAAAGAAGTGTTTCTCGGTTCCATGACTACTTACTTTTTCTACCAGAGGGTGTCAAAATTTATTTTTCCATAAATTTTAATATAATAACTTCGAACTTATGACACTTGGTTATTAATAACTTAAGCATGCTGAATTAGAATATCACATTCATTTGATTTAATTTTAAAATTTCGTATTCAAAAACCTATTTTTTTTTAACTTTAACTCAACTTTTTTACTTGAAGTATGTTTCGAAAAAATCATCCACATTCTTTTTAATCATGTTGGAATCTACGTGAATCAAATTTTTAATAATCATAATAAGTTGACCATTACCTACAAAAGCCAAAACAAATTGGTGAACTTTTTCGCTCCCTGGCAGAAAAACTATTCATTGTCATCCCTGCTATAAATTTCTCGAAGAACAAAATTAACTGACCATGTTTGGGGTTTGGTTTAAAAAAATTCCAAATTCAGTTGTTGTATCTGTTGATGTAATAAATATGCGTAGTGTATTATTAATGGATAATTTATTGTCCAATACATCGTTAGGTATTGCTAAAATTTTTGCTTTAATAACGGTTTTATCGACAATAATTACCAATTTATACAAACAAAGCCAAGAGCGTATTTTACAATCACAAAATATAAATTCGTAGCATGTATCTGAACGTTTCTAGATATAATAAAATATAGTTAACCTTACCTCATAATCCCATAATAATTGTGTTTCAGTTATTAGATGTTGCGTTCACAACCTCAACTGCTTAACGTCAGCGATGTTTTGTTACACAAGCAACTAAATTATTAACCGATTTTCCTGTCAATAGTCCTTAAAAATTGATAAGACTCACGATTGGATTTTCTTATGATGGAATAAATAACAAGGTTTTAAACGAAAAATAGCACAAACTGTTCAGAAAATAAAATACACGTGTAATAATAACAAAATAATAATCAAATAGTTGTTGTAATTATTGCTAATTAGTTACCTGGCAACAATTAAATAAAATGTACGAATTTACTTTCTAAAGGGACGTCCATTAATTGCCAGAGGTACTTTCAGTTCAATTTGAACCTTGTCCTTCCCTTTATTTAGATTTAGTAACATGTAGTGGTATCCCATCAACCCCTTCAAGCGTTGCCCGGGTAAGAATATATCACACGTTTGATAGAACATTCTAGAATATTCGCGAATTTAGAACTATCCAGAACATCCCATAATGATTCAAAACATTTTTTAACTTTTTTTAACATTCTGAAACATTCTTGAATGATCTTCAAAATTCTGGAACATTCTTGAACATTACCAAATCATTCTGAAATGTTATAATAAAACATTCTTTTACTTCTTAGAATATATTTAAACTCCCTGTAACATTCTAAAAAAATCTGCTTCATTCTCATCCCCACTCCGTGCTGTTTGCTGGGTGAGTAGTGACATCAGTAGACGCCTGGCGGGGATGATTAATCGATTGATGGTAAATAATTGATCAGTTATCGACCACTGAGAGTTTAAGATTATTACAGTACTAATATCGCTATTAAGAAATAGGGGTTGGAGGGTTTTAGAAGGATGAAAATTAAGGGTTATATGAATAAAATTTGTCCAAACAGTAAAAAAATTAAGTTAGGGGTGGACAGCCCTTATCACTTAGAGGGGTATGAAAAATAGATAGTAGCCAATTGTCTGATCTACTGAATATGCATATAAAATTTCATAAAAATCGGTCAAGCCGTTTCGGAGGAGTATGATAACTAACATTGTGATACGACAATTTTATATATAAGATAAGGGCTTACTTTGAAGGAAAAAGAAAATTACCTATGACAATTCTTCGAATTAAAAACTGATTTTCCCTATATTTGATTGAAACTGATAAGATTTGCTAGACTAAAGATGCATCTATAGATACTACCCTATCTATGACGTGAGATTTTCCTTGAAGTAAAGATAAACAAAGAATGATCTTTTCTCTCTTTTAATGAAATATAATGAGGTTGATGAGAGTTGAAATTAGAAAGACTCCCCTATCTATTATATGAGATTTAACTTGAATCAAAGATAAATAAAGAATTATACTTTCTCAGTTTTAATGAGATATGATGAGATTGATGACAGATAAATCTAAAGAGACTTCTGTACCGTTAACGTGAGATTTACCTTGAAGTAAAGATAAATAAAGAATGATCTTTTCTCTCTTTTAATGAGATATGACGAGATTTATGAGAGTTGATATTAGAAAGACTTCCCTATCTATTATATGAGATTTAACTTGAATCAAAGATAAATAAAGAATTATACTTTCTCAGTTTTAATGAGATATGATGAGATTGATGACAGATAAATCTAAAGAGACTTCTGTACCGTTAACGTGAGATTTACCTTGAAGTAAAGATAAATAAAGAATGATCTTTTCTCTCTTTTAATGAGATATGACGAGATTTATGAGAGTTGATATTAGAAAGACTTCCCTATCTATTATATGAGATTTAACTTGAATCAAAGATAAATAAAGAATTATACTTTCTCAGTTTTAATGAGATATGATGAGATTGATGACAGATAAATCTAAAGAGACTTCTGTACCGTTAACGTGAGATTTACCTTGAAGTAAAGATAAATAAAGAATGATCTTTTCTCTCTTTTAATGAGATATGACGAGATTTATGAGAGTTGATATTAGAAAGACTTCCCTATCTATTATATGAGATTTAACTTGAATCAAAGATAAATAAAGAATTATACTTTCTCAGTTTTAATGAGATATGATGAGATTGATGACAGATAAATCTAAAGAGACTTCTGTACCGTTAACGTGAGATTTACCTTGAAGTAAAGATAAATAAAGAATGATCTTTTCTCTCTTTTAATGAGATATGACGAGATTTATGAGAGTTGATATTAGAAAGACTTCCCTATCTATTATATGAGATTTAACTTGAATCAAAGATAAATAAAGAATTATACTTTCTCAGTTTTAATGAGATATGATGAGATTGATGACAGATAAATCTAAAGAGACTTCTGTACCGTTAACGTGAGATTTACCTTGAAGTAAAGATAAATAAAGAATGATCTTTTCTCTCTTTTAATGAGATATGACGAGATTTATGAGAGTTGATATTAGAAAGACTTCCCTATCTATTATATGAGATTTAACTTGAATCAAAGATAAATAAAGAATTATACTTTCTCAGTTTTAATGAGATATGATGAGATTGATGACAGATAAATCTAAAGAGACTTCTGTACCGTTAACGTGAGATTTACCTTGAAGTAAAGATAAATAAAGAATGATCTTTTCTCTCTTTTAATGAGATATGACGAGATTTATGAGAGTTGATATTAGAAAGACTTCCCTATCTATTATATGAGATTTAACTTGAATCAAAGATAAATAAAGAATTATACTTTCTCAGTTTTAATGAGATATGATGAGATTGATGACAGATAAATCTAAAGAGACTTCTGTACCGTTAACGTGAGATTTACCTTGAAGTAAAGATAAATAAAGAATGATCTTTTCTCTCTTTTAATGAGATATGACGAGATTTATGAGAGTTGATATTAGAAAGACTTCCCTATCTATTATATGAGATTTAACTTGAATCAAAGATAAATAAAGAATTATACTTTCTCAGTTTTAATGAGATATGATGAGATTGATGACAGATAAATCTAAAGAGACTTCTGTACCGTTAACGTGAGATTTACCTTGAAGTAAAGATAAATAAAGAATGATCTTTTCTCTCTTTTAATGAGATATGACGAGATTTATGAGAGTTGATATTAGAAAGACACCCCTATCTATTATATGAGATTTAACTTGAATCAAAGATAAATAAAGAATTATACTTTCTCAGTTTTAATGAAATAAGTTAAAATAATGAAATATATATCAAAAGAGACTTCTCTGTCTTTTACGTGAGATTTACCTTGAAGTAAAGATAAATAAAGAATGATCTTTTCTCTCTTTTAATGAGATATGACGAGATTTATGAGAGTTGATATTAGAAAGACTTCGCTATCTATTATATGAGATTTAACTTGAATCAAAGATAAATAAAGAATTATACTTTCTCAGTTTTAATGAGATATGATGAGATTGATGACAGATAAATCTAAAGAGACTTCTGTACCGTTAACGTGAGATTTACCTTGAAGTAAAGATAAATAAAGAATGATCTTTTCTCTCTTTTAATGAGATATGACGAGATTTATGAGAGTTGATATTAGAAAGACTTCCCTATCTATTATATGAGATTTAACTTGAATCAAAGATAAATAAAGAATTATACTTTCTCAGTTTTAATGAGATATGATGAGATTGATGACAGATAAATCTAAAGAGACTTCTGTACCGTTAACGTGAGATTTACCTTGAAGTAAAGATAAATAAAGAATGATCTTTTCTCTCTTTTAATGAGATATGACGAGATTTATGAGAGTTGATATTAGAAAGACTTCCCTATCTATTATATGAGATTTAACTTGAATCAAAGATAAATAAAGAATTATACTTTCTCAGTTTTAATGAGATATGATGAGATTGATGACAGATAAATCTAAAGAGACTTCTGTACCGTTAACGTGAGATTTACCTTGAAGTAAAGATAAATAAAGAATGATCTTTTCTCTCTTTTAATGAGATATGACGAGATTTATGAGAGTTGATATTAGAAAGACTTCCCTATCTATTATATGAGATTTAACTTGAATCAAAGATAAATAAAGAATTATACTTTCTCAGTTTTAATGAGATATGATGAGATTGATGACAGATAAATCTAAAGAGACTTCTGTACCGTTAACGTGAGATTTACCTTGAAGTAAAGATAAATAAAGAATGATCTTTTCTCTCTTTTAATGAGATATGACGAGATTTATGAGAGTTGATATTAGAAAGACTTCCCTATCTATTATATGAGATTTAACTTGAATCAAAGATAAATAAAGAATTATACTTTCTCAGTTTTAATGAGATATGATGAGATTGATGACAGATAAATCTAAAGAGACTTCTGTACCGTTAACGTGAGATTTACCTTGAAGTAAAGATAAATAAAGAATGATCTTTTCTCTCTTTTAATGAGATATGACGAGATTTATGAGAGTTGATATTAGAAAGACTTCCCTATCTATTATATGAGATTTAACTTGAATCAAAGATAAATAAAGAATTATACTTTCTCAGTTTTAATGAGATATGATGAGATTGATGACAGATAAATCTAAAGAGACTTCTGTACCGTTAACGTGAGATTTACCTTGAAGTAAAGATAAATAAAGAATGATCTTTTCTCTCTTTTAATGAGATATGACGAGATTTATGAGAGTTGATATTAGAAAGACTTCCCTATCTATTATATGAGATTTAACTTGAATCAAAGATAAATAAAGAATTATACTTTCTCAGTTTTAATGAGATATGATGAGATTGATGACAGATAAATCTAAAGAGACTTCTGTACCGTTAACGTGAGATTTACCTTGAAGTAAAGATAAATAAAGAATGATCTTTTCTCTCTTTTAATGAGATATGACGAGATTTATGAGAGTTGATATTAGAAAGACTTCCCTATCTATTATATGAGATTTAACTTGAATCAAAGATAAATAAAGAATTATACTTTCTCAGTTTTAATGAGATATGATGAGATTGATGACAGATAAATCTAAAGAGACTTCTGTACCGTTAACGTGAGATTTACCTTGAAGTAAAGATAAATAAAGAATGATCTTTTCTCTCTTTTAATGAGATATGACGAGATTTATGAGAGTTGATATTAGAAAGACTTCCCTATCTATTATATGAGATTTAACTTGAATCAAAGATAAATAAAGAATTATACTTTCTCAGTTTTAATGAGATATGATGAGATTGATGACAGATAAATCTAAAGAGACTTCTGTACCGTTAACGTGAGATTTACCTTGAAGTAAAGATAAATAAAGAATGATCTTTTCTCTCTTTTAATGAGATATGACGAGATTTATGAGAGTTGATATTAGAAAGACTTCCCTATCTATTATATGAGATTTAACTTGAATCAAAGATAAATAAAGAATTATACTTTCTCAGTTTTAATGAGATATGATGAGATTGATGACAGATAAATCTAAAGAGACTTCTGTACCGTTAACGTGAGATTTACCTTGAAGTAAAGATAAATAAAGAATGATCTTTTCTCTCTTTTAATGAGATATGACGAGATTTATGAGAGTTGATATTAGAAAGACTTCCCTATCTATTATATGAGATTTAACTTGAATCAAAGATAAATAAAGAATTATACTTTCTCAGTTTTAATGAGATATGATGAGATTGATGACAGATAAATCTAAAGAGACTTCTGTACCGTTAACGTGAGATTTACCTTGAAGTAAAGATAAATAAAGAATGATCTTTTCTCTCTTTTAATGAGATATGACGAGATTTATGAGAGTTGATATTAGAAAGACACCCCTATCTATTATATGAGATTTAACTTGAATCAAAGATAAATAAAGAATTATACTTTCTCAGTTTTAATGAAATAAGTTAAAATAATGAAATATATATCAAAAGAGACTTCTCTGTCTTTTACGTGAGATTTACCTTGAAGTAAAGATAAATAAAGAATGATCTTTTCTCTCTTTTAATGAGATATGACGAGATTTATGAGAGTTGATATTAGAAAGACTTCGCTATCTATTATATGAGATTTAACTTGAATCAAAGATAAATAAAGAATTATACTTTCTCAGTTAATATGAGATATGATGAGATTGATGAAATATATATCAAAAGAGACTTCTCTGCTTTTTATGTGAGATTTAACGTGAATCAAAGATAAATAAACAATGATCTTGTCACTATTTTAATGAGATATGATGAGATTGATGAGAGTTGTATTAAGAAAGACTCCCCTAACTTTTATAAGAGATTTACCTTGAATCAAAGATAAATTAGGAATTACCTTTTCTCAGTTTTAATGAGATATGGTGAGATTTATGACAGATAGATCTAAAGAGACTTCTGTACCTTTTACGTGAGATTTACCTTGAAGTAAAGATAAATAAAGAATGATACTTTCTGAGTCTTAATGAGATAAGGTGAGATTGATGACAGATAAATCAAAAAAGATTTCTGTACGTTTTACGTGAGATTTACCTTGAAGTAAAGAAGTAATGAATACATAATAATCCTTTCTCTCTTTTAACAAAATATGATGAGATTTTGTGAATTCCTCCTCCCTTTTTGAGCTTTTATTATTAACGGATATTCCCTAACATCAGTAGATACGTTTTAACGTAAAATTAATACTGCACCAAAAAGTAAAAAAAAAGAGTTGTTGCGAATTAAATATTGTTAATATTTATGAAAGAGAAAGACCATTATGTTACTTTGGAAACTCGTAACAATATTGAGTACAAACGGCCATAAAACGGTGCCCATTAGCTGTTAGTTTAATATCGAACCATATCTATTACAGGATATTTAGTATTTACCATTTGGAGATTTGGATTTGGATAAGAAAATCACTACATGTTCATAAGTATTTAATTTGTAATTGGCAGTTTTGTTAATTAATTAGTTGTTGAATGGTAAGCAATAAAAATTGAAATTGTATTATTTACAAAAGTAGTTTTTTTTTTATTAGGACTAACCCTTACCCCTCAGTTAGATTTCGTATCCTATTACATCCTCTCACGTGAGTTTTACCCTAAAATGAGTTACTAATTAAAGCAGGTAACGATAAAAATTCTTTGAATTAAAAAGTGAAATGAGATTTGATGATATTTCTTTGAACCTTCCCCTTCCCCATTTATTTGTTTTGTTAAAGTTCAACTACAATTCTGAGTGATTAATTTTAACTAAAAAAAGGCCGTTAATTATGACTTCTTAAAAAAAAAACTTAGAGAAATACTGCAATGGTATATATCTATACACATAATAAATGTTTTACGTAAATGCTTTTTGTGTTTTCATCCTAAAAAATTGAGAATGCAGATTGGATTAATTCAATATTTCTTATTTACGTATTAAGGACATATACGTTTAGTTTTAATTTGTTAAAGAGCAAAAATTAATTATGCATAATTATTGGATAAATAAAACAGGTTTACCTTTAGCTGACGTTTAATCTTTACTGGCAACAAAGGGATCACCTTTGTACGAGTAATTAATGAATTAATATTGACATTTATCTATCTAGAAATGGTCATTACAGGCACGTAGCTATTTTAGTGGAAAAAGAAGTTTCCTTGAAATTAACCAGGCCTTTAGATAGTTTGTATACTATCTAATTGTAAGTAGGTTTCAAACCAGCCAAAATTTGTTCCGAATGTACACAGATTAACTGGCTAGTTTGCAAAATATCCACTATAGATGTGTGAATAAAGTGTAAAATTAATATTGCTAATTGTACACAATAACCGTCCCAGCTAAGAACGTTGGTTAATCTGAGTATTTCTGTTTATATTTTAATTGCAAATTGTATGTTGTTTGTAAACTAGCTGAATAGCAAGCAAACTAGCTAATATAGGTATGTGGCTGTTTCAGTGGAAAGACAACTTTCCATATATTTTTTATACTATCCAAAAAGTTTTTAAATTAGGCAAAGTCTGTTGGTAATGTACGTAGATTAACTGGTGTTATTGGCTAGTTTGCAAAATATCCACTATAGATGTGTGAATAAAGTGTAAAATTAATATTGCTAATTGTACACAATAACCGTCCCAGCTAAGAACGTTGGTTAATCTGAGTATTTCTGTTTATATTTCAATTGCAAATTGTATGTTGTTTGTAAACTAGCTGAATAGCAAGCAAACTAGCTAATATAGGTATGTGGCTGTTTCAGTGGAAAGACAACTTTCCATATATTTTTTATACTATCCAAAAAGTTTTTAAATTAGGCAAAGTCTGTTGGTAATGTACGTAGATTAACTGGTGTTATTGGCTAGTTTGCAAAATATCCACTATAGATGTGTGAATAAAGTGTAAAATTAATATTGCTAATTGTACACAATAACCGTCCCAGCTAAGAACGTTGGTTAATCTGAGTATTTCTGTTTATATTTTAATTGCAAATTGTATGTTGTTTGTAAACTAGCTGAATAGCAAGCAAACTAGCTAATATAGGTATGTGGCTGTTTCAGTGGAAAGACAACTTTCCATATATTTTTTATACTATCCAAAAAGTTTTTAAATTAGGCAAAGTCTGTTGGTAATGTACGTAGATTAACTGGTGTTATTGGCTAGTTTGCAAAATATCCACTATAGATGTGTGAATAAAGTGTAAAATTAATATTGCTAATTGTACACAATAACCGTCCCAGCTAAGAACGTTGGTTAATCTGAGTATTTCTGTTTATATTTTAATTGCAAATTGTATGTTGTTTGTAAACTAGCTGAATAGCAAGCAAACTAGCTAATATAGGTATGTGGCTGTTTCAGTGGAAAGACAACTTTCCATATATTTTTTATACTATCCAAAAAGTTTTTAAATTAGGCAAAGTCTGTTGGTAATGTACGTAGATTAACTGGTGTTATTGGCTAGTTTGCAAAATATCCACTATAGATGTGTGAATAAAGTGTAAAATTAATATTGCTAATTGTACACAATAACCGTCCCAGCTAAGAACGTTGGTTAATCTGAGTATTTCTGTTTATATTTTAATTGCAAATTGTATGTTGTTTGTAAACTAGCTGAATAGCAAGCAAACTAGCTAATATAGGTATGTGGCTGTTTCAGTGGAAAGACAACTTTCCATATATTTTTTATACTATCCAAAAAGTTTTTAAATTAGGCAAAGTCTGTTGGTAATGTACGTAGATTAACTGGTGTTATTGGCTAGTTTGCAAAATATCCACTATAGATGTGTGAATAAAGTGTAAAATTAATATTGCTAATTGTACACAATAACCGTCCCAGCTAAGAACGTTGGTTAATCTGAGTATTTCTGTTTATATTTTAATTGCAAATTGTATGTTGTTTGTAAACTAGCTGAATAGCAAGCAAACTAGCTAATATAGGTATGTGGCTGTTTCAGTGGAAAGACAACTTTCCATATATTTTTTATACTATCCAAAAAGTTTTTAAATTAGGCAAAGTCTGTTGGTAATGTACGTAGATTAACTGGTGTTATTGGCTAGTTTGCAAAATATCCACTATAGATGTGTGAATAAAGTGTAAAATTAATATTGCTAATTGTACACAATAACCGTCCCAGCTAAGAACGTTGGTTAATCTGAGTATTTCTGTTTATATTTTAATTGCAAATTGTATGTAGTTTGTAAACTAGCTGAATAGCAAGCAAACTAGCTAATATAGGTATGTGGCTGTTTCAGTGGAAAGACAACTTTCCATATATTTTTTATACTATCCAAAAAGTTTTTAAATTAGGCAAAGTCTGTTGGTAATGTACGTAGATTAACTGGTGTTATTGGCTAGTTTGCAAAATATCCACTATAGATGTGTGAATAAAGTGTAAAATTAATATTGCTAATTGTACACAATAACCGTCCCAGCTAAGAACGTTGGTTAATCTGAGTATTTCTGTTTATATTTCAATTGCAAATTGTATGTTGTTTGTAAACTAGCTGAATAGCAAGCAAACTAGCTAATATAGGTATGTGGCTGTTTCAGTGGAAAGACAACTTTCCATATATTTTTTATACTATCCAAAAAGTTTTTAAATTAGGCAAAGTCTGTTGGTAATGTACGTAGATTAACTGGTGTTATTGGCTAGTTTGCAAAATATCCACTATAGATGTGTGAATAAAGTGTAAAATTAATATTGCTAATTGTACACAATAACCGTCCCAGCTAAGAACGTTGGTTAATCTGAGTATTTCTGTTTATATTTTAATTGCAAATTGTATGTAGTTTGTAAACTAGCTGAATAGCAAGCAAACTAGCTAATATAGGTATGTGGCTGTTTCAGTGGAAAGACAACTTTCCATATATTTTTTATACTATCCAAAAAGTTTTTAAATTAGGCAAAGTCTGTTGGTAATGTACGTAGATTAACTGGTGTTATTGGCTAGTTTGCAAAATATCCACTATAGATGTGTGAATAAAGTGTAAAATTAATATTGCTAATTGTACACAATAACCGTCCCAGCTAAGAACGTTGGTTAATCTGAGTATTTCTGTTTATATTTTAATTGCAAATTGTATGTTGTTTGTAAACTAGCTGAATAGCAAGCAAACTAGCTAATATAGGTATGTGGCTGTTTCAGTGGAAAGACAACTTTCCATATATTTTTTATACTATCCAAAAAGTTTTTAAATTAGGCAAAGTCTGTTGGTAATGTACGTAGATTAACTGGTGTTATTGGCTAGTTTGCAAAATATCCACTATAGATGTGTGAATAAAGTGTAAAATTAATATTGCTAATTGTACACAATAACCGTCCCAGCTAAGAACGTTGGTTAATCTGAGTATTTCTGTTTATATTTTAATTGCAAATTGTATGTTGTTTGTAAACTAGCTGAATAGCAAGCAAACTAGCTAATATAGGTATGTGGCTGTTTCAGTGGAAAGACAACTTTCCATATATTTTTTATACTATCCAAAAAGTTTTTAAATTAGGCAAAGTCTGTTGGTAATGTACGTAGATTAACTGGTGTTATTGGCTAGTTTGCAAAATATCCACTATAGATGTGTGAATAAAGTGTAAAATTAATATTGCTAATTGTACACAATAACCGTCCCAGCTAAGAACGTTGGTTAATCTGAGTATTTCTGTTTATATTTTAATTGCAAATTGTATGTAGTTTGTAAACTAGCTGAATAGCAAGCAAACTAGCTAATATAGGTATGTGGCTGTTTCAGTGGAAAGACAACTTTCCATATATTTTTTATACTATCCAAAAAGTTTTTAAATTAGGCAAAGTCTGTTGGTAATGTACGTAGATTAACTGGTGTTATTGGCTAGTTTGCAAAATATCCACTATAGATGTGTGAATAAAGTGTAAAATTAATATTGCTAATTGTACACAATAACCGTCCCACCTAAGAACGTTGGTTAATCTGAGTATTTCTGTTTATATTTTAATTGCAAATTGTATGTTGTTTGTAAACTAGCTGAATAGCAAGCAAACTAGCTAATATAGGTATGTGGCTGTTTCAGTGGAAAGACAACTTTCCATATATTTTTTATACTATCCAAAAAGTTTTTAAATTAGGCAAAGTCTGTTGGTAATGTACGTAGATTAACTGGTGTTATTGGCTAGTTTGCAAAATATCCACTATAGATGTGTGAATAAAGTGTAAAATTAAAATTTCTAATTGTACAAAATAACAAATTTATTGGATATTTCGTAAACTAACTAGTCAACTTTGGATAATGTGTGTTTAGGAATATAAAATAATGCTTGATCCAAATGCTATAGATATTTTGTAAACTAGCCAAGAACATTGGTTAATCTGAGTATTTCTGTTTATATTTTACCTGCAAATTTTATGTAGTTTGTAAACTAGCTGAATAGTAAGTAAACTAGCTAATATAGGTACGTAGCTGTTTTAGTGGAAAGACAACTTTCCATGAAATTAACCAGATCTTTAGATATTTTTTATACTATACAAGTAGTTTTAGAATTAGGCAAAGTCTGTTGGTAGTGTACGTAGATTAACTGATGTTCTTGGTTAGTTTGCAAAATATCCACTGTAGGTGTGTGCATAAAGTGTAAAATTAAAATTGCTAATTGTACACAATAACAAATTCATTGGATATTTCGTAAACTAACTAACCAGTCAACTTTGGATAATGTGTGTTTAGGAATCTAAAATAATGCTTGATCCAAATGCTATAGATATTTTGTAAACTAGCCAAGAACATTGGTTAATCTGAGTATTTCTGTTTATATTTTACCTGCAAATTTTATGTAGTTTGTAAACTAGCTGAATAGTAAGTAAACTAGCTTATATAGGTACGTAGCTGTTTTAGTGGAAAGACAACTTTCCATAAAATTAACAAGACCATTGGATAGTTTTTATACTATCGAAGTAGTTTTCAAACTAGACAGAGTCTGTTGCTAATGTACGTAGATTAACTAGTGTTCTTGGCTAGTTTGTAAAATATCTACAGTAGATGTGTGGATAATGTATAAAATTAAAATTGCTAATTATACACAATAATCTCCCCAGCTAAGAACGTTGGTTAATCTGAGTATTTCTGTTTATATTTTAATCGCAAATTTTATGTAGTTTGTGAACTAGCTGAACAGCAAGCAAACTGGATAATATAGGTACGTAGCTGTTTCAGTGGAAAGTTGTCTTTCAAACTAGACAGAGTCTGTTGCTAATGTACGTAGATTAGCTAGTGTTCTTGGCTAGTTTGCAAAATATCCACTGTAGATGTGTGAATAAAGTGTAAAATTCAAATTGCTAATTGTACACAATAACAAATTCATTAGATATTACGTAAACTAACTAGTAAACTTCGGATAATATGTGTTTAGGAATCTAAAATAATGCTTGATACAAATGCTATAGATATTTTGTAAACCAGCCAAAAACGCTGGTTAATCTGAGTATTTCTGTTCATATTTTACCTGTAAATCTTATGTAGTCAAATTTGGACAATGTGTGTTTAGGAAGCTAAAATAATACTTGATCTAAATACTACAGATGATTTTCAAATTAGTCAAGAACAGGGGTTAATCCGCATACTTCTATTGTGGTTTGTTGTTTACCTACAAACCTTGGGAAGCTTGTAAACTATCTGGATACTATTCATACTAGCCAATAATGGTTTTTCTAGCTGTTTTAGTGGAAAGAGATTTTTTATCAAATTAACTAGCCTTGAAACTTTGATTTACATAAAACTTAATTAGTAGAAACATGGCCTTGTAAAGTACTGTTTGTTCCAGAGAAAACATTCCAAGTAGCACAATTCCTGCCTTCATTTCTTGTATTGTTTATTTTTGTTTTGTTATTATTCAACAATAGGCTTCAAATTCCATTAAGTAGGAAATATTTTGCTTTACGAGTGCATTCTAAAACGAATTAAAAAAAAGAACAAACTCATTTTAACGCCTTTTTCCAATTAGATTGATTCCATTTAAATTTGAAAAAAATGTTTTACCTCCAAGGAAAACTGGAGAATGATTCGCGATGAACATTTTGTTTTATCTATGTTTTTGTTTATTATATTATATTTTTTCTTTTTATCACATCGTATAGGTATAGTTTTTATCTTTTTCGTCCTAAGTGCATTTTTTATGAACCACCCCCCATATCACACAACATATTTAATTTATATGTAGATATCTGTCTCTTTGTATGTCGTACCGGCACCGGTACAAAGATACTCCTAATTTAAACTTCAATTCAACCTCTTCTCCATTACACTATAAGTACACAAATGTATAAGTTATCAATGAAGGACCATTTATTTGTTGAAAGGACAGAGTAGTTCATTGATTGTTACTGTTTTACGTACAAAGCCTTTCCTAAGGCGGCATGCTAATCAGATTTTTTTTGGCATACAAAAACAGATGCATATTTGTACACATCACGTATGTGTTTAGATAGACAAGAGAATGAAATGTACATTGGTAAATAGGTATTAAAACGTTCATACGTATTGAAACTTTAGAGGCCTGTATGTATGTGTTTAGACTTTGGAGGTCTGTATGTTTGTGCTGTAACACATGGCAAAGAGAGTTAGTGTGAAGGGACAATAACCCCAATTTCATTAAATTCGCCGGACAACTTATCTGCATCGATACGGAGCACGTTGTATGTATGTATTCATTGGACGGGTCGTACAAAGAATGTTTGACCCCAAGGTAAAAGCACTGCACAGGTAATAATGGCCGTACAATACACCCAAAAAAGTGAAGAACATACATATACAGGGTTGCTCATTAGTGCGTCAAAGGTCAATATGGCCTTTATTAAATCAGATTGGAGAATTCTTTTTTTATGAGAATGATAAATAACACTTTTTGGAAAAAGTAAGGTGTTATCCTTTCAGTTTCCAATCCCCATTCGCAAAATGTCCTTCTAGTCTCGAAATCGGGCTCCAACAGTTCTTGATGAAAGGAGATACTGTAGTCATGATATTTATTATTTTTCAATATCTTGTTTACAGTAGATCGTGGTACATTCATTTCTTTTGATATTTTTGTCGAACTAGTAGATGGCTCTTCAATTACTGATAATAGTACATTCAAATTTTCTTCGTCACTTGTTCTCTTTATCCTTTCACATTTCCTAGTGAACCTTTCCTGAAGTTTTTCCAAACTGTTAACTGAAGGTTGTCTTCTATTAGGATATCTCTGTGCATACATTCGCTGAGTTAACAAACAATTTTGTTCAGCTGATCCCATAATGAAAATCATGTCAACGAGTTCGTTTTTCTCAAACTGCATAATACCGACTTAACTAAAACCCCTAGTAATATGTGACAAGCAAAAATTGTTCAGAAAAACTACGAACCGAATCAAACTGGTATGATACGACAATGACAATAATGCAAAAATAATTGTAATAGTCACTAATACAGCACGCTTATTAGACGCATTCAGACGCATTACGTTTCATTTACTATTGCTTGTGCGAACCAGTTCCAACTTGTCAAATCTGACCGATCAGCAGACTAGATCAAATAATTAGTTGGTAATAATGAAAAAAGTGAAATATCTCTGAAATTACGAGGTTTAGGTATAAAATATTATAAAGAAACATTAAGCAGAATTAACGCACCATTCCAAAAATTCAATAATATACAGGGTGTTCCATTAAAAAATGGAGAAATCGCTCTTTGAAGGTTGCTCAATTGACTGCACCGTAAAAAACACCCTGTATAATAAAATTATGATTTTATTATTTTTTAGGTTTAGTACATCCGTTGGCAGCATAACTACTAAATATTTCATCTCAACTAATCGTAATACTCGTGCATTGAACTAAAAAGCCAAACCCTGTTGCAACCAATTTTTTTACATTTTCATTATTAACTCAACAATGCAACATCCAAACCCAAAATCTTTGTATCACTGAAAAGACAATTTTAAGTAGATTATGAAGAACAAATAATATACAGGGTGTTTCATTTAAAAAAATATGCTGGAACGTGCTCCGTTTGGTGATTCACCCTGTATATGTCAAACTATTTTGAAAATATGCGTCTTTTGATACTGTATCATTCTCATAAAAAAAAATTCTCCAATCTGATTTAATAAAGGCTATATTGACCTTTGACGCACTAATGAGCAACCCTGTATACATATATAACCTACATGCATCCAGATCCAGAGGGTAACAGAAACATTCTTACATTCAGTCAGTCAAACAACATTTGCAAAAAAAACTTTTCGAAAAATAGACGAGTTGTAGTCTTGTTGTAACAAAGACAAAAAATAATTCCCTCCCCTCACCCCACAGTCGAACTCATTTCGCTGCATCTCATATAACTTGATGATTTTTAAGTTGGTATTAATATGTTATAGCTAGAAATTTTTTTCTTTTGCAAAAAATGTATTTGTCATGTTTAATATAAGACGATATCGAGACGTTTTTCCTCTAACAAACGTCTCCAAGGTAATAAATAATAGCAGCAACTTAAGGGGATGAAAAATAATTTAGCGAAACATTCGTGTTAAGATTATGTTAAATAACAAAATAGTTTTTACCGTTTACGTCGCTATTATCATTATTATTGAAATAATTTTACTTATTAGTGTATTTTCAAGTTTAATTTAGGCCTTGAGCAAATGTTTTGCACTTTGTATTTTCTTCAATAAACTTTGTAATTTTTCAAAAACACTCGATAAAAAAGTATCTGCTTAACACACTTACAGTTTAGAAACGTGTTCCATTTGATTAATTTTAATTAATTAAGAAAGGTGACCATTCCAAATTTTATACTAAGTATCTGTAAGAGTTGCCCACCTACCTGTTGTATAGGTAAGCATGTCATTTGGTAACTAGGTAACCTAATATATTCCATTCTCGTACTCGTACGTTCACATAATTATTTCTTTATATTAAGTTTAGAGACTTTATGAAGTCAACAACTGGTTATAATACGTACATAACCACATATAGATACATATGTGTATTTAGAATTTCACGTATTACTTATTATGTACCTAGGTATATAGAGTCACCCATATCTACTTATAATTCTGCGACGTTTAACCTCATGTAACCCTGATTTGCAAATAAAATTTAGGAGTCAACAACAAATGACACAAATTCAGCATCAGAATTGTGGCTGTTATTGACCGGTTATTGCTTTTTTTGAAAATATATTAAACAGTTCTTCGTTTTCTTTTATTATTTAAATTATATTCGGTTTAATAAACTAAGTTTGTTTAAACTAAAGGAACATTGAACGTATACTTACTTATAAGCGAAGAGCAAAGTTAATACAGGCAACCATAAAATAAATCAATGTGTTGTTGGACGATTACACGTTAGAGTTCGGGACCCTTTTCTCATTTTGATTCTAATTAGGTAGTTATAAAAACATAATAGATTATTCACAATAAAATTAATCATTGATGAACTAATCTTGGGCGGATTTACGGGGGGCACAGAGACCATTACACTTTATACTAAGGGTAAACCAAATTATTAGAGGGTGTCAAAATCCATTAATAAAGCAAATAAGTAAATTTTTTGATGTTATTATTATATATTGTTATTTATAAAAGATGAGAAAACTTGCCTTTTGTGTCCTCGGAAAGATAGCCTAAATCCACCCTGTATTTATAAAAATAAGTATCCATTTTCAGGCCTGACTACCTTATCCAGGAGTTGTCTTCCTCCTACAGCGAATCCCTAGATGCGATTATGGACTCACAAGTAAATTAAGCATCGAAGTATTCAGGATAATAACGAAGAGAAAGTTCGATATGATCAAGCCTGATCACCCTAATCCAGGATTCGTTGACCTGCTATGGACAATAAAATTAGGCATTGGAGCATTGGAAATACTCATCAAAAGATAGTTTGATATTCAGGTTTGACCACCACGTCAAGTATTTGTACTCCTCCATCAGTAAATCTGATGATGAAAGTAAATACTCATAATAAAATTATGTACCAAAATTTTGAATATATTCGTGATGAGATAATTCGATATTCAGACTTGACCACCATGATCTAGGATTTGTTCCCTTCCTTCGGTGAATCCGCGGAAAAGATGTACTATTCTAAATAAAATTAAGCTTGAAGCATTGTAGTTATTCATCAAAAGAAGTTTCGGTATTTAGGCTTAACTATCCTGATCTAGGGTTTGTCATTCTCCTTCAGTGAGCCTGCGGATGAGACCCAGTTCTAATAAAATTAAGTATCAAAGATTTGAGAATATTCATAAAGAGTATCTAAGTTTTGATATGCAGGCTTGACCACTACGATCAAGTATTTGTACTCCTCTTTCAGTAAATCTGATGATGAAAGTAAATACTCATAATAAAATTATGTACCAAAATTTTCAATATATTCGTGATGAGATAATTCGATGTTCAGGCTTGACCACCATGATCTAGGATTTGTTCCCTTCCTTCGGTGAATCCGGGGATGAGACTTACTATTCACAATAAAATTAAGCATGAAGCATTGTAGTTATTCATCAAAAGAAGTTTCGGTATTTAGGCTTAACAATCCTGATCTAGGGTTTGTCATTCTCCTTCAGTGAGTCTGGGGATGAGACCCAGTTCTAATAAAATTAAGTATCAAAGATTTGAGAATATTTATGAAGAGTACCTAAGTTTGATATGCAGGCTTGACCAGTACGATCAAGGATTTGTACTCCTCCTTCAGTAAATCTGATGATGAAAGTAAATACTCATAATAAAATTATGTACCAAAATTTTCAATATATTCGTGATGAGATAATTCGATGTTCAGGCTTGACCACCATGATGTAGGATTTGTTCCCTTCCTTCGGTGAATCCGGGGATGAGACTTGCTATTTACAATGAAATTAAGCTTGAAGCATTGTAGTTTTTCATCAGAAGAAGTTTCAGTATTTAGGCTTAACAATCCTGATCTAGGGTTTGTCATTCTCCTTCAGTGAGTCTGGGGATGAGACCCAGTTCTAATAAAATTAAGTATCAAAGATTTGAGAATATTTATGAAGAGTACCTAAGTTTGATATGCAGGCTTGACCAGTACGATCAAGGATTTGTACTCCTCCTTCAGTAAATCTGATGATGAAAGTAAATACTCATAATAAAATTATGTACCAAAATTTTGAATATATTCGTGATGAGATAATTCGATGTTCAGGCTTGACCACCATGATGTAGGATTTGTTCCCTTCCTTCGGTGAATCCGGGGATGAGACTTGCTATTCACAATGAAATTAAGCTTGAAGCATTGTAGTTATTCATCAGAAGAAGTTTCAGTATTTAGGCTTAACAATCCTGATCTAGGGTTTGTCATTCTCCTTCAGTGAGTCTGCGGATGTGACCCAGTTCTAATAAAATTAAGTATCAAAGATTTGAGAATATTCATGAAGAGTACCTAAGTTTGATATGCAGGCTTGACCAGTACGATCAAGGATTTGTACTCCTCCTTCAGTAAATCTGATGATGAAAGTAAATACTCATAATAAAATTATGTACCAAAATTTTCAATATATTCGTGATGAGATAATTCGATGTTCAGGCTTGACCACCATGATGTAGGATTTGTTCCCTTCCTTCGGTGAATCCGGGGATGAGACTTGCTATTTACAATGAAATTAAGCTTGAAGCATTGTAGTTATTCATCAGAAGAAGTTTCAGTATTTAGGCTTAACAATCCTGATCTAGGGTTTGTCATTCTCCTTCAGTGAGTCTGGGGATGAGACCCAGTTCTAATAAAATTAAGTATCAAAGATTTGAGAATATTTATGAAGAGTACCTAAGTTTGATATGCAGGCTTGACCAGTACGATCAAGGATTTGTACTCCTCCTTCAGTAAATCTGATGATGAAAGTAAATACTCATAATAAAATTATGTACCAAAATTTTGAATATATTCGTGATGAGATAATTCGATGTTCAGGCTTGACCACCATGATGTAGGATTTGTTCCCTTCCTTCGGTGAATCCGGGGATGAGACTTGCTATTTACAATGAAATTAAGCTTGAAGCATTGTAGTTATTCATCAGAAGAAGTTTCAGTATTTAGGCTTAACAATCCTGATCTAGGGTTTGTCATTCTCCTTCAGTGAGTCTGCGGATGTGACCCAGTTCTAATAAAATTAAGTATCAAAGATTTGAGAATATTCATGAAGAGTACCTAAGTTTGATATGCAGGCTTGACCAGTACGATCAAGGATTTGTACTCCTCCTTCAGTAAATCTGATGATGAAAGTAAATACTCATAATAAAATTATGTACCAAAATTTTGAATATATTCGTGATGAGATAATTTGATGTTTAGGCTTGACCACCAAGATTTAGGATTTGTTCCCTATCTTCGGTGAATCCGCGGAAAAGATGTACTATTCTAAATAAAATTAAGCTTGAAGCATTGTAGTTATTCATCAAAAGAAGTTTCAGTATTTAGGCTTAACAATCCTGATCTAGGACTTGTCATTCTCCTTCAGTGAGTCCACGAATGAGATCCAGTTCTAATAAAATTAAGTATGAAAGATTTGAGAATATTCATGAAGAGTACCTAAGTTTGATATGCAGGCTTGACCACTACCATCAAGGATTTGTACTCCTCCTTCAGTAAATCTGATGATGAAAGTAAATACTCATAATAAAATTATGTACCAAAATTTTCAATATATTCGTGACGAGGTAATTCGATGTTCAGGCTTGACCACCATGATGTAGGATTTGTTCCCTACCTTCGGTGAATCCGGGGATGAAACTTGCTATTCACAATGAAATTAAGCTTGAAGCATTGTAGTTATTCATCAGAAGAAGTTTCAGTATTTAGGCTTAACAATCCTGATCTAGGGTTTGTCATTCTCCTTCAGTGAGTCTGGGGATGAGACCCAGTTCTAATAAAATTAAGTATCAAAGATTTGAGAATATTTATGAAGAGTACCTAAGTTTGATATGCAGGCTTGACCAGTACGATCAAGGATTTGTACTCCTCCTTCAGTAAATCTGATGATGAAAGTAAATACTCATAATAAAATTATGTACCAAAATTTTGAATATATTCGTGATGAGATAATTCGATGTTCAGGCTTGACCACCATGATGTAGGATTTGTTCCCTTCCTTCGGTGAATCCGGGGATGAGACTTGCTATTTACAATGAAATTAAGCTTGAAGCATTGTAGTTATTCATCAGAAGAAGTTTCAGTATTTAGGCTTAACAATCCTGATCTAGGGTTTGTCATTCTCCTTCAGTGAGTCTGGGGATGAGACCCAGTTCTAATAAAATTAAGTATCAAAGATTTGAGAATATTTATGAAGAGTACCTAAGTTTGATATGCAGGCTTGACCAGTACGATCAAGGATTTGTACTCCTCCTTCAGTAAATCTGATGATGAAAGTAAATACTCATAATAAAATTATGTACCAAAATTTTGAATATATTCGTGATGAGATAATTCGATGTTCAGGCTTGACCACCATGATGTAGGATTTGTTCCCTTCCTTCGGTGAATCCGGGGATGAGACTTGCTATTTACAATGAAATTAAGCTTGAAGCATTGTAGTTATTCATCAGAAGAAGTTTCAGTATTTAGGCTTAACAATCCTGATCTAGGGTTTGCCATTCTCCTTCAGTGAGTCTGGGGATGAGACCCAGTTCTAATAAAATTAAGTATCAAAGATTTGAGAATATTCATGAAGAGTACCTAAGTTTGATATGCAGGCTTGACCACTACGATCAAGGATTTGTACTCCTCCTTCAGTAAATCTGATGATGAAAGTAAATACTCATAATAAAATTATGTACCAAAATTTTGAATATATTCGTGGAGATAATTTGATGTTTAGGCTTGACCACCAAGATTTAGGATTTGTTCCCTATCTTCGGTAAATCCGCGGAAAAGATGTACTATTCTAAATAAAATTAAGCTTGAAGCATTGTAGTTATTCATCAAAAGAAGTTTCAGTATTTAGGCTTAACAATCCTGATCTAGGACTTGTCATTCTCCTTCAGTGAGTCCACGAATGAGATCCAGTTCTAATAAAATTAAGTATGAAAGATTTGAGAATATTCATGAAGAGTACCTAAGTTTGATATGCAGGCTTGACCACTACGATCAAGGATTTGTACTCCTCCTTCAGTAAATCTGATGATGAAAGTAAATACTCATAATAAAATTATGTACCAAAATTTTCAATATATTCGTGACGAGGTAATTCGATGTTCAGGCTTGACCACCATGATGTAGGATTTGTTCCCTACCTTCGGTGAATCCGGGGATGAAACTTGCTATTCACAATGAAATTAAGCTTGAAGCATTGTAGTTATTCATCAGAAGAAGTTTCAGTATTTAGGCTTAACAATCCTGATCTAGGGTTTGCCATTCTCCTTCAGTGAGTCTGGGGATGAGACCCAGTTCTAATAAAATTAAGTATGAAAGATTTGAGAATATTCATGAAGAGTACCTAAGTTTGATATGCAGGCTTGACCACTACGATCAAGGATTTGTACTCCTCCTTCAGTAAATCTGATGATGAAAGTAAATACTCATAATAAAATTATGTACCAAAATTTTCAATATATTCGTGACGAGGTAATTCGATGTTCAGGCTTGACCACCATGATGTAGGATTTGTTCCCTACCTTCGGTGAATCCGGGGATGAAACTTGCTATTCACAATGAAATTAAGCTTGAAGCATTGTAGTTATTCATCAGAAGAAGTTTCAGTATTTAGGCTTAACAATCCTGATCTAGGACTTGTCATTCTCCTTCAGTGAGTCCACGAATGAGATCCAGTTCTAATAAAATTAAGTATGAAAGATTTGAGAATATTCATGAAGAGTACCTAAGTTTGATATGCAGGCTTGACCACTACGATCAAGGATTTGTACTCCTCCTTCAGTAAATCTGATGATGAAAGTAAATACTCATAATAAAATTATGTACCAAAATTTTGAATATATTCGTGATGAGATAATTTGATGTTTAGGCTTGACCACCAAGATTTAGGATTTGTTCCCTATCTTCGGTGAATCCGCGGAAAAGATGTACTATTCTAAATAAAGTTAAGCTTGAAGCATTGTAGTTATTCATCAAAAGAAGTTTCAGTATTTAGGCTTAACAATCCTGATCTAGGACTTGTCATTCTCCTTCAGTGAGTCCACGAATGAGATCCAGTTCTAATAAAATTAAGTATGAAAGATTTGAGAATATTCATGAAGAGTACCTAAGTTTGATATGCAGGCTTGACCACTACGATCAAGGATTTGTACTCCTCCTTCAGTAAATCTGATGATGAAAGTAAATACTCATAATAAAATTATGTACCAAAATTTTCAATATATTCGTGACGAGGTAATTCGATGTTCAGGCTTGACCACCATGATGTAGGATTTGTTCCCTACCTTCGGTGAATCCGGGGATGAAACTTGCTATTCACAATGAAATTAAGCTTGAAGCATTGTAGTTATTCATCAGAAGAAGTTTCAGTATTTAGGCTTAACAATCCTGATCTAGGGTTTGCCATTCTCCTTCAGTGAGTCTGGGGATGAGACCCAGTTCTAATAAAATTAAGTATGAAAGATTTGAGAATATTCATGAAGAGTACCTAAGTTTGATATGCAGGCTTGACCACTACGATCAAGGATTTGTACTCCTCCTTCAGTAAATCTGATGATGAAAGTAAATACTCATAATAAAATTATGTACCAAAATTTTCAATATATTCGTGACGAGGTAATTCGATGTTCAGGCTTGACCACCATGATGTAGGATTTGTTCCCTACCTTCGGTGAATCCGGGGATGAAACTTGCTATTCACAATGAAATTAAGCTTGAAGCATTGTAGTTATTCATCAGAAGAAGTTTCAGTGTTTAGGCTTAACAATCCTGATCTAGGGTTTGCCATTCTCCTTCAGTGAGTCTGGGGATGAGACCCAGTTCTAATAAAATTAAGTATCAAAGATTTGAGAATATTCATGAAGAGTATCTAAGTTTGATATGCAGGCTTGACCAGTACGATCAAGGATTTGTACTCCTCCTTCAGTAAATCTGATGATGAAAGTAAATACTCATAATAAAATTATGTACCAAAATTTTCAATATATTCGTGACGAGGTAATTCGATGTTCAGGCTTGACCACCATGATGTAGGATTTGTTCCCTACCTTCGGTGAATCCGGGGATGAAACTTGCTATTCACAATGAAATTAAGCTTGAAGCATTGTAGTTATTCATCAGAAGAAGTTTCAGTGTTTAGGCTTAACAATCCTGATCTAGGGTTTGCCATTCTCCTTCAGTGAGTCTGGGGATGAGACCCAGTTCTAATAAAATTAAGTATCAAAGATTTGAGAATATTCATGAAGAGTACCTAAGTTTGATATGCAGGCTTGACCACTACGATCAAGGATTTGTACTCCTCCTTCAGTAAATCTGATGATGAAAGTAAATACTCATAATAAAATTATGTACCAAAATTTTCAATATATTCGTGACGAGGTAATTCGATGTTCAGGCTTGACCACCATGATGTAGGATTTGTTCCCTGCCTTCGGTGAATCCGGGGATGAAACTTGCTATTCACAATGAAATTAAGCTTGAAGCATTGTAGTTATTCATCAGAAGAAGTTTCAGTGTTTAGGCTTAACAATCCTGATCTAGGGTTTGCCATTCTCCTTCAGTGAGTCTGGGGATGAGACCCAGTTCTAATAAAATTAAGTATCAAAGATTTGAGAATATTCATGAAGAGTACCTAAGTTTGATATGCAGGCTTGACCACTACGATCAAGGATTTGTACTCCTCCTTCAGTAAATCTGATGATGAAAGTAAATACTCATAATAAAATTATGTACCAAAATTTTCAATATATTCGTGATGAGATAATTCGATGTTCAGGCTTGACCACCATGATGTAGGATTTGTTCCCTTCCTTCGGTGAATCCGGGGATGAGACTTGCTATTCACAATGAAATTAAGCTTGAAGCATTGAAGTTATTCATCAAAAGAAGTTTCAGTATTTAGGCCTAACAATCCTGATCTAGGGTTTGTCATTCTCCTTCAGTGAGTCTGCGGATGTGACCCAGTTCTAATAAAATTAAGTATCTAAGATTTGATGAGGATACTCATGAAGAGTAAGTTCGATATTCAGGCTTGACCAACATGATCCAGGATTTGTTCTTCTTCTTCGGTAAATTCATAAATGAGACTCAGCAATCACAAAAAATATTAAGCATTGAAGCGTTCGAAATATTAAAAAAAGAAAGTGATCCAGGATTAGTGATCGCCCTTCAGTGAGTTTGCTCAACTCAGTATTCACAATAAAGTGTAGCATTGAAAGTATTGATAAATAGAAGGTTTGATATTTTAACTTAACCATCTTGGTCCAAGATTTGCCCTTCTCTCTTTCAGATTCAGTACTCAAAATAAAATTAAGCATTGAAACTTTGAGGATTTTCAAACTTAACTGGCCTAACCTCCGGTGAATCTTGAAATGAGACTTCACCGCGATCTTGGCGAAGGATTTTATATCCTCGTCATGTTCTTTGAGGATGTTTACCATCCAGACTTATTCAAGATTCAAAATCAAAAATTGGGATTACTAGATACCATTAGTCATCAAAACCTAGCTTCGAGACTGTATAGTTTTGTGGAAAACTGACAACTTTTGTGTGATTTCTACGTGGTCAACTCAACAAAAATCCCTGTAGATACTTTTC
This sequence comes from Agrilus mali, assembly GCA_029378335.1. Taxonomy (NCBI): domain Eukaryota; kingdom Metazoa; phylum Arthropoda; class Insecta; order Coleoptera; family Buprestidae; genus Agrilus; species Agrilus mali. Next base: position 7,406,357 of record CM055656.1, on the reverse strand, counting down.
ACGGTTGCCGGTAAACCGTTGGAAAGGTACCAAATCCTAATCGAGGACTCACTTGCAGAGGATAATTCCAGGACTACTGAGTTCGAAAAATAATTTTCTGCCGATTTATTTCCGCCTATCATGTCAGTATCCTTATCAAACTGCACCTTAATGGACAATTTTTTATACAAATGGTGGCTAAACAGGAATCAATATTATTACTACAATTAATTAAATTTCGTCTAATCTGATGGGATCTTGGATCATTTATTTAGATAGATCGTTCTTGAATCGTTTACACAAATGCTGGGAAAAAATACTCTTTTATTATATTAGGTATTGGAAACTTACACATCTCCTCTTTTTTAATTTCTTACATATTATCAGTGTGTAACTGTCCTAACTTGGGTGGTAGTTAGTTTTATAAAAATTTTAAGGAAGAAGAAGCAAAAGATCTACCGGTATATCTTCTACTTTCCTCCGATTGAAATTGAGTGTGAGGGCTGATCACTACCCCGTAGAAGAAGCGGCTGGTGGTAATGAAATACGGAAAAGCCCTTTTTGGAATCTTTAACTAGGTCAATATACACTTACATGTTTCGAATATATCGTTCATTGAATTTTAATCACTACGGTTCAACCCTTTAACACTAATTCATGGGATATCTCACACTATAGGTAGCTACTAGGATAGATCAAATATAAACGAGCCTTTGTTCATAAAACATTTATTTTGAAAATTTTATTATCCCCCTTGTTTGATTATACATTTTTCCCAATAAATCGGTAGTTATTTCATCTCGTTTTCATAAAAAGAAGCAGGGCGGGAGTCTATTCAGTTGCGCACAAACATCTCCACATGTTCATCAGTCTGAAATCGCTCGTCTGCCTCCTAGTGATTCTTTCAGGGACCCAAACATGTGGAAATCACAAGGGATAAGTTTGGGCTATATGGATGGTGCTCCGACTGAGTCTAGTAAATTTCACTGATTTGGGCCTGCGTTAAAGTTGCGAAGCGAACTCGAGCAGCTTTTTGATTTTACTCAGCAGCTTTGGGACCCAACGAACTGAAATTTTTCGGAATCCCCAGTTTTTCGTTATGATTCTGTGGACACTCCCATAGCTGATGCCGAGTTCAACAGATATCTGAAGCACAGTGGCGTGGTGGTCCCTTCAATAAGGTTTCTAACGCGTGCAATGTTAACCGGCGATATGCTGGTGCGCGGACGACGAGGATGATTTACATTTTCAACACGATTACGCCCTTCGTTAAATTATTTGCACCAAACTTTTACCCGTTGCCACGAAAGCGTTTCATTTCCGAACTGTGCTAGCAATCTGCGCAAAATTTCAGCTGGTTTCACGTTTTCACGTGTAAGAAACTTACCTAATAATAATCCGTTGCGCAACGCTGCTATGCATCTCTTTCTCACTCATTGTGATAGCTACTAACCAAGCAAACACAGCAATACGACGAGTTGTTTCCGTGTCACCTAATATCCCCACTTCAAGTTGCTAACGCCCGTATGCGCCTTGAACAACTATCCGGCGCTCAATTTATAAAGGCTCGTTTATATTTGATCCGCCCTCGTATGTACAAATATTATTGTGAATATGTGGATCTTTTTAAATGTAAGTAGTAACCAATTTAACTAAAATTAAAATAGGCAAATACTACCACTGTACCATTGTTGTAAATGGTACTTTAAAAATTTGCAACTAATTAACTCTTTTTTATTATTGCATCGCTGATTTAATTTGACATGGTTTTATAATACAAACGTTTTTAAATAACTGAAACTATCGTCTTCTAATAGTGGAGCACTTGCAAAGTATCCAGGAGTTCTTTCCACAAGTCATCTTGCTAGGCGGCATTAAGTGCATAACGTAATTAAAAGAAGTACAATAAATAAAAAAATTAAGAATATAAGTATGTATGTGCATTAATTAACAATCAATTGTTTATTAATTACAGTTCGCTATTATTTTATTAAACGACCCCTTATTCGTTTTGTTATTTTGTATTATTTAACACTTGCACAACTGCAGGGCCTTAACGTGACCATATCACGAATCACAAATAAATGTTTGTATTACAAATAAGTTATCAAAGTGCTACATGTTCCATTACTAATAGTATGTTTTGTTCTTTATCGTCATGGAAATAAGAATGTGGTAATATTAATAAATGATCAATTTTCGAAACCAATACTAGGTAAAGTAATGAACATGCGTCGGTATTTTGCTATTATTGGGGCAATTTCCTTAATTTTAATTTAGCCCGCAGGTTGGTACCTACTGTGTATTTTACTGTTGTGTGTCACCACCTAAAAATTGTTTGGACAGAACGTTTCGGTACTTAGATTGTATGAATGTAGACAATTAATTCTCTCATTAGTTCACATTATCCTTTAACATTAACATTTACAACATTGCCATTCTACCACCACCACCACTACCACCATTATGACTTGGTACCATCGGATCTTTTGGAAGAATCTTTCTTGGTATGGAGAGATCGTTCGGTAAAGTTGGCGATGGTGATCTTGGTTTTTGTAATGACATATCCGTCGTTTGTGAAGTTTCCGTTGTTGATGTTTGCGAGGTTTCTCTTCAGTTCTGGTGAACATGAACACTGTCGTGGAGGGTTTGAAGTGGGTAACATGTGGGGGTAGGGCGGCGGTTCGTTCGTCTTATCGAGGGGTGGAGGGGCTTCGCGAATGTTGGAATGTGAAGAAGATCCTGAAAGTACAATTCGAAAAATATTAAATTAAATAAGAAATATGTTGTTGTTAAGAAAACACACTTTTGTGGGGGTTAGAGTTTAGAGATTAATATACACTTATGTTACCTTAAAATAAAATTCTCCTCTACTATTGACACTTGAGCCGTTTTTACCCTAATATTGCGATAGTTTTATGTTTGTGAAAGACATTACATTTAAAACACCTTTCAGAATTACCCAAGTATTTAGAAAAAGTTGATGTTTGGCAAAAATTTTGTGGTTGAGGGAACAATTTACAGCAAAATCATTAGCAACATCTCAACGATTGTTAAATTTTTTATAAATTTAAACGTTCATGTTTCTATAATTGAGAAACCTATGAACTGTATACAACTCTTCCCGGCGCCTTCGTCAAATCTGTTATTTGAAAAATTACCCACTTCCGCAGGTTAAGTAAATATTTAAATAATTTTTTTTAAGAATAAAACAAACACAGATAAATTATTAATACTTAACAATTGTTTCGCCAAACTTTGGCCACATCAGAAGTTTACAACTAATTCAAACCCGAAGTAATAACATATTAAGCAATGGAGATTGGCTTTATTCTAATTGTTCATTTAATAATAAACCACTATTTTCACATTTGTTAGTTTATAGTATTTCTAGGAATGGCAATTTGTACAAATAATTTTCAGTATTAAACTCTTTAAAATTCTGATCTTTTGTGATCAATTGGTTGGCATAGTTGTTTTTTGATTACAGGATGATCTTTTATGTTCGTTAATTTTGGTACCGAACTTCCTACTAGTTTTACTCATATAAAACATATTACAGGATTAACAATTTAATTTATAGATTCCAAATTTGGTCAATTTGTCCTTGTTATTTTTAATGAATTCGCTTAGTTCTATACGCAACATTGTAATAGTTTTTATTTAGTTAATAAGAAGCTACAACATTAAGCTACTCAGATTACTTAAAAAGTTATATTTTGTACAAGCAGCAATACCCGGCGTTGCCCAGGTAAGAATATGTTACAAGTTTGATGGAACATTCTAGAATATTCGCGAATTTAGAACTATCCAGAACATCCCATAATGATTCAAAACATTCTCTAACACTCTGGAACATTCTTAAATAATCTTCAAGATTCTAAAACATTCTTGAACATTGCCAAATCATTCTTAAATGTTATAATAAAACATTCTTTTACTTCTTAGAACATATTTGAACTCCCTGTAACATTCTAAAAAAATCTGCTTCATTCTCATCCCCACTCCGTGCTGTTTGCTGGGTGAGTAATGACATCAGTAGACGCCTGGCGGGGATGACTAATGGATTGATAATAATTGATCAGTTATCGACCACTGAGAGTTCAAGATTATTACAGTACTAATATCGCAATTAAAAAATGGAGGTTGATCGTAGAGGGGTGAAAATTAAGGGTTGTATGTATTTTTGTATGCTGTATCATAAAAAAATAAAAACCAAAAATTTTGTCTAAGAAATAAAAAAAAAAATTCAGGGGAGGATCACCCTTAACATTTTTAGATGTCCGATTCGCAGACCTAACCGATATTCACAAAAAATTTCACGAAAATCGGTCGAGCAATTTCGGAGGAGTTTAATTACAAACACCGTGACTCGAGAATTTTATATATTAGATTTTCTAATTTCTTTAATGGTAGGGTAAATTGAATTTATTATTTTTCTGTGGGTCATCTTCTTTAATAAAGAGTCGACTAATGTGACATAATTGTTGTCAAGGGCAATTTGTTTGATTATATCCATTTCTTTATTGAAATCTTCTTTTGATAAAGGAATATTAAGTAATCTAAATGTCATGGTACTGAAGGAGGCCAGCTTATGTTGAGGCGGGCGAAAAGACTTATTATTAAATGCTATATCTCTGTGGATTGGTTTGTGAAAAAATGCGCGAAACAATTTTTAAGTATAAATAATTAAATCTGTTGAAATTTTAACTTGTTTGTTTGATTTTTCAAAATTAATATCAATTTCAACCAAGTAACGATACATTCAATTATACAGGGTTACATGTTAAGTCGGCCTAGATCCTTTAAGAGGTTGTACGTGGTTTCCCTCATTTCTGACTGATTTGACTATGAATGACCGTATCCTAAACTTAACCGTTTTCAAGTTATTCGACTTTTAAGGTTTTTTTTATAAAAATTGCCGATTTTTTGGTTTATTGCCCCATTGTTTTTGTGTTTTGTGCCTCTAATTTATTTGTTTTTGCTTTTTTTAATCCAGTTACATCTGCTGATGTTTTGAGGCAGAAAATTGTCGATGCGGCAAACGAAATAAGAACAGAATTAACATTTGGTGTAGCGAAAAGTGGCTTAAGACACAGAATAAGAGTATGTGTGCGAAACAGAAGCGGACGTGTGGAACATACATTGTAAACTTTCTTTGAAAAGAGTATAATAAACGTTATTTTGTACCTATTTGGATCGTTTTATTTTATTTTCTGACTCAAGTGATAAATTTGATGCTTAAGTACCGTTATTTTTTATCTGGAAGCATTTTATCAAAGTTTTTTGTAAGATTTCTGATAATACCCTACCTTGTTATACCTTTTTGGATAGCTAAAGAACCATAGATATTTTTAAACACATCTGCAGCATAACTGTCATAAACTTTTTTTAATATTTAAAAAGGAACAAAAATATTTTTTACTAATTTATTAGCTTTTTAGGGTTCCGCGCCTTAAAAAGGAAAAAGCGGAACCCTTATAGGATCACTTCGTTGTCCGTCCGTTCCTCCGTCCGTTCGTCTGTCAAGACCCTTTTTCTCAGGAACGCGTGGAGGTATCAAGCTAAAATTTATACCAAATACTCAGGTCTATTGTCCCTTGGAGCTGTGAAAAAATCAAACTTCTAAGCCAACGCAATCAAAAGATACAGCCGTTTATGGCGCAAATTTTCGAATCAAAACCTACAGGGTACTTCTCGTGAACTCATAATCTTGAAATTTGGTACGAAGCAACGTCCTATAGCAGAGATAAAGGAAATATTGCGAAAACTGTAAATTTTTAGTTACATCATATAATAAAAATATTTTTAATAATTTTAAAGTTACTACCCCTTTTCTCATGAACGCGTAGAGGTATTAAATTGAAATTCATATCAAATACTCAGGTCTATAATACCTTTAAGCTGTAAAAAAATCAAACTTCTATGTCAACACAATCAAAAGAAACAGCAATTTAAGCCGCATATTTTCAAACTCGCAACTACTCGCAAGGGAATCAAAACCTAAAGGGTACTTCCAGTCGATTTAGAATCTTGAAATTTGGCATGAAGCAATGTTTTATAGCACATATAAAGGAAAAACTCCGAAAACCTTAAATTTTTAGTTACATCACATATATACAGGTTTGTACGGAACCCTCGGTGCGCGAGTTCGACTCGCACTTGCCCGGTATTTTTTTAACTATCAATCATCTACTGCGACCCAGTTGGTTCAGAGACGACCTGTAATTTTAGTGTTTTGAATAATACAGCAGCGTATGTACTACAGAAAAATAGCAAAAACAAATAAATTAGAGGCACAAAACACAAAAAAAATTGACAATTTTTATAAAAAAACCTTAAAAATTCAATAACCTGAAAACAGTTCAGTTTGGGATACGGTCTTTGATAGTCAAATCAGTTAGAAACCTCTTAAAGGACCTAGATCGACTTAACCTGTAACCCTGTATATTTAAATAAAATTCAAATTGTATTGAATTAAAAATACATGAATAATTATAAATTTTAGAAGAAACGTACTGGTCTACTTATTATTTGTTTCCTTTTTAATATTTAATACCACTTAAAAAGAAATTAATAATTAGGTAGGTACTTGGTTAAATTGTGTTTTCTTTTTGGAAGTATTTTTTTTTATTTTCTCAAAACTCGCTTATCTATAATACTATCCATAAATATTTTCGCAATTAGAACCGAGAAGATTTTTTAAATTTCAATTTACCTGTTAAGATAAGGGGTGGGGTGGGTAGACCTAAACATCGCATCCTCCATGCGTCCTGAAGGAGTTGAAGTCTGGCTTGTTTGCGCCATTTGGCCCTTCTATTTTGAAACCATACCTAATATTAACAACAATTATATACTTAATCTATAATAATAAAATTAAGAGTAGTAGATAATTAAGTTTTTTGTAAAACATATGCTTAAATTTAATTAAGTGTAAGTATTATATTAACATTCTTATGTGATGAAATTAGAGCCACAGTAGTAAAGGTAGTAGGGTAGTAAAAGTTTAATAATTAGTAAAGTTATGTTATAATCATGTAACTGCTGGAGGGGTTAACTTAATTTAAATGGTTGTATTTTTAGATTCAATGCCAGAAATTCTTGATTCAATACTGCAGAATTTTAAGCCTCAAGTAGTTGAGGGGGGTCATAGTCCAGGCCATTTTCTATTTTAATGAGTTAAACCCCTCAAATTTATTCTACCCCCCCCCCAGTGTGATTAATGTTTTAAATAAAAAAATGTGTTGATTTTTCTAAATTATATTTCCAATATTTATATCTCCTCATCGATTAAACGTACAGCATTCAGGACGGCACATTTCTGAAGGAAATTCTATGTTCTTCAAAAAGGGTTTGATTGAATATTCCTATAACACCAGCAGTTTCCATTATTTATATCGGCCCTCAAACATTTCAAAATTTTATTAATAATTTTTTTATAACAGAATCAGCTTATTAGAAACAAATTTCTATTATCATTAACTTTGGCTTTAATTTCTATGAAGTAACTTCTAAGTTCTATTATTACCATAATATTGTTTGGGAAATTAAATTGAAGCATTGTTTTTATTTTAGTCGTAGATAATTCAACAAATAGATAAAAAATAACGGAATAAATTGTTTTTTTGTTATTATCACCTTGACGTAATGGAGTAATTAAATAAATAGCTACGTAAATAAGGGAAATTATAGGAATAAAACTTCACGATGTAGATTTTCACAATTTTTTTTAAAAATGTTTAACGTAACAAGTAGAAAATACTCACTGTTCCAAGAAGCCAAAAATTTTGGAGAAACATGTTACATTAAACATTGTTAAATAAAAAATTTTGTGAAAATCTACTTTGTGAATTATTATTATTATGGATTTTCATCAAGTTAAGGTCAAAACTACTCAATAAATAGATTATTATGATACAATAACAATATAACAGTAATATAAAAATAAAATAATTCGTATACTTCGAAAAATTTGAGGGGCGTTTCTCATTAAAATTAAGAAATTATCGTTATAAAAACCACTGTGATACAGATACAGGCATTTAACTTTTTGTAAAAAAAGATTCTTTAGAAATCAACAAATAATTTAATTGATAATTATTATGTTACTAAAAAAGGAATTTCACGTATTATTTGAGGTAAATTTAAACTTGAGTGGTGTGCATTTTTGAAAAGTTCTGAAGCTTTTTCAAGTTCTACAATTTTTATTAAGTACAGAATTTTTGTTTGTTTTTTTTTTACATTATTAACAATTGGAATATTTATTGCAACAGTTTCACTAAATAGCAAAGCCTTTTAAGCAATTTTCTTAAACTGTATTGTTACAAAAAAATTTTTGACAACCTTTTAACTTTGAAATTTCAATTGTATGTGTGTCTTCGTATTTACTTAGTTTAGTTATCTACAAAATTGAAAAGGTAACTGACCTGTACCCTGGCTTCGGACAAACTGATTCTTAAAGCGACTTCTTCCCTCAGGAACACGTCAGGATAATGCGTTTTTTGAAAGAGTGCTTCCAACTCTTGAAGTTGTTGAGGACTAAAAGTAGTTCGATTCCTTCTTTGTCTCCTCCTTCCAAACATATACTCGGTCAACAAATCACCCGGTAATGGAGATAAATATGGACCAGCCATAATAATCACTTTGAATATTATTTAAACATCAAACGTTAAACAGTTTCATTAAATGATCAAAAAGGGTTGTTACGCGAAGGAGCGCTTTTACCCTATTGAAAGTGGAGCTTAAAGTACCTGTTATCAAAACAGTTGTTAGCTTTGAATAATCTGATAATTTTGATTATACTGAAAATTTAAATAGCGTCCGGAGTTGATTGCTGGGGTTGCTCCACCCCCGGGTTATTCTGATTGGTCGGATACGGAAGAGGACGACCAGGATACGGCAGAGCGCCGGTTCAGTTTTTACCCTAATTGAATTTAATAACTTTATCCCTAAATTGCAAAACGGTTAGTGGTTGATGGTGATATAGATAAACCTCTAATTTCGTTTTCTCTTTTCAATGTTAAAACTTCATCTATTTGTCTCTCAATTGTACCAAGTTCTGTTTATTATTAATAACTACATAAAATGGGGGTGCTAATATTTTAAATTTTCGAGTGATTTATTGATGTATGAATAATCATTTTGATTCCAGGAATAATTAGAGAGATTTTTGGGGTTGGTTAATTTTTTTAGTAATTAAATTTCTTATTTATTCGAATAATTAATAGAAGAGAAACAGTTGGATAATAAATAAAACACACGAAAGCTCAAAAGTGTACATTGTCAATTGTTGTATTTTATGTAGATATAAACAAACAAAAAATACTCCTAAATAAAATTAGCACAATATAAAAGAAACAGGAACAAATAGTATTTCAATTTTTTCGAGAGATTTATTGATGTATGAATAATTATTTTGATTCCAAGAATAATTAGGGAGATTTTTGGGGTTGATTAATTTTTTTGAGTAATTAAATTTCTTATTTATTCGAATAATTAATAGAAGAGAAACAGTTGGAAAATAAATAAAACACACGAAAGCTCAAAAGTGTACATTGTCAATTGTTGTATTTTATGTAGATATAAACAAACAAAAAATACTCCTAAATAAAATTAGCACAATATAAAAGAAACAGGAACAAATAGTATTTCCATTTTTTCGAGAGATTTATTGATGTATGAATAATTATTTTGATTCCAAGAATAATTAGGGAGATTTTTGGGGTTGATTAATTTTTTTGAGTAATTAAATTTCTTATTTATTCGAATAATTAATAGAAGAGAAACAGTTGGAAAATAAATAAAACACACGAAAGCTCAAAAGTATACATTGTCAATTGTTGTATTTTATGTAGATATAAACAAACAAAAAATACTCCTAAATAAAATTAGCACAATATAAAAGAAACAGGAACAAATAGTATTTCCATTTTTTCGAGAGATTTATTGATGTATGAATAATTATTTTGATTCCAAGAATAATTAGGGAGATTTTTGGGGTTGATTAATTTTTTTGAGTAATTAAATTTCTTATTTATTCGAATAATTAATAGAAGAGAAACAGTTGGAAAATAAATAAAACACACGAAAGCTCAAAAGTATACATTGTCAATTGTTGTATTTTATGTAGATATAAACAAACAAAAAATACTCCTAAATAAAATTAGCACAATATAAAAGAAACAGGAACAAATAGTATTTCCATTTTTTCGAGAGATTTATTGATGTATGAATAATTATTTTGATTCCAAGAATAATTAGGGAGATTTTTGGGGTTGATTAATTTTTTTGAGTAATTAAATTTCTTATTTATTCGAATAATTAATAGAAGAGAAACAGTTGGAAAATAAATAAAACACACGAAAGCTCAAAAGTATACATTGTCAATTGTTGTATTTTATGTAGATATAAACAAACAAAAAATACTCCTAAATAAAATTAGCACAATATAAAAGAAACAGGAACAAATAGTATTTCCATTTTTTCGAGAGATTTATTGATGTATGAATAATTATTTTGATTCCAAGAATAATTATGGAGATTTTTGGGGTTGATTAATTTTTTTGAGTAATTAAATTTCTTATTTATTCGAATAATTAATAGAAGAGAAACAGTTGGAAAATAAATAAAACACACGAAAGCTCAAAAGTATACATTGTCAATTGTTGTATTTTATGTAGATATAAACAAACAAAAAATACTCCTAAATAAAATTAGCACAATATAAAAGAAACAGGAACAAATAGTATTTCCATTTTTTCGAGAGATTTATTGATGTATGAATAATTATTTTGATTCCAGGAATAATTACAGAGATTTTTGGGGTTGACTAATTTTTTAAGTAAATAAATTTCTTATAAATTCAAATAATTAATGGAAGAGAAACAGTTTGAAAATAAACAAAACACACAAAAGCTCAAAAGTATACATTGTCAATTGTTGTATTTTATGTAGATATAAACAAACAAAAATACTCTTAAATGAAATTAGCACAATATTAAAGAAGCAGGAACAAATAATATTTCAAATTTTCGAGAGATTTATCGATGTATGAATAATTATTTTGATTCCAATAATAATTCGAGAGATTTTTTGGAGTTGATTAATTTTATGAGTAATTAAATTTCTTATTTATTCGAATAATTAATAGAAGAAAAACAGTTGGAAAATAAATAAAACACACGAAAACCTAAAAGTGTACATTGTCAATTGTTATATTTTATGTAAATATAAACAAACGAAAAATACTCCTAAATGAAATTAGCAACAATATTAAAGAAGCAGGAACAAATAAGAAGAATAATAACACATTAAATTTTTTAGACTTAACTATTTCAAAGATTTTGCAAAATTCTACAAACCAACCCATACAGATACAGTAATTACCAACACAAATATGCTGCATCTTATACTATGTTATACAGATTGTTAAAAGTACCTACGTCTTCAGAAAATTATAAAAAATAATTGAACATTATGAAGCAAATTGCCTACAACTACAATAATACTAATTTAGTAGATAAAATTTTAGATAAAATAAAATTTTAATTAGTTTTGGTACAATCAGTTTATCCTAATTTTAATATTGAAAATAAAAAATACGTCTCAATAACGTATTTAGGCCACCCCTCAGAAGTGATTAAAAAATATTATGCAAAAACAACATTAATGTAGCATTCAAAAATTCAGTTTCTAGGTTTTTAAAAAATAATTAAGATAAAAGTGACAAAGATTACCAATCAGGTATTTGTGGTTCTTGCGATAAAATTTACCTATATAGGGAAAATAAAAAGTAATTTAAAAAAAAAGGAATAAACGAACGTTATAGGTCATTTAAAATTAAAAAACTAGATTCCAACTACGCAAAGCACCTAATTTTAGAAAATAATCATGTTAATCAAAATATGTTAGTTTACGTACAGAAACAAACAACAATAAGTTATCATTATTGCAAACAATGGAAATAAATAAATTCGAAAAAACAGATTTACTGTTAAACGATCAATTAGATTTAAATAATTCTCCATTACTTAATTTGTTCCCCCTTCCCTCTTACAGTCCTAACCCAAAAAGTATAAAGTAGATAAGTTTTCGTTAGAAGTTTAAGTAATTATCTACTTCTGATGAAGTACAGTGTAGCGAGACAATTGTTAAGTTACAATAAAACAGTGAAAATTAAACATGTGTTTTCCTTTACAAGTAACAGAAATTCTCTTTACAATTTTTTTAATAATAAAAGTATGTACCTACATATTTCTAAATTTGATATAAATATAAAATAAATTTATATTTCTTTTGATTGTATTAAAGAAAAGACTTTATTTATATATAATAATTGGTTATTTAAATTTATTAAACAATAAGGCTTTTGGTTAAAATTTACATTGAACTTTTTTAATCCTTGCACCTCCACCAATCACCTACAATTAGTAATAATAATTACAGGTAGGTAATAGGTTAATAATTCATTTAATGATATAAAAGAATATAATAAAAATACCGTCCAAGTGCGAGTCGAACTCGCGCAACGAGGGTTCCGTACAAACCTGTATATGTGTGATGTAACTAAAAATTTAAGGTTTTCGGAATTTTTTATTTATATGTGCTATAAAACATTGCTTCATGCCAAATTTCAAGATTCTAAATCGACTGGAAGTACCCTTTAGGTTTTGATTCCCTTGCGAGTAGTTGCGAGTTTGAAAATATGCGGCTTAAATTGCTGTTTCTTTTGATTGCGTTGACATAGAAGTTTGATTTTGTTACAGCTTAAAGGTATTATAGACCTGAGTATTTGATATGAATTTAAATTTAATACCTTTACGCGTTCATGAGGAAAGGGGTAGTAACTTTAAAATTATTAAAAATATTTTTATTATATGATGTAACTAAAAATTTACGGTTTTCGCAATTTTTCCTTTATCTGTGCTATAAGACGTTGCTTCGTACCAAATTTCAAGATTCTGAGTTCACGGGAAGTACCCTGTAGGTTTTGATTCGAAAATTTGCGGAAATTTGCGGCATAAACGGCTGTATCTTTTGATTGCGTTGGCTTAGAAGTTTGATTTTTCTACAGCTCCAAAGGACAGTAGACCTGAGTATTTGGTATAAATTTTAGCTTGATACCTCCACGCGTTCCTAAGGAAAAGGGTCTTGACAGACGGACGGACGGACGGACAACGAAGTTATCCTATAAGGGTTCAGCTTTTTCCTTTTGAGGTGCGGAACCCTAAAAATGACTATTTCAATTTTAGATTAAATTGGTCCTTACAAATGTTTGATAGTAAATTGATAACTTCATTGTGTTGCGGTTAAATTATATATGTATAATACACAAACAATTCCAAAAATCTGATTCAGATTCTGAATCTTAATCTAAGATTTTGTGGTACCCAGTACTTAATTTTTATGATTGTAAGTTGACAATGTCCGTTACATTAATAATTTGTATGCTTAAGCCATCGATTTAATGTAATCACATCAAATTGTGGATATTATAACAGACTTGAAATGGTGTTGGTACCTAATGTTATTTGTCATTGTGTTGCGGTTATAGTCTATTTTAGGTAGATACGTTGCAACAATAGGTTTATTGCGATAACATTTACGTTGTGGTTATTTGTTATAAAACTACGTATCTATTACTTTTTGTGTAATAAAATTGTTTGTTTGTTGGAGGTACCTACCTATCTATAAGTTTTTGCCATATGTTGTTATAATGTTCTGTGTTGAAAAACTTAGTTCATTTTACATAATCACATTACGTTGTGGTTACAATAATCGCTTATTAGTTATAAATAGAGATTCTAATTGCAAGGTTATAAGTATCAGGAACTGAAAATGTGCATGGGCATCCATTACATCGAACAACAGCATACCCTAGTGTTGTGTAAAAGATACGTTGTGGTCATATTTAATTCAACCATAATATAAGTATCAATTAGAATATTATTTCGATTGAATAATTTGGTTATTGTGGTGGCGAAACAGTTGGAGATATTGACACTTTATCACTTTGATTTTTGATACATTCTTATTTTACTACGTTGCGTTGGTTAAAAGACAATCAGTAGGAAGGTGAAATCACTTTTGTCGTCATTAATTGCAAAATTTGTAAGTTGTATTTTTGTAACAGCAAGTAGGTACATTATTAGATATTACATTACGTCGTGGTTACCACAAAACTGTATTCTATTTTAGTGTGGTTGCTGTATTTAAGGGGGGCCCATTCTGATTTTATTACGTTGTAGTTGTATAATTAAAAAACACTACCATGATCGATGAAGTAAGTTTGTAAACAACAATGAGTTTTGGTCATGTTCAAATTATTTTACAAAAACGATACAATATATGATAAGACGTAGACAGTATGAGTCGGAATTTTTGCAAAAACAACAATACAATCACTCAGTTACTTTGGGGTCGACACAACCCTCAATAATTGATTGTGCATTGTGTTACTATTTTGCGTTACGTTGTGGTAGAACATAAGATGTGCTGTGGTCAAGTTTAAACTACAATAGTGGTACAATGCATTTTTGAAACAATAAGCACACATGAATTACACTACGTTGTGGTTACCACAATATTGGTCTACATTATGTCGCAATGATGGTCCCATTGTGAACTTGTTACGTTGTAGTTGTACAGCTGAAAACGTTTTACTGTGGAATAAGATTCTGATATGGTTCTTAGTGTCATAACTTTGAGGTAGTGTGTTATGGTTAGTCATAAGCTGCGTTGTGGTTAAATTTTCTTGGGAATATTATTAGAATATGAATCGGTCTGTATAACTATAGATTGAATAACTAACAGGTGTTACTGGACCTTGTGTATCAATCGAACTGTTTAGTTTCTGGTGGTGCAGTGCATTGTTTTATAATAAGGGAACTATTGCGAATATTTCGTAAAGATGGTCTTGTTACGTTGTGGTTATATAGCCCAAAACAATTAATAGTCAAATAACATTTTGTGAGGGTGCTTGATGTAACTGTTTTGGACATTGTGGTGGTGGCTTGTGGTCGGTCAAAAGGTGTGTTGTGGTGATGTTCACTTGAAAATTACGTCAACCCTGAATCGAGCTACATATCTACTATTTAGTTCTTGTGGTGTAGAGGCACTTTGGACCTTGTAAGCGTGCTCAGTATCACTATTTTGGATTCTGAAGTGATGTGTTGTGGTGGTCATAAAATGCGTTGTGGGAATAACTTTAGAATGTGAATCGGTCTGTATATCGACCGAACTATTTAGTTTCTGGTGGTGTGGTGTGGTGATGCAATTGGAGGCAACGCTGCCTGCGCCTTCGTCGAACGAACGGCGGTGGTGGAGGTGTTGTTCTCCGCCTCAACTTTATTAATTACGGAACTCGCTGATGTGACACGACCATTGTTGTAGATCCGATTGTCGTCGTCATATCGCATCAGTGAGGCGCTTGACATCGCGCCACATCTGGTGCCAACTTAAAAATAATTAAGAGATGCTATAATACTCTCACCACTGTCGCCGTACCAACGGAGGCAGCAGCACCACCACCTCCACCTCCGCCACCATCGCCGTTGTATTCATCGTCGCCACCGGCTGAAAGAATATTCGGTTTGGCGAGGATTAAATCAGCGGAAGTCATTTAAAAAATTGTGTTTTATCCGGGTCCATGTAATAAATATAAAAACTCCTCCGTTCCCGTCATCCGTTGTGAGACAGGACCTCGGGAACGTTTGTCCCGTTCGTCAAACGCATAGATAATAAAATCATTGTAAGTAAATCGTGGTTGTGTTTTCAATTACTATGGGAACCAGTGTGTATATATAGGTATGTAGATATATGCACTGGCGACCTTAATAATGGTAATGGATTACGCATTAACTGCATGATTTTAAAAGGGATGTTTATTTACCCCCGCGTGCACACAAACACATACTGGCATCTCTCATGTTTGTGCCAATTAAAAAGCTCTGATGAGATTAAAGTTCGAAACAATCTTTCCTCTTTTGTTGAGGCCTGTTTTATACCTACACGTTTTAAAATGGTAACGTTTTTGTCCAATGGTAACAATGGTCCCCTTTTTATGAAAAGAGATGGTCCGTACATAGAACTTTCTCGAAAAACTAGAAATCGAATTACGAATTCCCAACCGCATATTCGGTATTTAAAGTGAATATTTGTTTGTTCCTGACTTTAGGTATTATTAATGGCAAACTAACAGACTCAACAAATTAAAATCACGAACAGTGTCTTAAATTTTTAATATGCCTAAGATAAGGTTGGTTTAGTTTAATTTTGCCGGGTTTGAATTGTAAATCTTACTAGAACATACAAACCACAAAGAAGAGTAGTAGATAGCAGGTAACGAAAAGTTCCTTATAGAATTTATTTAAAAAGTTTGTTGAGATTGTCTCTCTTTTATTATTACTATATATACAGGGTTACAGGTTATGTCGACCTAGATCCTTTAAGAGGTTGTAGTTTTCCTCATTTCTGACTGATTTGATTGTAAAAGACCGTATCCCAAACTTAACCGTTTTCAAGTTATTGGGCTATTAAGGTTATTTTATAAAAATTGCCGATTTTTTGGTCTATTGTCCCATTTTTTTGTGTTTTGTGCCTCTAATTTATTTGTTTTTGCTATTTTTATAATCCATTTACATCTGTTGATGTTTTGAGGCAGAAAATTATCGATGCGGCAAACGAAATAAGAACAGGATTAACAACTGGTGCAATGAAAAGTGGCTTAAGACACAGAATGAGAGTAGGTATGTGTGCGAAACAGGCGGACATGTGGCACATACATTGTAAACTTTCTTTGAAAAGAGTATAATAAACGTTATTGTGTACCTGTTTGGATTGTTTAATTTTTTTTTAACTGAAGTGATAAATTTGACGCTTAATTACCTTAATTTTTTACTACTATGGGGAAGTTTTTTTGTAAGATTTCTGATAATACCCTAGCTTGTTATACCTTGTTGGATAGCTAAAGAACCATAGATATTTTTAAACACATCTGCAGCATAACTTTCATAGACTTTTTTTAATATTTAAAAAGGAACAAAGATATTTTTTACGAATTTATTACCTTTTTTAACTATCAATCATCTACTGCGTCCCAGTTGCTTCAGTTACCCGTAATTTTAGTGTTGAGAATAATAAAGCAACGTATGTTCTACAGAAATATAGCAAACACAAATAAATTAGAGGCATAAAACACAAAAAAATGCAATATTTATATTAATTATTTTGGTAAGGGGAGCCGAATTTGATAATTATTCTTCAAGGATTTAGATAAAATGGGCCGTTTAGGTTACGTTTGGCCAAGAGCTACATAATCCATTTAATTTTAATAATCTATTCGAAAATTTGGCGTATGTTAATCGGGGGGCGTAGAGTGACCCTTACAAAATTATTTGCTAGAATATTATTAATTGCAACTGTAAAGAAACTGTAAGTCTAATAGAACCCCTCTCATCAGCTCATTTATTACGCACTAGAATTCCGGAAGACTGATGTTATAAACGTTAAAAGGAAGATGTTATTATTTTTAAAAGAATTAGGGTCAGATGAGGTAATTGTAAAAGCTGGGTAATTATAAACATGCTCTTTATTTCGATGAAATAGGATTCTTTTATAGAGTGTGGTGTTGACTTTTGACGGTTGGATGCTTTAGCGCGCTAAACAGCAGAGGAAGAGTGTCGCAATATTTTATGTTAAACAGTCAAAATATTTCTATATAAGTAATATATAATTTTTGGAGTAATGTGAACATGGCTTTATAAATATAATTTTCATTGAAATTTACATTTGAAAGCGAATTGGTCACTTTTGTCTCATTAAAAACCTTTATAAAGCCAGTACAAACAATATAATACCTATAAGTTTTCGACTACGTTAATAAGTGAAGAGGAACTTAAGTTGTTTAGCAATAAAAATCCGAATTTGCATATTAAACAACAGAAGTTCGCTTAAAACCAAACTAGGACCTAAATTAATCATATAGTCGCCTAAATTAATCTTCATCTAAGATACATCGAGTTTCAAAAGTAAAACTTCCAAAATCGTTCACAATTACCCCACTTGATCCTACTTTTTTCCATGTTTTGTTTGGTGAAAATAGTTCGATCGAGAAGATTCCAATTCTATTTTAAAACTTTTGTAATTCTGTAAATATTATCTCATTGGATCATTACGATCAACATAACAGTTTTAGAGATTAATACGAAAATTGCAATGGAAGGTGATTGAGGCTTTCACGGCCCTTGTATCCTAAAAAAGTAGCGCCTGCATTGGAGATACTACATCGACAACAAGTTCCTGAAGATGCCACTTGTTATTAAAGACGAGACGTCGAACACTTTTAGGATACAGTTGTAGTGATCAAGAAAACTGACAACTTTTGCTATTTTACTCCCTGGAATACTTATACTTATATTAAAATGTAAAAAGTTATTTTGATTGGTCTATGCGTATTAAAAGCGAGTTTCCCTGTATGAGTATCCACAATAACAATTTCTCTTTCCCCTTTCTCCAGGATATTGTTTCTCTTTGTATTATTTGGTCAAACTTTTAGACCAGGAAGAAGACAGATGGGTAATCATCTACCTATTGAATTTCACTTGTCCTAAATGTAAAGCGCGTCCATTTGCAAAGTACCCGTTTACTTTTTGTTGCATTTAGCCAGTGTCTTGGCACAACAGTCTATTGTTCGAGGAAATAAAATAAAACGGTCTTTTTGAAAATTATTTGTTCCCATTGAGGAAAGTACTTACGTACATACTCGTAAGTAAGCAGGCAGGTAAATATACACAAGCACACATAGAACTACCTTTATATATATATTTATATATCGTGTATATATATACATAAATACAACGGTGGATGTTGAAGCAATGCAACGACACCGTCGTCGAGCCACGTGAATTTCCGTAGCCTGCTAAGCTTCTTTTCCTAATTACGAAACTCACTCTCGAAGTAGGTATTCGAGTTGCAAAAATTTTAAATTAAGGCGCATCAGAGAGATGCAGGTTTGGTTCCATGTTTCACTAGAAGTATAATACAAAGGACTCGTAACAGAATGTCGGAATCGTATTTTCTTTTCAGACGCTTCCATTGTTGCCAGACAGAATGAGAGCAGAATAGCCGTGTATATAACGCTCTAATGAAAATTATGCATTACTTCATATTTGAAAGAGTTTGGGCGGAGAGTTTCGTAAAGTGCCCGCCCCTACCTTCGCTACCCTTCTTTCATTCCGCTACGAACACCCTTTCCAATCCCGATCCAGTCCCCCTTGTTTCCTAAACATCATATTATTGTTATACCGATATTAAAAAAAAAAGGTTGAATAGCCGCTCGCAAACTACGTTACTTGCGTCTTATATTTCTCTTCTTTGTCGAAAAATTATTTAATCAACTTTTAAAAAACATCTACTACCTATTTCATTTTAAAATATTTAATGAACCAAAAAATATAGAAGTAAAATCAGCACCCCTACATTCAAAGGGAGCCAATATTTTGTAGGAGTATATATTTGAAAACCCATTATACATTATTAACAATATTATCTATTGGGGATTAAAAAATTTAGATCCTCCTTTCTTTCTGTGTAAATAAAAATAAGAAAACCTGGAATTCTCCGTCCCTTAGTGGTAAGTCGTAAGTACCTAACATGTTTTCAAAGTTTTCGTTAAATATTACAGCAATTTAAAAAAATTATTAGTTCTTAAAAAAATATCACGCAATAAATACATTTATATATATATTATAATAAAATTTGTAAACTTTTGTAGCTATAATAATAAATATTTTTTAAAAATTATTAATAATATCTACATTCCTTTGATGGAAACACATAGTTCAATAAATAAATTAAAACTTACTCTTGATTTCCAATATTATAATCATGATTATATGCCATGTAATGGGTATTTCACTAAAATAGTAAAATAATAAAAAAGTTGAACCAAGATTTTTGAACATCCTTCCCCTGAAATGAATGAGATTTGATGAGATTTAGCTAGATTCCAACTCCCTATTACCCTTGACATCCCCTGATGAAAAACACTTGCTTTGAAACTAAAAAAGCGTTCCTTTAAAAATCTGCTCAAACGCGCCCATTATTGCTTCAAATGGACCGTAATAAAAGTGAAAGATTCTTCGGTGATCAGCTTTCGAAGCATTTTTTGAAATAAAATAAGAGGAAAAATGCTTTTAAATGTTTCACTCTACATATGTTTCGGGTTATTCGCCCTGATTAATAAGTTACTCTTGAGAAAGGGAGAAATCGTGGAAAATTTAAAATTGTTTTTCTTTTTATTTTATTTTGATCCAAATTTGTTTTAAAGTGACTTTTCACATTCATTTATTTCGAGCCAAAGGACAACGTTAAATGGAAAAAAAAATCAAATTGTTTGAGAACCTCTGGATTGTTTGATCATTTCCGAAATATTCCATAAGTACGTCGTCTATATTTTTGTAGTTTTACTTGTCATTTTCTGACAGAATAATTTTTCACATTCCTTAATTCTGAATCAAAGGACAACGTTAAACGGAAAAAAATTTCAAATTGTTTGAGAACCTCTGGAATGTATGATCATTTCCGAAACTTTCCGTAAGTACCTCGTCTATCTTTTTGTAGTTTTAAGTGTAATTCTTTGACTGGATAATTTTTCACATTCCTTAATTTCTAGCCAACGGACAACGTTAAATGGAAAAAAAATCTTAAACTGTTTTAGAACCGCTGGATTGTATGATCATTTCCGAAACTTTCCGTAAGTACCTCGTGTATATTTTTGTAGTTTCAGTTGTAATCCTTTGACAGAAAAATTGGTGTGAAACATCTATAGCCGCGGGTAACCGGATTGTTGGCGTGGCGATCGTGGCGATTGCATGCCATGGCAACGCTCGCCATGCTCAAGCGCCTGTGAGATTCTCTTCCCACTCGGTTCGACGGTGTCGTTTACTATAGTAAACTAGAAGATGGAAGTGAATTAATTATGATTGTTGTGTACATTTCACCTAATAAAAAAATGAACGATATTTTATTTTTACATGAGAAATTATTTCCGTACAGTCACAGAGGTTCAATAATTTTTAAAACCAATAAAGATAAACTACCATTGATTTAAGCTGGAGATTTCAATGTAAATTTTGCTAAAGATGAATCAATGCCATTAATTACGTTCCTCCAAAAGGAATTTCAATTGCAAATTAACAACAATCCAAGAGAACCTACTACCAGATATGCAACAACAACAACAATAGATGCTGTATTTATTAGATGTCTTGATAATGTTATGTCCAATACTTTTGTAACATACTTCAGTTATCCTCGACCAATTATCACACTAGGTAATGCTGTCAGGGGCAAGATCGAATTATTATTGCTACTATTACTGAAATCACTGATTAAAAAAATTGAGTTTCACATCTGGGAGGCGTCCCGTGACGGTTCATATTTTTTTTAAATATTCCTTAATTTCGAGCCAAAGGACAACGTTAAATGGAAAAAAATAGAAATTGTTTGAGAACCGCTGGATTGTAGGATCATTTCCGAAACTTTCCGTGAGTACCTTGTGTATACATATTTGTCGTTTAACGTGTAGTCCTTTGACAGAATAATTTTACACATTCCTTAATTCCGAGCCAAAGGACAAGAAAAAGGGAGACATTAACAAAGCTGCTGTCCCAGTTTGGCAGCGCGAAAGGTGCAAAATACTAAACTCGCCTCCTTGTCTTTAATAATCTCGTTCGTGTTGATGATGACACCTGATATTCCTTTGACTTGTTAACTCTTAGAGAACGTTTGTCGGGCCGTTCATACGCTAACGCTTCCTTGGTCCCTCGGATATCGTGTCGTCCGGATGGATATCTACGGCATGATGCAAAGGCGTTTCGAATCTTAGCATAAACATCAACAGAACATAACACAATAGCCAACAGCAGCAGCAGCAGTAGCAGCAGCTTATTCCTTTAGTTTTCAGAGCTTTCGAGGTGGCGTCACTTACGAAAAGCGTAGGAACGAACAGTAGATACTTATATCGCGAATTAAGCTCAGTGACTGAATACAATGAGAATTTGAGTTAAGGGTTAAATAATGACAATAATAAATTGCATTCGAAATAAATGAAAAGAACTAACTACAGCTATATTAATACTAACAATCAAAATCGCTTATTTTCTTTGTTGATGTTTGATTTGCCTTTTTGTTTTGTTAAAAAGGGGTGGGGTATATCTATATTTTTCAAAATTTAGGGGAGACATTGAAAATCTAACGTTAACTTTTGAATTCTCTTCAAATCTTAATGAAAAACTCATTATAGGGTGATATTTAAGTGAGGGGAATGGGATGATCCCGCAATTCTTTACCAAACCTCACTAAGGGAGAGGGAGTGCACAAAATGACCGTCCTATTTTAGTAAAAACTCATTATGGGCTAAATTTCACGTGAGAGGAATGGAGGGAAACCCACCACATTTTATCAAATTTTCACTAAGGAAGAGGGAGGAGTACCTACAACAAGAGAAATTTTTCCTAATGGATGTCCCCTAATTAATGTACGTATAATTAATGCTTAAATATACAAATACTGAATTTAATAAACTTTTTAAGAATAATTTTTCTGCTGCAAATTTAGATCATCTAATATAATTATGGAATTAGATAGAGGGGTTGATGATCGTAGGCTTTCACGGCCGGCGTTCGTATGGTAACCAAGTATTTTCCGGGTTGTTGGCCGTGGTCCTGTCTTCCTCCTTTACTAGACGTTTCGTCAGTCTCGACTGCTGGCATCCTCAGTAGATTTCTGCTGAGACTGAGTCTCTACTGAGGATTCCAGCAGTTGAGACTGGCGAAACGTTTAGTAAAGGAGGAAGACAGGACCACAGCATGACATCCCGGAAAATTGTTGGTTACCATACAAATAGAGGGGTTGTGCCTATTCCTGAGTACGCTTTCAATGGAAAGTTTTTCAAACCCATGGCAAGTGTTTCCGCCAAGGGTTACCAAAAGTAGGTGGTGTTCAACTAAATCTCAACAAATCTCAATTAAATGAAGACAATTTTTTTAAATTAAAAAACTCATTATAGGGTAAATCTAACGTAAGGGAGATGAAGGGATCCTACAACATCTTATCAAATCTTACTAAGAAACAGGAAGGGTACAAAAGGTGAAATTGCATAAAAAAATTGTGCTAAATCGGTCAAGCAAACGGATACTCGGACAAAACAAGAATTCCTTTAAGGACGTTCCCAAAAAAATCAATTTTCTTACGATTCTTTTGAAACTTAAAATACACATAGGTACTTATAAGTGTCCTTTATAACTAGGATTTTTTTCAATCGTTCTTGCGGTAGTAAATGTCTAAATATTGACTATTAAAATTTGCATATTTAACATGGGAACTCTATCCCGATCGATGTTCAAGCGAATGTTTTAAAATAACAATAGTAATTTTCTTACAATTATTTTGAAAAACTGAGAACTATTAATTCAAGATATAACAAATATCTTTCAGTAAAAATCACTATCACAAGCAGAATTGGTTTTGTTATAAAAAATATTAAAAATGAGCTAATTTTTATAACAAGTAAAATATTTATTCGTATTTAATATAAATAAGTAGCATATTAACATAAAATACTAGCAACATATTTTTTTCTCTACATAAACAACACGTATCTCAAGCACAGTAAAAATACAATGCTGCAAGATCTGAAAAACGACGCAATGGAATCATTTTTGTAGTTCTGCGCATGTGAGCAGAGGCAAAAGAATTTACTGTATCTCAACTATTTTTTATTGTAGTCATGGTAGTTTACATAGGGAGGGAAATTTTTTAACAAGTTGAGTACAACTGCTCTTTGGGAACGTCCTTAATGAACCGATCAATGAGTGCAATTGGAATTTGAAGTGTGATTAGACAGACCTTTTTTTAGAAAGTTGACGTGAGATTTTCAATGACCCCCTTTCCCTTTTGAATGCGTTTTGTTGAGATTTATTGAGAAGTTAACCTGTCCCTAATGAAAAGAAGAAAAGCGTGTTATATAGCAAAACTAAAAGTGACAAAAAGCTTCTTTACTTTTAATATTTGACTTTGTTTTGTTATCTTAAACGATGGAGCGTGAAACTTATCAATTGGAAACGGAAAACCCTGGGACACTAGGGAGGGAAAAAAAACTAATAATATATATGTTTTGGAAAATAATACAGTGACGGGATGAATATTGTTTGCTTTCGTGCCTCATATTTATTGTCAAATTTGGAGGCTCCCGTTGGTTGACAGGAGGTTTCTTCATGGGTTTGTCAAATTTGGAATTAATTATTTGTATGAATCTGTTGATTTACCCTTGTTTCGTTTATTCAAATGTCGGGTCCATAATAGCATGTCTGCGTAATGATTGATTTCTGTATGAAATGAATGATTTTTAATTTCGAATCGAGCGCTTTGTTCGAGGTTGGGAGCGTGCTTTGCAGTGCAGCAGCAGCAGCAGCAGCAGCAACATCGGCAGCAAAATGTTGGCAATAGCAGCGGCAGATGAGTATATGATTTTATTCATTCATTGTGCTCTTTATTCCATTCCCGATACGGACTGCCCGCCCCCGCCCCTACGCCACCAACCACCACTGCCACGGCACGGCCGGGAAAAACCCCGGCGCGCAAATTAAAAAACACAATACTTAAGCGCAGGCCTTCTGGATTAATGCTTTTTGTTTCGGGGAGATTAAAAAAACAGCGAGGCTCTTGCTTCTTGGATTCATTACTTGTGCATCGGAAACGGAAAAATAAATGCGTTTAAATTTCGGAACAATTCCAGCCAACGGAAACGGTTTTCTACCGCAATTACGGCATTAAAAACTCTTTTTTTTTTATTCTATTTCGCTACAAAAACCAACAAAGTTATGATCATGATGAAATGGGGGAAAATTAAAAAATAAATACGAACATACCAAAAACGGATTATATTTTGACTAACAAAACATGGAGAAAAATAATTATAATTTTATTACTTGATGAGTCAAGCAAAATTTTTCTAGTAAATTATACTAGAATTTTAATAAAATGTAGTTGGTGGTATAAAACAATTTTTCATTCTTTCTAATAATAATTAGTATTAGAATAATCAAGCTAAATAAGTCTAGACTTTTTTTCTCTACCTCTCGATTATTTTATCGTGTCGTAAAGAAAAAAATACTAGAATGAGAATAGTTTAGTAAAATTAGTCATAAGAATTGTACTTAAAAAATGTTTTCTAATCAAATCAATTTTACTAGAATTCAGTCTCAACACTGAACGTAGATTGACTAGACTTTTCTAGTAAAATCTCCTTGAGCGTCTGGTCATCCATATAATTGACAGATTTTCTAGTCATATTTGCTAGAATTCTAGCAATATTTTCATGATGATTTTCTCCGTGTATGCACCTAATCTATCTACAAATACACAGGAAAGCACATCACAGTGCTAGCCTCCCCACTCCTAGAAATAAAAATTAATACAAAGTAATAAGAATAAGAACATATGGCCAGTTTTGCCCAAACTGTTAATAAATGTCCATTAAAGGGGTTGTCAATTTTTCATTTTATTAAGGATTTTATTAAGGGAACATTTATTAATTACGTGCGATCATAACGGGGAGTGGGTGGCCCAGAAAGACCCATCAAATCTCTTTTAAAAAGTAAAAGGGTCATTGAGAATTTCAAGTTAATTTTTTTATTTTAAATTTTGTTCCCTTCTTAATTAAGAACTCGTCACTATTAGGGTAGGAAGAGGACTGGAGGGTTCCCATTATTACTAAATTACACTGAAAAGGATAGAGTGGTCAAAATTGAACGAAAAACACTGATCAATGGAAAAATCGATACTTCAGTTACGATCTTGATAGGTAGGTAGGTCCTAATTTACAACTAACAAAAAAAACATATTTTTTTTAAATAGGTAGGTACAACTTCACACAGTATCTGTGATGATTATTAGTATATGGGATAGAGTATGTTGGTAGTAGTTATGGCACAAAGTTGGTTCAGTATATTTAAATTTAAAAAAATTATATAGAAAAATGGGAGACAATTCCCCGAATTATTCAATATCGGATTTTTTTACCTGTTAATCGATTCTGCTACTTATAAAAGACAATGTTAAAAATAGGCCTTTTGGATCATGAGTGAAACAGAAAAATCTGGGAAAAACGTGTTGGAAAATGCCTCCTGTTATTAGGCATACACTTTGGAAGCCTCAAAAGACCGGGGAAATTTCGTGGGCGCCCCCTATATAATGGTTAACAAACCTTTATTTAAAATCCAAAATTTTGTACATTACCTTGAGAGAAATAATTGAATTCATAAAAATTTAATCGTCATCTTGTATCAAAATGTACCTATTAAATTGTGATCCTAGGGACCAGCAGAAAAGCCTCATTTGTAAACTACTCCTTTATAAACAAAGGTGGAATTTAAAAATAAAAATAAAGAGTACCTAACTTTCCCAAAGCTACTTTAGACTCAACACAATTTCACCCCTTTTTCAGACTGCGAGTATTAATGGATATGTGATAATGCATACTTTTATATTCGACTCTCATAGTAGCAATAAAAAAAATCTCGATTAATTTTTTTAATTTTCGCTTAAATTCCACGATATAATCCCTTAAATAAGGGTGGTTTTCAAACCACACAAAAATTAGTATTATCCACATTTAACAATATATAAACGGTAATTGTTTTTATACTTTTTTCAATGCTGTCATAAATTCAACCCATTTCATCTCCAATCAAAGGGTTCTTTTTTAGATTTTGTGTAAGTATAAATAATTATAGATATTGTGAAATGCGATTTTATATTTTAAATCATCATCATGGCATCAAGTTTAAGGTCTACGTCAATGTTAGTCCCACTTAAATTTGAAAAGAATCTAATTCTAAGAGTAGAAAATTGGGGAAAATTTTCTGGATTGTTCACCCTTTAAATTTTTATGTGATAACGAATTCTACTATCCATAACTTTGTACTGGGATGTCCGATTTGGATGATACGTATATTCTTTATGAAATTGGGTTTAAAATTCACCTCAAATTTGTCCCATCTAAATTTGTAAGAAATCTATTCCTAAGGGTAGAGAAAAATTTGTTAACCGATTGTATTGTATAATAAGGTATACTTTGAATTCAGTCCAATTTAAATTTGAAAAAAAAAAATTACCCCTAAGGGATGAAAATAGAGGTAGGTTATTTGTCAACTTCTCAGTTTTCTTTCTTTCTCGTTAGGTTCCTATTCGATTCGTCAAATAACCGTTTTTATTAATGGCAGCATTTTTGAAAGGCCTGTTCACGATAGTATAAAAATTTATTACCAGAAAGTTCCAGAATGTAGAGAATTCTAGAGAATTGTGGCCTTCTTTGCTATATGTATTGCTAGAATCCCAGCAACCCACTACACGTATTGACGCTTATTCACGTATGGTGGGATGCCTAAAAACTTAAAAGCAACAATGTGTTCGTTTAGGACTGCTTATGAAATACTAGTAGTTCGAAATCATTACTACACAATTATAACCACCAAGAACTTTTTAATCCGTTGGTTTATCAGTGTTGATAAATTTTAGAACTTCCATAAGTAATAAGAGGTGAATGTGTTTTTTGACATTTTTTCTTTTTTGTTTCGCTACAAAGTTTTGCCTTGTGAAACGTTAATACATTTACATACAGATAAACTGGTACCTAACCTACATAAATGGACACATATGTATGTACATACATCTATATACCTACGTAAATTTGAAAATATGTAGGTGGATATATGAGCAGCGCATCTGCATGGTTTTTTAATTAAACGAAAGCCCATTCTTTCTATTTATATACTACACTACAGTAAACTATTGGCACAGAAAATGAATTCACGTAACTAATAGGAAGATGCGTACAAACATCAATGAGCGACTGCATTATAGGTAGATACATATAAAAGCAATCAATTTCAAAACAGAACAAAGCAACAAACCAAATTACTGTAAACTTCATAAAACAATGAACTGTTTTGAACACATATCTTCTTGTTATTATTAAAAGTCAATGTATTTGATAATTTAGATTAAATATTGTAACCAACCAAATATAAGTACCTACCTAACCTAACCTAACCTACCCTAAAGCTTAAAATTCAACAGAAAGATTTTTGGGGGTGGGAACTATTATATGTTAACGATGGTGTATTAGCCACTTCTAATTGATAATTAATTGAACATAATATTTTATTTATTCTAGAAAAAATAATTTTAATAACAAAAGGTTACATAGGAACAAGCAAAAAAAGAAATATGAATCACCATCGATTCTGAACAATTACAAGAGTTAGAAAAAACAAATTGCATTTATCAAGAATCACATAAAAACAAAGAAACATAAGGTCACTCCCACCTCCCTTTAAACCCGTCTCAATACAAATCTTTTCCCAGAACTTCCCTATATAAATATAAATAAAATCTAATACCTTTATAAAATTCTCGTGTCAGATACTCCTCCGAAACGGCTTGACCAATTCTTATGAAATTTTGTATGCATGTTCAGTAGGTCTAAGAATGAGCTACTATATATTTTTTATACCCCTAAGTGATAAGGGTTGTCCACTGCTAATTGTTTTATTTTTTGGACAAAATTTTTTATTTTTATTTTTTTATGATTTGGCATTACAAAATACGTATAACCCTTAATTTTTATCCTTCTACTACCAACCTCCAATTTTTAATAGCGATATTAGCACTGTAATAAGCTTCAACTCTCAGTGGTCGATAACTGATCAATTATTACCAATCGATTAGTCATCCCCGCCAGGCATCTACTGATGTCACTACTCACCCAGCAAACACCACGAAGTGGGGATGAGAATGAAGCAGATTTTTTTAGTATGTTACAGGAAGTTCAAATATGTTCTAAGAAGTATAAAAATGTTTTACTATAACATTTCAGAATGATTTGGCAATGTTCAAGAATATTCCAGAATCTTGAAGATCATTCAAGAATATTTCAGAATGTTAAAAAAAGTTAGAGAATGTTTTGAATCATTATGGGATGTTCTGGATAGTTCTAAGTTCGCGAATATTCTAGAATGTTCCATCAAACGTGTAATATATTCTTACCCGGGCAACGCCGGGTATTGCTGCTAGCAATAATTAAAAATATCTTTTGAGGCTTTACAACCCCAGGTCCTACTTTTAAAACTCCCCATCTCTGTCACCTCATTTTCACCGCTTTCTTCTTTGCAGTATTGTGGTATCCGATGGTCATCTTTAAACCTTTAAATATTTTACGCACGCTTCTTTAAAAAAAAAAAAAATTTTTTTATATAGTTTCTCGATCATGGTATTACAAAATTATTTGTTAAATTTCCTGATAGCTTTCTGAATAATTACTTGCATTTCAAGTGAGTAAAATAAAGTAAACAACCACATGTTTTTTTTTTTGTGTGTGGTCTGCCTAATTTCTGTTGGTGTTCAAGCGTTTCGCACACATGGGGTGTAATAACTATAAATACTCTTGAGCTGACGTGAGACATGTTCTCGTTTAGTTAAAATTTTTGTTACTTGTCTCGTAGATCGATTTCCTGTGGGAATTTTTCTTAGATGCGGTGTGGGTTCGATTAGTTTTGATGACGTATTAGTACGAGTCTTTAAAAGGACTGCGAGGTGATTTTTAAGGCATTCGATTCAATCCTGGTTCTGATTCAATTCTGTTTCATATTCAATTCATCCAATTCGATTCGATCCATTCAATTCTGATTCAATCCTGGTTCATATTCAATTCTGATTCAGATTTCAGATATTGT
Organism: Agrilus mali; assembly: GCA_029378335.1. Classification (NCBI taxonomy): domain Eukaryota; kingdom Metazoa; phylum Arthropoda; class Insecta; order Coleoptera; family Buprestidae; genus Agrilus; species Agrilus mali. Next base: position 7,376,583 of record CM055656.1, on the reverse strand, counting down.
AATTTGTTTTGTGTCTTTATTTGTATTTTGTGTTTTTGAGTTTTTCTGTGTTTTTGAGTTTTTGTTTCAAATTGGATTAATTACTTACATTTCTGACAGGTATGATAATTATTTTATTATTTTAAATTAATATTATTTTTTATCATTTTTATAATTGTAATTGTTTCAAATTTAATTTCACTTTTATTATAAATTACTTACATTTCTAACAGTTATTATAATTATTTTAGTATTCTAAATTAATATTATTTTGTTTTATAATTTTATTAATTTAAATTATTTCAAATTTAATTTCACTGTTTATCATTTTCTTTTATAACTATGGAAATTCTGTTCAATTGTTTATTAATTTTTATATAATTGCAATTCAGGTAAATCTCACTAAATTAAATAATTAAAAATTTTTAAAATATTTCAATTCAGGTTAAATCATACTAAATTAAATAATTTTTATTTTTAAATTAATTTCAATTCAGGTAAATCTTACTAAATTATATTTTAAAATTATTTCACTTAAAAGGTTTTTCAGGCTTAAAATTAATATTTCATTTTTAAATTTTTATAATTTGTGTATATTTTCGAAAGGGGTAAAACACTTTGTGGTTCAATCTAAGTATGAAATGCCTTGTCGTAAGTACCTACTAATATTTTCTCCCGTGGTGATTTTGGGAGTATTTACGCAACTTGTACTTTATACACATATTTTTATTTTATTCTCAACGTTATCTGGATTGCTTCCTTAGGGACTCCAGACATTATTTATTTGTTTTGCGTATGCCCAAATCACATTTTTATTTTCAACGTTATCTGGATTGCTTCCATACTGGACTCCAGACTCATAAAGTAACTAACAAATATGTTTTTGGTTTTAAAATGTGCTGCTGTTTGTAAGGATTGAATTTCAAATTGTGTCAAAATTTATCAAATATTCGGGAAATTGGGTTTTGTTTACATTTTGTGAATTTTTCATAAGTTTTTCTAAATTTTATTACACAAATTATTTTTAATTTTTGTTGAGCCTGAGAACTACAAAATTTGAATTTATTCTTTTCCAAGTTGTTTTTGATTTCATTTTATTTGAGAATTTTTAATTATCTTTACAACAATTTCTTATTGATTATTTTACATACTTTTTATTCTATTTTCGTCTTATTGTGTTTTTACCCTTTTATGTGTTTTTGTGTGCCCTGATTTTTATGTGTTTTATTGAATTTTCTTATTGATTTTATTTTTATGTGCCTTTTATTTTGTGTTGGTTTTACCCTGCAATTACATGTTTTATCTGATTTTATTTTTGCACTGGATATTTTGATTTACATTTTTACTGGAATTTGATTTACCTGTGGTTTTACTTGAATTGATTTTTACATTGATATTTTGGTTTACATTTTTACTGGCATTTGATTTACCTGTGTTTTACTTGAATTGATTTTTATTTTGGTTATTTTGGTTTTCATGTGTTTTACTTGAACATATTTTTACATTTGATATTTGATTTACATGTGTTTCACTGGAACTTATTTTTTTATATTTGATATCTTTATTTATTTGTGTTTTATCTGAATTTATTTCTACATTGGATATTTGATTTATAAGTGATTCACTGGAATTTGATATTTTAGATTTTTATGTTTATTTGAATTTGTTTTTAAATCTTTGAGTGGCTGAGATCGTGGTTTTCTCTGTCAGGCTCTTTTTCCACGCTAGCCACAGGCTGAGTCTGACACTCTCATTTCAAAATTTACATTTGATTTTGATTTTGAATTAAAAAGTAGGAATGAATTCATTGTCTTTTATTTAACCTTGTTCCTCTAATGGTAAACCCGTACCAGAGTACAATTTTTTGACGATCACGTTGGCCTAGGTAAGTTACACTACAGTATTTATTTTAACTTCATTCAACAATTCCGCACATTCTTTCATCGACCATCTTCCTTCACTTCCCCCCAATACATGCCCAAAGTATTCTGCCTCTCTATTACACAACCTACATCTTCTTTCCTCCTCCTTATACCAAAAATTAATTTACACCCTCTGCATTTGTTCCTTGTTCTAAATCTAGTTTTCACACTTATTCTCCTCCCTCCTTCTAAATATCTAGGCACCAGGTCCCCTACCAATCTTTCCACAAAAATTCCTCCAGTCTTCTTTACCTACATTTTATTCTAACCAATTCCTATGTGTTATCACCTTCTGCTCCCCTTCCCTTCCAAATGCACCTAATTAATTTTTAACATCCCAAGCGTTTTTTTTTCTCTCTCTCTCTCTCTCTCTTTCTGTAATATTTGTTGTTTAATTATTGTTCTTTCGATATTTTCATTGAATAGTGTCGCTTTCTGTCCAATGCCCTCCACAACAAAAGTTACACTTCCACAAAGTGCAATTATATACCTTTAAAGACAGGGACTTCATTCAAAGAAAGGATAAAAGATCATTACAACAAAAATAAAATTTACTGTTGGAGTGTTGTTTTATCACATCATTGGAGTACCTGTATGTCATTAGAAATATATTTGATAAAAAGGATAAGATCAGTTTCTCTTTCAAGAACTGCAATTCCACCCTTTTTAGGGTACCACATGTCATCCAATTATACACAGCTTCATTGTCATTTCACCCCAATGATGTTTTGCATAGATTAAGAGCCAAGTGGGTTAAGATTAGTACAATACATTTAAAAGGGAGTAAAAGATAATAATGGTTTTGTATCCTTAATTATTGTTTTTAACTTACCCTTATTGCTAAATCATTTGACAATATTAATCACGGAAAATTAATGGCGAAAGTAAAAATGCAAACCATTCTAAAATTAAATCAATTTATCTATCTAGCAAGAAATAACTAAATGCAATGTAGTATATTTTTGCATTATTCTTAGTTACAAAGAAGCTTATATAACCAACAGTAAAAGCAGTGAAGTCCATTTACAATAAGAGTCCGTTTATAGCGTCATACTTTCAGAGGTTCATTATAACGAGTTCGTCTATAGCGTTTGTTAGGGTTTGTAAGCATTTTAGTCTAGGTAAAAGCATTATCAGATAACGTCTTCCTTCATATTGACCTCTTATAATGGATCTGGATATAACAACAGTAACTCGATAGTGGGTATTGTTGTTTTATTTACTATTCACTTCATCCTTTTCTAGTCCTTTAATTTGTTACTACTTGAACTAGTTTTAAAGTCTGCCAGTTGTAAATATAGTGAGAACTGTTTATAACGAGTCCCATTGTAGTGTTTTTTGGATTTTCAATGTAAGGGAGAACGCTTATAATTGTCACAATACAGTGAGCCTTTTTAAACGTGTAATTCGGATATAACAGCAATTTATAATTAGTTTAAATGAATACTGTTTATACCGTTCATCAGATTTAGCGACCGAATTTTGTTGGTTTGTTTGACGTTATTATAAGCTGCAAATTGTCACTGATTATACTTTTCTTAACGTTTGTAGTTTTCACCCTCGTAATAAAAAAAAATGTCACATTTAGTTTTTACTTCGTTTTTCCCATAAGTATATTTCATTATTGAATGAACTAGAAAGTTGTTACAAAGAAAAGCAGCTGTTAGTTGTAAATTTAGAAAAGACCGTTTATACGAGTTCGTTTATAGCGTTTTATAAGATATGTATGTTTGTTAGGGTTTGTAAGCATTTTAGTCTAGGTAAAAGCATTCTCATATAACGTCTTCCTTCACATTGACCTCTTATAAAGGATCTGGAATAACAACAGTAACTCGATAGTGGTATTGTTCTTTCTACTTTCACTTCATCCTTTTCTAGTCCTTTAATTTGTTACTACCTGAACTAGTTTTAAAGTCTGCCAGTTGTAAATATAGCCGTTTATAACGAGTTCTCTTGTAGTGTTTTTTGGGTTTGCAATGTAATGTAGAACGTCTATAATTGTCACAATACAGTGGGCCTTTTTAAACGTGTAAATTCGGATATAACAGCAATTTATAATTAGTTTAAATTAAACTGTTTATACCGTTCTTCAGATTTAGCGACCGAATTTGTTGGTTTGTTTGACGTTATTATAAACTACAAATTGTCACTGATTATACTTTTCTTAACGTTTGTAGTTTTCAACCCCGTAATATAAAAAAAATTATGCACATTTAGTTTTACTTCGTTTTTCCCATAGTATATTTCGTTATTGAATGAACTAGAAAATTGTTACAAAGAAGAGCGGCTGTTAGTTGTAAATTTAGAAGAGACCGTTTATACGAGTTCGTTTATAGCGTTTTATAAGATATGTATCGTTTGTTAGGGTTTGTAAGCATTTTAGTCCAGGTAAAACATTCTCATATAACGTCTTCCCTTTCACATTGACCTCTTATAAAGGATCGGGAATGAAACCCACCATTTTAATTTTTCGTTTTTTGTTCAGCTTTTTAAATTCCCCATTTGAGAAACCGTTTATAACGAGTTCTCTTGTGGTGTTTTTTGGATTTGCAATGTAATGTAGAACGTTTATAATTGTTACAATACAGTGAGCCTTTTTAAACTTGTAAATTCGGATATAACAGCAATTTATAATTATTTTAAATTATGACTTTTTATATCGTTCATCAGATTTAGCGACCGAATATTGTTGGTTTGTTTGACGTTATTATAAACTACAAATTGTCACTGATTATACTTTTCTTAACGTTTGTAGTTTTCAACCTCGTAATATAAAAAAAATTATGACATTTAGTTTTCACTTCGTTTTTCCCTAAGTATATTTCGTTATTGAATTAACTAGAAAATTGTTACAAAGAAGAGCGGCTGTTAGTTGTAAATTTAGAAGAGACCGTTTATTACGAGTTCGTTTTTAGCGTTTTATAAAGATATGTATGTTTGTTAGGGTTTGTAAGCGTTTTAGTCCAGGTAGAAACACTCTCATATAACGTCTTTCCTCACATTGACCTCTTATAAAGGATCTGAATGTAACACCAGTAACTCGTCTGCCAGCTGTAAATGCAGTGAGAACCGTTTATAACGAGTTCTCTTGTGGTGTTTTTTGGATTTGCAATGTAATGTAGAACGTTTATAATTGTTACAATACATTAAGCCTTTTTAAACTTGTAAATTCGGATATAACAGCAATTTATAATTATTTTAAATTATGACTGTTTATATCGTTCATCAGATTTAGCGACCGAATATTGTTGGTTTGTTTGACGTTATTATAAACTACAAATTGTCACTGATTATACTCTTCTTAACGTTTGTAGTTTTCACCCTCGTAATACAAAAAAAAATTATGTCACATTTAGTTTTCACTTCGTTTTCTCCTTTCCAGTCATCGAGGGTTGTTTGTTTCGTATATAAATTTTCAATCAACGTTGTAATCCATTAGTTATATTATTCGCCGGCTGTTTAAGTAAGCAAAACCTCTGCTGTCATCAGTAAGCAGTATTAGCAGTAAAAAGCTAAAGCGAAAGACAAGGAAATCTCTTTTTTTTCTATCATAATATAAAAGAGCTGCTTAGGTGCGCGTTATATAAGGGCGCGTTTCGCTCGACTTAATCAGACTATTTTATAAAGCTATCTGAAAAAAGAGGCTTTTGTTGTATTTTAACGACTCTAAACAATGAAAAATACCTACAGCGTACAAGTTGAATTTTCATTTGGACTTGAAAAATGAATCATGTCGCTCCTTATGACAAGAAAAATATTTGAAATGCCGCCCAACCGGCGCGGCGTCACGACGTTTCACAGAAATGCTTTTTATTAGCGAAAATTCACTACTGTTTCTCTTTTATAATCACGAAACATTAACTAGATCGAATCCCTTTGTGAACATTTACTGCTAATAAATTAAATAAAATTATGGGCCATGTGAAAAAAGAGCGTCCGCACCGAGGGTTCCATAATGCAGAAAAATGAGCAAAGTAAATATTTCATTAATTGATGTTTGGCAAAAGAGATAAACATTATTGGAGACAAATAGTCGCTTTATTATAAAATGTTGCATCCGAAATAGATACAAAACGACCTAAACAGTTTACAGTTTACCTAATGAAGAAGTTGAAAAAATACAGTGTCCAAAAATTTATAGGTACCTCCTACACTGTTTAATGGGTTATCTTTCTGATTTTTATTTCTCTTTTATAGAATTTATTAGTTTTTGAAAAGAAAAACAATTTGTGTTCATACGTATACCATTAACAGTATGAATATGCTTTCAAAATCTCTTACATTTAAAGAGATAACAGATAAGTTAAAAACTATAGTAATCAGCAACAAAAGACTAATAATAGTTTTGGTCTTTGTCTAGCACATGTAGTTTTGGTCTTAATTTTACAAGCATCATCATCATCATTGGTCTCGATCCTGAGCTTTCTTAAATGTGCAGTCAAGATAAAGATGCAAATCCTAAACTTCTTTGCTCACTATTATTGAATTTTTGAATATTGTTTGGATGTCCAAAAATAAATATCTAATATGTCAGAACATGAATTTAAAAACAGTGATTAAACACAATACCATTATAGAGTTGGTTTTGGTCTTGGTCTTAATTTATGAGCATCACTATATCAGACTCTTGATCCTGGCCCTCCTAAATGTGCAAGGTACCTAAGGCAAACTTAACTTCAACTTTTGGGTGTTTCATTCCCACCTATATTGGTGGGCAGGCTGTCCCCCCGGCCTTCACTCTTGTGCAAAGTCGGAGGGGTAAGGCGGAAGGCCCTCTTCAGTCTCCTTCGTGGGAATGGGTGGGTGGTGGTGTGGAGGAAGAAAGATGAGACGGACGAAATGAAGACAGAAGAGAAGTGAAAGACTATCTGTGGAATAATACTACCCCAGCGTTTGCCTAAATGATCCAAGGAAACCACAGAAAAACTTGGACCAGAGTAGCCGGGGCCCCGGAATCGAACCGGTGACCTCCTGAATGTTAAGCAATGTTCTAGACCACTAGACCATGCCTCTCGGTTACTTAAGGCAAAGCTACGAGTATTTTTATGTCCTTACCATTTGAAATAAAAGAAAGCGATTTCAAAATTTATTATAAGGGATCTATCTTCTGGAACTCCACGAACATTAACTATTACATTAACATATGTTAGAAAGTTATTTTGCAAACCAAAAATCACGTAAAACAACATCAATATTCTACACGTCGCACTTGACTACATTGAAGCCTCCCGGTACCGAGATTATTAAGTTTCAAGAATTTATTACTCGATATTGTCTTGATTCAAGACAAGAGCATCGAAGTAAAAATTGAGACAAGATCAAGAGAATCGCTTTGATAATATTCGAGATCAACAAATTTTGTCAATGGTCTCGACATCTTTAGGTAGGTTTATAAATACCTAAAAGGATACATTAAACTTTCATATTTAAACAAACAATTCTATTTCTAGCAAAAATTTTGCGTGGTGCATGATACTTGAGATACGTTTCCTTTTAATTAAATGTTAGACCAGGGTCGATCATTTTTGAAACCAAAAAAAATTATAGTAGGATCAAACCCATTGGAAAAGGAAGAGAATATAACAGAAATGAAAGGAAAAATAATATACGGGTGATCTGTGGTCGGAAAGGGGAAGGGGGTGAGTTTTTATGGGTAAAAGAAGGTTTTCCTTGATTCCGGAAAAACTACAAGTCTTATGGAAAAAAGTTAAATAGCAAAGTTGTAGGTAATAAAAATATCTACAACTTTTGTATTTACACTTTTTTCACATAACCCCAAAATTTATGTGAAAAATTCAAATAACCAACTTTTTAGTTTTTTATTTTTCTTTTACAAAAACATTTTTCTTTCACGAAATTTGGTGAAAACTTACCTATTCATGTCCCAAACACGCTATAATTTTTTTGATTTGAAATATTTGTTTTTCCATCTTATTTTTACTTAATATCGAAAAAGCACCCTAATTTTCAATCGAAAATTCTCACGTCAAAATATCTGCTTTTTCAAAAATGTTGGTGGGCTTTTTTTTGTTGAAATCTCTACTTTCTGATGGTGTGAAAAAAAATATGCATTACTATGGTAAGTTTTCTCAGGAAAATCAAAAACACGAAGGGAATTTTATCTAAAAAATGTGACCGCTGCTATTTTTTTCAGTAAAACAGTTGTTTTATTAAATTCTAAATACATTTATGTCATAAAAATCTCATAATATATAAATATACATGTAAATCGCACTATTAAATGCACATACATTATACTGATTACGTTATATTATATATTATATTTTTAAAACATTAATTTAGTTTTCTTCGTTTTTGCATTTCCTGAGAAAACTTACCATAGTAATGCATATTTTTTTTTTCACACCATCAGAAAGTAGATATTTCAACAAAAAAAAGCCCACCAACATTTTTGAAAAAGCAGATATTTTGACGTGAGAATTTTCGATTGAAAATTAGGGTCCTTTTTCGATGTTAAGTAAAAATAAGGTGAAAAAATAAATATTTCAATCCAAAAAAATTACAGCGTGATTGAGACATAAATAGGTAAGTTTTCACCAAATTTCGTGAAAACGAAAAAATCTTTTGTAAAAGAAAAATAAAAAACTAAAAAGTTGGTTATTTGAATTTTTCACATAAATTTTGGGGTTATGTGAAAAAAGTGTAAATACAAAAGTTGTAGATATTTTTATTACCTACAACTTTGCTATTTAACTTTTTTCCATAAGACTTGTAGTTTTTCCGGAAATCAAGGAAAACCGTTTTTTACCCTTAAAAACTCACCCCCTTTCCCTTCCCGACTTCAGATCGCCCGTAAATTATTTTTCCTTTCATTTCTGTTATATTCTCTTCCTTTTCCAATGGGTTTTATCCTTCTATAATTTTTTTTCAGTTTTTACTATTTTTGATGGCTTCAACACTGGTCTATTAATGTTGAGAATTCCGGTTGAGTTTAACTGTATGCAATAGTGTAATCCCTTAATCTATAGATCAGTAACTGCATTAGGCTCTAAAATAATGTAAATGTTATAGGTACACTTCGCTTATAAAGATTGTTTGGTTTAACAATTAAGTCTACAATTTCCTTTTAAAGCCTAAGATACGAATGTACCTTCATGTGTCAACAAATACCGAAACTCTTGAATCAAGACAAGAAACCAAAGAAATGCACAAGACAAGAAAAATTGCTTTATGATCTCAATTCTGAAGTCAAGACAAGAGTTGGACATCGAGATTGAGACTCTTGTCTTAACGAAACCTTAGAGTTGCCCTAGATAGGATAGATTTATTATTCTGTTTGGTTTTCAGTAACAATTTCTGATGTTAAGTTACGAGAATTGACGTTCCGACGACCAACGTTTCGTCTATTATGTGTGTAAGCAGGTAGCGATGAAACGAATGGGCTGACATGGGCTGGCGTTTACAGAATTAGTCCTTTTAGGGATAGAACAGAAGAAGAATAGTCGTTTTGATCTCGTATGCGGTTGGCTGTATGAATACACCAATGATCAATGCTGTTAACAAACCAAGCAAGCAACTCGAGTTGATTAATTAAACATCAATACTGTGTGGTGGTGAAAGCCTTCTCCTTCCTAAACTTTTACTACCCCATTCGCAATCTCTTATACCCAACACTAACAACATCTACATATAAGTACCTATAGATATAGCCACAAAAAGAGAACCTTAACAAAAAATATATTCTAATAATGAAAATGTGTCTTTAGAAATGGATTATCTGGAAGTATAGTAAAAATGGAAAAAGTTTTTGAGTAGGTTCTCATTGATTTTTGATTCCTTGGCTAGTTTTCTGGCAGTCTTGGAATCGAAAAGGTAGTAAAAGGCATTCCCATGATTCATCGCCAAAGAGAAAATTATCGTTGGGGTGATTTTTCTCCTTTAAGGGTTCCAGTTCAAGCAAAAGTGTTGTTATATGACAAGTACAACAAAAATGTCATCCAACCAAACCTCAAAGACTTTTCAAAAGTTTTCAGTGAGGGATATAATTAAAAAATCTTACATATATGAACCATATATCGTAGTATCTTAGTGCCTTCCTTTGTGCAATTCAAAAAAAGAAAAGTAATAAGGAGAAGAAACTTTCAGTGGTAGCAAAAGACTGACTTAATTAAATTATTCTTTAATGTTCATCAGTAATGGAATTCGTGGGTGATGTGAAGCAAGGTAAAAGATGTTGCGAATGACGCGTTTAGATCGTTTCTAAACGAGATTTTCATTAAATGTTGCAGTGTTTGAAATAAACCGCCTTGAAGCTTGCTGCAGACTAATCTAACATAGGAGTAATTAAAGCACTTTGGAGTTGCCAATCTTTAAAAATTACTTTAAAGGAGCGAAAAAGCTGCGGGCGGAGATGCTCTTTATTCACGACTAGCTGCCCTGAATGCGATGTGGTTCTTTTTTCCAGTAAGTAAAAAAGAAATAGCGTAAGAAGACCGAACTACAATTTACTTCCCATTTTGAATTCAATTCGTTGTTTTAATTCGTCGAACTCGAACTCTGTTTGCGAACTAACAAATGGCCTTTGCAAAAATTCTCGTTTAGGATAACAGGTCAAGCAAAAAAGAGGACGGAACCGCTACTAAAATTAAACAACGATAAAAAGATTCGCGTCTTTTAACTAAAATAGCAACCGTTTCGGATTTTCAATTTTCATCAAATATATTCCGGAGATGAAGAAAATTAAAACTGTACAGGTATTTAGGGATACAACCTTTCACAAATTAAAACTTTCGCAGGGGCAATGATTTGATTAATTTTTAATATTGTTACCCGTGAAGTAAGCAATCCACAGGGCGGAGAGGCATAAAGGGTGGACTATAGTGGGTTGCTAAGGTTACGGTGGTGCAACAAGGAAGGCAGCCCGTATAAATACCAGCCACCGAGCGGCATGGTTCAGTGGTCTAGATCATTGCTTAGCATTCAGGGGGTCACCGGTTCGATTCCGGGGCTGGCTAATCTGGTCCAAGTTTTTCTGTGGTTTCCTTGGATCGTTTAGGCAAATGCTGGGGTAGTAATATTCCACAGATAGTCTTTCACTTTTCTTCTGTCTCCATTTCGTCCGTCTCATCTTTCTTCCCCCAACCATCACCCACCCATTCCCACGATTATTGAAGGAGGCTGAAGAGGGCCTTCCGCCCTACCCCTCCGACTTTGCACAAGAGTGAAGGTGGGAGGGGGGGAACAGCCCGCCCACCAATATTGGTGGGAATGAAAAACCCAAAAGTTTTAAGCTTTTTACGGCATGGTTCAGTGGTCTAGATCATTGCTTAGCATTCGGGAGGTCACCGGTTCGATTCCGGGGCTGGCTAATCTGGTCCAAGTTTTTCTGTGGTTTCCTTGGATCGTTTAGGCAAATGCTGGGGTAGTAATATTCCACAGATAGTCTTTCACTTTTCTTCTGTCTCCATTTCGTCCGTCTCATCTTTCTTCCCCCAACCATCACCCACCCATTCCCACGATTATTGAAGGAGGCTGAAGAGGGCCTTCCGCCCTACCCCTCCGACTTTGCACAAGAGTGAAGGTGGGAGGGGGGGAACAGCCCGCCCACCAATATTGGTGGGAATGAAAAACCCAAAAGTTTTAAGCTTTTTACGGCATGGTTCAGTGGTCTAGATCATTGCTTAGCATTCGGGAGGTCACCGGTTCGATTCCGGGGCGGCTAATCTGGTCCAAGTTTTTCTGTGGTTTCCTTGGATCGTTTAGGCAAATGCTGGGGTAGTAATATTCCACAGATAGTCTTTCACTTTTCTTCTGTCTCCATTTCGTCCGTCTCATCTTTCTTCCCCCAACCATCACCCACCCATTCCCACGATTATTGAAGGAGGCTGAAGAGGGCCTTCCGCCCTACCCCTCCGACTTTGCACAAGAGTGAAGGTGGGAGGGGGGGAACAGCCCGCCCACCAATATTGGTGGGAATGAAAAACCCAAAAGTTTTAAGCTTTTTACGGCATGGTTCAGTGGTCTAGATCATTGCTTAGCATTCGGGAGGTCACCGGTTCGATTCCGGGGCTGGCTAATCTGGTCCAAGTTTTTCTGTGGTTTCCTTGGACCATTTAGGCAAATGCTAGGGTAGTAATATTCCACAGATAGTCTTTCACTTTTCTTCTGTCTCCATTTCGTCCGTCTCATCTTTCTTCCCCCAACCATCACCCACCCATTCCCACGATTATTGAAGGAGGCTGAAGAGGGCCTTCCGCCCTACCCCTCCGACTTTGCACAAGAGTGTAGGTGGGAGGGGGGGGAACAGCCCGCCCACCAATATTGGTGGGAATGAAAAACCCAAAAGTTTTAAGCTTTTTACGGCATGGTTCAGTGGTCTAGATCATTGCTTAGCATTCGGGAGGTCACCGGTTCGATTCCGGGGCTGGCAAATCTGGTCCAAGTTTTTCTGTGGTTTCCTTGGACCTTTAGGCAAATGCTGGGTAGTAATATTCCACAGATAGTCTTTCACTTTCTTCTGTCTCCATTTCGTCCGTCTCATCTTTCTTCCCCCAACCATCACCCACCCATTCCCACGATTCTGAAGAGGCTGAAGAGGGCCTTCCGCCTACCCCTCCGACTTTGCACAAGAGTGAGGTGGGGGGGGACAGCCCGCCCACCAATATTGGTGGGAATGAAAACCCAAAAGTTTTAAGCTTTTTAGGCAGTTCAGTTCTAGCTTGCCTTTCACCGTTGGATTCCGGGGCGGCTAATCTGGTCCAAGTTTTTCTGTGGTTTCCTTGGACCTTTAGGCAAATGCTGGGTAGTAATATTCCACAGATAGTCTTTCACTTTTCTTCTGTCTCCATTTCGTCCGTCTCATCTTTCTTCCCCCAACCATCACCCACCCATTCCCACGATTATTGAAGGAGGCTGAAGAGGGCCTTCCGCCCTACCCCTCCGACTTTGCACAAGAGTGTAGGTGGGAGGGGGGGGAACAGCCCGCCCACCAATATTGGTGGGAATGAAAAACCCAAAAGTTTTAAGCTTTTTACGGCATGGTTCAGTGGTCTAGATCATTGCTTAGCATTCGGGAGGTCACCGGTTCGATTCCGGGGCTGGCAAATCTGGTCCAAGTTTTTCTGTGGTTTCCTTGGACCATTTAGGCAAATACTAGGGTAGTAATATTCCACAGATAGTCTTTCACTTCTCTTCTGTCTCCATTTCGTCCGTCTCATCTTTCTTCCCCCAACCATCACCCACCCATTCCCACGATTCCTGAACGAGGCTGAAGAGGGCCTTCCGCTCTACCCCTCCGACTTTGCACAAGAGTGTAGGTCGGGGGGGGACAGCCCGCCCACCAATATTGGTGGGCATGAAACACCCAAAAGTTTAAAGTTTTTTTAGCCAGTTAAGTTCTAGCTTCGTCTTTTAGCGCTAGTGCTCACCCAATTCTTCAGAGGTTAGTCACCGTCACACTCTTCAAATCAAACTCATCCAACTTCGACATTCAGACCTTTCCTCAGTCTCCACCTTTGCTACAATCTTTTCCGGGATGAAATAACCTACGGGTTAATCTCTCAACTCGAGGAGGGGTTTTAGTCGGTAGGCGCCTAGGCGAATTCGACACTACTCCCTTTAAGGTTTCCTCTCTTTGAGTATAATTAGAAAAAAGTTCAGTTCAGTTGTAATCTCGAAACGATCAAGGCGAAAAAATCGGAATGCGAAAAGGCGAGCAAGTGAGTCAGTGAGCAATTTTATAATGGTCAAAATAATTCTACTGGTGTTGTAAGAAGAATAAATAAGTTGAATGGATAAGGCTTTTACTTTTCGTAATTTCATATAAAATAAAATAATGGACAACATACGCGTTTGTTTTAGTTTTTTGTTTCGTTTTTCTATTATAATTATTTCGCCATACTGTGACTTCTTCAGGTGGAAAAAAATTTTTTTGAGTTTCTTGTTTTGTTTTTTGTTTCTTCCACTTGAAAAGGCCACAGTATTTCAAAATAATTATTGCAATAAAATAAAAGTTATGTAACAAATTAACGTGTGTTTTTGACCTTATTAAGAGAAAGCCAGTGTTAACTACCTTATTGTTTGGTTTCATTAGTTTCCAAAAGAGAATAATTTATGATTGGTGTAAAATATACCTATAGGTAGTATTTTGTTATGAAAATTATTCACAATAAATTTATGATGACAAGAGATTATTTATTAACTTTATATGGTAACGTTTTGTGGGTTATTTCGTGGGAGCTTAAACTTGAAAACTTCCACCCATCTACACAATACAATTAATAATCGACAATTAATATCAAAAAAATTCCCGTCGCTGGAGGAAATGCTAAAAGCTTATGAAATGCATTGCAATTGTGACTGAGCAATAATTTTTAATTTATATCAATTTAACTTTGCGTTGAACTGTCGATATCACTACAATTATGGTGGCAATAATAAACGGGCAAAACCGTTAAGATGAGGGCTCAAATTAAGTCAAAAGAGGTTCAAATACATCAAAAAGATTGCAGCACTTCTGAAAAGGACTTCGAGGACACCGTAAGATCTTACATTAAACCAAAAGAGCTTCGATAACACCAAAAGGTTTAAATTACTTGTGAAAAGGGCTTTAAGCACCACACAAAGGCTTGAATTAACCTAAAGGAACTTTAAATACATCAGAAGGTTTGAGGTACACGTGTAAAGGGCTTTGAACACCTCACAAGATGATAAATTAAACTAAAAGAGCTTCAAATATGTCAAAAGGTTTGAGATATTTATGAAAAGGGCTTGGAAAGCGCTTCAAGCACCTCACAAGGGTTGAATTAAACAAGAAAATTTTAAATACATCAAAAGATTTGAGATACTTGTAAAAAGGGCTTACTTGAAGCCCCAAAAATACTTGAACTAAATCAAAAGCGCTTCAAATACAACAAAATACTTACTAAAGTGAAAAAATTGAGTAGGTATATGTACATATATTCCATTTTTTCTTCCCCTACTGTTTATAATAAAATACTCAGAGCTTTAAGGGGTAAAGAGTTCATTTATTATAATTATTGTTTTTATAATAAATGAACTCTTTACCCCTTAAAGCTCTGAGTATTTTATTATATGTACATATATTTGTTAATAATAACATAATTGTTGGTTTTGGATGAAAATAAATTTACCTTTTAATGTGACATTGGATGCAATTAAAATTAATGGTCACTGTTAACTAAAATAATTTTCTTAACAAAATTTTTATTTATACATAAACATAAAACGATAAAAGATTGTTTATTATATTCATTAGTTTTAAATACAAATCATACGTATTCTTTGGCATACCTACCTAAAATTTGATAAAAATTGAACAACTTTTATTTTACATAAAATAAAGTTTTCTTTTTATTTAAGAAATGGATTGATTATGTTATGCTCAAACCAGGTCCAGTTGAATAGCAAGTGATCCGAATCAATGGAAATAAAATGCATTTTTTGATTCTCAAAGAGATGTTTAAGTCCAAGCCGGTCCTGCAATTATATTAAACATTTGAGAAACTTCTAGTTTCAATATTTTAATTAAATTCCATGATTTTTCTCTAATGAGGTGACTAGAGAAAATTGTGAACTGATTCAGGTGCTAAAAGCTGTTTATTGAGGAATCATCAACGTTTCGCCCAACGTCGTGGGCTTCTTCAAGATAATTGTTAGATATTATCAAGTGTAAAATCTAACAATTATTCTGAAGAAGTCCACAACGTAAGGCTAAACGTTGATGATTGTTCAATAAATAACTTTAAGTACCTGCATTAGTTCACAATTTCCTTTGGAAAAAGTCATGGAATTAGAAATTTATCATTATTTTAATATCACCTCATAAATATAATATGTAAATAATTAAAAGATTTTAAATCAAAAAACAGTTTTATCCTACTTCTGTATATAATGTCGAGTTAAAAAGACTCTCGACTTCTTTTGATTGCCCAGACGTATAAAACCCAAACCATTCCGATTCGATTGGTTGTACCATGGTGTCTTTTAAAAATTTAACCATTACAAAATTTTCCAAATTCTGTATCCTTTCAATATACGTTTGATTTACTTTAATCTCGTTATTAATATCTGAAAGGAATGTACTTTTCTCTCTATATCCTTTTTCGTTCAGAGGATCGTGCCAGTAAGTTGCTTGCACCAAATAATCCTGCAACCAGCTGCAACACAACAATGATTAATAAAAACAGTGTAAAAAACACTGTTTATTTTACTATATTGACAACTGTTTCGCCCTACAGGCCCTACACCCTATACAGTGATAATATTCAGATAATGTATAAGACATTGAAGAACTATTAGACCAGTGCCTTGAAAAATAGTAAAAAGTGAAAAAAAGTATAGTAGGATAAAACCCATTGGAAAAGGAAGAGAATATAACAGAAATGAAAGGACAAATAATTTATGGGCGACCTGAGGTCGGGAAGGGGACGGGGGTGAGTTTTTAAGGGTAAAAATCGGTTTTCCTTGATTTCCGGAAAAACTACAAGTCTTAAGTTGTAGGTAATAAAAAGATCTACAACTTTTGTATTTACATTTTTTTTCACATAACCTCAAAATTTATGTGAAAAATTCAAATAACCAAGTTTTTGGTTTTTTATTTTTTTTTTACAAAAAAAATTTTTTTTTCACAGAATTTGGTGAAAACGGACCTAATGATGTCCCAAAGAAGCTGTAATTTTTTTGATTCGAAATATTTATTTTTTCACCTTATTTTTACTTAATATCGAAAAAGCACCCTAATTTTTAATCGAAAATATTCACGACAAAATATCTGCTTTTTTAAAAACGTTGGTGGGCTTTTTCTTCGCTGAAATCTCTACTTTATGATGGCGTGAAAAAAATATACATTACCATGGTAAGTTTTTTCAGGATATGCAAAAAACGAAAAAACTAGAATCCGAAAATTCTGGATTCGCCGGAGAGAAAAAGAAAGTATTGCAAATTCATTATTAGACGATAAAAATTTGTCAAATTTGACCAATAGTTTTTTTTAAAGTGATGCAAACAAAGAAGATATCGGAAAAAATGGATTGCAATTACTCAAATCAATTTATGAATGCAAAAATGATAATATAACACTGAATCAATTAAGATTTCGAAAATATCAATTAGCCAAAATTAAATCATCTTTCATATTTTTTTTCACACCATCAGAAAGTAGAGATTTCAACGAAGAACAAGCCCACCAACGTTTTTTAAAAAAGCAGTTATTTTGATGTCAGAATTTTCGATTGAAAATTAGGGTGCTTTTCCTATATTAAGTAAAAATAAAGTAAAAAATAAATACTTCAAATCCAAAAAATTACAGCATGTTTGGGACATAAATAGCTAAGTTTTCACCCAATTTCGCGAAAAAAAAAACTTTTTTGTAAAAGATTAAAATAAAAAACTAAAAAGTTGGTTATTTGAATTTTTCACATAAATTGCGAGGTTATGAGAAAAAAGTGTGAATACAAAAGTTATAGATCTTTTTATTAGCTACAACTTTGCCATTTAACTTTTTTCCATAACACTTCTAGTTTTTCCGGAAATCAAGGAAAACCGTTTTTTACCCTTAAAAACTTACTACCTTCCCCTTCCCGGCCTCAGATCGCCCGTAAATTATTTTTCCTTTCATTTCTGTTATATTCTCTTCCTTTTCCAATGGGTTTCATCCTACTATAATTTTTTTTGGCTTCAAAAATTATCTATGAAATATTATTAATAAGACCCACATATTCACAAGTGTGTAGGTAAATGATTTAAAATTTATTATCATTAAAACAACAATAATAAAGAATATTGTGTGTTCCGTTTATAAAAAGTACGGGTATAGTGAACATTCGTTTAGTAGAGGACAATGAATCATCAGGAAACCTGCATAATATATGTGTAACTAATGTAAAATTTATTATTCCACTTGAATACCCAAGTACGTAAATTTGAAATATTGCTTTATTTTTTCTGAAGCTAACGCCTTTTCTTTGTTGATTTGGTTAATCGATTTTCATACCATTTAAAACTATTTTTAGCTGTCAGATACAATTTATAAAAAAAAATATTTTAATTTCCAGTAGTTATTATGTATTTGTGATTTTTTACTGACCTTGTATAAGCAGCATAATTCAAAAGTCTCCTTACGTAGTCACAACCTTTAAGTGAAAGTGAAATACATTTTGGAAGACCATAAACCCCTTGGTGCTGACCACCAAGGGAAATGTAGGTTTTAGCCTGGGGATAAGGGCAACGTTGAATTAAACCACGTCTGAAATATAAATTATATTTTTTATTTACATAAATTCTAAGGAGAAAATATGCCATTTGAATTGTAAAGTTGTCTGTAAAATTTCATGCATGAAAAAAAAAGTGAGATAAACTGTTTCAAGAATTTTTTTATTGTAAACAGATAATAAAAAATAATCCAGAAGTGAAAAGTTCTTTAATTAAATTTTATAATCTATCACAAATGTTTTGCCTTTATGAGGAAGTACTACTTCAGGACTATAATAGTAAGTACCTTTAAAGAAAACATTATCAAAAACAAGGGACTCACTGAGATAATAAAAAAAAAAAAAATAAGCTCATCCCACAATTTCTTAAATTGATATTACTGGAAAGATTTGGTATCTCTCGTCGTGTAAAGTTTAAATTTTATTGCTGTAGGTAATAAAAATATTCGATAACTACAGTAATAATACCCTCTTAAAGTATTTTTTGTTTCATAAATGATTTTGTCTCTAAGAAAATAAATAAGGGGTTAGAAATTATTGAATATTCGAGTAAATGTTCATGCAAAACATCTTCCTAACATTTGAAACGTTTAACAATACTTTTATAAATATTTTACCAGTTTATTAAGAACAGAGTAAGTAAACGTACTTTTTAAAAAGAAATAAGTGAACATAAAAATACTAGACTCTAGTAATTAATTAATTAATGTACGTTAAATACTTTAGCAATAAAGATCATAATTTAGAAATTAGGTCAATAAGAGTGCCTTACAAGAATTGGCTGCCTTGTGAAAACCCAATAGCGTTGTACCCTTGTGCGAGTTTAGGATCAGATTGGATTATTGAACACGCTTCTTCAATTTGTTTATTGGGGTGCATGAAATAACTATTTTCAAGATCATCTACAACTGAGCTTCCGATTCGAAGTGAAACAACGTGGACACCTGGCATGGATTCATTTAATCGCACCTGTACTTTACCCAAACTGTATGGGAAACAGCAAGCATCACCTATAAGAATTTATGTTTTATATTAATTAAATTATCAATTACTTCCGGTGTTTCAAAAATATTTTTGAAAATGTACACCACTCAACAGATACATTGCAAAGTTGTACCTAAACCTATTTTTTAATGTGCCTAATCAAAAGGCAGTTGCAGAAGGTAATTATGTTAATATTGATCTATAACTTGTAAATAAGTATCTACGCAGTGTCATTAATTTATAGTTAATAGATTGCGTATCGCATTCTTTGTGAAACATTTTGAATACCAAAAAAAGGGGGTTTAGAGTAACAAAAACTGGGTTACGTTTCACGAAAATATTTTATTAATCTCTACAAATTTGTTTCAACCCTTGCGGGTCATTGTCAAGAGCTACGAAGTTACTAAAGATGTAAATAGTGTACCAGACTTATATAAACGGATTACAGTAGGCAAGAAGAATTTTATGCAGGTAGGTAACGGTTATCTATTTGGAAAATCCAATAACAGCGGAGAATCCAATGTGAACATTTCAATTTGATTATTTACAATATTTTCATTATTATTAATGGCTTTCTTAATTTCCAGAGATTCAAGTAAACTCAATTTACGACCCTTTTGAGCAGAATGTACAAGTTCAATTGAATTAATATCTAAATTATGTTTGAAATCTAGACAATGTTGAGCTATTCCTGTATTATTCTTTTTATTCTGAATGGCAAGCACATGTTCTTTAAGACGAGTTTTTATGGCCCTACCTGTCTGTCCCAAATAAAAGGCTGTGCAATCTTTACAGTATAATTTGTACACGCCACTTTTATCTATTGAATTTGTTTTATTTTTGTTGTTAACTAACAGAGTTTTTAAATTAATTTTGTTGACTAAAATTGGTATAATATTTAATTTAATTAGATGGTGTTTAATTTTGTATCCGACTTCTTTTACATAGTTAATAAAAGCGTATTTCTTATTTTCAGGAATTAAATCAGGAAGGAGACCGTTGTAAAGTTTGATTTCAATGAGTTTTCGTTGTTTACTTTTTAACATTTTGTCAATTAGGTTGGGATTATACCCGTTATTAATGGAAATCTGTTTTATAATTTTTAATTCTTTTTCAAAATTGGTTTTAGAAAGGGGTAAACTTATTAACCTGTGTAATAAACTATTAAAAGCTGCCATTTTGATGTTAAAAGATTGATTTGAGTCAAAGGGAATTACCGTGTCAGTTGTCGTAGGTTTTCTATAAATTTCAAACATAATTTCTTTGTTATTTTTGTATAAAGTAAGATCCAAAATTATTTCAAATTCGAAGACAATTATTTTAAACAAAATGATGGATTACCTATGGGTTCTCCTTTATCACCTCTCCTTGCAGAAATTTTTATGGCCTCTTTCGAAAATTCACTTTTTAAACTTAACTCTGAACTTATCAAGCTTGTTACCCTTTGGAGACGTTATGTGGATGACGTTTTTTGTATTTGGAAGGGAAGCTTAAGACAATTAGACAACTTTCTCAAATTATTAAATTCCATAGATTCGAACATTCAATTCACGATGGAAATTGAAACAGACAATAAGTTAAACTTTTTGGATCTTACTTTATACAAAAATAACAAAGAAATTATGTTTGAAATTTATAGAAAACCTACGACAACTGACACGGTAATTCCCTTTGACTCAAATCAATCTTTTAACATCAAAATGGCAGCTTTTAATAGTTTATTACACAGGTTAATAAGTTTACCCCTTTCTAAAACCAATTTTGAAAAAGAATTAAAAATTATAAAACAGATTTCCATTAATAACGGGTATAATCCCAACCTAATTGACAAAATGTTAAAAAGTAAACAACGAAAACTCATTGAAATCAAACTTTACAACGGTCTCCTTCCTGATTTAATTCCTGAAAATAAGAAATACGCTTTTATTAACTATGTAAAAGAAGTCGGATACAAAATTAAACACCATCTAATTAAATTAAATATTATACCAATTTTAGTCAACAAAATTAATTTAAAAACTCTGTTAGTTAACAACAAAAATAAAACAAATTCAATAGATAAAAGTGGCGTGTACAAATTATACTGTAAAGATTGCACAGCCTTTTATTTGGGACAGACAGGTAGGGCCATAAAAACTCGTCTTAAAGAACATGTGCTTGCCATTCAGAATAAAAAGAATAATACAGGAATAGCTCAACATTGTCTAGATTTCAAACATAATTTAGATATTAATTCAATTGAACTTGTACATTCTGCTCAAAAGGGTCGTAAATTGAGTTTACTTGAATCTCTGGAAATTAAGAAAGCCATTAATAATAATGAAAATATTGTAAATAATCAAATTGAAATGTTCACATTGGATTCTCCGCTGTTATTGGATTTTCCAAATAGATAACCGTTACCCACCTGCATAAAAGTCTTCTTGCCTACTGTAATCCGTTTATATAAGTCTGGTACACTATTTACATCTTTAGTAACTTCGTAGCTCTTGACAATGACCCGCAAGGGTTGAAACAAATTTGTAGAGATTAATAAAATATTTTCGTGAAACGTAACCCAGTTTTTGTTACTCTAAACCCCCTTTTTTTGGTGTCATTAATTATTTGAGGTATTTTATTTCCGCTAAGGGTGTCAAAGAAATCGAATTTTAGATGCAATGATATTTAGATTGAAGAAGCTTTCAAACATTGTAACGCCATCTTAAGAAGTAGTAATCCCGTAGACCATCCTAGAGTAATTTTACTTTACTTCGTACTTTGGGCAGCGGGTCATTTGCATAATTACTTTATTATAAAGCTAACCACTAAAATTACTAATTGTAAATTTATTTTGATCATATAAATTATTTAGTTTTATGTTTTATATTTAACAACAAACAAGTATGTTTACTGTTTGATACATACTACGACCAATAGCAAATCTCAACAAAAACTGGGTCATTAACTATCCTTGACAACGTAATATAGTTTTGAAATAATTTATAAACATTAAACATTTTATAAAGTGGTTTAAACTTAAAAAATTGCAAAACTATTCCTATTCGGAATTGTCAGCTATCAAGAAATTTAGTTTGGTAACGTCTTCTTTTGCATTAACATTTATAAGCGGTTCTGATGTAAAATAAATTAACGTAGATGTTCCCAAAACTAAATAATTGATTAATCAACTAATTAGTACAATAGGTATACATTCAATTTTTTATCTATTTTTAGACAGTTAATTAAGTTAAATTAATTAATATATTAAATTCAAGGCAGGCGCCCCTATCGTCTGCTCTCCGGCATTCGCCAGTTTAATTTCTACCTGCGGTTCTCGATACTGTTGGGCGGGGTTTCATCCGGAGATTAAATAGTTAAATACATAGGTTTTTATGTAGTAAAACTCCAGATTTAATAAATAAACACGATAGATAATCAGTTCCGTATCCACTACTCACCTTTTTTCTACCTATCACGGTAAAATTTAACAAGGGGGACAATTCGATGTTAATGATAGGTTATGGTATGTAAAGGTTTCTTTCCCCCTCTACAATCTGACTTTATTAAAAAAATCCTATATATGGGCTAAACTGAAAACGTATTGTTGCTTATATTCCAAAGAACATAACGTGTTTTTTAAGAAGCATTTTTTTTTAAATTTACAATAGGTTCGCATATTGAAATGTGTATAAAACTGTTATGTAACAGCTTATGTACTTCTTCTGAATTAGAGTATTTTATTGTTTAATTAGTTGCCCGGACGAAAGTGCAGTTTTTTCGGTAGGTAAATTGTGGTGGTCTAATAAGATTTGGAACTCCATGGACGAAAGTGTATACACCCCTGTTGGGCGTTACAAATTAGATAAAACTAAACCGTACAACGACTAACAGAAACGAACCTATTTTGTAATAGATGCAACTGTTATTTCACAAGTTTGTAAAAAACTATAATAATTATATAAAAAAAATCATATTCTTTTTAAAAATGAATTGTCGGCCGGTTTAGTGTGAGCCCCGACAAGTTCGACTCTCATCAGCACGACGTAAATATTTAACATTGCGAATCTTGAGGGGTGATAAAACAAGGTACCATCCTAGAGTAATTGATTAGATCCTTTCTCAATTTACTCCTCAAATAATGTAAATATCAAATTTAATTTATTTATTTAGGTATATAAGTCCAATATACAGGGTTTTTCAAGTTGATGGGCTATTAGAAGTATATGAATTAGTAGAAGGAATTCAATTCTGAAACTTGGGCTCATTTGGTTATTGTTTATGCCGCTTCTTTTAAAAATATTTTCAAGTTCGATTTACATCCGGTTATACCGGAAGTCGATACCAACTTTGTTATTTTAAATGGAATGGTATATTTTTCACGCTGAATTCGAATAAAACGTGTAATTCTAAGGTAAGTTTGATAACCATCTTGTACACCTATGACGATCGGTTTCTGAGTTAATTTAATTTATAGAAAAAAAATCGCTACCGCAACCCAAATTATAAAAAATCATAACTTCCACAAAATACGACTTAGAGTGTTGAAATTTTTACTAGTAATAGCTGAATATTAGTCCTAACGCCTTGACAAAATTGAATTAAATAATTT
This sequence comes from Agrilus mali, assembly GCA_029378335.1. NCBI lineage: Eukaryota > Metazoa > Arthropoda > Insecta > Coleoptera > Buprestidae > Agrilus > Agrilus mali. The sequence goes on along the minus strand of CM055656.1, from coordinate 7,352,920 downwards.
ATACAGGGCGTTCAATTCATAATTATTCCAAAATTTTTAAATAAAATAGGGAGTATCCACATAGATCGAAAGAGGATAAAAAAACGAATCGATTGAAAAAATAAAAAATAGTAGGTGCCATTTGAAAAAACGAGGTAATTCGTGTTTGAAGTTTTTCAATTTTAGAATTTTATTTTGAACGCCCTGTATAAATTATTTAATTCAATTTTGTCAAGGCGTTAGCACTAATATTCAGCTATTACTAGTAAAAATTTCAACATTCTAAGTCGTATTTTGTGGAAGTTATGATCTTTTATAATTTGGGTTGCGGTAGCGATTTTTTTTCTATAAATTAAATTAACTCAGAAACCGATCGTCATAGGTGTACAAGTTGGTTATCAAACTTACCTTAGAATTACACGTTTTATTCGAATTCAGCGTAAAAAATATACCATTCCATTTAAAATAAGAAAGTTGGTATCGACTTCCGGTATAACCGGATGTAAATCTAACTTGAAAATATTTTTAAAAGAAGCGGCATAAACAATAACCAAATGAGCCCAAGTTTCAGAATTTAACTTTTTCTACTAATTCATATACTTCTAACAGCCCATCAACTTGAAAAACCCTGTATACCATTGATTTCTACTAATGCCTCTACGCATCCCAAAGCTCATTAAATTTTGAAATAGATATTTTTATATTTAAGAAAAAAATTATTTCTTCACATCTTATACATGTATGTACATAAAATATTTATTAAAAGAAAAAAATGTTAACCCATAATTAAACTGACTGTTCCAGGATTAAAAATTAATTATCTTTTTTAGTAATACAATTGGAGCCTGTTAATTCAAGCAAAGATCTTCCAATTATTTGGATAGCATTCTCTAGAGGAAACGATCGTCTTTATGGTGCAGGTGGTAATGATTTGGGATCCAGGCTTCTTTTTGGAGGACCCATTTTTGAATTTAGAATTTAGAATTACACGTTTTATTCGAATTCAGCGTAAAAAATATACCATTCCATTTAAAATAACAAAGTTGGTATCGACTTCTGGTATAACCGGATGTAAATCGAACTTGAAAATATTTTTAAAAGAAGCGGCATAAATAATAACCAAATGAGCCCAAGTTTCAGAATTTAATTCCTTTTACTAATTCATATACTTCTAATAGCCCATCAACTTGAAAACCCTGTATATAAGCGTAAACTTTTTAATTAATTTTTTTAGAGAAATGTTTTCTTTATAAAAAAAAATATTGCAATAATGTCTTATACACTTGCATTTGTTTACGTACTTATACGAGTTTTAATAATAAAATAAGCACCAACTTTTTACTTTTACTTCTTTCGAAAAGTGTTTTCTTTTTTAACAAATTTGTGCCGCAATTATTACCATATATGTCTACTTGAGAAATTATTGTAAGTAGTAAAAGTTCTCTTTACTTAATTATATAATAGTGCCCACAATTAAGAGAACTGCACATGATACCTAATAACAGCAAATTTAAATTATAATATAATGCTAATTACACCTAAGAAGCAGGTCAATTGAATATTGGAGAATACGTAAATATCAGAACTGATTCTTTTATAATGTCTAACAAACATACGTAATAATATTACTATTATACGTATAAATCGTATCATGAAGCTATTTATTTTAGTTTAGGTGATATTAACGTTAGGAGCAATACTAATTTAATTTACTTATTAAATTTTTTAAGGTTGAACAAAGGAGTAAGAGTTACAATTATCGACAAATATGGTTTATAATTACTCAATTTTGTTCTTATGAACTGAGCAGTTAAAAGGTTGTTTTGTAACTGAACCTGTCGGGGCACCCACTAAGCCGCCCGACTATTAATTTTTAAAAAGAATATAACATTTCATATAATCTCGTAGGTACCTATATACAAGTGTATCAATTAAGCTATGTAATACGCAGGTCAAATATGTGCAACTTAATGACAATTAAGATGCAGGTTCAAAAGTGGGAATAACCTCTGATAATACTTTTAAATTATAATAATTAAGAAAATAAAACAAAAAAAATTATTTAATTGAATAGGCACTAATATGTTTAAACTCCATTATAACGTAGGAAATAAAATTGTGGTTACCAAAAAGTGTATATAGGCCAAAGAGGAAGGAAGTTTTCCGAAAGGATAAAGGAACATTCAGGTGCTTTTATCAATAATAAAAATGCACAGTCTACGTACGCCAACCACCTAATCAAAGAGCAGCACCTTCCTAATTTTGAATTTCAAATTTTACACCAAGAAAATAAGGGATACAAATTAAATCTCCTCGAATCCTTTGAAATCAATAAATATAATCATTAAAAACTAATCCTCAACGACCAAATAGATATTAACAATTCACCACTATTAAATATTTCCCCCCCCCCTTCCCCCCACTTAATGTTTTGTATATGTAGTTGTTACTTATTCTTGTTTTTGTACATTTCATCACCTGATGAAGCCTTTGTAAGGTGAAATGATTCGTCGTGATTTATTAAAAATTTTTTGTTAAACTCTTAAACAGTTGCGTTTTATTTCCTAAAATTTATTGCACATACACAAATTGTTAATTTCCCACTGTGAGCCGATGAATTTGATTCATCTGATGATGCGACTGTGTGGTGTGCAATAAATTTGTTCTTGAAGCTTTATGCGTGCTTAATTTTTTTAGTTAATCAGAAGAATTTCAACTAATATTGGCGAATACTCTTAAAAGTTACAAATATATCTAATAATACTTGGTTTTAGCGAACTAAACTCGAAAAACAAAATTAATTATTGAATATGATACATAATTAATAATAACAACAATAATAAATTTATAGAAAAGTCTTAGTTCCTTGGTGTTGGTTATATTTTAGTTTGACTGTATTTATAATTTATTTCTTAATGTGAATTTTTTAACTTACCCATTCCGTGCCATAGCACAATCGGTGTATATTCATCACTTAAACCACAATTAAAGGCACATAAAACTAAAAATATTTTGAGTACGTTGCAGATCCTTTCACGCATTTTGAGTTTGTGGCAGTAACTGTCACATACACGAACCGTGTTATACTGTTATAGTTTAGTACATTTACGAGATAATAATTCAAAACATAAGTAAGAGTCAGCCAGAGCAGCTCAGTGCAGCGATCAGTTTTATTGTAGTACTATACGTAATTAAGTAAGTAATTGGATAATTTAGCGCACACTCGCTAACCTTTGTTCGGTTTTATGTTTATCTTGTGGTCAAGAAATGTGAATAACAACAATATCAATATGTTATTAGTTAGCTAGTAAGTACAAGAAATTATCTGTTTTATTAAGAAAAATAAACATATACAGGGCGATCGTTTTTCGCCTACCCCCATATACGCACCCCCGGACTTAATTGGAATATCTTTTTTTCGATTTTTTGCTACTTGTGTTATACCGGAAGAAAACGTCAAATTCGTTAATTTAAATGGAACCCCCACTTTTTACATTTTCGAGTTCCTCATCAAATTTGAAGGTAATTTTGATTATACGTACATACAACCCTACCTTGATTGGTATTGGCGCATTTTTTACTGTTTAGGGCAATAATTAAAAAAACCGAAGTATCTAGGATAGCTTTTTTTAAATTTAAATTGTAACTGAATTATTTATACGCATAATCTACAACTTTCTTTCACTTGTTGTTTGACAAAAAATGTTTGTTCACTTACATTCATGCTGCCAAAGACGGTACCTGCAAAAAAGAATAAATGAAAATAAATAAGAAACATAGATCAGATTTTAGAAGATATTTGACGCCGTTTGTTGCAAAGCATGTCATCAATATTTGATTATATCTTGAGTTGATGTAACTTTTAAAATTCATGATATATGTTGATCGGTTAATTTTGACCTTTCTGAATTTTTGGTATTTTTCGTTAAAGAAAATTGTTGCTCGCATAAATAAGTGCTTCCGAACGTATCCAATATACGCGTAACAAAAGATAACATTTTAGGAAACCGATCTACGGATAAATATTCAGGGTTGCAGGTTAGGTCGAATTAGATCCTTTAAGAGGTTGTAGTTTCCCTCATTTCTGACTGATTTGACTATGAAAGACCGTATCCCAAACTTAATCGTTTTCAAGTTAATGGACTTTTAAGGTTTTTTATAAAAATTGCCGATTTTTTTGTCTATTGTCCCATTTTTTTGTGTTTTGTGCCTCTAATTTGTTTTGCTATTTTTTAAATCCAATTACATCTGTTGATGTTTTGAGGCAGAAAGTTATCGATGCGGCAAACGAAATAAGAAGAGGATTAACAACTGGTGTAGTAAAAAGTGGCTTAAGACACACACTGAAAAAAAAGTTGTTTTTCTTACATATTTTAACTAATTTGAATTAATTTTACTGCTGAAAACAAGAGTTTATTTGCAGCAAATAAGTATTTAGGCTGTTTCACTAACTAGAAATAAGTGTGTCATGCAGTCCACATACAGGAATTTATTTGAAAAGTTTGTGACATCTAAGTAGGTGAAATATGGAAAGCAGTTAACAAGTTATGTAGCATTATGTAGACTAAATAAAAAATTATTTGAGCCGTGCCAATGTGGGCACTATCAGTAACGACTCGCGCCACATCGCCATTACTGACGCGCAGTGGACGTTAGTGAACGTTTGGTTTCGCGGGGATTTTTATAAGATACATAATTATCAGGTGTTTGTGAGTGAGTTGAGAGTTTCAATTTTGTATTGAACAATTTGCCAATTTATTGTTGACCTGTGCCTGTTATGGAAGAAACAAAACAGTTGTTACTCTGAAATTTTTGTTTTTCGAAAAATTTGCCACCTTAAATACCTTCTAGGAGTGCTCCGTAACAAAGCCGTGCGGCCATTTCTCATAACGCTGACGAATAAAACTTGTTGAAAATACTGTTAGAAAGTAAGAATTTTATGTATCGTATTTTGTTGTTTAAAACAATATTTATCTTTTTCTATCACACACCTGTCTTTTTCTTGAAATAATCTGATAAATTAAGAAAAGTTGCTATGTTAAGGTAAGTATGTATTAGGTGAAGAATTTTTGTCTTAATGGTATGTATGTTATGTTGGCATATTCCGCAAACTCCGATGTGCGTCACCTGATGTTGAATCAGCCCCGCAGCTTACAAATAAATCCCGCATATCGCCAATTTCCAATAACATAAACATCCTGTGGACTTGTTTCCTTTATCAGTTATGACTATTACAGATTGTTAAGTTAATTTAAAAAAGAAAGATAGAACAGATTGTACCACCGAACCAACTACTTGTTTTATTCTCTTGTTCCACTTTTGTTAAATTTTCAATAAACTTTTATAACGCTAAAAGTTTACGTTTTCTTTCGTCGATAAGTCTTTTTCTAACTTGTATCAGTTTTTTTTATTAGACAATGCCATTTACCTAACTTCCTAAAAATACATAACTAACATAAACAGGCTTGTAACTCCATAGTTTATAAATAACAATAACACATTTTTTAATTAGAAAATACGTTTGTTATTTTCTCAATAGTTACTTCCGTTCACGGTGCTTTCTTCAGGTAGAACATACTTATGTACAACAAAAGAAATAATTATGTGTACTAGTGAAAATAGTTATGTAATAAAAACAAGATATATTTAGTTTTTCCAAAATAATTATTTGTGCACACAATATCCTTTTCAGGTGTTAAATTAATCTAATCGCAACCCCTAATTTAACACCTGAAAGGGGCATTGTGCGCAGAAATAATTATTTTGGAAAAAATAAATATATCTTGTTTTTATGACATAACTATTTTCACTAGTACACATAATTATTTCTTTTGTTGTACGTAAGTATTTTTGCTTGCACAAAATTATTTTGCTGTTACACATAACTGTTTTAACAGAATATATAATAATTATTTATTTCAGATAAAATAGTTTGTACGGTGCATGTGGGTGTTAGTTACTCTAAATACTACTTTAATTCTCACAAATGAAAATATTATCTACTTGTAGTAGAAACTTTATGTAACACAGTTGAAACATTTATGTAGCCTTCATAAGTTGCAAATAGTTAAATTACTTGTTTTCCGTACATAAGATTTTGGCTGTCCCTATATGCAACAAGTATTTTTTTTTGTGGCAATGTAGTTTTTTTTTCAGTGCAGGATGAGAGTATGTGTGCGAAACAGAGGCGGACATGTGGAACATACATTGTAAACTTTCTTTGAAAAGAGTAATAAACGTTATTTTGTACCTATTATATAATATAAAAACTCCTCCGTTCCCGTCATCCGTCGTGAGACAGGATCTCGGGAACGTTTCTCCCGTTCGCCAAACGCATAGATAATAAAATCATTGTAAGTAAATTCATGTTGTGTTTTCAATTACTATGAGAACCAGTGTGTATATATAGGTATGTAGATATAGGCACTGGCGACCTTAATAATGGTAATGGATTACGCATTAACTGCATGATTTTAAAAGGGATGTTAACTTACCCCCACGTGAACACAAACACACACTGGCATCTCTCATGTTTGTGCCAATTAAAAAGCTCTGATGAGATTAAAGTTCGAAACAATCTTTCCTCTTTTGTTGAGGCCTGTTTTATACCTACACGTTTTAAAATGCTAACGTTTTTGTGCAATTGTAACAATGGTCCCCTTTTTATGAAAAGAGATGGTCCGTACATAGAGAACTTTCTCGAAAAACTATAAATCGAATAACGAATTCCCAATCGCATATTCGGTATTTAAAGTGAATATTTGTTTGAATAGTTTCGACCTTTACTTGATGAAAATTCATTATAATAATAACAACACAAATTAACGAGATTTTCACAAACTTTATTTAAAAACGTAACATATGTTTCGCCAAACTTTGGCTTCTTTTTTTCCATACCAAATTGTCTTCCTCTTTTTGCTGGACTACTGTTGTTATTAGTCTTCAAATTAATGTATTTCGGAACTACCTTATTCTTCAAACAGGTATTAAAAAACCAGATGTTCTGCGTTGCTAAACGAGATCTTAGTATCAGTTTGTAGTAATATTTGGTCAAATCACTTATTTTAGCTTCTTTCAGTAGTAAATACTCTGTCGTCTGAAGAAGCCAAAGTTTGGCGAAACATATGTTACGTTTTTAAATAAAGTTTGTGAAAATCTCGTTAATTTGTGTTGTTATTAATATTTGTTTGTTCCTGACTTAGGTATTATTATTGGCAAACTAATAGACTCAGCAAATTAAAATCACAAACAGTGTCTTGAATTTTTAATATGCCTAAGATAAGGTCGGTTTAGTTTAATTTTGCCGGGTTTGAATTGTAAATCTTACTAGAACATACAAACCACAAAGAAGAGTAGTAGATAGCAGGTAACGAAAAGATCCTTATAAAATTTATTTAAAAAGTTTGTTGAGTTTGTCTCTCTTTTATTATTACTATATATACAGAGTTACAATAAAAGACTCAGAGCTTTAAGGGGTAAAGAGTTCTTTATTATAAAAACGACACCAACGTTTCGGTTCCGAAGTGAACCTTTATCAAGGCTAAAAAAAAATATTAATTGTTATACAGCAGAATTTTTCAGTATACAATAAGTAATTTACTGGTTTTTTGTGTTATATTTTAAGAAACATAAGCTGTATATTTGGTGCAATGGTACAAATACCTCCAAACAACATTTAAAACGATAAAAGAATAAAGATTAGTATTATTAAAAAACTTGTAAAAATAAAATAATAATTAAATAAGTTATGTTACAAACGTTTACAGTAACCACGTGGTAACACTAACAGGACAAAATTACAATTAAAAGCTATAAGACTCGCTATAATAAAAACTAACTAAAAAACACGATAATTTTTTTGTTAGAAAAAATTAAATTAATGGACAGTATTAGTAAAAAGGAGGTGTAAGTGTATTGTATTTAAATAGTTTTAGATTATATAGTAGGTTTATTAGTATTAGTAAATTATGTAATTTTAAGTAGTTTGTATTTATTTGTTTTAAATTTGTTGTATAGGTTAAAGTAGTTGTTAACAAAAAGGTTATCCTCCAAATCCGATCGAGAATTCAATGATTTTTCATTATGTATTAAAATTAATGAATCTTCCAGAAAAAGTCGTTTGAAGTAATTATTTTCAACATATAATATGCTAGTATTATCAAAGTTTGGCTTATGGCCAGTTTCCACGGAGTTTTTTAAAAGGGCAGTTTTGTATTGAGGGGTTGCTAAAATTTGTTTGTTGTGGTCATTTTTGTGTTCACGAATTCTTACCTGAAGTGGTCTTTTTGTTTGGCCAATGTACCCTTTGTCACAGTTGGAACACGGAATTTTGTATATGGCATTGGCTTTACGAAGAATATTGGTCTTAGTTTTATGTTTAGAAAAAAGTTGTGAGCTCATATTAATGAATTTATATACGATATTAATACTTATTATGTTTTTGGACCAACTTTTTAATTTTTTCCGAAAGACCCTTCACCTAAGGAATCGGGAAAAAAACCTTATTAGTCTCCGTTTTCACTGTCACGGCTGCTCCATTAGTCATATCCACTAATTGATCATGCGCATTATTGTAATTATTGTTTTGGCATAGAAATTTGTTGATTAATATCCTAGGATAGTTATTTGTTTTAAGTAAAATTTTAATTTTGTTGAAATTCTTCTTAATAAATTCTGGTGAGCTTAGCCTTTGTGATCTTTATTTTAGATTCAGAATGGTATTTATTTTGTACTTGAGAGGATGACATGATAGAAAGTTAAGATATCTTCCCGATTTGGTAGGTGTAGACTATTCTAAGACTAGACCATTCTGAATCTAAAACAAAGGGCACAAAGGCTAAGCTCACCAGAATTTATTAAGAAGATAGATGAAGATGTGAAGATTCACTGAGCGACTTAATAGTGTGTATAATAAAAGTTGAAATAAAAAGCCTTATAACACTATCAAAAAGTTTATTGGTAAAAACCAAATGTACATTTACATGTACAGTTACTGTTTACCATTGATAATGATTACTTCGTAGTCGAAATGTACATTTGGTTTTTACCAATAAACTTTTTGATAGTGTTATAAGGCTTTTTATTTCAACTTTTATTATTAAGAAGATTTCAACAAAATTAAAATTTTACTTAAAACAAATAACTATCCTAGGATATTAATCAACAAATTTCTATGCCAAAACAATAATTACAATAATGCGCATGATCAATTAGTGGATATTATTCTTTTATCGTTTTAAATGTTGTTTGGAGGTATTTGTACCATTGCACCAAATATACAGCTTATGTTTCTTAAATTATAACACAAAAAACCAGTAAGTTACTTATTGTATACTGAAAAATTCTGCTGTATAACAATTAATATATTTTTTAGCCTTGATAAAGGTTCACATCGGAACCGAAACGTTGGTGTCGTTTTTATAATAAAGAACTCTTTACCCCTTAAAGCTCTGAGTCTTTTATTGTAAACACTAGGGGAAGAAAATGGAAAAAAATATACAGAGTTACAGGTTAAGTCGACCTAGATCCTTTAAGAGGTTGTAGTTACCCTCATTTCTGACTAATTTGACTGTAAAAGACCGTATCCCAAACTTAACTGTTTTCATGATATTGGACTTTTAAGTTTTTTTAAAGTAAAGTTGCCGATTTTTTTGTCTATTGTCCCACTTTTTTTGTGTTTGGTGCCTCTAATTTATTTGTTTTTGCTATTTTTTTAATCCAATTACATCTGTTGATGTTTAGAGACAGAAAATTATCGATGCGGCAAACGAAATAAGAAGAGGATTAAAAACTGGTGCAATGAAAAGTGGCTTAAGACACAGAATGGGAGTAGGTATGTGTGCGAAACAGAGGCGGACATGTGGAACATACATTGTAAACTCTCTTTGAGAAGAGTAATAAACGTTATTTTGTACCTATTTGGATTGTTTTTTTTTTTTTTTTCTAACTCAAGTGATAAATTTGACGCTTGAGTACCGTTATTTTTTACTACTACCTGGAAGCATTTTATCAAAGTTTTTTGTAAGATTTCTGATACTACCCCAGCTTGTTATACCTTGTTGTATAGCTAAAGAACCATAGATATTTTTAAACACATCTGCAGCATAACTGTCATAGACTTTTTTTTAATATTTAAAAAGGAAAAAATTTATATTTTACGAATTTATTACCTTTTTTAACTATCAATCATCTACTGCGTTCCAGTTGCTTCAGTTACCTGTAATTTTAGTGTTGAGAATAATAAAGCAGCGTATGTACTACAGAAAAATAGCACAAAACACAAAAAAATCGGCAATTTTTATAAAAAATCCTAAAAGTCCAATAACTTGAAAAGGGTTTAGTTTGGGATACGGTCTTTCATAGTAAAATCAGTCAGAAATGAGGGAAACTACAACCTCTTGAAGGATCTAGGTCGACTTAACCTGTAACCCTGTATATAAAATTCAGGAATTTCAACATCTATACATTTTTCCTTCCGCAAAGAATCACATTTGAAATCAATTAATTTAATTTGTAATTTATCATCAACAATTTAAGTATCGATAGATTGAGATGAAGTGAAAAAACGAAATGGTACTTCACAGCCTTTAAAATCAGAAAATCTTCGATCGAATTACGTTTCTAAGAATTTAATTTGGTATAGATATATAATCTTTAAAAAGTAATATTTTTTGTTTGGAAGCTTTATTATTATCCAATAGAGTTGTAAAAAGATTATTTTTGCCTTGAAGCTTAAGATTAAGATGACTTGTAATATCAACTGAGAAAGCCAAGTTCTTTATCCATTATTCATCTTTTAATTCAGCACATTCATAATTTTTTGTTTCCAAGAAAATTATGATTTTGTGTAGCAATTGAAGAATCGTTTTAAGTAACAAATTTAAATATTTTATCAGAAAAGAATTAAAACGTCTTGCATGGTGAAAAAGTCGGTTTAATGAGAATTTCCCTCAATTTGACGAGGTCTCTTTATCAATGGGACCACCTCAAGAGTGTATATACGCTTTCAAACAGAAAAATTCAAAATCGGTCCACAATTGACGGAGAAAATGGTGAACATACATAAGAAAAAAAACCTTACATACAGTCGAACATAGGACCTCCTCTTTTTTGAAGCCGGTTAAAGATATTTAAATTGCTCCTCAAAGAATTTATTTTGAGTAAATACCCAAATACTTCATTATTTTTGATATACCTGAAATAACCTTTTCAAATAGGAGTAAGTTAAACAAAACCTTATTACAGTATCAATTATCTACGTATCTATAAATACAACACCTTAAACTTATTCTGGAAGTTTGATAAATCCTTTATTTTATGGCAGCTCCAGAAGCACATTAATAAAGTTCCACTCACTGCACTGCACATTTTTTATTGACTGTTTAACACAAAAACGAAGAAATTACCACATCACAATTAACTATGTAGGTACAAACATTAAAAAATCACACGAGCACGGCCACGACGTTCCAACAACTAATAACGAAAACGATATCTGAATAAACTGTGTATACCAAACTTAATAAAAGAAAGGGTTCACCTTCACGAAGATACTGATTAGTTTTTTGTTCCGATCTCTTATCGCTCGCCGTTTAAGTGTTGGAGCTATTTTAATAATGTAAAAAACAACCAACATAAAAACCCAACAGAAAAAAAAAACACCTGGACATATCTACGATACGATGGTTGGGACGTAAAACGCGTGGGTTTCACTGAGAACGAAGAATGTGTTATTTAATATAAAAAAGTAGGCATTATCGTACAATAAATACGTAATTAGGTAGATAAAAGCAAAATTGCAGACAAAAAAGATTTCGACTTTTATTCTTTTCTTTTATTTATCTACTATGTAGATCAAGCCAATTTTTTGTACATATCTATTTCATTTCAAAATAAATCTCTATATACAGGGTTTTTCAAGTTGATGGGCTATTAGAAGTATATGAATTAGTAGAAGGAATTCAATTCTGAAACTTGGGCTTATTTGGTTATTGTTTATGCCGCATCTTTTAAAAATATTTTCAAGTTCGATTTACATCCGGTTGTACCGGAAGTCGAACACCAACTTTGTTATTTTAAATGGAATGGTATATTTTTTGCGCTGAATTCGAATAAAACATGTAATTTTAAGGTAAGTTTGATAACCAACTTGTACACCTATGACGATCGGTTTCTAAGTTAATTTAATTTATAGAAAAAAATCCCTACCGCAACCAAAATTATAAAAAATCATAATTTCCACAAAATACGACTCAGACTGTTGAAATTTTTACCAGTAATAGCTGAATATTACTCGAAAATTTTCAAATGAGAAAATAGGAAGTATTCATATAAGAAGATAAAAAAAGGAGTCGATTGCAGAAATAAAAAATGGTAGGTGCCATTTGAAAAAACGAGGTAATTCGTGTTTGAAGTTTTTCAATTTTAGAATTTTATTTTGAACGCCCTGTATAAATTATTTAATTCAATTTTGTCAAGGCGTTAGCACTAATATTCAGCTATTACTAGTAAAAATTTCAACATTCTAAGTCGTATTTTGTGGAAGTTATGATCTTTTATAATTTGGGTTGCGGTAGCGATTTTTGTCTATAAATTAAATTAACTCAGAAACCGATCGTCAAAGGTGTACAAGTTGGTTATCAAACTTACCTTAGAATTACACGTTTTATTCGAATTCAGCGTAAAAAATATACCATTCCATTTAAAATAACAAAGTTGGTGTCGACTTCCTGTATAACCGGGTATAAATCGAACTTGAAAATATTTTTAAAAGAAGTGGCATAAACAATAACCAAATGAGCCCAAGTTTCAGAATTGAATTCCTTCTACTAATTCATAAACTTCTAATAGCCCATCAACTTGAAAAACCCTGTAAAGAAGGTGAAAAATCAGTACTTTATACAATTTCAATAAGTCCGTTGATATATTTTTTTGGAAATTTCTCGAAGGGTATAGCAATTTAAATTTTGGAAAATATTTTCGGCCTATTTTTAAATACTTATTTCGTGATGATATCATCGTTTATTTTTATAAATGAGAACCTATATTTGGTAGTACTTTATATTCGATTCCCAACCATATATGAATTTTCAGTATATTATATTTGTAAAAAAAGGAGGGCCGGGGGCCGTGGTGACAGTTATATCCACTACTTAAAACTTTGTATATGTACTATTTGTAAATTTATTCCATAAATATTCATATTTTATATTCCTAATAGATGGACACACTTTATATTTAATGTCCAGAGGACAGGTCTAACAATTTTTCATCTTCATCGTCGTTTTTTTGGACTCCGTTTATGTTTAAAGACGATAACAATGTTAAATTATCCATATTGTTATAATCAGGCTCCTCAGTCTGATTTATTTCTAAATCAGGAATCAGAAGACTAATATCAGACTCAAGGGGTATGTCTTCTGATAAAATAGAGGACTTGAGGACATCGTTGATGCACGCACTGGTCGAAATTTCTCGAACTTCTTCACCGTTTTCAATTTCGTGTTCTTCATCGTCATCATTCTCTTGCTAAAATTTAATAAAAGGTAAGTATTAATGTCTTAAGGTAATGTCAAATTGATGAGTTATAATTTAAATAAAAAATCTAAACATTGAAATTCTTTCTGAAGAAATACATCAGAAGATCAACACCACAATTTATGTCGAAAAGTAAGACAAAAGCTAAGATCAAGACTAAATATAGTAGACCAACAGCAGGACTAAGATTAGAAACAAGAGCAAGAGCGAGAATGAGAGCAAGAGCAGAGCAAGAGCAAGAGCAACACCAAGACCAAGAGCAAGACCAACAGCAAAACCAAGAGCAAGAACGAGACCAGGAACAACAGGAAGACCAAGGACAAGATCAAAAACCTGACCAATATTAAGATTAAAGGTCAAGGCAGGGATAAATATCAAAGCCAAGGTTTAGACCAAGATCAAGACCACTAACAAGACCATGATAATAACTAAGGTCAAGACACACATCAAGATTAAGGCCAAAATAAAGCAAAAGCAAGACCAAGACTAAAACCTTGGTTGCTTTTGCTCTTAGTCTTGACCAAGGGAAAGATCAAGAGCAAAAGCAAGAAGAAGAGGAAGAGCAAGAATAAAATTTTGACCAAGATTTATATTAAAGGTCAACACAAGATAAATATCAAAGCCAAGATCAAGACCACTAACAAGACCATGATAATAATTAAGATCAAGGCAAATATCAAGATTAAGACAAAAATAAAGCAACAGCAAGACCAAGACTAGAACCTTGGTTGATCTTGCTCTTAGTCTTGGCCAAGGGCAAGATCAAGAGCAAGAACAAGAGGAAACGGAAGTGCAAGGTTAAAATATTGACCAAGATTTAGATTAAAGGTCAAGACAAGAATAAATATCAAAGCCAAGGTTTAGACCAAGATCAAGACCACTAACAAGACCATGATAATAACTAAGGTCAAGACACACATCAAGATTAAGGCCAAAATAAAGCAAAAGCAAGACCAAGACTAAAACCTTGGTTGCTTTTGCTCTTAGTCTTGACCAAGGAAAAGATCAAGAGCAAAAGCAAGAAGAAGAGGAAGAGCAAGAATAAAATTTTGACCAAGATTTATATTAAAGGTCAACACAAGATAAATATCAAAGCCAAGGTTTAGACCAAGATCAAGACCACTAACAAGACCATGATAATAATAAGGTCAAGACACACATCAAGATTAAGGCCAAAATAAAGCAAAAGCAAGACCAAGACTAAAACCTTGGTTGCTTTTGCTCTTAGTCTTGACCAAGGGAAAGATCAAGAGCAAAAGCAAGAAGAAGAGGAAGAGCAAGAATAAAATTTTGACCAAGATTTATATTAAAGGTCAACACAAGATAAATATCAAAGCCAAGGTTTAGACCAAGATCAAGACCACTAACAAGACCATGATAATAACTAAGGTCAAGACACACATCAAGATTAAGGCCAAAATAAAGCAAAAGCAAGACCAAGACTAAAACCTTGGTTGCTTTTGCTCTTAGTCTTGACCAAGGGAAAGATCAAGAGCAAAAGCAAGAAGAAGAGGAAGAGCAAGAATAAAATTTTGACCAAGATTTATATTAAAGGTCAACACAAGATAAATATCAAACCCAAAGGGAAAATCAAGACCACTAACAAGACCATGATAATAATTAAGGTCAAGGCACACATCAAGATTAAGCCCAAAAATAAAGAAAACAGCAAGACCAAGACAAAGAACCTTGGTTGCTCTTGCTCTTAGTCTTGGCCAAGGGAAGATCAAGAGCAAAACAAGAAGAAACGGAAGTGCAAGGTTAAAATATTGACCAAGATTTAGATTAAAGGTCAAGACAAGAATAAATATCAAAGCCAAGGTTTAGACCAAGATCAAGACCACTAACAAGACCATGATAATAACTAAGGTCAAGACACACATCAAGATTAAGGCCAAAATAAAGCAAAAGCAAGACCAAGACTAAAACCTTGGTTGCTTTTGCTCTTAGTCTTGACCAAGGGAAAGATCAAGAGCAAAAGCAAGAAGAAGAGGAAGAGCAAGAATAAAATTTTGACCAAGATTTATATTAAAGGTCAACACAAGATAAATATCAAAGCCAAGGTTTAGACCAAGATCAAGACCACTAACAAGACCATGATAATAATAAGGTCAAGACACACATCAAGATTAAGGCCAAAATAAAGCAAAAGCAAGACCAAGACTAAAACCTTGGTTGCTTTTGCTCTTAGTCTTGACCAAGGGAAAGATCAAGAGCAAAAGCAAGAAGAAGAGGAAGAGCAAGAATAAAATTTTGACCAAGATTTATATTAAAGGTCAACACAAGATAAATATCAAAGCCAAGGTTTAGACCAAGATCAAGACCACTAACAAGACCATGATAATAACTAAGGTCAAGACACACATCAAGATTAAGGCCAAAATAAAGCAAAAGCAAGACCAAGACTAAAACCTTGGTTGCTTTTGCTCTTAGTCTTGACCAAGGGAAAGATCAAGAGCAAAAGCAAGAAGAAGAGGAAGAGCAAGAATAAAATTTTGACCAAGATTTATATTAAAGGTCAACACAAGATAAATATCAAAGCCAAGGTTTACCAAGATCAAGACCACTAACAAGACCATGATAATAATAAGGTCAAGACACACATCAAGATTAAGGCCAAAATAAAGCAAAAGCAAGACCAAGACTAAAACCTTGGTTGCTCTTGCTCTTAGTCTTGACCAAGGGAAGATCAAGAGCAAAAGCAAGAAGAAGAGGAAGAGCAAGAATAAAATTTTGACCAAGATTTATATTAAAGGTCAACACAAGATAAATATCAAAGCCAAGGTTTAGACCAAGATCAAGACCACTAACAAGACCATGATAATAACTAAGGTCAAGACACACATCAAGATTAAGACCAAAATAAAGCAAAAGCAAGACCAAGACTAAAACCTTGGTTGCTCTTGCTCTTAGTCTTGACCAAGGGAAGATCAAGAGCAAAAGCAAGAAGAAGAGGAAGAGCAAGAATAAAATTTTGACCAAGATTTATATTAAAGGTCAACACAAGATAAATATCAAAGCCAAGGTAGCCAAGATCAAGACCACTAACAAGACCATGATAATAACTAAGGTCAAGACACACATCAAGATTAAGACCAAAATAAAGCAACAGCAAGACCAAGACTAGAACCTTGGTTGATCTTGCTCTTAGTCTTGGCCAAGGGCAAGATCAAGAGCAAGAACAAGAAGAAACGGAAGTGCAAGGTTAAAATTTGACCAAGATTTAGATTAAAGGTCAAGACAAGAATAAATATCAAAGCCAAGGTTTAGACCAAGATCAAGACCACTAACAAGACCATGATAATAACTAAGGTCAAGACACACATCAAGATTAAGGCCAAAATAAAGCAAAAGCAAGACCAAGACTAAAACCTTGGTTGCTTTTGCTCTTAGTCTTGACCAAGGGAAAGATCAAGAGCAAAAGCAAGAAGAAGAGGAAGAGCAAGAATAAAATTTTGACCAAGATTTATATTAAAGGTCAACACAAGATAAATATCAAAGCCAAGGTTTAGACCAAGATCAAGACCACTAACAAGACCATGATAATAACTAAGGTCAAGACACACATCAAGATTAAGGCCAAAATAAAGCAAAAGCAAGACCAAGACTAAAACCTTGGTTGCTTTTGCTCTTAGTCTTGACCAAGGGAAAGATCAAGAGCAAAAGCAAGAAGAAGAGGAAGAGCAAGAATAAAATTTTGACCAAGATTTATATTAAAGGTCAACACAAGATAAATATCAAAGCCAAGGTTTAGACCAAGATCAAGACCACTAACAAGACCATGATAATAACTAAGGTCAAGACACACATCAAGATTAAGGCCAAAATAAAGCAAAAGCAAGACCAAGACTAAAACCTTGGTTGCTCTTGCTCTTAGTCTTGACCAAGGGAAGATCAAGAGCAAAAGCAAGAAGAAGAGGAAGAGCAAGAATAAAATTTTGACCAAGATTTATATTAAAGGTCAACACAAGATAAATATCAAAGCCAAGATCAAGACCACTAACAAGACCATGATAATAATTAAGTCAAGGCAAAATCAAGATTAAGCAAAAATAAAGCAAAGCAAGACCAAGACTAAACCTTGGTTGTTTGCTCTTAGTCTTGGCCAAGGGAAGATCAAGAGCAAAACAAGAAGAAAGGAAGGCAAGGTTAAAATATTGACCAAGATTTAATTAAAGGTCAAACAAGATAAATATCAAAGCCAAGGTTTAGACCAAGATCAAGACCACTAACAAGACCATGATAATAACTAAGGTCAAGACACACATCAAGATTAAGGCCAAAATAAAGCAAAAGCAAGACCAAGACTAAAACCTTGGTTGCTTTTGCTCTTAGTCTTGACCAAGGGAAAGATCAAGAGCAAAAGCAAGAAGAAGAGGAAGAGCAAGAATAAAATTTTGACCAAGATTTATATTAAAGGTCAACACAAGATAAATATCAAAGCCAAGGTTTACCAAGATCAAGACCACTAACAAGACCATGATAATAATAAGGTCAAGACACACATCAAGATTAAGGCCAAAATAAAGCAAAAGCAAGACCAAGACTAAAACCTTGGTTGCTTTTGCTCTTAGTCTTGACCAAGGGAAAGATCAAGAGCAAAAGCAAGAAGAAGAGGAAGAGCAAGAATAAAATTTTGACCAAGATTTATATTAAAGGTCAACACAAGATAAATATCAAAGCCAAGGTTTACCAAGATCAAGACCACTAACAAGACCATGATAATAACTAAGGTCAAGACACACATCAAGATTAAGCCAAAATAAACAAAAGCAAGACCAAGACTAAAACCTTGGTTGTCTTGCTCTTAGTCTTGCCAAGGGAAGATCAAGAGCAAAACAAGAAGAAAGGAAGGCAAGATAAAATTTTGACCAAGATTTAATTAAAGGTCAAACAAGATAAATATCAAAGCCAAGATCAAGACCACAAACAAGACCATGATAATAATTAAGTCAAGGCAAAATCAAGATTAAGACAAAAATAAAGCAACAGCAAGACCAAGACTAGAACCTTGGTTGATCTTGCTCTTAGTCTTGGCCAAGGGCAAGATCAAGAGCAAGAACAAGAAGAAACGGAAGTGCAAGGTTAAAATTTGACCAAAATTAAGATTAAAGGTCAAGGCAGGGAAAATATCAAAGCCAAGGTCAGACCAAGATCAGACCACTAACAAGACCATGAAATAACTAAGGTCAAGACACACATCAAGATTAAGCCAAAATAAAGCAAAAGCAAGACCAAGACTAAACCTTGGTTGATCTTGCTCTTAGTCTTGGCCAAGGGCAAGATCAAGAGCAAGAACAAGAAGAAACGGAAGGCAAGGTTAAACTCTTGACCAAGATTAAGATTAAATGTCAAGACAAGAATAAATATCAAAGCCAAGGTTCAGGCCAAGATCAAGACCACTAACAAGACCATGATAATAACTAAGGTCAAGACACACATCAAGATTAAGGCCAAAATAAAGCAACAGCAAGACCTAGACTAAAACCTTGGTTGATCTTGCTCTTAGTCTTGACCAAGGGCAAGATCAAGCGCAAGAACAAGAAGAAACGGAAGAGCAAGGTTAAACTCTTGACCAAGATTAAGATTAAATGTCAAGACAAGAATAAATATCAAAGCCAAGGTTCAGGCCAAGATCAAGACCACTAACAAGACCATGATAATAACTAAGGTCAAGACACACATCAAGATTAAGGCCAAAATAAAGCAACAGCAAGACCTAGACTAAAACCTTGGTTGATCTTGCTCTTAGTCTTGACCAAGGGCAAGATCAAGAGCAAGAACAAGAAGAAACGGAAGTGCAAGGTTAAAATATTGACCAAGATTTAGATTAAAGG
This sequence comes from Agrilus mali, assembly GCA_029378335.1. NCBI lineage: Eukaryota > Metazoa > Arthropoda > Insecta > Coleoptera > Buprestidae > Agrilus > Agrilus mali. The sequence continues at coordinate 7,333,568 of CM055656.1, read as the reverse complement.
TCAAGACAAGAATAAATATCAAAGCCAAGGTTCAGGCCAAAATCAAGACCACTAACAAGACCATGATAATAACTAAGGTCAAGACACACATCAAGATTAAGGCCAAAATAAAGCAACAGCAAGACCTAGACTAAAACCTTGGTTGATCTTGCTCTTAGTCTTGACCAAGGGCAAGATCAAGAGCAAGAACAAGAAGAAACGGAAGTGCAAGGTTAAAATATTGACCAAGATTTAGATTAAAGGTCAAGACAAGAATAAATATCAAAGCCAAGGTTCAGGCCAAAATCAAGACCACTAACAAGACCATGATAATAACTAAGGTCAAGACACACATCAAGATTAAGGCCAAAATAAAGCAACAGCAAGACCTAGACTAAAACCTTGGTTGATCTTGCTCTTAGTCTTGACCAACGGCAAGATCAAGAGCAAGAACAAGAAGAAACGGAAGTGCAAGGTTAAACTCTTGACCAAGATTAAGATTAAATGTCAAGACAAGAATAAATATCAAAGCCAAGGTTCAGGCCAAGATCAAGACCACTAATAAGACCATGATAATAACTAAGGTCAAGACACACATCAAGATTAAGGCCAAAATAAAGCAACAGCAAGACCAAGACTAGAACCTTGGTTGTTCTTGCTCTTGGTCTTGACCAAGGGAAAGATCAAGAGCAAAAGCAAGAAGAAGAGGAAGAGCAAGATTTAAAATCGATGCTAGGATGAAGATTACTGGTCAAGACCAAGATCAGGACCAATGCCAATACAACTATCAAGATTAAGACAAACATCAAAACCAAGAACAAGGTCAATTAAGACCATGACTAAGGCCAAGGCAATGACTATATGTATATCAGTCTTGCCTTGCTAATCACTCTCATTAATGTGGAAAAGAATGGCGTTATTGTCACAAATAAAACATATAGAAGAAAATTAAGGGTTGTTAAATTATTAAACGATCTTGAAGGCAATTCTTATCTAATAATAGAATGATTGAGAAGAATTCTTACTAAATTAGTTGATAACATTTTTTTTATTTACTTACTGTGGTAATTGGTGTTGTTGACTTGTACTGGAATGCACTATTAGACAAATCAACTTCAACAGGGAACAATGCAGGACCTGATAGAAGTTCCAAAGTTTTCTTGTGTAATTCTGCGAAAGCTTCAATAAGTTTTGTTAGATGACCTCCCAAAGATTGAACGTGTTTATTCTCCAGAAGTTCCATTTTTACCAAAACATCGGACCTTAACTTGGCAAATCTTGTTCGGGCTACTTGTCGACAACGTAGAATCAATCTAAACAAAAATCGTTGTTCGTTATCGTATTCATTTAAGTGATTTATGTACAAAAAATAGTTGATGTAGATATACAGGGTTTTTCAAGTTGATGGGCTATTAGAAGTATATGAATTAGTAGAAGGAATTCAATTCTGAAACTTGGACTCATTTGGTTATTGTTTATGCCGCTTCTTTTAAAAATATTTTCAAATTCGATTTACATCCGGTTATACCGGAAGTCGATACCAACTTTGTTATTTTAAATGGAATGGTATATTTTTCACGCTGAATTCGAATAAAACGTGTAATTCTAAGGTAAGTTTGATAACCATCTTGTACACCTATGACGATCGGTTTCTGAGTTAATTTAATTTATAGAAACAAATATCGCTACCCCAACCCAAAATTTTTAAATAAAATAGGAAGTATCCATATAGATCGAAAGAAGATAAAAAAACGAATCGATTGAAAAAATAAAAAATAGTAGGTGCCATTTGAAAAAACGAGGTAATTCGTGTTTGAAGTTTTTCAATTTTAGAATTTTATTTTGAACGCCCTGTATAAATTATTTAATTCAATTTTGTCAAGGCGTTAGGACTAATATTCAGCTATTACTAGTAAAAATTTCAACACTCTAAGTCGTATTTTGAGGAAGTTATGATCTTTTATAATTTGGGTTGGGGTAGCGATTTTTTTTCTATAAATTAAATTAACTCAGAAACCGATCGTCATAGGTGTACAAATTGGTTATCAAACTTACCTTAAAATTACACGTTTTATTCGAATTCAGCGTAAAAAATATACCATTCCATTTAAAATAACAAAGTTGGTATCGACTTCCGGTATAACCGGATGTTAATCGAATTTGAAAATATTTTTAAAAGAAGCGGCATAAATAATAACCAAATGAGCCCAAGTTTCAGAATTTAATTCCTTTTACTAATTCATATACTTCTAATAGCCCATCAACTTGGAAAACCCTGTATAACCAACCTGTATTCATAATTCCCTGTTTCGACACGATACAATGGTTCTTGTAGGGCAGCGTAACTGCACTCTTCGTCATCCATTTCTTTGACTTTTAAACAGTAAGCAAGGTACTCAAATTTCGCATCTGCATATTTTTTTACCGTCAGTCTGGTGTCAGGAATTGCCTTGTGTAAGTAGGTTCCCATATCTGCCAAAACCTGAAGAGAATAACAAAACGAAGTGTTAACTATTATTAAACCAGTTACCCAAATAAAAAAAAAACAAGAATGACTAGCATTGTTAAAATAATTTTTTTCACCTACCGGTTTCACTTTTTTTACCATTTCATGTCCAAGTTTCTCCATACTACGATGCTGTTCTCCGAATATCCTAAAAGCCTCACTGGCCCTTGGCTGTGGCTCTCTTACAGCTATATTCGAAAATATATCCCCCATCGCCTTCACCATTTGCATCAGTTCAAGATGAGCCTAAAACTGCCTATTAAATGAACATTCCAAAAATCATCCTAACTCTTCTGTTCTTATTTTAATTAATTCTAATTTATCTTACATGAAGTACTCTTTTACAATGATCCACCAGTCCTTTGTACATGAGCTCGGTTTCCTGTAATTCTTGCATTTTCTTTACGAGGGTGTCATTGCAGAGGATGGCCCTTGACAGCCCCAGGGCATCTGCAGTTGAAGAACTCATGTGTTCTACTAGACGATGTTTAACCTTTTTCAGAACTATGTCCAAACTTTTACCTTGCTGAGGGTCAGCATGCAGCTTATTATAATTAATTACCACTTCGTCCTGAAAATAAATATCTTTCATCAGCCAGTTTTCGATTTTAAAGACCTTCAAGAATTTTTAAAACCCTCCAAATGCTTTAAATGGCTTCCAGCACTTTTAAAGAATTTCGGGCACTTGGAAAGAGTTTTGAGCACTTTGAAATGAAATACAGCATTTGAAAAGTACTTTGGGCGTTTTAGAAGATCTTTGAGCATTTGGAACGCCTTTAAAAGGCTTTAAGCACTTTCAAAGGGCTTTGAGCATTTGGAAAAAGTATGGATTACTTTGAAAGGGTTTCGAGTACTTAGAAAGAACGCCTTTAGAGGGCTTTGAGCATTTTAAAAGAGCTTTGAGCTCTTGGATAGGTATTTCGAAATTTTGAGAAAGCATCGAGCACCTGGATAGAGTTCTGTGCACCTTGAAAGGAGTTCAAGCAGTCTGAAACGATTTAGAGTACTTGAAAGAAGATTTGTGCAATTGAAAGGGGCTTCGAAGACTTAGAAAATAACTTCAAGCACATTTAGGGACATAGAGCATCTGGAAAGAGTATAGAGTACTTTAAACGGCCTTAGATTACTTACAAAAAGCTCCGAGCACTTGGTTAGATGCCTAAGGAACTTTAAGGAGAAGTCTTCAAATATTTGATAAAACCTTGAGCACCTTAAAAGAGGTTGGGCACTTGAAAAGAGATTTTAGAACTTTGTGAAAGCTTCAAGCATTTGGAAAGATCTTTGCGCACCTTTAGAGGACATTGAGTACTTTGAAGAGGCTTCGAGCATAATGAAGGAGCTTTAAGGATTTTAAATGGGCTTCAAACATTTGAAAAAAGCTTTGAGCAGTTTAAAAAAGCTTTGAGCTCGTAGATAGTACTTTAGAAATTTTGAGAAAGCTTCGAGCACCTGGATTAGAGCTTTGTGCATCTAGAAAGGAGATACAGCAGTCTGTAACGATTAAGAGTACTTCAAAGAAAATTTGTGCACTTGAAAAGGGCTTTGAACACTTAGAAGAGAACTTCAAGCACATTTAGGGGCATAGAGTACTTTGAAAAACCTTTGAGCACCTGGAAAGAGTATGCAGTACTTTGAAAGGGCTTAGAGCACTTACAACAAGCTCCGAGTACTTGGTTAGATGTTTAAGGAACATTGAGGAGAGGCCTTAAAATATTTGATAAAACCTTGAACACCTGAAAAAAGGTTGGGCACTTGAAAAGAGAATTATTGACTTTGTGAAAGCTTCGAGCATTTGGAAAGATCTTTGTGAACCTTTAGAGGACATCGAGTACTTTGAAGAGGCTTGGAGCACATTGAAGGAGCTTTAAGGATTTTAAATGGGCTTCAAACATTTGAAAAGAGCTTCGAGCAGTTTAAAAGAGCTTTGAGCTCTTAGATAGTGCTTTAGAAAATTTGAGAAAGCTTCAAGTACCTGAATAGAGTTTTATGCACCTTCAAAGGAGTTCGAGCAGTCTGAAACGATTTAGAGTATTTGAAAGAAGATTTGTGCACTTGGAACACTTACAAAAGAGCTTCAAGCACACTTAGGAGTATAGAGCACTTTGAAAAAGCTTTCAGCACCTGGAAAGAGTATGGAGTACTTCGAAAGGGCTTTGATCACTTACTAAAATCTCCGAGCACTTGGTTAGACGTTTAAGGAACTTTGAGGAGAGGTCTTCAAATATTTGCTAAAACCTTGAGCACCTTAAAAGAGGTTGGGCACTTGAAAAGAGATTTAAGAACTTTGTGAAAGCTTCAAGCATTTGGAAAAATCTTTGCGCACCTTTAGAGGACATTGAGTACTTTAAAGTGGCTTCGAGCACAATGAAGGAGCTTTAAGGATTTTAAATGGGCTTCAAACATTTGAAAAGAGCTTTGAGCAGTCTAAAAGAGCTTTGAGCTCTAGCATAGTGCTTTAGACAGTTTTAGAAAGCTTCAAGTACCTGAATAGAGTTTTATGCACCTTCAAAGGAGTTCGAGCAGTCTGAAACGATTTAGAGTACTTGAAAGAAGATTTGTGCACTTGGAAGGGGCTTCGAATACTTAGAAAAGAGCTTCAAGCACATTTAGGAGCATAGAGCACTTTGAAAAAGCTTTGAGCACCTGGAAAGAGTACGGAGTACTTTGAAAGGGCTTCGAGTACTTAGAAAGATCTCCGAACACTTGAAAAGACGCTTGAGCATAATGAAGGGGCTTTAAGGACTTTAAGTGGGCTTCAAACATTTGAAAAGAGCGTTGAGCAGTTAAAAAGGGTTTTGAGCTCTTGGATAGTGCTTTAGAAATTTTGAGAAAGCTTCAAGCACCTGGATAGAGCTTTGTGCACCTTAAAAGGAGATGTAGAAGTCTGAAACGATTTAGAGAACTTGAAAGAAGATTTGTGCACTTGGAAGGGGCTTCGAATACTTAGAAAAGAGCTTCAAGCACATTTAGGAGCATAGAGCACTTTGAAAAAGCTTTGAGCACCTGGAAAGAGTACGGAGTACTTTGAAAGGGCTTCGAGTACTTAGAAAGATCTCCGAACACTTGAAAAGAGTCTTGAGCATAATGAAGGGGCTTTAAGTATTTTAAGTGGGCTTCAAACATTTTAAAAGAGCGTTGAGCAGTTTAAAAGGGCTTTGAGCTCTTGGATAGTGTTTTAGAAATTTTTAGAAAGCTTCAAGCACCTGGATAGAGCTTTGTGCACCTTGAAAGGAGTTCGAGCAGTCTGAAACGATTTAGAGTACTTGAAAGAAGATTTGTGCACTTGGAAGGGGCTTCGAATACTTAGAAAAGAGCTTCAAGCACATTTAGGAGCATAGAGCACTTTGAAAAAGCTTTGAGCACCTGGAAAGAGTACGGAGTACTTTGAAAGGGCTTCGAGTACTTAGAAAGATCTCCGAACACTTGAAAAGACGCTTGAGCATAATGAAGGGGCTTTAAGGACTTTAAGTGGGCTTCAAACATTTGAAAAGAGCGTTGAGCAGTTTAAAAGGGTTTTGAGCTCTTGGATAGTGCTTTAGAAATTTTGAGAAAGCTTCAAGCACCTGGATAGAGCTTTGTGCACCTTGAAAGGAGATGTAGAAGTCTGAAACGATTTAGAGTACTTGAAAGAAGATTTGTGCACTTGGAAGGGGCTTCAAACACTTAGAAAAGAGCTTCAAGCACATTTAGGAGCATAGACCACTTTGAAAAAGCTTTGAGCACCTGGAAAGAGTATGGAGTACCTTGAAAGGGCGTTGAACACTTACAAAAAGCTCCGAGCACTTGGTTAGATGCCTAAAGAACTTTGAGGAGAAGTCTTCAAATATTTGATTAAACCTTCAGCACTTTAAAAGAGGTTGGGCACTTGAAAAGAGATTTAAGAACTTTGTGAAAGCTTCGAGTATTTGGAAAGATCTTTGTGCACCTTGAGAGGATATCGAGTACTTTGAAGAGGCTTTGAAAGAGATTCCATCACATTGAAAGGGATTCAAGTAAGTAAAAAGGACTTTAATAACTTTGAAAAGGCTTGGAGCAAATAAAAAGAGCTTCGAGCACTTTCAATTGGCTTCAACTACTTTAAAAGAACTTCAACCATTTCGAAAGTGCTTCAAATACTTTACAGGACAAAGCACTATTGATCCGTCCAACTCTGACTTTTCATGGAATCTAGTAACGGCATAGGTCATTTTAATTTACCTTTGTGGCTTGTATCATTTTTGCAACCTCCACTTTAGTTTTCCCCTTAACAGACTGGCCATTTACAGCGACCAATTCATCTCCTGCTTGTAACGTACCATCCCTTGCAGCTGCAGTGTTATCGAATATTTGAACTATGTACAAGCATGGGCATAATGGGGCACCTCCTCCGATACTTATACCAATTAAATTGTTTGGATCTTTTGTGATGGTAATACTTCCCGAGGTGACAGTCATACCCCTAAAAGAATTATTTTACTATAATTGTATACCTTCTTACATTATGTGGTCATTATTGGGTTTAAAGTTTAAAAATATGGTTCTAATAGGTACTATATTGTTGCTCAGCATTTGAGTATGTTCTAGTGATTACGATTCGTCTACGTAATTACTAATTAATATTATTCTAAAACTAATCATTCTCATCACCTATATTATGGCACAATCACAAAAATGAAACTACAGTTGTGATGGAAACCTTTATTTGTATTTTTTTTACACTACTAATAATAAATAATAAAATTCTAATTTACGTAATGCTAATAGATATTTTTTATGTATTGCCTATTATTAATAACGATATCTATGTATAGTCTGGATTATTTAATTTGGCGGCTGTGGTAATAAAACTTTCAAGCGATTTATGAGCTTAGGTACCTTTTTGAATACTTTATAAAGTTGAGTCCTTGTACTTAATTATACTGGGCTTTTTAGGCACAACAATACAAAACTTGTTTTTTTTTTTTAGGTAACCCACAATATAACCAGGTATACAGGAGAAAACTTGTGCGGACACGTATTGACAAATGACAGTTTTACTACTTATGACGCCACTTTACATGACACAGACTATAGTTGCAAAAACTACAAGCTAGAGCTGCTGCAAATGAATAAAGTTCTTTAGCCAATAAATAAATAAATTGATTCCTTAATAAGGACACACAATAATAACAAATTTGAACAATTGCCACTGTTAAAACTGGGTTTATTTATTTGGAATAATCGGGAAGTACAAAAATTTTGATATCATTGTCAATCAAGTAGAAGAACTTTATTTTAAGTAACTATGCATATTTTGTAAAAGCCATCTAAGGGGAGTTCTTGTGTTTCAAAGATGATCAACTAATCACAACTATTCAAGACAGCGTGGTGGAAGTGCCTTCTGTAAATTATCAAAATATGTAATTAATAAACTTTTGAAAGAATCTCTCACTTTACCTAAAAATAAAATCAACAATTTTTTCGACATTCCATTACATAAAATTTAAGAGATTGATAGTTAACAGATAATAATAATAGCAAGTTCCTTGATACGAGGGCGGATCAAATATAAACGAGCCTTTTTAAATTGAGCGCCGGATAGTTGTTCAAGGCGCATACGGACGTTAGTAACTTGAAGTGGTGATATTAGGTGACACGGAAACGACTCGTCGTATTGCTGTTTTTGCTTGGTTAGTAGCTATCACAATGAGTGAGAAAGAGATGCATAGCAGCGTTACGCAACGGATTATAATTAAGTTTCTTACACGTGAAAACGTGAAACCAGATGAAATTTTGCGCAGATTGCTAGCACAGTTCGGAAATGAAACGCTTTCATGGCAACGGGTAAAAGTTTGGCGCAAAGAATTTAACGAAGGGCGTAATAGTGTCGAAAATGTAAATCATCCTCGTCGTCCGCGAACCAGCATATCGCCGGTTAACATTGCAAGCGTTAGAAACCTTATTGAAGGGGACCACCACCACGCCACTGTGCTTCAGATATCTGTTGAACTCGGCATCAGCTATGGGAGTGTCCACACAATCATAACGAAAACCTGGGGATTCCGAAAAACTTCAGCTCGTTGCGTCCCAAAGTTGCTGAGTGAAGATCAAAGAGCTACTCGAGTTCGCGTCGCAGCTTTAACGCAGGCCCAAATCAGTGAAATGAACTAGACTCAGTCGGAGCACCATCCATATAGCCCAAACTTATCCCCTTGTGATTTCCACATGTTTGGGCCCCTTAAAGAATCACTAGGAGGCGAGCGATTTCAGACTGATGAACATGTGGAGGCGTTTGTGTGCAACTGGATAGATTCCCGCCCTGCTTTTTTTTTATGAAAACGAGATGAAAAACTACCAATCCGTTGGGAAAAATGTATAATCAAACAAGGGGGATATGTCCAAAAATGGAGAAATTTGTGTTTCTGTGATAATTTTCAAAATAAATGTTTTATGAACAAAGGCTCGTTTATATTTGATCCATCCTCGTAAATTAATTCCTGATGGAGAAAATCAACACATCAGAAAAGTATTTATTAGCAATATTTTATCATACTTTATTTTTTTTAGGATAGTACAAGAGTATAGGTACTTACATTATTTCAACTAATGTTTGATTTTGTCCAGAATTGAAATATTTTAATATTATATATAAACTGATACTAAATCTACTAATCAATCGTGTAAAATATATACATTGGTGATCATATTATATATTTACTTAATATTACATAAAGTACTTACATTGTATTTTCGCGAAACTGAAACTGACCCCCAAAAGGATCATGAAGGGTGACCTCTTCAAAGCTGACGTTATTATCATTTTCTTCGACAGGTTCTGCTACTTTTTTAACATCTAATTCTTCCTTTTTAGCTGATGTTATTTGTTCATCATTTTCCGATAGCACACATACCGTGGCAACACTGTCGTTTACGTTGCTATAGGACACACCAAAATATAATTTTGCGCGCATATACATAATTTAATAAATATTATTTTGAAATAGAATCAAATTTATAGTACTTACATATTTATTAACGAAGCGGCCAAACTCATTGTTTCTGTTCACTGTTCCGAACGACTAAAACGAATCGTGATGGGAACACATTAAATAATAATAAAGTTTAGTGGTGAAACATGTCGATTTGTAGATATGTATCAATGAATGTTTAATAAAAAAGTGTACTACATACATGAATAAGTAAAGGTATCAACAATAATGAATTAAAATTGAAATTGATTCTTAAAAGTATATGCAGAGGGTGTTTTAGCAGTACATCCTTTCGAAAACCATTACCAACATATCTGTTTTCTTAATTTACAAGTTTCTATTTCTAAGTATGATAAAAAATTATTTTTTTTAGAAATTATATTTGAATGAAATTATATTATTTATTTAATCAAGTAAAGGACTCCCAGAATCTTTTAAAACTTTGCTATTTGAAGTACTAAGCGTGCAGATAAAAAGTTTTAATGATAACAACTCTCAAAAACCACCCCCATAACCCTCACCGCCTCCCAAAGATGACAAATATTGATTACAAAACATTTTACACATCTCTTAGACCACTTTACAATTCCTTTCCAACCACTTTTTTGATTCCCTTCATCAATCCTTATTCAAGGGGTTGGAAACGGATTTGAATCATTTTCTAGTTGTTTAATAGATGTGTAAAACGATACGTAATCAATATTCGTCAAAACAGAATTTATTAACATTCTTTGGGGAGTTATAGGGAAGTTGGTACCAGTTAGACGACAGGGATTAAAGGGGGTTTGAGAATTGTAAAGTGGTCCAAGAGATGTGTAAAACATTAGACAATAAATACTCGCCAAATTATAATTGGCCAAGTCTGAGGAGTTATAGGGTTGGTTGGTACAATTGAAACGAATGTGGTTGAAAGAAAGAAGAAAAAGTGTTTTAAATACCCAAAAATAGTTCACTATTCTAGTTTCTAGTAGGTATTACTATTAACTATACTCCATGAATTTATAAGATAAGCATCCAATAAAGGGGAAGGAGGAGGAGCCCCCTTCTCCTCATCCTAACTTAAAACTGTTTGGAACCCTTGAATGATATTAAATATTTAGTCTAAAGACCTTTAACATATGATTCATATTAAAAGATTACGAGTTAAACAAATGCAAAAATACTTTATCTAATATAATTATAAAATTCTCATGTCACAATGTTAGTTACCATACTGCTCCGAAACGGCTTGACCGATTTTTATGAAATTTTATATGCATATTCAGTAGGTCTGAGAATCGGCTACTATTTATTTTTCATACCCCTAAGTGATAAGGGTTGTCCACCCCTAACGTTTGTATTTTTTTGACAAAAATTTTTATTTTTATTTTTTATGATTTGGCATTAAAAAATACATATAACCCTTTATTTTCATCCTTCTACCACCAACCCCCAATTTTTTAATAGCAATATTAGTACTGTAATAATCTTTAACTCTCAGTGGTCGATAACTGATCAATTATTATCAATCGATTAGTCATCCCCGCCAGGCGTCTACTGATGTCACTACTCACCCAGCAAACTGCACGGAGTGGGGATGAGAATGAAGCAGATTTTTTTAGAATGTTACAGGGAGTTCAAATATGTTCTAAGAAGTAAAATAATGTTTTATTATAACATTTCAGAATGATTTGGCAACGTTCAAGAATGTTCCAGAATCTTGAAGACCATTCAAGAATGTATCAGAATGTTAAAAAAAGTTAGAAAATGTTTTACATCATTATGGGATGTCCTGGATAGTTCTAAATTCGCGAATATTCTAAAATGTTCAATCAAACGTGCAATATATTCTTACCTGGCCAACGCCGGGTGTTGCTGCTAGTAATTTTATAAAATATTTATATGTCGTCCAAAAAAAATTTAAAATACGTGCCTTAAAATTAAACATTTACAATTAAAAAAATGGGTAGTCTTCAAATGAATTGGAAAATGAACGTGACACAGCACAAAAATTCTTTTCTTGGTGAAGTTTGCTTCCGAAAAAATGTTAGGCTAAAGCTTTCGTTTAGGGGTATAATTTTCAAATTCAAATAGAAACCTGGCCATGTCCTTCTAATAGATAAGGTCTGATATCATTTTTTTTTTTATAAAAGACTAAGGTGTTTATTGTGACAGAAAAGGTGTCTTCTTGTCTTATTTATTAACAACCCTTAAAACTGTATTAATATATCCGTGGTAGTATGTCTTTTTAGTTTCCATTTTCAAAAGTTTATAAATTAATTATTGTACGAGTTAAAATTGTTTTCTATCAAGTCGATTGAATTGAATATGCGTTTAATTACCAGCAAAAAAAATATATTATTTACGTACATTTTATCTTCGAACGAATTATAATATCTGTTCCAATACATGTAGCTCGAGCTTGGGTTGGATTCGTACGACCACATTTTCACACGCCACAAAATATATTATAGATACAATAAATAATTATTATAAAATAATACCGTATAAACCAGTTATTTAAAAATAAATTACGAAACTGTCAAAAATTCAATTTATACAGAAAGTACTCTGCTCACTAAACCGTTGACATTTATTATCAAATTGAAACGGAAGGCGACCAACTACAACATAACAGCTGTGTGCACCTAATAAAATTTATTATCAAACTGGAATTGCTTGATAAGAAAGTTTAGGTGTTACCTACTCACCACCCACATATGCATATACATATTATGTAGTTTTAATGTGGAAAAACAATACCATTAATTAGTTTTTCATGTATTATTGATTGATAATAATTATTTATATATCTTATACGGGGTCGTTCAAAGACAACTCAAACCTGGGATTATAAAGTAAGGAACCCTGTAGAAATATGTACCTACTATATTAAAAAGAAAATAAAAAAATCGATGTACATAGACATGTAAATTGTAAAGCTTCCTTTATAATACGTTTCGTTTTATATTTTAATAATAATCTTTTTTAAAAACGATGCGAGTTATTAGGTCAGACCAAAGGGGATTCTTCTCTTTCCCTGCTTTGGATGGTGCTGTTTGTGATATAATAAATAGATGCAACCGTACCTTAAATTTTTGGAATTATTAATTGTTATTAAGTACTATTAAGAATAAAAAATGTACAGGGGCGAATTCAGCATTTTGAGAAAGAGAGTCGGTGGTTTATAAACATTTCTCCTCTAGTATTTCAAATTTAATATTTATATGCTTATATTATAGGCATATAAATATTATAACATAACATATTAATCAAAACATATTTCAAATTTTGATATTTCTAGACTGAGTGGAGGCTCGAATTCTATTTTCCCCATAATTGAAAATGTGATAAATTAAATACCTAACATGAAGGCAAAATTTATTCGTATTCGCCTCTACTAATGAACCCAAAAATACTTTTCTCGAAAATTTCAACATAGTAAATTTGAATAACTCCATTTTTTTTAATTTTGCTAAACTGTTGAGGTGTATTTAACCGTTTTTAAAAAATGTAGATAATATGCAAGGAAACAATTTTTTTTTCAAATATAATTATTAGTATTTGGAAGTAAAAAGGACTTAAATACCTACTAAATTTGCAGACTGAGAATTTTCAAAAACTTGATCAGACATTAAATAAATATAAAATAAGATTTCTAGGCCTTAGAGACACTTCAAAAATAAAATTAAAATTGTAAACATTTAATTTTTGTTGAGGTACTGAATCCTCGGCAAACAAGTCCTAGGTCTGTTATAATGCTGAAATAATTTTGTACCTAGGTGTCTGATAATTTTTACTTTAATTGTTTTATTAGTACAGTAGAACCTCGATAAGATAAAGACCAAGGGAAACGTTAAATAATTTGAGTTATTGAGGTTTTTACTTACTAAGGGTTTAAGTTAAGGAGCTTTTATTGGTTTATATTTTTACTTACAGGAGTCCGTTTATGAGCGTTGTTTAGGAATTATAGATAGACGAGCTAGGTTAAATGCAAAAGAAACTTGGAAATGTTATTATGTACATAGGTACTTTATTTTAGGTTTAAAGGTACATTTATTCAAGTTTATTTTATTCTACATAAAAAAGTCGGTTATATTTTTTTTGTTTCAAACAATTCACACTCTACATCAATTTTATTACTTACTGAGGTACGATGCCCAAATTATTCGTTTAAGTTATAGAGGGTTCAAATTTTAAGTAAAAGAGGTTTTGGACTCCGAGGGGAAGGGAACACAAAATTTAATGAATTTATAGAGGTTTTTACGTTATCGAGGTTTAAGTTATCATGGTTCTACTGTATAATATTTAGCTTAAAAGGCCTAGCACAAAGTGCAAATATTACTCATCAATTTCTTTATATTATTTTTGTTGTAAAGACCCCTTCTTAAATAAAATAAATTAAATACGATAAATATATTAATTTTTTTGAATTTGATAAACCAATGATTTTTTCATATTCAACTTCTTAAATGACAAGTTTAGAAATTGATCCAAAACTTGATCAGACATTAAATAGAAATAAAATAAGTTTTCTAGGCTTTATAGGCACTTCCAAAATAAAATTCAAATTTTAAACATTTAATTTTTGTTGATATACTGAATCTTCGGCACACAACTCCTGTGTCTAAGATTATAATTCTAAAATAATTTTGTATAGGTGTCTGACAATTTTTACTTTAATTGTTTTATTAGTATCTATAATATTTAGCTTAGTGCAAATATTATTCATCAATTTCTTTATATTCTTTTTGTTGTAGTGACCCCTACTTAAATAAAATAAATTAAATACGATAAATATATTAAAATTTTTTGAATTTAATAAACTAATGATTTTTTCATAATTAACTTCCAAAATGACAAGTTAAGACATTGATTCAAAAACTTGATCAGATATTGAATAGAATTAAAATAAGATTTCTGGGCTTTACAAGCACTTCCAAAATAAAATTCAAATTGTAAACATTTAATTTTTGTTGAGGTACTGAATCTTCGGCACACAACTCCTGTGTCTAAGATTATAATTCTAAAATAATTTTGTATAGGTGTCTGACAATTTTTACTTTAATTGTTTTATTAGTATCTATAATATTTAGCTTAGTGCAAATATTATTCATCAATTTCTTTATATTCTTTTTGTTGTAGTGACCCCTACTTAAATAAAATAAATTAAATACGATAAATATATTAAAATTTTTTGAATTTAATAAACTAATGATTTTTTCATAATTAACTTCCAAAATGACAAGTTAAGACATTGATTCAAAAACTTGATCAGATATTGAATAGAATTAAAATAAGATTTCTGGGCTTTACAAGCACTTCCAAAATAAAATTCAAATTTTAAACATTTAATTTTTGTTGATATACTGAATCTTCGGCACACAACTCCTGTGTCTAAGATTATAATTCTAAAATAATTTTGTATAGGTGTCTGACAATTTTTACTTTAATTGTTTTATTAGTATCTATAATATTTAGCTTAGTGCAAATATTATTCATCAATTTCTTTATATTCTTTTTGTTGTAGTGACCCCTACTTAAATAAAATAAATTAAATACGATAAATATATTAAAATTTTTTGAATTTAATAAACTAATGATTTTTTCATAATTAACTTCCAAAATGACAAGTTAAGACATTGATTCAAAAACTTGATCAGATATTGAATAGAATTAAAATAAGATTTCTGGGCTTTACAAGCACTTCCAAAATAAAATTCAAATTGTAAACATTTAATTTTTGTTGAGGTACTGAATCTTCGGCACACAACTCCTGTGTCTAAGATTATAATTCTAAAATAATTTTGTATAGGTGTCTGACAATTTTTACTTTAATTGTTTTATTAGTATCTATAATATTTAGCTTAGTGCAAATATTATTCATCAATTTATTTATATTATTTTTGTTGTAAAGACCCCTACTTAAATAAAATAAATTAAATACGATAAATATATTAAAATTTTTTGAATTTAATAAACTAATGATTTTTTCATAATTAACTTCCAAAATGACAAGTTAAGACATTGATTCAAAAACTTGATCAGATATTGAATAGAATTAAAATAAGATTTCTGGGCTTTACAAGCACTTCCAAAATAAAATTCAAATTTTAAACATTTAATTTTTGTTGATATACTGAATCTTCGGCACACAACTCCTGTGTCTAAGATTATAATTCTAAAATAATTTTGTATAGGTGTCTGACAATTTTTACTTTAATTGTTTTATTAGTATCTATAATATTTAGCTTAGTGCAAATATTATTCATCAATTTATTTATATTATTTTTGTTGTAAAGACCCCTACTTAAATAAAATAAATTAAATACGATAAATATATTAAAATTTTTTGAATTTAATAAACTAATGATTTTTTCATAATTAACTTCCAAAATGACAAGTTAAGACATTGATTCAAAAACTTGATCAGATATTGAATAGAATTAAAATAAGATTTCTGGGCTTTACAAGCACTTCCAAAATAAAATTCAAATTGTAAACATTTAATTTTTGTTGAGGTACTGAATCTTCGGCACACAACTCCTGTGTCTAAGATTATAATTCTAAAATAATTTTGTATAGGTGTCTGACAATTTTTACTTTAATTGTTTTATTAGTATCTATAATATTTAGCTTAGTGCAAATATTATTCATCAATTTATTTATATTATTTTTGTTGTAAAGACCCCTACTTAAATAAAATAAATTAAATACGATAAATATATTAAAATTTTTTGAATTTAATAAACTAATGATTTTTTCATAATTAACTTCCAAAATGACAAGTTAAGACATTGATTCAAAAACTTGATCAGATATTGAATAGAATTAAAATAAGATTTCTGGGCTTTACAAGCACTTCCAAAATAAAATTCAAATTGTAAACATTTAATTTTTGTTGAGGTACTGAATCTTCGGCACACAACTCCTGTGTCTAAGATTATAATTCTAAAATAATTTTGTATAGGTGTCTGACAATTTTTACTTTAATTGTTTTATTAGTATCTATAATATTTAGCTTAGTGCAAATATTATTCATCAATTTATTTATATTATTTTTGTTGTAAAGACCCCTACTTAAATAAAATAAATTAAATACGATAAATATATTAAAATTTTTTGAATTTAATAAACTAATGATTTTTTCATAATTAACTTCCAAAATGACAAGTTAAGACATTGATTCAAAAACTTGATCAGATATTGAATAGAATTAAAATAAGATTTCTGGGCTTTACAAGCACTTCCAAAATAAAATTCAAATTTTAAACATTTAATTTTTGTTGATATACTGAATCTTCGGCACACAACTCCTGTGTCTAAGATTATAATTCTAAAATAATTTTGTATAGGTGTCTGACAATTTTTACTTTAATTGTTTTATTAGTATCTATAATATTTAGCTTAGTGCAAATATTATTCATCAATTTCTTTATATTCTTTTTGTTGTAGTGACCCCTACTTAAATAAAATAAATTAAATACGATAAATATATTAAAATTTTTTGAATTTAATAAACTAATGATTTTTTCATAATTAACTTCCAAAATGACAAGTTAAGACATTGATTCAAAAACTTGATCAGATATTGAATAGAATTAAAATAAGATTTCTGGGCTTTACAAGCACTTCCAAAATAAAATTCAAATTTTAAACATTTAATTTTTGTTGATATACTGAATCTTCGGCACACAACTCCTGTGTCTAAGATTATAATTCTAAAATAATTTTGTATAGGTGTCTGACAATTTTTACTTTAATTGTTTTATTAGTATCTATAATATTTAGCTTAGTGCAAATATTATTCATCAATTTCTTTATATTCTTTTTGTTGTAGTGACCCCTACTTAAATAAAATAAATTAAATACGATAAATATATTAAAATTTTTTGAATTTAATAAACTAATGATTTTTTCATAATTAACTTCCAAAATGACAAGTTAAGACATTGATTCAAAAACTTGATCAGATATTGAATAGAATTAAAATAAGATTTCTGGGCTTTACAAGCACTTCCAAAATAAAATTCAAATTTTAAACATTTAATTTTTGTTGATATACTGAATCTTCGGCACACAACTCCTGTGTCTAAGATTATAATTCTAAAATAATTTTGTATAGGTGTCTGACAATTTTTACTTTAATTGTTTTATTAGTATCTATAATATTTAGCTTAGTGCAAATATTATTCATCAATTTCTTTATATTCTTTTTGTTGTAGTGACCCCTACTTAAATAAAATAAATTAAATACGATAAATATATTAAAATTTTTTGAATTTAATAAACTAATGATTTTTTCATAATTAACTTCCAAAATGACAAGTTAAGACATTGATTCAAAAACTTGATCAGATATTGAATAGAATTAAAATAAGATTTCTGGGCTTTACAAGCACTTCCAAAATAAAATTCAAATTGTAAACATTTAATTTTTGTTGAGGTACTGAATCCTCGGCACACAAGTCCTGTGTCTATTTAAATTCTAAAATAATTTTGCATAGGTGTCTGACAATTTTTATTTTTATTGTTTTATTAGTATCTATAATATTTAACTTAAAAGGCCTAGCACATAATGCAAATATTATTCATCAATTTATTTATATTATTTTTGTTGTAAAGACCCCTACTTAAATAAAATAAATTAAATACGATAAATATATTAAAATTTTTTGAATTAAATGAACAAACGATTTTTTCATAATAAACTTCTAAAATGACAAATTTAGAAATTGATTCAAAAACTTGATCAGACATAAAATAGAAGTAAAATAAGATTTCTAGGCTTTATAGGCACTTCCACAATAAAATTCAAATTGCAAACATTTAATTTTTGTTGAGGTACTTTCTGAATCCTCGGCACACAAGTCCTGTGTCTAAGATTATAATTCTGAAATAATTTTGCATAGGTGTCTGACAATTTTTACTTTAATTGTTTTATTAGTATTTATAATATTTAGCTGAAAAGGCCTAGCACAAAGTGCAAATATTATTCATAAATTTATTTATATTATTTTTGTTATAAAGACCCCTACTTAAATAAAACAAATTAAATACCATAAATATATTACATTTTTTTGAATTTGATAAACTAATGATTTTTTCATAGTCAACTTCTAAAATGACAAGTTTAGAAATTGATTCAAAAGCTTGATCAGACATTAAATAAAAATAAAATAAGATTTCTGGGCTTTTTAGGCACTTCCAAAATAAAACTCAAATGGTAAACATTTAATTTTTGTTGAGGTGCTTACTGAATCCTCGGCACACAAGTCCTGCGTCTAAGGTTATCATTCTGAAATCATTTTGCATAGGTGTCTGACAACTTTTACTTTAATTGTTTTATTAGTACTTATCTATAATATTTAGCTTAAAAGGCAAATATTATTCATAAATTTCTTTATATTATTTTTGTTGTAAAGACCCCTATTTAAAAATACCATAAATATATTAAAATGTTTTGAATTTAATAAACTAATGATTTTTTCATAGTCAACTTCTAATATGACAAGTTTAGAAATTGATTCAAAAAGATTACCTAATTAAAATCTTCTAATAAAATTAAATTTATTAAGGGTATTTGTGGTACATACATTTTATCTTCTTCTAAAAAATAGTCGTCGTCATAGTCCAACATATTTATTTTAATTGGTTGGTGGTATAATGAGACTCGATCAAAAACGTTTTCACTATCAAAAATAACGTCATATTAAAATATTTAGGAGTAAATGTAAGAGACGCTCGCGATCAATACAGGCGTCGCGACGGACGTTTGCAGGACTTCCTGTGACATCTAACGTCAAAGACATAACATAAAAAATATTTATGTAGATTCTAAAGCATAGGTAATTTTATTCTGCAATAACTGTAAAACAAATAAGGAAATTTAAATAAATATAAATCAAAACTAAAAAATATTATGAATCTTTTAAATAACATTACCCACGTTAAAACAGTAGGTAGGTACATTTGTTTTTGCAGTCTACTTCCAAACTTTATTAGTAATATTTAATAAAAAATTTGATTTAAAATTGTTTAGGCTTTCTTCATCATAAGACTAGGGCCGTTCATAAAATACGTTTGCATACAAAGGGGGAGGGGTCTTGCAGGGGGTCGTGACGTTCGCCATTCATCAAAAAATTTTACTGAATTTTTACAGAATCGTTGGACTTCTGATAAATAGAAATATTATTTATTTGTTCGTTACAAAAGATATTTATTAATTTATTTAAATTTTATTATGATAATAAAAGAAATGTTTTTGACTATCAAAATTTGTCATGTTCAAAGGGGAGGGGTTTTAGTTTTTGTGACGAAACAAGGGGGGTCACAGAAAGTGTGACACAGCGTCACAACCGGAGATGAAGGGGGTCAAGGAAAGCTAATTTTAGCGTGACGTATTTTATGAACGGCCCCCTAGCGTATTTTATAAAAATTTTAGTGTTTATTTTAAAATTTAGTTAATTCCTACAAACACGTAAAGAGCAAATGTGAAAAATCAACTTTTTTTAAATTATATTCGTGGATCTCCAACAACTACTGCTTCTGTAAGCAAATTAATAACAATTCCTACTTCTTGATAACCTATTGACCGGTAACTAATGTACTGGCAAAATAATTAATTAGTTGAAAAGCCGAAAAGGTCAATGATTTATTAAATATATGGTGTTATTCTCAGGGTCACACAGAAATGAAATGGAAAAAAAAAATAGACCGTAAGAAGTATAGTTGACCCAAAGATATAGCGCGGTTATGGCCATGACCTTTTAAGTAGTCTACAATAGGTACCTCTTGAAATTATAGATAAGTCATATAGTACAAAAATATGAATGGTGTTGAGGTCTGTCTCAAATAAAATCGTTTCTTCATATACTCGACAAATAAATTTACAGACACCTTAATTTATTTCGTACATTTTTTCAATACGAACCTGATATCTGTCAGCAGAGGTTAGGTTAGGTTAGGTTAGGTATTATGTAAGGATCTCATAAACTCAGAAAAAATAAACATCCATTAAGTTAAAATCTTTGAATTAGCCAATGGCGGATTTACCAACAGGCTGAATAGGCTAGAGCCTAGGGCGGCAGATTTTAGGGGGCGGCATACTTTGCTCAAATATTTTTTTATCTTACAGAAATAAAAAAAAAATTTATCTGCACGGAAAAAACCGAGGCTCAAAAAATCAACAAAAATTACAATATTTTAGTGCTATACAGTATACTGAATACACTAACGTCTGTATATGAAAAATTACTAAACGCTTATTTATAAAATATACTATTGTGATTTTGAATTTTTAAAATATTCCAATAGCGTTTAAGTATTACATTTTAAATTTAGTAATTTTACCTATTTTTTAAATTAATTATTGCCATAATTTTTTCTTTAGGTCCGCCCACACTATTCAATTAATGTGTAATATGTTTCACCACTTAAATATATCTATCTATTCGAAGAGAAATGGGATCCGAAAAATAAATGCTTAAAAATAACAATAACAAATATTATATAGATATATGTAGAAAATTAATACTTTTCCCCATAATTGAAAATGTGATAAATTAAATACCTAACATGAAGGCAAAATTTATTCGTATTCGCCTCTACTAATGAACCCAAAAATACTTTTCTCGAAAATTTCAACATAGTAAATTTGAATAACTCCATTTTTTTTAATTTTGCTAAACTGTTGAGGTGTATTTAACCGTTTTTAAAAAATGTAGATAATATGCAAGGAAACAATTTTTTTTTCAAATATAATTATTAGTATTTGGAAGTAAAAAGGACTTAAATACCTACTAAATTTGCAGACTGAGAATTTTCAAAAACTTGATCAGACATTAAATAAATATAAAATAAGATTTCTAGGCCTTAGAGACACTTCAAAAATAAAATTAAAATTGTAAACATTTAATTTTTGTTGAGGTACTGAATCCTCGGCAAACAAGTCCTAGGTCTGTTATAATGCTGAAATAATTTTGTACCTAGGTGTCTGATAATTTTTACTTTAATTGTTTTATTAGTACAGTAGAACCTCGATAAGATAAAGACCAAGGGAAACGTTAAATAATTTGAGTTATTGAGGTTTTTACTTACTAAGGGTTTAAGTTAAGGAGCTTTTATTGGTTTATATTTTTACTTACAGGAGTCCGTTTATGAGCGTTGTTTAGGAATTATAGATAGACGAGCTAGGTTAAATGCAAAAGAAACTTGGAAATGTTATTATGTACATAGGTACTTTATTTTAGGTTTAAAGGTACATTTATTCAAGTTTATTTTATTCTACATAAAAAAGTCGGTTATATTTTTTTTGTTTCAAACAATTCACACTCTACATCAATTTTATTACTTACTGAGGTACGATGCCCAAATTATTCGTTTAAGTTATAGAGGGTTCAAATTTTAAGTAAAAGAGGTTTTGGACTCCGAGGGGAAGGGAACACAAAATTTAATGAATTTATAGAGGTTTTTACGTTATCGAGGTTTAAGTTATCATGGTTCTACTGTATAATATTTAGCTTAAAAGGCCTAGCACAAAGTGCAAATATTACTCATCAATTTCTTTATATTATTTTTGTTGTAAAGACCCCTTCTTAAATAAAATAAATTAAATACGATAAATATATTAATTTTTTTGAATTTGATAAACCAATGATTTTTTCATATTCAACTTCTTAAATGACAAGTTTAGAAATTGATCCAAAACTTGATCAGATATTGAATAGAATTAAAATAAGATTTCTGGGCTTTACAAGCACTTCCAAAATAAAATTCAAATTTTAAACATTTAATTTTTGTTGATATACTGAATCTTCGGCACACAACTCCTGTGTCTAAGATTATAATTCTAAAATAATTTTGTATAGGTGTCTGACAATTTTTACTTTAATTGTTTTATTAGTATCTATAATATTTAGCTTAGTGCAAATATTATTCATCAATTTCTTTATATTCTTTTTGTTGTAGTGACCCCTACTTAAATAAAATAAATTAAATACGATAAATATATTAAAATTTTTTGAATTTAATAAACTAATGATTTTTTCATAATTAACTTCCAAAATGACAAGTTAAGACATTGATTCAAAAACTTGATCAGATATTGAATAGAATTAAAATAAGATTTCTGGGCTTTACAAGCACTTCCAAAATAAAATTCAAATTTTAAACATTTAATTTTTGTTGATATACTGAATCTTCGGCACACAACTCCTGTGTCTAAGATTATAATTCTAAAATAATTTTGTATAGGTGTCTGACAATTTTTACTTTAATTGTTTTATTAGTATCTATAATATTTAGCTTAGTGCAAATATTATTCATCAATTTCTTTATATTCTTTTTGTTGTAGTGACCCCTACTTAAATAAAATAAATTAAATACGATAAATATATTAAAATTTTTTGAATTTAATAAACTAATGATTTTTTCATAATTAACTTCCAAAATGACAAGTTAAGACATTGATTCAAAAACTTGATCAGATATTGAATAGAATTAAAATAAGATTTCTGGGCTTTACAAGCACTTCCAAAATAAAATTCAAATTGTAAACATTTAATTTTTGTTGAGGTACTGAATCTTCGGCACACAACTCCTGTGTCTAAGATTATAATTCTAAAATAATTTTGTATAGGTGTCTGACAATTTTTACTTTAATTGTTTTATTAGTATCTATAATATTTAGCTTAGTGCAAATATTATTCATCAATTTATTTATATTATTTTTGTTGTAAAGACCCCTACTTAAATAAAATAAATTAAATACGATAAATATATTAAAATTTTTTGAATTTAATAAACTAATGATTTTTTCATAATTAACTTCCAAAATGACAAGTTAAGACATTGATTCAAAAACTTGATCAGATATTGAATAGAATTAAAATAAGATTTCTGGGCTTTACAAGCACTTCCAAAATAAAATTCAAATTTTAAACATTTAATTTTTGTTGATATACTGAATCTTCGGCACACAACTCCTGTGTCTAAGATTATAATTCTAAAATAATTTTGTATAGGTGTCTGACAATTTTTACTTTAATTGTTTTATTAGTATCTATAATATTTAGCTTAGTGCAAATATTATTCATCAATTTCTTTATATTCTTTTTGTTGTAGTGACCCCTACTTAAATAAAATAAATTAAATACGATAATGTGGTAACCAATGGTCATCTTTAATAATTCAAATATTCTACGCACGCTTCTTTAAAAAAAAAAAAAGAAAACTAAATTTATATAGTTTTTCGACCATGGTATTACAAAATTATTTATCAAATTTCCTGATAACTTTCTGAATATTTGGCTGCATTTTACAAGAGTAAAGTAGACTAAACAACCATATTTTTTTTTGTTTTGTCTGCTTATTTTCTGGTTATGTTCTGGAGTTTCTCACACATGGAGTGTAATAACCATAAATAACTCTTAAGTTGTCGTGAGAACTAATCCAGTTTAGGTAAATTATTTTTTTTACTTGGCTCGTAGATCGATTTCCTGTGGGAATGTTTCTGATATGTGCTATGGTTCGATTTGTTTTGATGACGCGTTATAGGAGTTTTTAAAAGGGCTGCGAAGTAACTTTTAAGGCATTCAGATTCCGATTTTGAAACCCGCGTTTAAAATTTGTTTTGTGTTTTTATTTTGTATTTTGTGTGTGTATTTTCTTTGTTTATAAATTTTGTTCTAATTTGGATATACTTTTCCTATCAGGTAGGATTATTATTATATTATTTTTAAATAATATCTTTATTATTTTTTTTTTTTTTTTTCATGTTATAATGTTAATTATTTCCAATTTAATTTCACTTTTTATTATTTGCTTTTATAACCATAGAAATTCTTTTCAATTGTTTTATATTATTGAAATAATTATTTTATTATTTTAAATTAATATTATTTTGTTTATCATTTTTATAATTCTAATTGTTTCAAATTCAATTTCACTGTTTAGTATTATTTTTTTTTTATAACTAGAAATTTTATTCAATTGTTTACATTTTAAAATAATTTCAATTCTGGTAAATTTTACTAAATTAAATAATTTACATTTTTTTTTTTAATAAATTCAATTCAGGTAAATCTCACTAAATTAAATAAACTACATTTTTAACTAAATTTCAATTCAGGTAAATCTTACTAAATTATATTTTAAAAATTATTTTACTTAAAAAGTTTTTCAGGCTTGACATTAATATTTCATTTTTCAAATTATAATAATTTGTGTATATTTTCGAAAGGGGTTAAAACATTTTGTGGTTCAATCTAAGTATGAAATGCCTTGTTGTAAGTACTAATATTTTCTCCCGTGTGGACGTTGATGGGAGTATAACAGGGGCTTTTGTTATATTGATAGTTTTATCGATGATGCCTCGCTCAAACAGAAAGATGTCTAGGCTAGATAGAAAATGCAAACAAACATTTAGTCGTGTAGCCCGATGCGTTCCAACGATCATCGTTATCTGGATTGCTTCCTTAGGGACTCCAGACTCCTAAATTAACTAACAAATATGTTTTTGGTTTTGAAATGTGCTGCTGTTTGTAGGGATTGAATTTCAAATTGTGTCAAAATTTATCAAATATTCGGGAAATTGGGTTCTGTTTACATTTTGTGAATTTTTCATAAGTTTTTCTAAATTTTATTACACAAATTATGTTTCATTTTTGTTGAACCTGAAAACTACAAAATTTCATTTATATTTTCCAAGTTGTTTTTGCTTTCATTTTATTTGAGAATTTTTAATTATCTTTACAATAATTTCTTTTTGATTATTTTACATACATTTTATTTGGTTTTTGTTTTATTGTGTTTTTACCCTTTTATGTGTTTTAGTGTGCCCTGATTTATATGTGTTTTATTGAATTTTCTTATTGATTAATTATTTTTATGTGCATTTTATTTTGTGTTGTTTTTACCCTGCAATTACTTGTTTTACCTGATTTTATTTTTGCACTGGATTTTTTTGATTTTTATGTGTTCTACTTGAATTTATTTTTTTTGCATTGGATATTTTTTTGATTTACATGTGTTACACTGGAACTTATTTTTTTACCTGGATATTTTGATTTACTATTTTATTTGAATTTAATATTTTGATTTACCTGTTTTACTTGAATTGATTTTTACCTGGATATTTTGATTTACAATTTTACTCGAATTTGATTTACCTGTGGTATTACTTGAATTGATTTTTACATTGGATATATTGATTTTCATGTGTTTTACTTGAACATATTTTTACATTTGATATTTTGATTTACATGTTTTTCACTGGAACTTATTATTTTTTATATTTGATATTTTTATTTATTTGTGTTTTATTTGAATTTATTTTTACATTGGATATTTGGTTTATTTGTGATTTACTTGAATTTGATATTTTGATTTTTATGTTTATTTGATTTGTTTTTAAATATTTGAGTGGCTGAGATCGTGGTTTTCTCTGTCAGGCTCTTTTTCCACGCTAGCCACAGGCTGAGTCTGACACTCTCATTTCCAAATTTACATTTGATTTTGATTTTGGATTAAAAAGTAGGAATGAATTCATTGTGTTTTATTTAACCTTGTTCCTCTAATGGTAAACCCGTACCAGAGTACAATTTGTCATTTTTGGCAAGACCTGGCTTTTCAACACAACGAAGGGTAAGAAGTTTTTGACGATCACGTTGGCCTAGGTAAGTTACACTACAGATTTTGGTGCCGTGACCAGGATAATGTACTTTGGTCGGGTCATTTTGAGGAACAAAAGAGTTATCAAATTTTAGTTTTCACATTTTATTTTGTTCTTTACAATCGTACTGCTGTTGTTTTACTTTTCCTATCAGTATGAGTTCCGACAAGAGTCCAGGGGCGCTTCCTGTGAACAACTCAGGTTTGATTTCCAACCCACTCATCAGAGTACTCTCAGACCTAGTACTCCACATCAACCAACCTTTTCAACTGGACACAATATGGAACCTGACGGTAGTATTGATTGGAAACGTGTTGTTCTGGCCTTTGCCAATAAACCTACTGATTGTACCCACGTCATTTTCTCCTGTTTTTCTGGTAGTCAAGAATTTAGTTCGACCAGTTATCCTTGGCATTGATTGGCTTCATTTGAATCAAACTAAAATAGATTTCACCACTAATTCCCTCGTCATTAATAGTATTTCTGATACCTTTTCAATACCTTTTTTGGGTCCTACTCAATCGTTACAACATTCTTCCGTAGAACATCCTTCCAGTGAAACACTAAACAACACTATTGAAACCTTTGAGATGTGTTCTTCTATTTCTGTTCCATTTGACTTTGCTTCAATATGAATATCAGAGGATTTTGTTTAAAAAAAGGTTGAGACCCCTTCATCACATACCAGAATTCCAGAAATCAGATTCACTCCAATTTTTAATTAAATACCAAATCATCTTCAATAAAAACCCTGTAGGAACCAATAAGTATTTTCATCATCTTCAATTACACGATACCAGTCCATTTAATAAAAAGTCATACACTTTTCAAGTCCTTCCTTTTGGGTTAAAAACTTCTGTTGGCTCATTTACTCGTGCCATGGATGTTATTTTGGGTCCTGAATTACAATCTTTTGTTTTCAAATATGTCGACGATTTGCTTGTTGTATCTGCATCTTTCACTGAACATCTTAACTATTTAAAACAGCTGTTTTCAAAATTAAAAGGAGCCAACATGACCCTCCACTTAGAAAAATTACAATTTCTTAAACAAGAAGTTAAATTTCTCGGCCACATTTTAACTAGGGGCGTCCTTATTGATCCTGATAAAACACAAGCCATCATTTTCGGTCTAAAGAAATTCCGAATAGTCATTCTTGTACATAAACTAATTATCAAAACTGATCATCGTTCTTTGAAATTCCTAAAACAATGTCGTCTTCTAAATGATCGTTTAACAAGGTGGATGATGTACTTAAATTAATTTGATTTTGAAATTGAACATGTCCGAGGTCGTGATAACATCGTTGCTGATACTTTGTCCTGTTTCCGTTTCCCTCTTGGTTTAATTGATACTTCTTTAATTTCCGACAATCTACCAAGTGTAATGCCTCTTACTTCTGATTATATAGCTGGATTTTTCGAATCTCAACAATTTACGTACTTCTTTCAAAAACATCCGTGCACATCAAATCAATGACTCTTTTCTCCAACCATTGCTTTTCTCACTTCAAGGTTTCATAGATTCTCCACAACAATTACCCAAATTAGTACAACCAGAAGTTTACACAGATGACATCATCTTTGGCTATTATCAACAATATCTAAATTTTGTTTCGTTTTCCACCCCTCTGTAACTGTTTCTTTTCCGGTAGCTAAAATTACCCTTTTCTGTTGCGCGTGCGAACCTCAAAATTGAAGATTGGTTTCTCACTGACATATGACCATCTGCATCTCCAAACCAAACTTCAAAGGGGCGCTCTGTGGTAACCAATGGTCATCTTTAATAATTCAAATATTCTACGCACGCTTCTTTAAAAAAAAAAAAAGAAAACTAAATTTATATAGTTTTTCGACCATGGTATTACAAAATTATTTATCAAATTTCCTGATAACTTTCTGAATATTTGGCTGCATTTTACAAGAGTAAAGTAGACTAAACAACCATATTTTTTTTTGTTTTGTCTGCTTATTTTCTGGTTATGTTCTGGAGTTTCTCACACATGGAGTGTAATAACCATAAATAACTCTTAAGTTGTCGTGAGAACTAATCCAGTTTAGGTAAATTATTTTTTTTACTTGGCTCGTAGATCGATTTCCTGTGGGAATGTTTCTGATATGTGCTATGGTTCGATTTGTTTTGATGACGCGTTATAGGAGTTTTTAAAAGGGCTGCGAAGTAACTTTTAAGGCATTCAGATTCCGATTTTGAAACCCGCGTTTAAAATTTGTTTTGTGTTTTTATTTTGTATTTTGTGTGTGTATTTTCTTTGTTTATAAATTTTGTTCTAATTTGGATATACTTTTCCTATCAGGTAGGATTATTATTATATTATTTTTAAATAATATCTTTATTATTATTTTTTTTTTTTTCATGTTATAATGTTAATTATTTCCAATTTAATTTCACTTTTTATTATTTGCTTTTATAACCATAGAAATTCTTTTCAATTGTTTTATATTATTGAAATAATTATTTTATTATTTTAAATTAATATTATTTTGTTTATCATTTTTATAATTCTAATTGTTTCAAATTCAATTTCACTGTTTAGTATTATTTTTTTTTTATAACTAGAAATTTTATTCAATTGTTTACATTTTAAAATAATTTCAATTCTGGTAAATTTTACTAAATTAAATAATTTACATTTTTTTTTTTAATAAATTCAATTCAGGTAAATCTCACTAAATTAAATAAACTACATTTTTAACTAAATTTCAATTCAGGTAAATCTTACTAAATTATATTTTAAAAATTATTTTACTTAAAAAGTTTTTCAGGCTTGACATTAATATTTCATTTTTCAAATTATAATAATTTGTGTATATTTTCGAAAGGGGTTAAAACATTTTGTGGTTCAATCTAAGTATGAAATGCCTTGTTGTAAGTACTAATATTTTCTCCCGTGTGGACGTTGATGGGAGTATAACAGGGGCTTTTGTTATATTGATAGTTTTATCGATGATGCCTCGCTCAAACAGAAAGATGTCTAGGCTAGATAGAAAATGCAAACAAACATTTAGTCGTGTAGCCCGATGCGTTCCAACGATCATCGTTATCTGGATTGCTTCCTTAGGGACTCCAGACTCCTAAATTAACTAACAAATATGTTTTTGGTTTTGAAATGTGCTGCTGTTTGTAGGGATTGAATTTCAAATTGTGTCAAAATTTATCAAATATTCGGGAAATTGGGTTTTGTTTACATTTTGTGAATTTTTCATAAGTTTTTCTAAATTTTATTACACAAATTATGTTTCATTTTTGTTGAACCTGAAAACTACAAAATTTCATTTATATTTTCCAAGTTGTTTTTGCTTTCATTTTATTTGAGAATTTTTAATTATCTTTACAATAATTTCTTTTTGATTATTTTACATACATTTTATTTGGTTTTTGTTTTATTGTGTTTTTACCCTTTTATGTGTTTTAGTGTGCCCTGATTTATATGTGTTTTATTGAATTTTCTTATTGATTAATTATTTTTATGTGCATTTTATTTTGTGTTGTTTTTACCCTGCAATTACTTGTTTTACCTGATTTTATTTTTGCACTGGATTTTTTTGATTTTTATGTGTTCTACTTGAATTTATTTTTTTTGCATTGGATATTTTTTTGATTTACATGTGTTACACTGGAACTTATTTTTTTACCTGGATATTTTGATTTACTATTTTATTTGAATTTAATATTTTGATTTACCTGTTTTACTTGAATTGATTTTTACCTGGATATTTTGATTTACAATTTTACTCGAATTTGATTTACCTGTGGTATTACTTGAATTGATTTTTACATTGGATATATTGATTTTCATGTGTTTTACTTGAACATATTTTTACATTTGATATTTTGATTTACATGTTTTTCACTGGAACTTATTATTTTTTATATTTGATATTTTTATTTATTTGTGTTTTATTTGAATTTATTTTTACATTGGATATTTGGTTTATTTGTGATTTACTTGAATTTGATATTTTGATTTTTATGTTTATTTGATTTGTTTTTAAATATTTGAGTGGCTGAGATCGTGGTTTTCTCTGTCAGGCTCTTTTTCCACGCTAGCCACAGGCTGAGTCTGACACTCTCATTTCCAAATTTACATTTGATTTTGATTTTGGATTAAAAAGTAGGAATGAATTCATTGTGTTTTATTTAACCTTGTTCCTCTAATGGTAAACCCGTACCAGAGTACAATTTGTCATTTTTGGCAAGACCTGGCTTTTCAACACAACGAAGGGTAAGAAGTTTTTGACGATCACGTTGGCCTAGGTAAGTTACACTACAATAAATATATTAAAATTTTTTGAATTTAATAAACTAATGATTTTTTCATAATTAACTTCCAAAATGACAAGTTAAGACATTGATTCAAAAACTTGATCAGATATTGAATAGAATTAAAATAAGATTTCTGGGCTTTACAAGCACTTCCAAAATAAAATTCAAATTTTAAACATTTAATTTTTGTTGATATACTGAATCTTCGGCACACAACTCCTGTGTCTAAGATTATAATTCTAAAATAATTTTGTATAGGTGTCTGACAATTTTTACTTTAATTGTTTTATTAGTATCTATAATATTTAGCTTAGTGCAAATATTATTCATCAATTTCTTTATATTCTTTTTGTTGTAGTGACCCCTACTTAAATAAAATAAATTAAATACGATAAATATATTAAAATTTTTTGAATTTAATAAACTAATGATTTTTTCATAATTAACTTCCAAAATGACAAGTTAAGACATTGATTCAAAAACTTGATCAGATATTGAATAGAATTAAAATAAGATTTCTGGGCTTTACAAGCACTTCCAAAATAAAATTCAAATTTTAAACATTTAATTTTTGTTGATATACTGAATCTTCGGCACACAACTCCTGTGTCTAAGATTATAATTCTAAAATAATTTTGTATAGGTGTCTGACAATTTTTACTTTAATTGTTTTATTAGTATCTATAATATTTAGCTTAGTGCAAATATTATTCATCAATTTCTTTATATTCTTTTTGTTGTAGTGACCCCTACTTAAATAAAATAAATTAAATACGATAAATATATTAAAATTTTTTGAATTTAATAAACTAATGATTTTTTCATAATTAACTTCCAAAATGACAAGTTAAGACATTGATTCAAAAACTTGATCAGATATTGAATAGAATTAAAATAAGATTTCTGGGCTTTACAAGCACTTCCAAAATAAAATTCAAATTTTAAACATTTAATTTTTGTTGATATACTGAATCTTCGGCACACAACTCCTGTGTCTAAGATTATAATTCTAAAATAATTTTGTATAGGTGTCTGACAATTTTTACTTTAATTGTTTTATTAGTATCTATAATATTTAGCTTAGTGCAAATATTATTCATCAATTTCTTTATATTCTTTTTGTTGTAGTGACCCCTACTTAAATAAAATAAATTAAATACGATAAATATATTAAAATTTTTTGAATTTAATAAACTAATGATTTTTTCATAATTAACTTCCAAAATGACAAGTTAAGACATTGATTCAAAAACTTGATCAGATATTGAATAGAATTAAAATAAGATTTCTGGGCTTTACAAGCACTTCCAAAATAAAATTCAAATTTTAAACATTTAATTTTTGTTGATATACTGAATCTTCGGCACACAACTCCTGTGTCTAAGATTATAATTCTAAAATAATTTTGTATAGGTGTCTGACAATTTTTACTTTAATTGTTTTATTAGTATCTATAATATTTAGCTTAGTGCAAATATTATTCATCAATTTCTTTATATTCTTTTTGTTGTAGTGACCCCTACTTAAATAAAATAAATTAAATACGATAAATATATTAAAATTTTTTGAATTTAATAAACTAATGATTTTTTCATAATTAACTTCCAAAATGACAAGTTAAGACATTGATTCAAAAACTTGATCAGATATTGAATAGAATTAAAATAAGATTTCTGGGCTTTACAAGCACTTCCAAAATAAAATTCAAATTTTAAACATTTAATTTTTGTTGATATACTGAATCTTCGGCACACAACTCCTGTGTCTAAGATTATAATTCTAAAATAATTTTGTATAGGTGTCTGACAATTTTTACTTTAATTGTTTTATTAGTATCTATAATATTTAGCTTAGTGCAAATATTATTCATCAATTTCTTTATATTCTTTTTGTTGTAGTGACCCCTACTTAAATAAAATAAATTAAATACGATAAATATATTAAAATTTTTTGAATTTAATAAACTAATGATTTTTTCATAATTAACTTCCAAAATGACAAGTTAAGACATTGATTCAAAAACTTGATCAGATATTGAATAGAATTAAAATAAGATTTCTGGGCTTTACAAGCACTTCCAAAATAAAATTCAAATTGTAAACATTTAATTTTTGTTGAGGTACTGAATCTTCGGCACACAACTCCTGTGTCTAAGATTATAATTCTAAAATAATTTTGTATAGGTGTCTGACAATTTTTACTTTAATTGTTTTATTAGTATCTATAATATTTAGCTTAGTGCAAATATTATTCATCAATTTATTTATATTATTTTTGTTGTAAAGACCCCTACTTAAATAAAATAAATTAAATACGATAAATATATTAAAATTTTTTGAATTTAATAAACTAATGATTTTTTCATAATTAACTTCCAAAATGACAAGTTAAGACATTGATTCAAAAACTTGATCAGATATTGAATAGAATTAAAATAAGATTTCTGGGCTTTACAAGCACTTCCAAAATAAAATTCAAATTTTAAACATTTAATTTTTGTTGATATACTGAATCTTCGGCACACAACTCCTGTGTCTAAGATTATAATTCTAAAATAATTTTGTATAGGTGTCTGACAATTTTTACTTTAATTGTTTTATTAGTATCTATAATATTTAGCTTAGTGCAAATATTATTCATCAATTTATTTATATTATTTTTGTTGTAAAGACCCCTACTTAAATAAAATAAATTAAATACGATAAATATATTAAAATTTTTTGAATTTAATAAACTAATGATTTTTTCATAATTAACTTCCAAAATGACAAGTTAAGACATTGATTCAAAAACTTGATCAGATATTGAATAGAATTAAAATAAGATTTCTGGGCTTTACAAGCACTTCCAAAATAAAATTCAAATTGTAAACATTTAATTTTTGTTGAGGTACTGAATCTTCGGCACACAACTCCTGTGTCTAAGATTATAATTCTAAAATAATTTTGTATAGGTGTCTGACAATTTTTACTTTAATTGTTTTATTAGTATCTATAATATTTAGCTTAGTGCAAATATTATTCATCAATTTATTTATATTATTTTTGTTGTAAAGACCCCTACTTAAATAAAATAAATTAAATACGATAAATATATTAAAATTTTTTGAATTTAATAAACTAATGATTTTTTCATAATTAACTTCCAAAATGACAAGTTAAGACATTGATTCAAAAACTTGATCAGATATTGAATAGAATTAAAATAAGATTTCTGGGCTTTACAAGCACTTCCAAAATAAAATTCAAATTGTAAACATTTAATTTTTGTTGAGGTACTGAATCTTCGGCACACAACTCCTGTGTCTAAGATTATAATTCTAAAATAATTTTGTATAGGTGTCTGACAATTTTTACTTTAATTGTTTTATTAGTATCTATAATATTTAGCTTAGTGCAAATATTATTCATCAATTTATTTATATTATTTTTGTTGTAAAGACCCCTACTTAAATAAAATAAATTAAATACGATAAATATATTAAAATTTTTTGAATTTAATAAACTAATGATTTTTTCATAATTAACTTCCAAAATGACAAGTTAAGACATTGATTCAAAAACTTGATCAGATATTGAATAGAATTAAAATAAGATTTCTGGGCTTTACAAGCACTTCCAAAATAAAATTCAAATTTTAAACATTTAATTTTTGTTGATATACTGAATCTTCGGCACACAACTCCTGTGTCTAAGATTATAATTCTAAAATAATTTTGTATAGGTGTCTGACAATTTTTACTTTAATTGTTTTATTAGTATCTATAATATTTAGCTTAGTGCAAATATTATTCATCAATTTCTTTATATTCTTTTTGTTGTAGTGACCCCTACTTAAATAAAATAAATTAAATACGATAAATATATTAAAATTTTTTGAATTTAATAAACTAATGATTTTTTCATAATTAACTTCCAAAATGACAAGTTAAGACATTGATTCAAAAACTTGATCAGATATTGAATAGAATTAAAATAAGATTTCTGGGCTTTACAAGCACTTCCAAAATAAAATTCAAATTTTAAACATTTAATTTTTGTTGATATACTGAATCTTCGGCACACAACTCCTGTGTCTAAGATTATAATTCTAAAATAATTTTGTATAGGTGTCTGACAATTTTTACTTTAATTGTTTTATTAGTATCTATAATATTTAGCTTAGTGCAAATATTATTCATCAATTTCTTTATATTCTTTTTGTTGTAGTGACCCCTACTTAAATAAAATAAATTAAATACGATAAATATATTAAAATTTTTTGAATTTAATAAACTAATGATTTTTTCATAATTAACTTCCAAAATGACAAGTTAAGACATTGATTCAAAAACTTGATCAGATATTGAATAGAATTAAAATAAGATTTCTGGGCTTTACAAGCACTTCCAAAATAAAATTCAAATTGTAAACATTTAATTTTTGTTGAGGTACTGAATCCTCGGCACACAAGTCCTGTGTCTATTTAAATTCTAAAATAATTTTGCATAGGTGTCTGACAATTTTTATTTTTATTGTTTTATTAGTATCTATAATATTTAACTTAAAAGGCCTAGCACATAATGCAAATATTATTCATCAATTTATTTATATTATTTTTGTTGTAAAGACCCCTACTTAAATAAAATAAATTAAATACGATAAATATATTAAAATTTTTTGAATTAAATGAACAAACGATTTTTTCATAATAAACTTCTAAAATGACAAATTTAGAAATTGATTCAAAAACTTGATCAGACATAAAATAGAAGTAAAATAAGATTTCTAGGCTTTATAGGCACTTCCACAATAAAATTCAAATTGCAAACATTTAATTTTTGTTGAGGTACTTTCTGAATCCTCGGCACACAAGTCCTGTGTCTAAGATTATAATTCTGAAATAATTTTGCATAGGTGTCTGACAATTTTTACTTTAATTGTTTTATTAGTATTTATAATATTTAGCTGAAAAGGCCTAGCACAAAGTGCAAATATTATTCATAAATTTATTTATATTATTTTTGTTATAAAGACCCCTACTTAAATAAAACAAATTAAATACCATAAATATATTACATTTTTTTGAATTTGATAAACTAATGATTTTTTCATAGTCAACTTCTAAAATGACAAGTTTAGAAATTGATTCAAAAGCTTGATCAGACATTAAATAAAAATAAAATAAGATTTCTGGGCTTTTTAGGCACTTCCAAAATAAAACTCAAATGGTAAACATTTAATTTTTGTTGAGGTGCTTACTGAATCCTCGGCACACAAGTCCTGCGTCTAAGGTTATCATTCTGAAATCATTTTGCATAGGTGTCTGACAACTTTTACTTTAATTGTTTTATTAGTACTTATCTATAATATTTAGCTTAAAAGGCAAATATTATTCATAAATTTCTTTATATTATTTTTGTTGTAAAGACCCCTATTTAAAAATACCATAAATATATTAAAATGTTTTGAATTTAATAAACTAATGATTTTTTCATAGTCAACTTCTAATATGACAAGTTTAGAAATTGATTCAAAAAGATTACCTAATTAAAATCTTCTAATAAAATTAAATTTATTAAGGGTATTTGTGGTACATACATTTTATCTTCTTCTAAAAAATAGTCGTCGTCATAGTCCAACATATTTATTTTAATTGGTTGGTGGTATAATGAGACTCGATCAAAAACGTTTTCACTATCAAAAATAACGTCATATTAAAATATTTAGGAGTAAATGTAAGAGACGCTCGCGATCAATACAGGCGTCGCGACGGACGTTTGCAGGACTTCCTGTGACATCTAACGTCAAAGACATAACATAAAAAATATTTATGTAGATTCTAAAGCATAGGTAATTTTATTCTGCAATAACTGTAAAACAAATAAGGAAATTTAAATAAATATAAATCAAAACTAAAAAATATTATGAATCTTTTAAATAACATTACCCACGTTAAAACAGTAGGTAGGTACATTTGTTTTTGCAGTCTACTTCCAAACTTTATTAGTAATATTTAATAAAAAATTTGATTTAAAATTGTTTAGGCTTTCTTCATCATAAGACTAGGGCCGTTCATAAAATACGTTTGCATACAAAGGGGGAGGGGTCTTGCAGGGGGTCGTGACGTTCGCCATTCATCAAAAAATTTTACTGAATTTTTACAGAATCGTTGGACTTCTGATAAATAGAAATATTATTTATTTGTTCGTTACAAAAGATATTTATTAATTTATTTAAATTTTATTATGATAATAAAAGAAATGTTTTTGACTATCAAAATTTGTCATGTTCAAAGGGGAGGGGTTTTAGTTTTTGTGACGAAACAAGGGGGGTCACAGAAAGTGTGACACAGCGTCACAACCGGAGATGAAGGGGGTCAAGGAAAGCTAATTTTAGCGTGACGTATTTTATGAACGGCCCCCTAGCGTATTTTATAAAAATTTTAGTGTTTATTTTAAAATTTAGTTAATTCCTACAAACACGTAAAGAGCAAATGTGAAAAATCAACTTTTTTTAAATTATATTCGTGGATCTCCAACAACTACTGCTTCTGTAAGCAAATTAATAACAATTCCTACTTCTTGATAACCTATTGACCGGTAACTAATGTACTGGCAAAATAATTAATTAGTTGAAAAGCCGAAAAGGTCAATGATTTATTAAATATATGGTGTTATTCTCAGGGTCACACAGAAATGAAATGGAAAAAAAAAATAGACCGTAAGAAGTATAGTTGACCCAAAGATATAGCGCGGTTATGGCCATGACCTTTTAAGTAGTCTACAATAGGTACCTCTTGAAATTATAGATAAGTCATATAGTACAAAAATATGAATGGTGTTGAGGTCTGTCTCAAATAAAATCGTTTCTTCATATACTCGACAAATAAATTTACAGACACCTTAATTTATTTCGTACATTTTTTCAATACGAACCTGATATCTGTCAGCAGAGGTTAGGTTAGGTTAGGTTAGGTATTATGTAAGGATCTCATAAACTCAGAAAAAATAAACATCCATTAAGTTAAAATCTTTGAATTAGCCAATGGCGGATTTACCAACAGGCTGAATAGGCTAGAGCCTAGGGCGGCAGATTTTAGGGGGCGGCATACTTTGCTCAAATATTTTTTTATCTTACAGAAATAAAAAAAAAATTTATCTGCACGGAAAAAACCGAGGCTCAAAAAATCAACAAAAATTACAATATTTTAGTGCTATACAGTATACTGAATACACTAACGTCTGTATATGAAAAATTACTAAACGCTTATTTATAAAATATACTATTGTGATTTTGAATTTTTAAAATATTCCAATAGCGTTTAAGTATTACATTTTAAATTTAGTAATTTTACCTATTTTTTAAATTAATTATTGCCATAATTTTTTCTTTAGGTCCGCCCACACTATTCAATTAATGTGTAATATGTTTCACCACTTAAATATATCTATCTATTCGAAGAGAAATGGGATCCGAAAAATAAATGCTTAAAAATAACAATAACAAATATTATATAGATATATGTAGAAAATTAATACTTTTCTATTGATATTTCTGATGATATTAACAACCTGTTTGAGTGTAGAATAAAAATTTAATAAATTTACACGTAAAAAATTGCATATTGTTGCACAGAATTTCATAAATATTATACATTTCTTAAAATGATGATAATTAAAAAAAACAATAACGATAATATTGTAATGAATAAAAGCTGTAAATATCCATTCAACGAAAGTTCTTCTTAACATTCTTACATTTTTAATTCTAATGAATACGTATCAATATTTGTTTATTAGTCTGATACAATCATAGAGTTGCAATTTCATTGACAAAAAAAATTGATTGTGAATTAGGGTATAGAATTGCAGGTGTCAGTAGGGGCGGCAAATTTTGAATAGCCTACGTGCGGCAAATGTGTAAATCCGCCACTGGAATCATCTATACTCAAAGCATCATTGTAATGTTATGTGGTTATTGTTTAAAATAAACACCGAAGTTCATGCGATAATTCTATATAATTTATGAAAAACTGTTTTGATTAATTTTGATTTAATTACCTATGTACTTAATACATGATTATTTGTGGTCAAACTTATTATTATTATGTAAATGAATAAGAAGCTTTTGCCCTTTTAAATTGCTCTATTTCATAACTGTAATTTAGACATACATACATTAAGGGAAGACTATTGGAGGAATAAATCGACCCTACAGATACATTGCAATCAAATTTATTTAGAGGTGTGGGTCTGTAGGTAGTTTTCACCTTAGGCGAATCCTCGTTAACTTGAATGGCATGTCAAAAGTTAGTACCTCTTTAGGGTAGTTTTCATATCAATTTTTATTGAAATAGCATGAGGCATCTTCGAGTTATTTCAGAAAACTTGTATTCTTGGAGGAAATCATCGATGCAAAAAACTTTTTTCTTCTCCGAATTTGTTGCAGATATCGATATCGAGACACAAAATTTAGTTTTTTTTATCATTAGTTATTAATCAATCCTCCTAAAAAGTTAATAACAATTATATCTAACAATAAGGGTGGTTTACACTCTTGTCGTAGTTTAAGAAAATTGATTTATACTTCAGACAGTAGTGCCCTTACTAAATTTTATTAAAATTAAAATCGTACGAAGCATTTTTGATTAATCGAAGAAAATAGTTTTTTTTTTCTCACCTTTGCTACCCTCTCACAGGCATACAAATAAATGGTGCATATTTACGGAGTTTTGAAATACCCTGTATTTCTACAGATATTTTTACCTTCACATTTCTGTATTTTTAGCCAAATATTTTTATACAGGTTTTTAACAAAATGGAAATACCAAAATTCCTAACAATTTAATCTAATTCTAAGTTCTTTTTTACCTCTCTTTATTCCTGCTTCTGCTTCTAATATGTAAATGAAAAGCCAATTAAGTATCAGAAAATATTCTGTCACCTCTTTGTTACTGTTTTTGTAATTTTTGCAATAAAAAAGAAATTGTAGAAAGTATTTTTTATATTTATTCAAAAGAAATATTTGCAAGTTGTTATACACATATGCGTTCTTTGTTATGTAATTACCTACCACATGTTTCTATTTACATATAACACAAAAGAAATCTCTGCAGTCTGCAATGTCATATGCAAATAAAACTGATTAGCGAATCTACATCAGTAGCTCATCGTCAGTACAAATTGATCTGTTGTAGAGTAAACATCTACATTTACAAATACGTATTACTTTTGTTTATAGAACTAATAATTACATATTATAAATAAGTCACATTTACTTTTATTAAATATATACTTAATTTTCATCAAAATTAATTCAAAAAGGTGTATGACTCGTAGGTATTTAATGTGGTTTATTAAAATATTATTTGGTTGGGACAGCAGTGTTCATGTTTTTAAATAAATATATCTAGCTATTATACGGTTATGATTTTTTGTAATTAAAACGTAAGGTAATTAACTGTGTGAAAAACCCCCAAAAACCGATAGCTCAAGAAAATTATAATTATAATAGTTTATGTAATTTATTTCGGTTAAAGTGTACCTACCTGTTTACAAATATGAAGAACAATAGTGGTGTTAATGTAATTAAAGTGTTTGTTTTTATCGCATGGATATTTTGTGTAAAGAATGTGACCGGTTTTGAAGTTCCTCCAGTTAAAATGGAAGCGTTCACCCCTACAGGATTCCGGGCTTCTATTCTCGGTTAGTTTGTTTATTAACCTTAACACTTAAAATAATTTTTATTACAAAATGTACTTAAAAAAGAAAATAGTTAACTACATTTAGAGGAAATCCATTAATTACAGGAGAAAAAATAAGGTGGAGGAGTCAAACAAAATCTTATTTAAAGCGTGGGGTGTCATTGAAAATCTCACATATATTTTCTTTATTAGATTTCAACTATAAACTCGTTTTACTTAAGTTAAATATCATGTAGAGGGATAGGGTAAAGCTGTAGCACATTTTCCCAATTATGTATCTCTAATAGGATGGAGAGGGGAAGGGGGGTTAAAATTGAAATAAAAACATTAACTTTTTAATTCTAACTATCCATAATATCCACATACGCATAATTAAAAACTCACTATATCTAGCATAAACCACATGTAAGGGATGGGGGTGGTGTTTCAACATATTTTCCTAAATTTCTAACGGAAAGAATGTAATTACTGTAAAAATGGGTTCTTAAAGGTCCTCTGGTACAAGAATAATTTTTTATAATTTGAATTTATGAAAAAGAGGAAATAAAGTATGTAGTTAACAATTTCTAGAGCACATATCTATTAATTACGTGTATACTTAAAATTTGGAGAAGAAATATAGCAAAATCACACTAAATCTAATGCAAAGAGAAGGGTGTCATTAAAATATCACGTTCACATTTTAGTTTTCAAAAGTTATCATTTTTACTAATTTAAGTCTCAACTGAAAAGAGTTAGGATTGAGTTCCTGTGTATTTTATCAAATACTAGCAGCAATACCCGGCGTTGCCCGGGTAATAATTTATTACGTTTGATGGAACATTCCCGAATATTCGCGAATTTAGAACTATCCAGAACATCCCATTATGATTCAAAACATTCTATAACTTTTTTTAACACTCTGGAACATTCTTGAATGATCTTCAAGATTCTGGAACATTCTTGAACATTGCCAAATCATTCTGAAATGTTATAATAAAACATTCTTTTACTTCTTAGAACATATTTGAACTCCCTGTAACATTCTGAAAAAATCTGCTTCATTCTCATCCCCACTCCGTGCTGTTTGCTGAGTCAGTAGACGCCTGGCGGGAATGACTAATCGATTGATAATAATTGATCAGTTATCGACCACTGAGAGTTAAAGATTATTACAGTACTAATATCGCTATTAAAAATGGGGGTTGGTAGTTGAAGGATGAAAATTAAGGGTTATATGTATTTTTTAATGCCAAATCATAAAAAAATAAAAATAAATTTGTCTAAAAAATAAAAGAGTTAGGGGTGGACAACCCTTATCACTTAGGGGCATGAAAAATAGATAGTTCCCTATTGAATATGCATATAAAATTTCATAAAAATCAGTAAAGCCGTTTCGGAGGAGTATGGTAACCAATATTGTGACACGAGA
The DNA here is from genome assembly GCA_029378335.1 of Agrilus mali. Taxonomy (NCBI): domain Eukaryota; kingdom Metazoa; phylum Arthropoda; class Insecta; order Coleoptera; family Buprestidae; genus Agrilus; species Agrilus mali. The sequence continues at coordinate 7,292,106 of CM055656.1, read as the reverse complement.
ATTATATATATTAGATTTCTAAAGGGAAAGAAAGGGTTAAAATATAAATAAAAAAATAATATAAAAATGAGTTTACAGAAAATAATTTTCATTCAAACAACGTGATAGTTGTTTATGTAGAAAAAAAGCATAAAATAATAATTACGTATAACAACTTAAAGACTTATAAATAAACTATACAGAACTCACCCTAACTACCACTACCAAAATTTTTCTGCGGGCACAGTCACCGTTTTCTATCTTAAAGACTTATACGTAAATGTATATTCTTGAAGAAATATTTTTCAAAATAGGAACGAAAAACTCTTAAGCAACTGAGACAAATTTTCGCGGTTAGGTACATAATGGAGTAGACATGCTTATTAGGGAGTAGCATGGCGGGTATAACGTAGGTACCATATTACGAGAAGTCCCGGAAACTGAAAGCTAATGAGTTTACGTAGTTGAGTAAGTAGAATTTAGGTTCTATTTTTTATGTGACATACTGTTTTTGAGATCTCCTAAGTATAAAAAAGTAGTAGTAGTTTAGTAGTAGCAGAGCTTTATTAAAACAAAAAGTTATGTTTAAATTTCTAGATATAGTTACAAGGAAAAAAAGGAACATATTGGATTCTTCAACTTAAAAATTTAAATATTTATACTAAGTACTTTTTAAAATTTGTTTCAATAGGGCCAGATCACTACCATCCGCATTTATTATCCTTCCAAGTTCCTCCCTCTCATATTATCCCCATTACTTCTTCTAATACATGCTCCATTGAATCATTCTTCTCTCCACATACTCTACACAATCTCTTACTTTCTTCCATCCAAAACTCATTCTCATTACACTCATTCCCCATTCTGAATCTCGCTATTATCTCTATACTTTTTGCTTCTCTTAGATACCCCGGCACCTCATCCCCTTGCCATTCTTCCCATATAAACTCCCTCATACCTTTCGCGTATCTGGATTCCCAAATTTTTCTCAGATCCTCACCTCTTACTATTTCATTACATCTTTTCCCCTTCATCCTACTAACATTCAATCCCTTTTCTCTCCACTCTTCCATTTGTTCTTTACTTATTGCCATTTCTGTTAAGGCTTTATCCCTTTCCACATCATATTTATTGTTTGTCCCGCTCCCCAATACCTTTTTCCTTCATATCTCCTTTCTTATGTCTCCTTCCGGTAATTCTCCCAATTTTTCTTCATATTTTACAACTCTTCTTTTTGTATCTTTTACCATTTTCCCACATTTTGTTTCCCTTCTTAAAAAATAGTACCTTTATAATCGAATTTTACTATGCCTAGAAAGTAGGTAACGTTAAATTTAATTATTTATGCGAAATTAAAAACAGCAATTCATTGAAGTTATCGACGGATAAATGTTTATAAGTTTATAAATTTCTATCAGCTTCACCAGGTATCAAACTATTCGCATTCCACGGAAATATCAATAGAAAAATTGATCTGAATGAAGGTGACGTATTTGGAGAAGTCCGATTTCCCACAGAAGGACGGTTTGTCATTTACGATCAAAATGTTATACTTAAACCGGGTGATGTCATTTATTACTGGGTTTACGTCCAAAATTTTGCGTCAGGTCACAGGGTGGACGGAAAAAAATATGTAATAGAAGGTAAGGAGAATTTCAATTAAACTGATTTTTGCCTTTTAACTACTTTCTTTGTAGTGCTTAAACCGTATGAAGAAATAACAGGTTTTCCGAATTCGGATTTATTGTGTGAAGGAACTGTTATATTTGAAGATACTTTCAAAACGAAAACCTTAAACCAAAGTACTTGGCAAATAGAACATAGGATACCAACGTATGTAGGACCAGTAAGTAAGAAATACAAGATGTTCAATAAAATAAGTGGGAACATAAAGATATGTTCAATTCCTTCTTCGGCGCAATATTCCTTGAATCCATGGGAGGTAAAGGCTGTCCCTCGATCGGACACAATTCGTCTCGGATTACCAAACACTGCAGATTGTTTTTTTAAACGATTTATGACTTCTTCTGTCGTCGTGGATTTGGTCGGATAAAGCCAAGTAAATTTAGTGAAAGCGTCGACGATCACTAACAAGTGTTTGTAGCGCTTTTGTGTTGATGGCAAAGGCCCTAAATGGTCGATGTGAAAAGTATCGAGTGGTGTGTCTCCTTTGTCTATAGGATTCAAAAATCCTTGTGCCTTTCCGGATCTTTTCTCTGCCAATATGCATGAAAGGCAGTTATTTATGGTCTTCTGTATTCTCTCGTTCATGTTTGGAAACCAAAAGTCTTGTTCGAGGATGTAGGCTGTTTTTTTCATTCCAAAGTGTCCCCTTTCATGGACCTGCTTAATTAGTTCTCGCTGCATGACTCTCGGCACTACTAGCAAATGGTTACCATTTTTTTCTTTGTACAACAGACCACGCTTCGTCACAAAATCTGTTCGCTTCCGATTGTCCACTTCACTTGTAAGTATTTTAATGTCGGGATCGTCTTCCTGGGCCTTTTGTATTCTCAGAATTAATATATCACGACTTTCTTGCACATACAATACGGTCGTCGGATTACGGCTCAAGGCGTCCACATGTTTCATGGATGTGCCTGGTCGATGTTCAATGGTGTATTCAAACTCTTCAATCAACAATGCCCAATGGCTACCCGCAGGCAGGTATCTTTCTTTGCCATTGTCTGTGCAAAGGCTCGGCAATCAGTCACAATTTTAATGGGTGTACCCAGCAAATACACCCTGAACTTCTTTAATGACTTGATTACGGCCAATATTTCCAATTCGTAGCTCGTGTATTTTTCTTCCGTCGGAGTTGTTTTCCAACTCGCATAATAAATTGGATGCAGTTTTCCGTCTTCGGGGTCTTTCTGCAGGAGAATTGCACCTAATCCCATCATACAAGCGTCGGTATGCAATTCGGTTTCCACGCCGTCTCGATATAATTTCAATACAGGATCTTGTATGAGTGTGTTCTTCAGATGGTCGAATGCAGCTTCTTGGTGAGGCCCAAACTCAAACTTTGCCCCGTCTTTTAATAACTGCGATAATGGTCTCGCAATCATGGCAAAATGTGGGATAAATGTTCGGAAATATCCCGTCAGCCCTAAGAAGGACTGCACCTGCTTCGTTGTTGACGGCTTCGGGAAATTTGCTACGGCCGCGATCTTCTTACTTGAGGGTTTAATTGACCCATCCTCAATAACGTACCCCAAGTATTCAACACGCCGCACCAGCAACTGACATTTCTTCCAATTTATTATGAGTCCATAGTCACTAGCTGTCTTCAAAACTTGTTTCAATCGCTCGAGGCAATGTTTTTCGTCTTTTCCCAAAACAATTAAATCGTCTAAGTAGGCTAACACTATACCTTCTGCTAAGAGTTCCCGGAAAACAGCGCGGATGTGTCTCTGAAAACACGCGGGAGAGTTACTTAGACCGAACGGCGCGCGAAGAAATTCGTACTGTCCGTCTGGCACAATAAAGGATGTAAATTTCACGCTTTCTTCTTGCACCGGCACATGGAAAAATCCGTCTTTTAAGTCTAAACAGCTGAAAACTGCACTATCCGAAAGTCTGTCTATTTGATCTTCCATCAACGGCAAGGGGTAACGATCGCGCACAATTTTTTTGTTTAGGCGTCTATAGTCCACACATAGTCTAGGTTCGCCATTCTTCTTCTCGACGAGAACTATAGGGCTTGCATAGGATGATACACTTGGCCTAATAATCCCTTCATCGAGCCATTTGTCGATTATTGAATTAACTACGCCTTTTTGCGCGGTTGATAGTCTTCGCGGGCTTTGGAAGACGGGCACATCATCGTTTAGCACAATTTGCATTGTTACACCGCTGTCTAGTTTATTTACCGGCTTGTACTCGTCTATAAGTTTTCGCACGTTTTGTTTTATGTCAGCACTTTTGATGTGATCTAATTGCACTGCCTCTTTATTTGTTGAATCTTCGTCGGTCGCCTCGATGCACAAAACTTGTTTCCAGCCTTCGTCTATTGTTTCGGAATCCGACTGGAGTTTCTTCAATGTGGCTTGTCGATTTTTCACCGTTATTTCCGCGAAATCGGATAATCCGCTCCCGATAATCATTTCGTACCCTATCACGTTATCCGGCACCACGTCAAATGCGAATTCGAATTTCATACTGTCGATAGTGATATCGGCGAAGAACCGTCCGAGGGTCTTATTACCGGTTGACCCAGCTCCATCAAACGGTATCGACACTGGCCGTAACTTTGGTGCATCTAGTTCCATGTACAATGTCCACCGAATCAAATGTAGGTCACTTCCCGTATCAATTAGCGCGTTTACGTCTTTGTCCATAATTGTGACCGTCTTGAGAATTTTCTTGTTACACGACCGTACCGTATCGCACCTCGAACTACTTGGAGCACTGTTGCTACTATTTTTACGACATTTGGCAGCAATGTGCCCATAATCACCACAATTGAAGCACTTCGCTCCCTTCGTCTTGTTAGGACAGTCTGTACTTTTTGACTTTTTTCGCCAAATTACCAAACATCTTCCCTTCACCGCTTTATCTCTAACTTTTTCTTTCAGATACCCCGACACTCATCGACTTGCATCTTCCCATATTAATCCTCTGAGTTTTGGTATCTTGGAATCGCAATTTTTCTAATCTCACTTTCTATTTGCTTACATCTTTCGCCTTCAGTCCTATAAATATAATCCTTTTCGCTACAAAATCTTCATTTGTTAACTTCCATTTCATAGGCGTGATGCTTACGTCAATGTTATGTTTTCCGTACGCAATCCTTTTATTTGCATATAACTCCTATTCTTATGCATCACTTCCTAATTCCAACACAATTTAATAAATCTTCGTAATTTCATCTTCCTTTTTCTTATACCATTCAACTATTATTTCCTTACTTAAAAAATGTATTTATAACGAATTCTCTATAATGCCGTAAAATTCTAGGTGTTTTTAACGTTTTAGCGAAATTACAAAGACGAAATTGAAGTTTCGACGGAAAAGCGAAGGTTAGACATTTACATACATTAACCATTGGTGAGTCTAACTATTCGGCATTTCCGACGGAAATATCACATATAAAAATTGGATCGCAATAAGCGCTGACATTTTGTTGAGAACCGATCACCACAGAAGGACGTTTGTATTTGATGAAATACTTAAACGGGTGGCTTTGATTAACTGGGTTTACTAAAGGCTCAGTAGGGTACGGAAATACTGTAATGAAGGTTAAGGGTTTCTAATAATACTGTTTCTTGCTTTTAAGACGTATTCCTTGAGATGTCTGAGTAAGACCGTTGACATGAAATAAAGGCCTTCGAATTGGGTTAATGTGTGGGAACTGTTAATTTGAGCAACTAACGAACCTTAGACAAAGTCTTGGAAATAGACATGTGTATACCAATCGATTAACAGTAAGTGTCGTGTTCGAATAAAAACTGGAAATAAAGACTTCGATCTTCTTAACATCGTTATCAAATCTTCATAAAACTTCGAGTATTATAAAAGTCAAGGACGAACAAAAATTGGGCGTGGTGCAACATAGTGCTTCAGTATAGGGATCCTCGTTTCAGAATTTATCATAAACGTTAAAGTCATTGTTTAATGCACATCAAATCCGACAGTCTTTTATCGAATACTTGGTTGAGACACCATACAGGAAGTCTAGCTCTCTAATGTGTATTCGTAATCATTCAGCTTGTCATTACTTTCCAAGGGCTTGCTAGTCAGAATCTTAGGTTCGATAATGTAAGGAAATCCACAAGTAAATTTCAGAAATGGTCATGTCTTAGCTAAACTGCATACAATGAGTCGTCTTACACACTGCAACAATGGTTCCACAGTCATTACTTTCGTACGTCTTTTGTTTTGTTTCACTCGTACGATACTTGCGAAAACAAACTACGAACTTTCGATCCCTTATTTTTGTTCAATCTAATCCCGAACGAGCCACACCAGATTCATTGTGGGTAAATTGAAAGATTACCCGATGGTTTATATTGAATTTATTGACAGTTACATATTTAAACTGTAAAATTATATACGTTTTCAAAATTTATGCATTTACTACTTTACAAACTCGAAAACGCTTCCGGGTCTTAGTTCATACTCTCACTTCTAATTCCAACGCGTACACCTACATTACTATCCAGCCTAACAATTACAACTCTTCCTTCGCTTATCCGCCCTCACAGTTATTTTCATTTAGGCCTATAACTTCTCTTCTCTGACATTACAACGCTCGTATGTTACTTACACTTATATCTATTCTCAATAAATACATGCCAGTTTACTGGAGTTCTTTTCTCAACTCTCACATTCATATTATCATATATATATATATATTACTACTTACTGCTATTTCATGAGATAGTAAATTCCACTAGCGTATTAATGAAATTTACTATTTACTGATTATGTTTATTTTATCTTTTCTGTTTATTACTTTACTACCATGCTATAAATTGTTTTATTTTGAGGACTATGAGTTTAATTCTTACATAAATAGCGAAGAAACAATTTTCATAAGGAATTCAACGCTATATCTTAGACCAGTTCCTTATACAGATGAAGCAAACGTGAGGGGTCAATTGGATCTTCGAAATGGGTAAGTAATATAATTAATTGTATTTTGGTTCAATTGATGAAAATTAACAGTCATAAATTTTCACAATTAATTGTAACTTGACAATTGTTTGGCTACACTGTAGCTTATCAAAGGTGGGTAAGTAATGTCGGTAAAATTCTAAAATTTTGTTTACTTAATTTTCTATCAATTCAAATTACGAAAAGATGAATTTCCCTTATAGATACCTACACAAAAATGTAAAAGTATTGGGGAAAGGGGCCTTCGATTGGTAGATGGTTTAAGTACCATAAAAAAATCGAATCAGGAAATTCGATCGTGAAAACTAGAAAAAGTAATATAAAAGTAAAAGAATTGCAAGAATTGCTATCTTCATTTTATGTACCTAACGCTGAAATATCTTTAAACGTGAATGCTGAAACATTGTTTTAGAAAAATTTAAAATTTTTGTGACTATTCGTTTTATCTTTTTTTGTATCAGTCATTTTCTGATAGTGATGTTAATAAACATGTGAAAAAGTAGTTCAAACTCATATCATTATACTAATTCAAATTAATTGTTGTTATTTAGTGTCATAAAGAACAGCAAATTTTGTATAGTGTTTTTAAAGATTTAATAAATTAGTCATGCTTTACAAAACATTTTAAAAACTAAGTACAAAAATATATGAAAAACTACTTGACTATTTAAAAATTATTTAACACTTCTGACTCTTTCCAAAACCCGTTTTTGTTCCTTTATAAAGACTCACATAGTGCTCTTTTAATTACCCAAACTGAACTTTGAAAGTATATGTATTAGTATCTGTATATATAACTTGTAAATAATACAGAATAGCTACGTACAAATAACCAGAGCAAAAGGTGTAGTACAAGGGCTACCGTCATAAAGAGAGACAAATCGTTGGCGTTGGTTCTAAATTAATAAAATAAAATGCTTTATTACTTGTACACGGAGAAAAATAATCATGATTTTACTACTTAATGAGTCAAGCAAAATTTTTTTTAGTAAATAATACCTACTAGAATTCTCATAAAATGTACTTGGTGGTATAAAACAATTTTTCATTCTTTCTAATAATTAGTATTAGAATAATCAAGCTAAATAAGTCTAGACTTTTTTTCTCTACCTCTCGATTATTTTATCGTGTCGTAAAGAAAAAAATACTAGAATGAGAATAGTTTAGTAAAATTAGTGATAAGAAGTGTAAAAAATGTTTTCTAATCAAGTCAATTTTACTAGAATTCAGTCTCAACACCGAACGTAGATTGACTAGACATTTCTAGTAAAATCTCCTTGAGCGTCTGGTCGTCCATATAATTGACAGTTTTTTTTAGTCATGTTTGCTAGAATTCTAGCAATATTTTCATGATTGTTTCTCCGTGTACTGCTCAGATTATTTCCGTATTTTTAAATAATATTTTTTGTGTACCTACATAGATGTACAGCTGGAGATAAGTCTCCCCAGGAATGCTTCTACCAACAGAAATCTGCATTTTTGTTACCACTTGTTAAATCAGCAAGAATTTATTCAAAAAAATCTTTCAAATTTGGAACTATTTATATTAGATGTAAATTACCTGCAGGAGATTGGATTTATCCTAGTAAGTACAACACAAAAGGATTCAAATGATTTATTTTGTTATCTGTTACTTGGTGAAAGCTTAAATTCATATTAAGTAAAACACAATTAAATTAATTTATCCCACATCCAAAATTAAAAATAAAATTTATGTTAGTTTAACATACATTGGAAAATTAAGTAACTAAGAAAACAAAATATAAATGTAACATTTAAAAGTACAAATTATCTAGGTAAACTAATTAAAAACAACAAAGATAAAACAGACAATTGTAAACTATCAGGTGTGTACAAATTAAACTGTGATCTTAAAAAACAAAATTATAACTATGCAAACCACTTACTAACAGAAAACCACAGCTTCAATAATGATCTCAAAATTCTACATGATTTAGGTAAAAGCACAAAATTGATTGTTTTTGAATCTTTAGAAATCGATAAAATAAAAAATCATAACCCAGACCTGTTACTAAACGACCAGTTAGACTTGAATAATTCACCACTATTGAATTTATTCAAAATAAAAAACCCCCACCCCTTAGGATAAGGCAGATTATAAAAAGATGTTTTTGTAAATTTAAGTAATTACATAATTTGCTCACTTGAAAAGGCTACAGTGTAACGAAACTATAGTTGTGAAAAATAAAAAACTGAAAAGTTTAATTGTGTTTTACTTAATACAAAAGGATTCTATAGGTACTTAATCAATTTTTTACTATGTTGTACTTTGTCACACTTTTATATTTCAAATTTAATTAGTATTACATTAATATTAATCATTAAGTTATACAGGGTTTTTCAAGTTGATGGGCTATAAGAAGTATATGAATTAGTAGAAAAAATTAAATTCTGAAACTTGGGCTCATTTGGTTATTGTTTATGCCGCTTCTTTTAAAAATATTTTCAAGTTCGATTTACATCCGGTTATACCGGAAGTCGACACCAACTTTGTTATTTTAAATGGAATGGTATATTTTTCACGCTGAATTCGAATAAAACGTGTAATTCTAAGGTAAGTTTGATAACCAACTTGTACACCTATGACGATCGGTTTCTGAGTTAATTGAATTTATAGAAAAAAATCGCTACCGCAACCCAAATTATACAAAATCATAACTTCCACAAAATACGACTTAGTGTTGAAATTTTTACTAGTAATAGCTGAATATTAGTGCTAACGCCTTGACAAAATTGAATTAAATAATTTATACAGGGCGTTCAAAATAAAATTCTAAAATTGAAAAACTTCAAACACGAATTACCTCGTTTTTTCAAATGGCACCTACTATTTTTTATTTTTTCAATCGATTCCTTTTTTATCCTCTTTCGATCTATATGGATACTTCCTATTTTATTTGAAAATTTTGGAATAATTTTGAATTATTACATAAAATAGGAAGTATCCATATAGATCGAAAGAGGATAAAAAACGAATCGATTGAAAAAATAAAAAATAGTAGGTGCCATTTGAAAAAACGAGGTAATTCGTGTTTGAAGTTTTTCAATTTTAGAATTTTATTTTGAACGCCCTGTATAAATTATTTAATTCAATTTTGTCAAGGCGTTAGCACTAATATTCAGCTATTACTAGTAAAAATTTCAACATTCTAAGTCGTATTTTGTGGAAGTTATGATCTTTTATAATTTGGGTTGCGGTAGCGATTTTTTTTCTATAAATTAAATTAACTCAGAAACCGATCGTCATAGATGTACAAGTTGGTTATCAAACTTACCTTAGAATTACACGTTTTATTCGAATTCAGCGTAAAAAATATACCATTCCATTTAAAATAAGAAAGTTGGTATCAACTTCCGGTATAACCGGATGTAAATCTAACTTGAAAATATTTTTAAAAGAAGCGGCATAAACAATAACCAAATGAGCCCAAGTTTCAGAATTTAACTTTTTCTACTTATTCATATACTTCTAACAGCCCATCAACTTGAAAAACCCTGTATACCATTGATATCTACTAATGCCTCTACGCATCCCAAAGCTCATTAAATTTTGAAATAGATATTTTTATATTTAAGAAAAAAATTATTTCTTCACATCTTATATATGTATGTACATAAAATATTTATTAAAAGAAAAAAATGTTAACCCATAATTAAACTGACTGTTCCAGGATTAAAAATTAATTATCTTTTTTAGTAATACAATTGGAGCCTGTTAATTCAAGCAAAGATCTTCCAATTATTTGGATAGCATTCTCTAGAGGAAACGATCGTCTTTATGGTGCAGGTGGTAATGATTTGGGATCCAGGCTTCTTTTTGGGGGACCCATTTTTGATCGTAGCGAACCTGCTCGGAGTAGATTTTTGAGGACCGTCAGATCCGATATACCCTACTTCAATGACTTCCATACTTACAAAGTTGTGTGGAAACCAGGTTTGACAACAATATATTTAAAGTTACCACAAAAAATAATGCATACCTAAACTATTACGTCAAAACTTTCAAAATAATAGAAACTAGGCTTGTGTTTGCGAAACTTTTATGCAGGGTGGTCATAAGTCGCGAAGGGGTTTCATTTAGTTAGTACATGAAGTCAAGTTTTGCACCCTATTTGTTCCTTTTTTTAGATAGAATCGCTTTTGGGGTTGACAACTACACTTATGGGACTGTACGATCTGAAGAATTTTCTACATTTTCAGACATGTATTCTGAAAACAATGACGTAAGTTTTTCCTTTACGATTTAATTTTAAATCATAGTTAATTTTCTGTGTTATTTTTACGTAAGTAATAAGTGATCTGATGGACACACGGAATATTAAAAAAATATATCTATTACTTCCCGTTTCCTTTCGTAGATAAAAACTTTCCGGTTTTTCGATTAGTTGCAGTTCCGATTAAGTGTAGGAGTGGGAGTTGGTGGGATAACCAATTTCCCGGACGGTTTCAAATCGGGAACGTACAACAAGCCGTGGAACAATCCCGAAAGGAACATGTTGGTAAACTTTTTCAACAAAAGGAACGAATGGCTCAAGACTTGGACTGAAGATGGGTCAGCATTGCAAATTGACTACGTTAGAATTTGGACACCTTAAAGATATTTTTAATTAGAAAATTCTTTTCATTATAATTTTATGTTCTTTTTGTTTAGGTATTTTATATTTATACGCCAAGAATGTTGAACATAAATGAGACAATAATATTTAATAAAAAATACAATTTTACATTTTTATTGGTTTTGTTATTTTGGGTTTGCATGAATGGTAAAGGTGATAAATAAAAAATAGAAACACAAACTTAATAAAATAAAATGGAAGATGGAGAGTTTTGAGAAAAGATAAAATGGTCTTGAACAATTGAGCGAGACCAACATCAAGAATAAATGAGCAAGATTAAGATCAACACCAAGAATGAATGAGTAAGATCAATAATAAATGAGAAAGATTAAGACCAACAATAATTCTTTAGCTTTTCGAAATTCTAACAGAAACAACATTTGATAAGACCAAGGCATATTTACTGTCGTAAAAAGCAAAATCAAGGCAAAATTAAGAACAAACTCAATACAAAAAAACAAATTAGCAAGACTAAGATCAAGAATAAATGAGCAGGTACAATAAAGAATGGCTAAGATCAACATCAGTACAAAGAGTAACTGAACAAAAAGATCAAAAATAAATAAGTGAGAACAAGAATAAATAAGCAAGATTAACATCAATATCAGTAACAATTGAGCAAGACAAAGTTTAAGAATAAATGTGAAAGGTCAAGACCAAAAACAACTTTTAATTTTTTTCGAAATTATTACGACAATTATTACAAAAGCAAGATTTGACAATAATTACTATCGTAAAAAGCAAAATATAGATCACGGCAAGAATAAACTCAATCCCAAGAAAATGAACAAGACTAAGATCAAGAACAAATGAGTTTTTCAAGATTAATAATAAATGAGAAAAATTAAGACCATCAAGAGCAACTCTTGATTTTTTCGAAATCATTACCACAAGTCGTAGAAAAGTAAGATTTGATAAGACCAAGGCATAATTACTGTTGTAAAAAGTAAAATCTAGGCGAAGAAGACAAGAACAAACTCAATACCTAAAATAAATGGACAAGGGTAAGATCAAGAATAAATTAGCAAGAACAAGAATGAATGAGTAAGATCAAGATCAGTACAAAGTATAACTGAACAAGAAGATCAAGAATGAATAAATAAGAACAGGAGTAAATGAGCTAGATTAAGATCAATACCAGTAACATATGAGCAAGACTAAGGTCAAGAATAAATGTGAAAGGCCAAGAACAAGGACAACTTTTAATTTTTTTCGAAATTATTACGACAATTATTACAAAAGCAGGATATGACAAGATCAAGATATAATTACTATCGTAATAAGCAAAATCTGGATCAATACAAGAATAAACAAAATCCCAAGAAAATGAACAAGACCAAGATCAAGAACAAATGAATAAGACCAAGACTAATAATAAATGAGAAAAATTTAGACCATCAAGAGCAACTCTTGATTTTTTCGAAATCATTACCACAAGTCGTAGAAAAGTAAGATTTGATAACACCAAGGCATAATTACTGTTGTAAAAAGTAAAATATAGGCGAAGAAGACAAGAACAAAGTCAATACCTAAAATAAAAGGGCAAGGGTAAGATCAAGAATAAATTAGCAAGAACAAGAATGAATGAGTAAGATCAAGATTAGTACAATAAATAACTGAGCATGATGATCAAGAATGAATAAGTGAGAACTAGAGTAAATGAGCAAGATTAACATCACTATTAGTAACAAATGAGCAAGACCAAGGTTAATAATTAATGTGAAAGGCTAAGACCAAGAACAGCTTTTAATTTTTTCGAAATTATTACAAAAGCAATATTTGATAAGACCAAGATATAATTACTATCGTAAAAAGCAAAATCTAGATCAAGACCAACATGAAACCCAATACCGAAAGTAAATGAGCAAGACTACAATCAAGAATAAATTAACAAGAACAATATCAACAGTAAGAATAGATGTGCAAGACCAAGATCAAAAATAAATGAGCAAGAACAAAATCAACATCAGAAATAAATTCGCAAGACTAAGATAAAAAATAAATGAGCAAGACCAAGATCAAGAATAAATGAATGAGAGCAAGATTAAGAATAAATGAGCATGACTAAGATCAATAAGTACCTACTAAGAATAAAGTAGGAACGCTAAGACTAATACCAAGAATAAATGAACAAGATCAAGATCAAGAATAAAACATTGAGATCCAGATCAATAATAAATGAGCAAAACGAAGATCAATACCAAGAGTAAATGAGCAAGACCAAGACAAATGCCAATACCAAGTAAACACTAAGACTAATAATAACTCTTAATTTTTAGAAATTACTAGATACAACGTCTTGGAAATATTTGACAAAACCAAAACTGTCGAAAAGTAAGATTTAGACCAAAATTAAAATCGAATCCAACATTATCTGAATCTTGCCTTGGTCTTATGATTTCTTATAACTTTTGTTATTTTCATTACAATTTTTTGAGCTACTTTGACATTGTGTTCTTACTGACATATCAATAGAAATGTTGACGTCTGTGTCACACGAACTCTTTTTTATTTATTAGGTTTATTTGAAGTTTATTTGGTTATGCTATATTTAGATATTAATGTTAATTGCAAATGTACAATGGTTAGGAGTATTTGTAACGTTGCTGTCTCTGGTCAGTATGTGCCAGCTTATATTTACCTTCTTGTTGTCCGTTGTCTTCTCAGATGCTATTACTCTTGTTGGATGTCACTATTCTACAGGTGTCGGTTTAATAGCTGGATTCATCACCTTTCCAACGTCGATACGTATGAAAACATCCCATTTGTAAGTCTCATCACATATTTATTACATTTACATTTTAAAACCAACATTTCTTTTGTTCATGTTTTCTTTAACATTGCAAAAATAAAATGGGATGGAATTTCGAAAAGTGATCCTCCGATTGACTTCAAATTTTTACCAATTACTTTGTAAATGATAAATTAAGATCATAAGGTTACGGTAGGAAATGACAACATGAACAAAATGAGTGATAATAATAAATTCATTCAGGCGGTTTTCTTTTCTGGAACTCTAACCCAGAAGTGACCACAAAACTCTTATAAGTATCCACCAAAAGGTACTTTAACTTTTTTATTTTAAGTTCTCCTAATATGAGCAAGATCTATGGCTACACGTTCTGTTTCCAACGTCTTGCAATGATTGTATGTGGAACACTGCACTTGTCGGCCACTTTAGTTGCAATTGCAATGGTTGTTTTCATACTGAAGCATAGGAGCAATATAGGAAACGATTTTGTTAAGTTAATGAAAAGTTATCATGAGAAAATAACTTCCAAAGTTCTCGTAGATAACATTCAGTTTGTACTCCAATGTTGTGGAGCCACTTCCAGTAAAGATTGGTATCAAAATCGGTAAATTTATTTGTTAATTTAATCAAACATATCTAACTTCTCATGTTTTGAAAAGACGATTAGAATTAAACTGTAATTCTAAATTAGTGAAACGTATCAAACCAAAAGTTTTATTAGAAAAGGTCGCTCCAAGAGATCGACTTAATTACAACCTCAATAATTAATTAAAAATTATTTGCACATCTAGTTCTAATTTATTTATTTTTATTAGAGATAACTATTACTTGCAAGATAATTTCGACGACTATCTTTCTATACCCTTTTCGTGTTGTTCTAAATATGATATGGACGAGACATGTGACCCTTATGACCCTATTTCGCCCACAATTAACCACCAGGGGTGTATATCTGAATTAGAAAAGAAAGCAATTTTACTTCTTTGGGTAGAAATATCCTTAAGTGGGTCCTGCTTAATTATAGAGGTAAATACCTTCTAAAACTAACCTCTTCTTGTCTTTTACATATTTTGATTATTTATCTACTAAATGACAACGTTTAATTAATTGTCTGATAATAATTAATAAAAATATTTCAGATGGCAGTGTTCTTGTCTTTAAAAAGACCCAATGAGATAGACGATTCGCACTCATCTTCAAGCACACTAAAGACGGTCTATGTGAGGTAAATAATGCTTTTTTTTATAATTCAATCAGCAGTAAATTGAAAAGCATTTAGTACTTAAAATTGTTTATTGTCTCGACAATATTATTTTGGTATATTATAATATTAACAACCGAATAATTAAAAAGAAATCCGATACAAAGAATTTTTGTACATATATATAAGTATACTTACCAATATTTTTTTTAAGTTTATTTATTTATTTAAACGTAACAAACTTCTCGGCACTGCAATAATGTTTCTTCTTTCTTCTTTAAATGTTTAGGTCCAAATGGGGCGATTTCTCCAACACAACCGACAGAAATAAATGCGACGATGGTACTGATACGAACTCCACGGCTCAACTATGTCCCAGCGTTCATTCAGAAGTGTATCTATCTTGCAAAAAATCCAAGGACAGCAGAAAAATAATGTGGAATAAATGAGATATAAATAAATAAAAAACGAGACGATTATTTCATATAAAAAAGTTTAATCAGATTCCATATTTAAATAAACGAATTTTCTTAGACTTATTTGTACACGTCTTAATATCTCTTATTGGCAAGGGTTTTACTACTAATAACTAATAACTTAAAAACTACAAGGGCATGGCAGTTTGCTACAATAGAAAAATAAAAAGGATGGAGAAAGTGATCAAACAATGTTGACTATTCTTCTCGAAAAATGTCGTATATGTATTATAAAAATGAGTGATTTTTCTTATTTATATTATTTAGTTATTAATTAATTTCAATGCATTTAGGTGATATATTGGAAAATTTGGAGAATCCTAAAAACTAGTGGTATTAATGTGTAATAATTTCATTTCGTTTCATTCATTGTGACGATAGTAATTGTGTTAAGAACTTTTTAATTAATGTATTGGAAAAGAAAGCTGTTAACCACTGCGATTAATGTCAGTAGTAGCCCTAGTGGTATACCCCTTCGAGAGTTTTTATAAAAAATCATAAATATCGTTCCCAAAAAAAAAAAAGAATATTGTATTAGATTAAATTTAATTGGGTTAGTGTTACATTAAATTACGTAACTGTCCTTTCTACAAATTAATTTCCTTTCAAATGAACTGTTGGGTACCAGTGCTACTAATCCTAAGGATCAATATTATCGACATTTAAGAATTTCGTTTCAATTTATATCAGTGACGATGGTAATTGTTAAGAATTTTTCAATTTAAACAATGTAAATACATAACCTAACCAATCCAACTTTCACTAAATGTAACTGGCTGTATATAAGTATTTTATTGTTTTTATAAAAAGTGTCATAAAAAATGACGTTAAACATTTTTTTTACTGCTTTCGATTAGATTTAATTATGTCAGGGGTGGGTTAAAATACGTAACTGTTCTTTTTACAAATAGGTCCTTTTAAATGGGCTATTGGGTGCCAGTGCTTCCAATTGTAAGGATCAATATTAATTTTAAAATAAAACTAAAAACGTTAATTTCCACCATTTAAATGACTAAATAAATTGTGGAAATTAACGTTTTTAGTTTTATTTTAAAGTGAACATGAATTTCCATCAAGTAAATGTAGAAACTATCAACAATATTAATGACCTTTAAAAATTTTATTTCAATATATTTTGGTGACGATACCAATTGTTTTAAATATTTTTTAATTTATTCATTTATTGGTTTATAAATACAAATAAAGTAATTACATAACCCAATAACCCTGGTTGTATAATTTTGAGGAGCATCATAAAAAGTCACCCCAAAGAATTTTTTACTGTTAGGTTAAATAAGATTAGGGTGGGTTATATTACTGTCGTTATACCATCCCTATTACGTGGATTCTCTCATAGTAAACAATTGCCAAAATAAGGACCCATTACATTCACTAGTAAATTTTTTTTTATAATCAATTTTTCTATTAGGTGTCTTAACGATCGTAAATAATAAAAAATTCTATGTAGGTTTATTTTGGAAACCAAAAGTGGGAACGAGGGGGGGTCCATATACAACCAGAGTCTGTACCTCCACCCATTTGGTCCTTCCTTTATCACAAATTCTCTCATAGTTATATTCACTTACAAAATTTTTTCAAATCAATCGATCCTAATTACTTATCTTTCTAACTATCATCAGCTTCAGTCACCGTAAACAAGTGATAATTGTCTGTGTGTTTTGGGGACCAAAAATGGTAATGGATCTCTACACCCTCTCTCTATCCATTGATGTTCCCTTTAACCATAGATTCTCGTATAGTAAGCAATTCCCAAAATAATGACCTACCTATTCACTTCTAAACTATTTCACAATCCTCAATTTCAGTCAATGGACAAATTTTCAAATTATTATAATTAACAATATCCTGTTTTCTTTTTGGGAACCAAAAATTGTAATTGTTATTTAAGCAAAAAATATAATATGAGTTTTAAAAATTGGCATTTTTACTTCTAAATAAAAAAACCATTAAAGCATAGCGACTTTTCTTATTCATTATTTTTTCTTTATATAACAAATATTCAACATATATTTGATCACTTGAAGCGTATATTGACAATGAACACAATAATGTTGATAAATAATATTAGTACATAATGACGGAATGTTACGACAGTAGGTAAAATGATAAACGGAAATGGCTCATTAAATGTTTACACTTTGTTTTAATTCCAAATACTGAAAAGGTACATGTAAAGTTAAATGTTTGTGTTCAACGACGAGATGTCCGCGTTTGTGGGACGCCCCGATGACTACAACGGTTTCACCTTTTGCTAGAACCGCGTCACCCTTGCCGTCTTCAGGATACGACATTTTCATTACCCTCGTTTGAGGATACCCGAGTTTAGTGTTACCCGCGACGGTGTAAGACCTGCTGGGGGGCACCGGTGGTGGTCTCTCCAAATCCAAACCGAACAAATGACACGTTTGCTGAATTATTTTGTTGTCACATTTTTCGTTAGGGTCTGGTGGTGGAGTCCCGGCAATTGGTTGAGGACGAGGTCTTGGAATAGCTCCAGAATTAGCACCACGATTCACACTGGGCTTTCCTAGATTATTTTTATTGTTATTATTGTTACAACCAGTGTTGTTGTTGTTGCTGTTGAGTTGAAGTTCTTTTTCCCGTTTCAAATTAGGCCATTTGCATCGCAGTCTGTATCCCCTCCACGTTGCCTGAATAATGACAGCAGATTTGTGCCGACTCTCGTTTCGTAATTTCTCCAGTTGTTGTCGAATACTTTCGCTTAAAAAGATGTGTCTTTTTCCTATTGCCCAACTGGTGGATATCATGGTGCTTTGCTTCTGGGTCACAAGATCTATGACGTATTGCAATATGAGGTTGCAATCCTCCAACACTTTTTCTTCAGTCCGGTGAAGTCGAGCAAATGGTGCGAGTAACCGATAGCGCGAGCTGAAGGCCTTGAACCTCATCCTGTGGGGATACCCACCCGCCATAAGGTTAACAGTTTCTAAGACTTGCAAAGACCGTATTTGGCGCATAACAGTACCGCGATCGAATCTATTAGGCGTTTCCATGGAATTGCTCCTGATACACCTGACGAAATGAGGTCTTGCATGGACCAAAGTCCTCAAGAGGTTGTCCAGTCTGGTGTGGAAGTCTTGAGTGAGCGTAGACACTGGTTCGTCCCCGTTGAGAAGGTCTGTGTGTGACGTTGGAGATATACGAAAACTTATTCCCCTAGGGACATTTTCCGAAGAGTACAAAGCTTTCAGTTCGCTACCGAATAAATGGGTCGCGAAACCGAAATTGCAACTGTGTTTATAGAAAACTGCCACTAAATCGTCTGGCACAACGTCCTTGTTCGTGTCCAGAAAATCGGTCGCGTCATAGATCACTCTCCCGGCGAAATGCTGGATCCCAAATAGTCTCGCTTCCAGAGGTTTCGGGTCGATCAGTCTCGAATTGTGTTTGTGTTGGACCTTCATCTTAGCCACGTACGACTCTGCGGTCCCTCGGATCGAACATTCCACATCCAACATACTGAGGAGTCCCGTTCGAAGGGACGATATCAGATCGATGCAAGGCACGTTATCGACATAATCGACTTCCACTTCGCAATTGATCCCCTCGTCGCGACACGATTCGATGCTCGACTTGAATATGTGAGTGTTATAAAAATGTTGCATCGTTTCCGCACACAAATTGATGCACAAATGTTCCAATTGACTTGGTTTTGGATCTTCGAACCCAAACATGTCGAGTATCCCAATAAAACCATCAGTAGCATGGCGAACGGCGTTGTTAAGTGCTGCCATCGATTTACTTCCGGCGTTAGTACTACCACCGATGGTGGAAGCGTGTTGACTATTGATTTCCGCTTGATTATGCACGGACTCGTTTGAATCTGAGCTAAGTGTTCCCAAAGTTGACCCCAATCTCTTCAGACTGTTGGCTCTTCTAACAATGGTGGCGACAGTACGGCAATATAAAGCTTTTGCTAAGCAGTCTCTTGTCATGTTCGACATGTTGGCGTCGCAAACTGACTTTACAAGTTGACCACGGGCGTTGTGGGTTCTCGTGGTAAGACCCCGGAAGAGGGCTGCCCCGGACACTCCTAAAAGGGCTGCTACAGCGTTCAATTCCGACTCACCTTTAACCTCTACCTCCAAACCTTTGCCGTCAATGAACTGGACGTTTCCTAAGATGAGAACTGCAGCTAAAACCCTCACAACGTCGAGAAAAGGGATTCCTAGTACTCCAAGGCACGCTTTCCACGCTTGGAATCTGAAAATAACACCAAAAATCCAAAACATGGTGTTTTGAAGGCTTATGAGTGTGAAGAAGAGTTTTACCTGGAAGCGTCTTCAGCAATGTCCTGTCTGGTGTCTCCATGTTGGAGATAAGCCAGATTTGAAGGTGAATACCCGTCGAGGTTCAGTTTGGCCCTTTCTTCTTTAGAAAGCCCGGCCAACATTTGATAAAAGATGTGATAGTTCTTTTCGCCAGGTAACGGTCGAATTACACGTGTTTGGTCGAGGAAATAGCAGTGAATTTTTGTACGATACAGGGCTCCGTCCGTCACTTGAACTTCTATGAACTGACCCTGGAAATAATACAGTAGACAAGCTTTAATTATGACAGAAACCGTTACCAGATAGATATTAAGTTTCTTATAAAGTATATGGGTTATATAAGAAATTGGATAACTTACGATGCGGCTAGATTCGGAATTGGTAGCAGTCTTTGCTGAACCCAAGGACCTAAGGACCGTGAAAGCGGCCGCCAAATGCTTGAAGGCGTCGGTCTCAGGGCCTCCGCCCGCCACAGCAAAAAGTTGTCGTAACAACAACATCGAAGCATGACTCTTACCTGAACCGCTCGTACCTGAATCGAAACAATACAAAGTACAAAATGAAAAGAAATAATCGAGACACAACAGCGACGACAACAACAACAACGACAACGACTACGATGGTATTAAGCTGTAGGTGAGTTAAATCTAATTTTTCCTCTGGAGGCTTAGAGAGTCAAAATTATAAATTCAAAAATGAACAATTTATGGGGGTTGTAATAAACTGTAATGTTGGTATACGTTCTATAAAGGGGGTTACAGACGATTCAACTTATTGGGGCAACAAATTGGGATGGGCACCCACATACTTAAGTATCTGCTACTCAACTTGTTGTAATTTGATATTTAAAATCATTGACTAAGGCAATAAACGCATTGCTAACTTGTTCGATACTTGTGTCAAAATTTTAACATTTTAACAGAATAAACAGAGCCAAATAGGGGTACTAGAAAGTTCTTTTATTTCGAAAACGAACCCAATATTTCGTCTCCTATTTTTGAGGCTTTATCAAGGTAGTTTTTGTAAGTCGATGTATTACATTTCATCAACTTATACAAACTACCTCGATAAAGCTTCAAAAAATGGGTTCGTTTTTGAAATAAAAAAAACTTTTTGGTACCCCTATTTATTTCTGATTATTTTTTTGATTCCAGTCAGGGGAAGAATTATGGAATATAATTTTAACGTTTTACTTAAAGTATTGCAATAATTGTGTACGTGTACCTATATTATACAAGACTTAAAAAAAAAATTTAATGTTATGTTCTCGGAATTTTTATGATTTTAGAGCAAAACTATGATAAATTTAAAATGGTAAAATTACCCTTATGGAAGTCCCTAATTAGCGGGAAAAATGTTGGGAGTTATTGTAAATTAAAATTGCTTATTACTTCTCATAAACAAAACAATTGTTTACTTTTAGTTTTCATTATGTAAATTTACATACGAACGATACTTTCTAATAAACGGAAACGAAAAAAGAATTTTTGAATAGCTTCAGTTAGCTAAGAATATAAGGAAAGGTTGATAACAATTATGAATTTTAATACATACATAATAACAAATTTATAAAGACACATTTCATAGAAACAGTTCATCTAATCAAATAGTATTAGCTAAAAGTTTTGTATTAATTTAGTAAAGATACGAACATCTGCAATAACAAAACAGTAGCCAAGTGGCATCAAGTCGGGAAGTTAACCTAACAACCCTCCACACGGGCTAGTTAGATAATTGGGCCAACTTATTTGGACGTGTGTTTTACATAAAAAATAATTAATTTTTATTGACTAGTGTAATTTGGCAATATACGAAACTCTCTGCGAGTGAGTTGACTGTTTTTAGGGTTCCGCACCTCAAAAGGAAAAAGCGGAACCCTTATAGGATCACTTCGTTGTCCGTCCGTCCGTCCGTCTGTCAAGACCCTTTTTCTCAGGAATGCGTGGAGGTATCAAGCTAAAATTTATACCAAATACTCAGGTCTATTGTCCCTTGGAGCTGTAAAAAAATCGAACTTCTAAGCCAACGCAATCAAAAGATACAGACGTTTATGCCGCAAATTTCCGCAAATTTTCGAATCAAAACCTACAGGGTACTTCCCGTGAACTCAGAATCTTGAAATTTGGTACGAAGCAACGTCTTATAGCACAGATAAAGGAAAAATTGCAAAAACCGTAAATTTTTAGTTACATCATATAATAAAAATATTTTTAATAATTTTACAGTTACTACCCCTTTCCTCATGAACGCGTAGAGGTATTAAATTGAAATTCATATCAAATACTCAGGTCTGTAATACCTTTAAGCTGTAACAAAATGAAACTTCTATGTCAACGCAATCAAAAGAAACAGCAATTTAAGCCGCATATTTTCAAACTCGCAACTACTCGCAAGGGAATCAAAACCTAAAGGGTACTTCCAGTTGATTTAGAATCTTGAAATTTGGCATGAAGCAATGTTTAATAGCACATATAAAGGAAAAATTCCGAAAACCTTAAATTTTTAGTTTCATCACATATTTACATCACATATATACAGGTTTGTGCGGAACCCTCGGTGCGCGAGTTCGACTCGCACTTGGCCGGTATTTTTTTTTAATTTTAAATGCATTTCTCTGTAATGAGAAAAAGTTTTAGAAGTGTCTACCTGTAAGTATTATATTGACGTCAATTGACAAATAAAATAAATTGCACAACTCGTTAAAAGTCTGTTTGAAAATTTGTGGCTATTTAGTTCGAACGACAACTTTGTTGCACTTTCTTCAACTTGTATCAGCACGCCTTTAAACAGAATCGAAAAAGTTGTCGTTGAAGGTAAGTGTCATGTCGTTTATTTCCTTTAACAATATAAGAAGAAAAAGAAAGGAAAATAATATTAAGTAAATGAGCATCGGTTGGACCGGCACCGGGGACCACTCAGTATAGAAAGAGAGTCAGTCACAGTCCACCACGGACCACGTTGACGTTGTGTTTATTACAGGGTTCTCACCAGAAAGAATTATAGCCTGAGGATAACCAGTCTCTGACTGTTGTCTGACTGCTTCCTGGACCACCTTGTTAAGTTGGGAACTGAGTGGAAGGTTTCTGGTGCTGTTTAACGTCAATGGGTTGCCAACGTCACGGTATGGGTTGACGCATAGCAGAATTGGTCCTACGTTCGTCTAAAACAATAATATAATACATTATTACAATATTTACAAAGTGATATCACATTATTTGTTTTTTTATAGCAATATTACTGTGTAAGGAAATAAAATACAATGGATTTCATTTATAACGACTTCGGTTGTAACGACATAACACATAAGTCCCATGAATTTAAGGAGTCATTTAAGAAGAAAATTTGGCTGTAACGACTTCGGATGTAACGTCGATTTCGGTTTCAGCGACTAATTTTAATGAACTATTAATTACAAGATGCTAGAAATTTCATACTGACTGATATTGCGACCGGATCTAAACACAAAACTTTTTATCTTTTGTTTACATTCACAGATAGTCAGCAGTTGTACTTAGTAATTGTTTATAAATGTTAAGGTTGATAAAATGATTAAATGTAAGAATCAGTTACTGGGTACTTTCCTTGCCTAATTTCAAATCAAATCAAAATACCTACTATGAGTAAGATATTAACAAGAAAGTTGAATCTTCCAAGAATTCTTGTTTAAATTTTTCTTGATTTAAGTCAAGACATAGGTGCATTTTAGGTCTTGAAATATGAAGACTTGAATAGAAACAATAAATTCTGATAAAGAAATTGTATAAGACAAAAAAATATTTTCTTGATACC
The DNA here is from genome assembly GCA_029378335.1 of Agrilus mali. Classification (NCBI taxonomy): domain Eukaryota; kingdom Metazoa; phylum Arthropoda; class Insecta; order Coleoptera; family Buprestidae; genus Agrilus; species Agrilus mali. The sequence continues at coordinate 7,268,341 of CM055656.1, read as the reverse complement.
CAGCCAAGATAAGAGTTGCTCGTCGAGACCAAGATTCGAAGATTATCTTGGTGAAATGCTAGCTGTAGCTCATACCTACTTGTGAAAATATGATTCTCTTTAAAAAGTTTCTAGTTCTTTATTGCTGGTATTGGTAATTTTAATTTTTGTATGCTGGAACCAGTTGGAATAATTTTAATCAATTATACGTCATTTTATAAAACATAATATAGTCCAAGCATAATACTAACCTACACCCTAGTAGATATTGTATAGGTACATAGGTACGTGGGTATAGTATATAGTAGTTTTTACAGGATTCTAAGTCATACTTCCTTTCACTTTGATCGTCTTTTAGATTCATGCGTAACATCTACACAATGCATCTCATTTGTTGGTGAATAAATGTTATTTTACGGTAATAATGTATTTTAAAGAAACCTAATTGAAACTTGTAATTACATTAAACAGTAAATTGAAAAAGAGAAAGAGAGCAGCGCTGGTATACATAAGTACCTACCTACGGTTAGTAGATCTATAAAGTACAATACATGAGATTAAATTAATAATTAATAGATAAAAAAAACATTAGGTGTAACAAACAATAAGACTGTATTATAGAACTTAATTTTGATTTTTTAGATATTTTGGGAAATTTCTTCTAAATGAAGGTAGTTGAAAGTATTTTAATTTTATTTTTATTTTTGTTAATTTATGTTATAAATCTCAACCATTTCGATTTGTCAGATCAAATCAACTAAACATCCAAGTCACACTAATTAATTACATATTTAATCAACAAATTTGGATTATGAAAATTATGTAAAGGATAATAATTAGATGCCCATTTTAATTAAAACACAATTCTAATCGTCCTTTTTTCTTGACGAATAAAAACTTAAATTGGCTGGAGGCACGTGTTCTTATTGTTTAAAACCAAAAAAAAATTCCCTCGTAGTTTTTCGTCCAAAGGAAGGATGTTTTAGGGCGCCGGAAAAAAAAATATTTATGGTATAACAACCTCCCTAATACACAGTTAGTTAATTTTGCCTCGATGTTTTTTTATGCCAATACTTGTTTTGTATTATCTTATGTATAACAATAAAAAAAGCAAGGCGAAGGAATTTCGACACCTCAAAGATTTAATCGGAGTCCTTAACAGTAATTTTAATAATAAATACTTACTGACTTTTAAACACGAACAAATTTCATCGCAATAGACAATGGCTGCTACTCTATAAAGAGTCAATCAATGTACCCATAAATTTTAAAATACAGCAACCAAATTGTGCTTGTTTCAACGTTATAAGGAGTTTATCGTTATAACAAATGAGTTATAAAACTATTTTAGGCATTTAAAGCCTATTTTTCTACTAGAGAAATTTAAACTTAACACCTATCTACAGAAAACACAAGATGCATTCGTATTCCACTAGGTACATAAACAATCAATAATTTATAACAGTGAATTGACGTATCTATATCAAGCTAGCACGACAAAGTTATTTTCTGATTTCTGACTTGCACTATTATTTGTCACTAATTTGTTACCAAATCCAAAAAATTGTCGCTCGTGCCGTTTAGCCATAATCAGCTGGTATGCTAGCTTGATATCAAGCTAGCACTATACATAGCGTATCTCGAAAAGGAAATGTCGTAGGATATTACTGTAAGGACCATAATTTGTCGCTAATTTGTCGCCAAAAGATGACTCATTCAACGAATTTGTCGGTAGTATTATCTTCAACTGATAAGCGAAAAACTGCTGGAAAGCCATCAAACTGTCGAAAGATAACGTGTTGCCTAATTTGGGGGAAACAGGGAAAAGCTAATTTAAAAACTTTGGTAAATAAATGCGATCTCTTAAAACAAATGTCACAAAGAACTCCTTGATTAATTGTTTGATGGTTTTCCAGCAGTTTTTCGCTTAACAGTTGGAGATAAGACTAGCGACAAATTCGTTGAATGTGTCATCTTTCAGCGACAAATTAGCGATAAATTATGGTCTTTACAGTTATATCCTACGACATTTCCTTTTCGAGATACTCTAAATGTAGTGCTAACTTGATATCAAGCTAGCATACCAGCTGATTATGGCTAAACGGCACGAGCGACAAATTTTTGGATTTCGTAATTAGCGACAAATTAGCGACAAATTATAGTGCGTCAGAAATCTAAAAAATAACTTGGTATAGCTTTACTTACTTCTACTAGCTTTGAACGTTTCAAACTTTTGCAGATCGAAAATAACTCGAACTGATCAAGCGTGCATTAAAATGATCATTCTCTTGTCTTCATCTAACTTATTTTAACCGTTACTTCTTTAAAGAAATGTTTTAGACAGCGGTCAGATAATTACTTTAACGAACTCAAAAATTTTTCCTATACCTATACCTCATTAATAGATAAATATTTACTTACTGATATATACAATAAGACCAAGACTACATGAGCAAGACAAGAACCTCAAGACCAGAGTGCTGGACCAGACTAAGACCAAAGTTAACATAATAAAGACTGAAAGTTAAGATCAAGTCTAAGTGGACTGAACCAGGCCAATACCAAGAATAAATGTGCAAGACCAGACCAAAACGAAGACTAATTATTGTGCTTGACAAAAGCAAACACCAAGACAAAGTCTCTCTTACGCTTTTCTTGCTCTTCACCATCGTTAGGTATCTAAAACCTAATATTATACGTATTTTTATGGATTTGTTTTAAAATGAACTTGATTATCTACTGATTAACAATGTTAAGTATTAAAATGTAGCAAAAAAAAACAATCTAGTCCGTATACAATTAGGTATCTACATAATATGTATATGTATTATTAAACAGATACATTTTTCAATGGAATGCTGTTATGCTTAATTAAATGAACGTTGACCATTTATGCCATCTCGAGAAAAGAGGAACTGGTTATGCTATGTCCGGCATTGGGAGACGACCTCAAGCAACACCTGTTTTATCGCCTTAGGCCGGCCCTGTACACCTGACCGTGAACTTGAAGTTTTGTAAGTAAGTGCATTCATTTATACTTATTATTCATTTCCTGTCCATTTGTAGTAAAGAAAATATAATAGTACGTATGTAAATTTTTGTTGGTTGTTGCAGTTTTGTTTGGGGGACATCCACTAATTAGATACAACTCGCAATGAAGGGAGGGATACAGAAAAATCTCATTTTTTTAAAGATTTAAAGGAAGAGAAGGTTTATAAAAATCTGAAGTCATTTTTTTTATTCAATATTTTAATTAGAAACTTATACGACATATCTCACTTAAGTAAATAGGGGAGATATAATAAAATCTTTCAAAAACTCACCAAAGTTTGGAGGAATCACCCCATGTAATTAATTGACATATATTTCTTTCAAAGTTTTTTTATACACTTCGTCAGTATCTTTAAGAATTCCTATCCTAGTCAAAGTTCATGATATTAGTGAACAAATGTATGACCAAAAAGACGAGGACGTTTTGTAAGTGCATTTATTTATATTTTTCCATTTTCTGAGCATCTGTAGGAAAGTAAGGGTTATTGAAAATCTCACGTGAACTTTTTAGATTAAAAAAATTTAACTTCCTTTCCTTTTTTTAAGTAAAAACTGATAAGATGTCTAAATCTAACACTAAATAGAGAAAGGGGTCTTAGTTTTACTCTTTTGAGAAATCCTATGTTTTGGTCTTGGTCTTGTAAAGAAAACCTTCTCCTAGTTTTGGGTGCAAAGCTTCGTCTTAGTCTAAGTCTTGTGAGCATGTTTTTCTATGTTTTGATCTTGGTCTTGTAAACAAAACCTTCAGCTGGATTTGTGTTCAAAGCTTTGTCTTAGTCTTAGTCTTGTGAACAATTGTATGTTTTGGTCTCGGTCTTGTAAACAAAACTTCTCTTAGTTTTGTGTGCAAAGCTTTGTCTTGTGAGAAATCCTATGTTTTGGTCTTGGTCTTGTAAAGAAAACCTTCTCCTAGTTTTGGGTGCAAAGCTTCGTCTTAGTCTAAGTCTTGTGAGCATGTTTTTCTATGTTTTGATCTTGGTCTTGTAAACAAAACCTTCAGCTGGATTTGTGTTCAAAGCTTTGTCTTAGTCTTAGTCTTGTGAACAATTGTATGTTTTGGTCTCGGTCTTGTAAACAAAACTTCTCTTAGTTTTGTGTGCAAAGCTTTGTCTTGTGAGAGTCTAAGTCTTGTGAGCATGTTTTTCTATATTTTGATCTTGGTCTTGTAAACAAAACCTTCAGCTGGATTTGTGTTCAAAAGCTAGTCTTGTGAGCATTATGTTTTGTTTCGGTCTTGTAAACAAAACTTCCTGTTGGTCAAAGCTTTGTCTTGTGAGAATCTATGTTTTGGTTTCGGTCTTGTAAACAAAACTTCTCTTGGTTTTGTGTGCAAAGCTTTGTCTTGTGAGAAATCCTATGTTTTGGTCTTGGTCTTGTAAAGAAAACCTTCTCCTGGTTTTGGGTGCAAAGCTTCGTCTTAGTCTAAGTCTTGTGAGCAGTCCTATGTTTTGATCTTGGTCTTGTAAACAAAACCTTTAGCTGGATTTGTGTGCAAAGCTTTGTCTTAGTCTTAGTCTTGTGAGAAATCCTATGGTTTGGTCTTGGTCCTGTAAACAAAACTTCTCTTGGTTTTGTGTGCAAAGCTTTATCTTGTGAGAAATCCTATGTTTTGGTCTTGGTCTTGTAAAGAAAACCTTCTCCTGGTTTTGGGTGCAAAGCTTCGTCTTAGTCTAAGTCTTGTGAGCAGTCCTATGTTTTGATCTTGGTCTTGTAAACAAAACCTTTAGCTGGATTTGTGTGCAAAGCTTTGTCTTAGTCTTAGTCTTGTGAGAAATCCTATGGTTTGGTCTTGGTCCTGTAAACAAAACTTCTCTTGGTTTTGTGTGCAAAGCTTTATCTTGTGAGAAATCCTATGTTTTGGTCTTGGTCTTGTAAAGAAAACTTTCTCCTGGTTTTGTGTGCAAAGCTTCGTCTTAGTCTAAGTCTTGTGAGCATGTTTTTCTATGTTTTGATCTTGGTCTTGTAAATAAAACCTTCAGCTGGATTTGTGTGCAAAGCTTTGTCTTAGTCTTAGTCTTGTGAGAAATCCTATGGTTTGGTCTTGGTCCTGTAAACAAAACTTCTCTTGGTTTTGTGTGCAAAGCTTTATCTTGTGAGAAATCCTATGTTTTGGTCTTGGTCTTGTAAAGAAAACTTTCTCCTGGTTTTGTGTGCAAAGCTTCGTCTTAGTCTAAGTCTTGTGAGCATGTTTTTCTATGTTTTGATCTTGGTCTTGTAAATAAAACCTTCAGCTGGATTTGTGTGCAAAGCTTTGTCTTAGTCTTAGTCTTGTGAGCAATTGAATGTTTTGGTCTCGGTCTTGTAAACAAAACCTTCTCTTGGTTTTGCATGCAAAGCTTTGTCTTAGTCTTAGTCTTAGTTTTGTGAGAAATCCTTTGTATTGGTGTTGGTTTTGTGAGCAAAGCTTTGTCTTGAAGCCTTGTATTAATCCTGATATATGAACAAAAAAGCTTCTAATTTATCAAACGGTTTAAAGCACTCTTATAAGAGGATTTGCTAAATGTTTAATATCATGAAAATCCAAAACAAGATTGCAATACCAAAACTACTTCTGTTCATCGTAAGTTTAATTTTAATAGATTTTCAAAATTAAGCTGTTTGGGATTTTGAGGGGAGGCAATAAAACATATTGACGCTTACATTGATACTTTGACCTAAAAATTTCGCGCATTTTTAATAATAATAAAAAATTAAAATTAAAATTGAAGGCTTTAACACATTTCAAAAAAAAATTATTAAATGTCCATGACCATTTTTCTTGTTAGGTTTATTTAAAAAAATTAAATTTTTTAACTTTAATTTCCTTATTTTTAAAAATAACTAAGCACATACATATGTATATTATTTTATTAATTAACTGTATAATAACGGTTGAATAAAATTAACATTATTTCAAAATATCAACTAATAAGTAGTTAAAACATAAAATATGAATTACTTGATAACTTAAAATTTACATAATTAGGTTGTAGTTATGTAGGTACACTTACCAACGAAATTTATGATATAGCATGTTCCGATGAACACAAAATAGTTTATCTAATAGGAAATAAAAATCTTAAAAAATAATTTTACAAAAACTCTAGTTTAAGATAGTAACAAAAAAAACTTTTCATAACAGCTCCAAAAGGATTAAAAGGTTTAAAAAATAAGGTTGTATAAATTTTCTTTCGCTTGAAGCCTGAATATTTATTAAAACAATTATTGCAAACTAATCCTATTCAAAATTCAAATTAAAATGCCACCATTTTCAGACAGTTCTAATAAAACCACAGAGATGGCCTTTCAAATATTTAATTGTATCGGCATCTACTCTATGGAACTTCATTATCATGGTCACTCTTGCACAAATAAAAAAATTGTTTTATTTGTACAAAAGTGACCACAGAGATGGCTCTCTGTTCGACATCGTGTAAGTGCGCACGCAGAGATGATGAGTTAGATAAACGATAGCAGAGATACAGCCAATGATTTATTATACCGAAGTTGGCTTTAATCACGTTCGTTTGTTACAAACCTTTGCACCTAATTATAACCAAATACCTTTTTATGAATTAACGATTATAAAATAAAACAGTTTAAAGTTAACAATATTTCTAACCAACTTGTTGCTGTTGGTACTCACATAAAGGAAGTCGTTTTGTCAGGATAGACTTTATTTATTAGTCGACCATTGCCAATTTTGCCAATGATAACGTGTGCCTATGTAGTTCGTGTGGTTCAGTGGTTTTCGGGTAAACAGTTTTGAAACGGTTTCGGAAATAATTAGACAAATAAGGACTCTTGGTTAATGATAATTACATTATTATTTCGTTGTGACAGTGCCATTTACATGGTATAATGTCTACTAAAAGTGAATAAGAAGCATGGTAAGTTTTTGACTATGTATTTTAGATGTAGGTGTAAGCACCAGAACGCCCTAATTCTATATAGGTACCTACTTATGTAGTAAATGGAATTGAATAGTGATTCGCATGTAATTTAGTTTAAGATGAATAGCATATTTTGTATTACATAATGCCAGACCATGGCTAAATGAAATTTAATTTTTCTGCATAGTCTTATACTAGGTATGGTATATCAACAAATCTGTTCAAAACCCTCTCCAAAAGGGCTCTAAACCCTATCCTATGTCGAAAGTCCTTCCTTATTTCTTTAAGTTCTAATTACATTTTGAAATCGAAGAACTTGGAATTGCCAATTACTTCTAAAAGTAATTAAGATCAAAACCCTCAGCACTTGTAAAAAGGGCTTTGAATATAAGCACTGTGAGGGGTTGAATAAAACCATAAGGGCGTCAAATGCATCAAAAGGCTTCAAGCCCTTTTGAAAATTTTTCTAAATGCAAGACCAACACAACACAAAACTGCAATACTAAGATTACTTTTGTTCATCATACGTTCAAGATGAATATGTTTTCAGGATTTTAAGATTTCTCGGCTTTTGTACCGATAGGTACCCTGAGGATTTGAATTAGTACACAAGAGCTTCAAATAAATCGAAAAGCTTTAAGCCCTTTTGATGGTTTGCTAAATGTGCAAAACCAAGGCATGATAAAATTGTAAGACTAAGTCAAGTTCAAATTGAGTATGTTTTTAGGATTTTAAGATTTGTGGGCTTTTGAGGGAGACAATAAAAATTATTGACGTTCCTATTGATTGTTTGGTCAATGTCTTACGAAACATTTTTAATGAAATCAGGAAATTAATATTGAAGTATCTAATAATTTTAAAAATACACTGCTGTGATCGTTTCGTTTTGTTATGTTTATAAATTATTGAAAAAATTCAAGCTTTTAATTTTAATTTCCTTATGTTTCAAAAATATGTACCGATATGTACCCTGAGGATGTGAATTAGTACAAAAGAGCTTCAAATACATTAAAAGGATTAAAGCCCTTTTAATAGTTTGTGTAAAGCCAAGGCAAAATAAAACTGAAAAACTAAGTCAAGTTCAAATTGAGTATGTTTTTAGGATATTAAGATTTGTGGGCTTTTGAGGGAGACAATAAAAATTATTGACGTTCCTATTGATTGTTTGGCCAATGTCTTACAAAACATTTTTAATAAAATCAGTAAATTAAAATTGAAGCATCTAATAATATTAAAATTTATTAATATGGCTATTTCGTTTTGTTATGTTTATAAATTCTTGAAAAAATTCAAGTTTTTAATTATAATTTCCTTATGTTTCAAGAATTTGTACAGATATATAGATACCTTGAGGATTTAAATTAGTACAAAAGAGCTTCAAATAAATTAAAAGGCTTCAAGCCCTTTTGATGGTTTTTGTAAATATGTAAAACCAAGGCATGATAAAATTGCAAAACCAAGTCAAGTTCAAATTGAGTATGTTTCCAGGATTTTAAGATTTCTGGACTTTTGAGGGAAGGCAACAAAAATTATTGACGTTTCTATTGATTAATTGGTGTTAGAAATAAAAGCAGACTTTCGGACTTCCATTTATTTATTTGTGGTGGAACTACAACGTTTCGACTATTCGTCATCAGTTATCTTTATTTCTTTACTTTCACATTTTCTTCATCCAATATCCTACTTTCATTTTTCACTCTTAACCTTGTTATTACATCTACACCTTCCATCTCCTTCAAGTATTCCTATTCTCAATCAGCCTGCCAATGCTTCCAAAGCAAAGCTTTCATGCATTTCACGTATCCAGATCTAAAATAACTTCTGAAGCATTACAATATTTGAAACCAATTTCATGAGGGATGGGATAGACCCCACTTTTAGGTACCCACGTTTCATCATCAGTTTTCTTGGTACTGTTCATGATTATCCCTTAAACCCCTTGAAATACCAACATGTATGTTCCTTATTTTACTTCTTAGTACTATTGCCTGAAGATCATTTTCACTAGCAGTTAGTAAATGATAATTTTTTGAACCCTAGCATTACGTAAGATTCTTGTAATCTTAACCTTTTTGAAAATATAAATGTAATGAGAGTTTCTATTAATTCTCCACTAATTTCCGGCTAAAAAGTATTCGGTATGTCTTTAATAGATATTTTTTTAAGCAACAAATCTCATTCAAGGGTAAGAAAACAATTTTAGGAATATTTTAAATTGCTTTGGATCACTTATTGAACGTAGTTACTTATTAATTTTGCTCGTTTTCATGAACCACATTTTACAATGGTAATTTAAAAATTCATAAGTATTTAAGTGTATTATATTTAAATTGTTTCTATGTCAGTCAATCGATACATTGATTTACTTACATCTGAAATGATTCGTAATCGAGTAATTGAAAAATTACTTCACTAAGAACAATACAAGAAAAAAAAAAAAACTACTTACATAATAATTTGTGGCTGCAAACCTTGCTTGCAAACATTTCATAACGGCGTCTTCGGTGAGCGGTCCTTGAAGATGAATAAGATCTTCAATGTCGGCACCCGCGATAGGGAATGTGACCCGGGGTTCGGTCGGGACCACTGCCGGGGGTGCGATCAATGGCGTCGAACGCGGCGGTACCGCGGGCTGAACGGCAGCCGGGGCCGCAGCGGGTCCCGAAAAGTTCTTAATTGGACCACCTTGCACATGTAACCGGTTTCGGAGGGTCACTAATTCCGTACTTAAACTACGCAATCGTTGCTGTAAATGGACGGCTTCATTTGAAGACGACGCATCTGCAAATAAAAGAAAATCGGGTTTTAGAATTCTTCCAGAGGGTTATCTATCTAATGGTATTAATTAAACTAAAATATCTGAATCCTCGAATACTAAAAAGGACAAAGTTTTAACCGTTCTGGATCCCCTTCTCCTTAGAATGTACGCATATGTAAACAGAAAAAGGAAAAACAAAAGTTGGTAAGGTTAGTTGGTTCGTCTTTTGTTTGTTCCTTAAAAAAAGTTGTTTAGAGGGCGTAGAAATAAGACAAGTGACTCCTACAGCCAAAGCCAATTGTTTCGGCTAACCGAGCGCTTGGTCGATGCGATCGATTGCAATAATTAATAATTAATGATTTAATCTGTAGACGCGGGAAGTGCATCGATGGAAAAAAGTCGTCATATACGTTATGTGCAAGTAATATCGATTTCTAGCCTGTTTTCGATCTCGTGTGTATGCCATTTGCAAGGAATGTCGTTTTGTCGTTCGACTGGCCTATATACCCACACACGTAGACAGATGTACCTACCGGTTATGCAATAGTAATCGATTCTAGAAAACCACAACATAACGTTTGTAATGTGTGTTTGGGTTTACTTGTTTTGCCGGGAAATGCCTCGCCGCGACCGCGTTTTGTTGTTTCAATGCCTTTACTACAGCACAATGAGCAAATTGGAAAGTGATTTCTTAGAATCTTAAATCCATAGTAGTAATACTGTAAAATTGTACATTAAATATCCTCATCTCATCGTCTCATCCTAAATTTTTTGATAAATAATTACCGAAATTATTAAGTCATTGAACATCTTTTGAAATTCAGCAAACAAAAATTTTGGAATTGTTCAATTTTCTTTCTCAGCCAAGTCATGACATTACAGTGTTATCAAAATTTTATGACAAAATCCTGCTTAAATGGTATAATTCCAAACCTTCCAAACTATAAATCCCTTTTGTAACATGCAATCACTGAGAGACTTTAATCTTTAAATAGTTTTAAATTCAAGAGCTGCGAGAAAAAGAAAAAATCCTTTAATAGAATAGTTTAAATTTAAGGATGTTACAGGAAGTTAGTTGGTGGAGTAAATTTGAGAAGGTTTGTGGGAAACTGCAAGAAGTAAAGAAGTAAAGTAAGTCCGGGGAGGTTAACGGGAAAGATGTAATTTTTAGAGGTTTCTCATGATATTACAGGAGGATGATGATATAAATTATGAAAAGCTGGTAGAGATATTACAAAAACATTAATTTTTGAGAGTTGATAGAATAAATTTTGAGAGATTGGTGGGGATATTAGAAGAAATTGGTGGAGTAGTATTTGACAATTTGGTAAAAATTGGTCTTAGCGGTCCACCGCTAGGGGACCACTGACTACTTCATTCGACTCAGCTCGAAGAGTTGAGTCCATCCGCATGACCTTCAAGGTCCGCAAAGGTCAAATAAAGAAGTTGCTCAAAAACGCTCAATTTCAATGAAAACATGCTCCCAACATAACCAAAACCTAACCTAACATCATCTACACAAACCTGTTTCCAATAGAACTAGTTTTGCCGACTGTTTAGCCGTCAATGACGTTTCCAGGGAACACCGCGCGGAGGCTGTCAGCTTCGTTCCCCTCCCCTTCAGTGAACCTTTATTATAGGACGCCCTTAAAAGGGCGCTTTCTTCGAGTAATCGCTTAGTTGAAGCGTCCGTACTCGGAAACTATAGCGTCGACAAGGCAGTTGAAAAGAAAAACTATTTTATAACGTTTTTGAGCAAATTCTTCATTTGACCTTTGCGGACCTTGAAGATCATGCGGATGGACTCAGCTCAAAGAGTTGAGTCGAATGAAGTACTCAGTGGCCCCCTAGCGGTAGACCGCTAAGCCGAATGTCACCCGAAAATTTTAATGAGGATAGTACTGAAGTACGATACAGTAAATTTTGAGAAGTTGATAGGGATATTACAGGAAATTGGTTGGGTTTGAAAGACAGCACACAATTTGAGCAATATAAGAAATCGATAGGGTGAATTTATAAGAGCTGGTAGATATACCATAAAAAGGGGGAAGTAAATTTTGAGAGTTTGGCAGACATACCGCAAGAAATTTATGGAAGAAAACCTAAAGAGTTGATGGGGATAGAGGTGGCGCAATAAATTTTAAGAGTTCAGAAGTGATATTACGTGATATTGGTGGAGTAGATTTTATTAGAGTGATTTGGGCATTACAAGAAATTGGTAAAGTAACTTTTGAAAATTTAGTGGGGATACTATAAGCAGTTAGTTGGTGTAGTACAATTTCATAAATTGTTGGAGATGGTACAGGAGAGTTGTGGAGTAAATTTTGAATGTATGAATGGAAACAGCAAGTAGTAAAAAGTTGATGGGGAAAAAACAGAAGGGTGGTGGAATGAATTTTAAATTTGTAGGGGATACTACAGGAAATTAGTGGAGTAAGTTTTGATAGGGATGTTTGAATATAACAAGAAATTGCTAGAGTAACTTTTGAGAATTTAGTGAGGATGCAATAGGCAGTTAGTTGGTGTAGTACAATTTAATAAATTGTTGGAGATAGTACAGGAGGGTTGTGGAGTAAATTTTGAGTGTTAGGAAGGGAAGTCGCAAGTTAATCTTAAAAAGTTGATGAGGAAAGAACAGAAGGGTGGTGGAATGAATTTTGAAAGTTTTTAGGGAATACTATAGGATGTTAGTGGAGTAAGTTTTGATAGGGATGTTTCGATATTACAAAAAATTGCTAGAGTAACTTTTAAGAATTTAGTGAGGATGCAATAGGCAGTTAGTTGGAGTAGTACAATTTAATTAATTGTTGGAGATGGTACAGGAGGGTTGTGGAGTAAATTTTGAGTGTTAGAGAGGGAAATCGCAAGTTAATCTTAAAAAGTTGATGAGGAAAGAACATAAGGGTGATGGAATGAATTTTGAAAGTTTTTAGGGAATACTATAGGATGTTAGTGGGGTAAGTTTTGATAGGGATGTTTCGATATTACAAAAAATTGCTAGAGTAACTTTTAAGAATTTAGTGAGGATGCAATAGGCAGTTAGTTGGAGTAGTACAATTTAATTAATTGTTGGAGATGGTACAGGAGGGTTGTGGAGTAAATTTTGAGTGTTAGAGAGGGAAATCGCAAGTTAATCTTAAAAAGTTGATGAGGAAAGAACAGAAGGGTGATGGAATGAATTTTGAAAGTTTTTAGGGAATACTATAGGATGTTAGTGGAGTAAGTTTTGATAGGGATGTTTCGATATTACAAAAAATTGCTAGAGTAACTTTTAAGAATTTAGTGAGGATGCAATAGGCAGTTAGTTGGTGTAGTACAATTTAATAAATTGTTGGAGATGGTACAGGAGAGTTGTGGAGTAAATTTTGAGTGTTAGGAAGGGAAGTCGCAAGTTAATCTTAAAAAGTTGATGAGGAAAGAACAGAAGGGTGGTGGAATGAATTTTGAAAGTTTTTAGGGAATACTATAGGATGTTAGTGGAGTAAGTTTTGATAGGGATGTTTCGATATTACAAAAAATTGCTAGAGTAACTTTTAAGAATTTAGTGAGGATGCAATAGGCAGTTAGTTGGTGTAGTACAATTTAATAAATTGTTGGAGATGGTACAGGAGAGTTGTGGAGTAAATTTTGAGTGTTAGGAAGGGAAGTCGCAAGTTAATCTTAAAAAGTTGATGAGGAAAGAACAGAAGGGTGGTGGAATGAATTTTGAAAGTTTTTAGGGAATACTATAGGATGTTAGTGGAGTAAGTTTTGATATGGATGTTTCGATATAACAAGAAATTGCTAGAGTAACTTTTGAGAATTTAGTGAGGATGCAATAGGCAGTTAGTTGGTGTAGTACAATTTAATAAATTGTTGGAGATAGTACAGGAGGGTTGTGGAGTAAATTTTGAGTGTTAGGAAGGGAAGTCGCAAGTTAATCTTAAAAAGTTGATGAGGAAAGAACAGAAGGGTGGTGGAATGAATTTTGAAAGTTTTTAGGGAATACTATAGGATGTTAGTGGAGTAAGTTTTGATAGGGATGTTTCGATATTACAAAAAATTGCTAGAGTAACTTTTAAGAATTTAGTGAGGATGCAATAGGCAGTTAGTTGGTGTAGTACAATTTAATAAATTGTTGGAGATGGTACAGGAGAGTTGTGGAGTAAATTTTGAGTGTTAGGAAGGGAAGTCGCAAGTTAATCTTAAAAAGTTGATGAGGAAAGAACAGAAGGGTGGTGGAATGAAATTTGAAAGTTTTTAGGGAATACTATAGGATGTTAGTGGAGTAAGTTTTGATAGGGATGTTTCGATATTACAAAAAATTGCTAGAGTAACTTTTAAGAATTTAGTGAGGATGCAATAGGCAGTTAGTTGGTGTAGTACAATTTAATAAATTGTTGGAGATGGTACAGGAGAGTTGTGGAGTAAATTTTGAGTGTTAGGAAGGGAAGTCGCAAGTTAATCTTAAAAAGTTGATGAGGAAAGAACAGAAGGGTGGTGGAATGAAATTTGAAAGTTTTTAGGGAATACTATAGGATGTTAGTGGAGTAAGTTTTGATAGGGATGTTTCGATATTACAAAAAATTGCTAGAGTAACTTTTAAGAATTTAGTGAGGATGCAATAGGCAGTTAGTTGGTGTAGTACAATTTAATAAATTGTTGGAGATGGTACAGGAGAGTTGTGGAGTAAATTTTGAGTGTTAGGAAGGGAAGTCGCAAGTTAATCTTAAAAAGTTGATGAGGAAAGAACAGAAGGGTGGTGGAATGAAATTTGAAAGTTTTTAGGGAATACTATAGGATGTTAGTGGAGTAAGTTTTGATAGGGATGTTTCGATATTACAAAAAATTGCTAGAGTAACTTTTAAGAATTTAGTGAGGATGCAATAGGCAGTTAGTTGGTGTAGTACAATTTAATAAATTGTTGGAGATGGTACAGGAGAGTTGTGGAGTAAATTTTGAGTGTTAGGAAGGGAAGTCGCAAGTTAATCTTAAAAAGTTGATGAGGAAAGAACAGAAGGGTGGTGGAATGAAATTTGAAAGTTTTTAGGGAATACTATAGGATGTTAGTGGAGTAAGTTTTGATAGGGATGTTTCGATATTACAAAAAATTGCTAGAGTAACTTTTAAGAATTTAGTGAGGATGCAATAGGCAGTTAGTTGGTGTAGTACAATTTAATAAATTGTTGGAGATGGTACAGGAGAGTTATGGAGTAAATTTTGAGTGTTAGGAAGGGAAGTCGCAAGTTAATCTTAAAAAGTTGATGAGGAAAGAACAGAAGGGTGGTGGAATGAATTTTGAAAGTTTTTAGGGAATACTATAGGATGTTAGTGGAGTAAGTTTTGATACGGATGTTTCGATATAACAAGAAATTGCTAGAGTAACTTTTGAGAATTTAGTGAGGATGCAATAGGCAGTTAGTTAGTGTAGTACAATTTAATAAATTGTTGGAGATAGTACAGGAGGGTTGTGGAGTAAATTTTGAGTGTTAGGAAGGGAAGTCGCAAGTTAATCTTAAAAAGTTGATGAGGAAAGAACAGAAGGGTGGTGGAATGAATTTTGAAAGTTTTTAGGGAATACTATAGGATGTTAGTGGAGTAAGTTTTGATACGGATGTTTCGATATAACAAGAAATTGCTAGAGTAACTTTTGAGAATTTAGTGAGGATGCAATAGGCAGTTAGTTGGTGTAGTACAATTTAATAAATTGTTGGAGATGGTACAGGAGGGTTGTGGAGTAAATTTTGAGTGTTAGGGAGGGAAGTCGCAAGTTAATCTTAAAAAGTTGATGAGGAAAGAACAGAAGGGTGGTGGAATGAATTTTGAAAGTTTTTAGGGAATACTATAGGATGTTAGTGGAGTAAGTTTTGATAGGGATGTTTCGATATTACAAGAAATTGCTAGAGTAACTTTTGAGAATTTAGTGAGGATGCAATAGGCAGTTAGTTGGTGTAGTACAATTTAATAAATTGTTGGAGATGGTACAGGAGAGTTGTGGAGTAAATTTTGAGTGTTAGGAAGGGAAGTCGCAAGTTAATCTTAAAAAGTTGATGGGGAAAGAACAGAACGGTGGTGGAATGAATTTTAATTTGTAGGGAATACTTTAGGATGTTAGTGGAGTAAATTTTGAGACGTTAATGAGAAAATAACCGCTGCGAATAATAATGATATAGGTACCTATTTATCGAAATTTGTATATAATTTTGTTTGCCCATGGAAGAAAGCGAACACCTAACGACACAATTTACCATATTTTTCCTATAATAATTATGTAAATATTCGTGAAACGCAAGTAATTTTAATATTTTCTCCAACTATTTGGCAATATTTCCGCGTTTGTTTGTTATGATTATGAAATTGTCACGTATAGATAGATGCCCCGTATTTTCACCTTTTTTGCAAAAACATTATCTATTATAAACGTGTTTGAATATTTTATTACCGATATACCTACTATATAAGTAAATGAAATGTAATAACCGTTGAATATCAAATAAACCGCGTTTGGCCTCCTTATTTAGATTTATTTCCAGATGACTTGTTTTAAAACATCTCGGGTTATTACTAAGTTAACTTTCGTTCCATGTTACGAAGTAGTATCTTTCTATTACAAGAACCGGTTCCCTCGGTCTCTCAATCTCAAACACGGTACAAAACAAGAACAAGAAAACCGATAGTTCGAGACGAGAGGCACATCTACGTACTATGGGTTTATACTTTATATCTATCTTACGTAGCGTAGGTACCTAGGTATCTACATAAGTTGAAGAAACCTGCACGATCCAACTCTGAACAACACAATTCTAATCTAAATCCTTAAACGTTCAGAGGAATGTTATTAACATTATACGTAGAAAAAGAAAAAATTCAGCCACTAATCCACAAAAAACATTTATTTAGATACAAATGTATACGTACATTTCGACCACTTTGTGGTCATCTTCAGTGTAACAATGTTTATTTGTACAACAATCTTTCTTAAATATAAGGTTGGCGAAGTAGCGGTAGTAACAGGTTATTTAGGGGTGACAGATCGAAATTCATTAGAAAATCCCGATATTTATACATGTAGGCTGCTTCCGTTGGAAACAATTTCAGGTAGTTTGTACATTCCTTTAAAATTTTTATATTATTGTTGTTTATAGAAGGTCCTTTTATTCTGGTTTTTTACATGATAAAAATGTTCCTTATAACGTGTCGCTAAATTCCTTTTAGTCAAACACCTACATATGGTAAACTTGGTTGCAGTCGTTACAATTTATTTTATAAATACACAGAGAAAAATAATCATGATTTTATTACTTGATGAGTCAAGTAAAATGTTTCCTGTAAATAATACTAGATATGTTCTGAAAGAAATCAAAACATACAGATATTTAACTATCTTTTTACATAATCAATTAAAATATGAACAACAACAATAAGCTTTATAAAGGTAAAAAAACTGTAACTGACAACGTACAAAAGCGTTTTAGATTTTTAAACGTTTTAGGTGAAATTTTGGGTAGGTTGATTTCTTAATTAGCTATCAATAGTAAAAATATTTATTAGAGAATTTCCGTATGGGAAAATATCAACTTGGAACATTCATCTCTACCTATACGAGTTCCTCTCTCTTACTGTATGTTAATTTTGTTATTCAGACGAGTTCTTCTCTCTCTTTTTCTTCCTCCCCTTCTTTTTCTTTCTCGCCCACAACCTTGTCCAAAACTGTGCGTATGAACTGGAACCCTTGCTTTATTTTAGATAAAAAAAAAGTAAGGGCTCATTTTGTCATTTATAATAAGTTTGTTATTTTAAATAACATTTTTGAGATTTGTGGAACTTATTGGACTAAACACTGAGAAAAATAATCACGATTTTATTAGTTGATGAGTCAAGCAAATTTTTTCTAGTAAATAATACTAGAATTCTCATAAAATGTACTTGGTGGTATAAAATAATTTTTCATTCTTTCTAATAATTAGTATTAGAATAATTAAGCTAAATAAGTCTAAACTTTTTTCTCTACCTCTTGATTATTTTATCGTGACGTAAAGAAAAAAATACTACAATGAGAATAGTTTAGTAAAATTAGTCATAAGAAGTGTAAAAAATGTTTTCTAATCAAGTCAATTTTACTAGAATTCAGTCTCAACACCGAACGTAGATTGACTAGACATTTATAGTAAAATCTCCTTGAGCGTCTGGTCGTCCATATAATTGACAGATTTTTCAGTCATGTTTGCTAGAATTCTAGCAATATTTTTATGATTGTTTTCTCCGTGTACCTAATTTTTGTTTTTTATCTAAGTACTTTGTCCTTTGGGTTTCCTAAAAGATTGGGCAAACTGTTTTTATTGGTGAAAACAGGCTCAACATTATTATCTCAAAAAAAATTTCTTAGGCCTTTTTTTATTTTATGGTTATATGGGAACGGGATTGATTAATTTTTTCTTTTTGTGATTATTAATGCTTATGTATGTATTTTTTTTTTAAACCGTCTTCTGAAGATAGTAACATTATTAAATTATAATATAGGGAGTCTTATAAGTCGACGTCCAATATTTGTTGTTATCCGAATGTCGATGTTCGTAAGTTAGTGCAATATTTGTGTTCTTTTAGAAATCGTTTACAATTTTGAGAGGCATACGTGTTCATTGGTGGTATTGTCAAACATTGCACATTGTCATTTTGAACACATAACATGCAGAAAAAATAGGTTAGAATTTTCAGATTCACTAAAAATTTCTATGCATTTAGTGACGTAAACAGGAAATATTCGAGTATAACAAAAAGTTACTTAAGTATTTAGTGAATTTAGTGCAGAATCTCATAAGGTGCAACATTTTGCTATTTGTGACAATTGTAGAGAATAAAGTCCTTGAAAAGTAAAACTCTCCGGTAATTTAATTTATTCAGTTTCCTTTTATAAGATAGTTTCACAAAAATACGTTGAATGTTATTAACTTAAATTTGTATTTTATGAATAACGGGGTCAAAGATGGGTGGAGGTTTCGACGTATATCAAGCTAGCACGACAAAGTTATTTTTCCGATTTCTAACTTGCACTATAATTTGTCGCTAATTTGTTACCAAATCGAAAAATTTGTCGCTCGTGCCGTTTAGCCATAATCAGCTGTAGTGCTAGCTTGATATCAAGCTAGCACTACACATAGCGTATCTCGAAAACGAAATGTCGTAGGATAATATTGTAAAGGCCATAATTTGTCGCTAATTTGTCGCTGAAAGATGACACATTCAACGAATTTGTCGCTAGTCTTATCTTCAACTGATAAGCGAAAAACTGCTGGAAAACCATCAAACTGGCACTACATATGGCATATCTCGAGAAGGAAATGTCGTAGGATATTACTGTAAAGATCAAAATTTGTCGCTAATTTGTCACTGAAAGATGACACATTCAAAGAATTCTTAGCTAGTCTTATCTCCAACTGATAAGCAAAAAACTGCTGGAAAACCATCAAACTGGCACTACATATGGCATATCTCGAGAAGGAAATGTCGTAGGATATTACTGTAAAGATCAAAATTTGTCGCTAATTTGTCACTGAAAGATGACACATTCAAAGAATTCGTAGCTAGTCTTATCTCCAACTGATAAGCAAAAAACTGCTGGATGCCGTCAAACTCTCGAAAGGTAACGTGTTGCCCAACTTGGGGGAAACAGGGAAAACCTAATTTAAAAAATTTGGTAAATAAATCCTATCTCTTAAAACAAATGTAATCAAGAACTGCTTGATTAATTGTTTGATGGTTTTTCTGCGGTTTTTTGCTTATCAGCTGGAGATAAGACTATTCGCCACAAATTCGTTGAATGTGTCACCTTTCAGCGACCAATTAGCGACAAATTGTAGCCTTTACAGTAATATCCTACGACATTTCCTTCTCGAGATATGACATATGTAGTGCCAGTTTGATGGTTTTCCAGCAGTTTTTTGCTTATCAGTTGGAGATAAGACTAGCTACGAATTCTTTGAATGTGTCATCTTTCAGTGACAAATTAGCGACAAATTTTGATCTTTACAGTAATATCCTACGACATTTCCTTCTCGAGATATGCCATATGTAGTGCCAGTTTGATGGTTTTCCAGCAGTTTTTTGCTTATCAGTTGGAGATAAGACTAGCTAAGAATTCTTTGAATGTGTCATCTTTCAGTGACAAATTAGCGACAAATTTTGATCTTTACAGTAATATCCTACGACATTTCCTTCTCGAGATATGCCATATGTAGTGCCAGTTTGATGGTTTTCCAGCAGTTTTTTGCTTATCAGTTGGAGATAAGACTAGCTAAGAATTCTTTGAATGTGTCATCTTTCAGTGACAAATTAGCGACAAATTTTGATCTTTACAGTAATATCCTACGACATTTCCTTCTCGAGATATGCCATATGTAGTGCCAGTTTGATGGTTTTCCAGCAGTTTTTTGCTTATCAGTTGGAGATAAGACTAGCTACGAATTCTTTGAATGTGTCATCTTTCAGCGACAAATTAGCGACAAATTATGGCCTTTACAATATTATCCTACGACATTTCCTTCTCGAGATATGACATATGTAATGCCAGTTTGATGGTTTTCCAGTAGTTTTTCGCTTATCAGTTAGCGATAAGACTAGCGACAAATTCGTTGAATGTGTAACCTTTCAGCGACAAATTAGCGACAAATTATGGCCTTTACAATAATATCCTACGACATTTCATTTTCGAGATACGCTATGTGTAGTGCTAGCTTGATATCAAGCTAGCACTACAGCTGATTATGGCTAAACGGCACGAGCGACAAATTTTTGGATTTGGTAACAAATTAGCGACAAATTATAGTGCAAGTTAGAAATCGGAAAAATAACTTTGTCGTGCTAGCTTGATATACGTAGGTTTCGGGAAAACATACAATGCTTCACTTTCTAGATTATCGGAATCTAGTCAAATTAACTACAATTATTATTAACCAGAATAAAAACATTTGTTTAGAATTACAACAATTTAATAAGAAAAATTCTAACAATATGTTTTACAACTTCCCAAACGTGACCTCCCTAATAACAGTTATTATTGTTTAGGGTGACGTATTAACTTATAAAATTGTTAGTAAAAATAAAAAAGTTGTACTAAATCAGTTTTATTAATTTTCTTACAAGATATCAATTTTAGACACTCAGTGAGGATTACTGAGGATTAAATGATGGATGTAACCATGCAAAAAAATATGGGATGCTGTCTAAAAAAGATTTTTGATTTTAGTTTATTATATTCAGGACACGTTTTAACTCCACCTTTTTCGCACGATTTGGTACCATACTAAAACGTTAAGAAGTTGTTCAAAAATAATTTTCTATTATCAATTCGTTTCGAAGATAACCGCGATAGTTTAGAATCAAGATAGGGTTGTATTGTTTATCAACCTAACCCTCAGTCAAAATAAGGAATCCAAAAATAATTCCATTCAAAATAACAAAGTTGACGTTTACTTCCGGTATAACCGGAAGTGATAAAAGATTGGAAATATTTTAAAACGGTAAGGCGCTTCTTAAAACCCAATTGACCAAAATTTCAAACTGATATTCCAATTCATTCCAGAGATACGTTTAGGGAAAATCATCACCCTGTATATGGCACAGTTTAACGTTTAATTTCAAAACATGATTATTTTCTTGGCGATTTACCTGCTTATGGTTCTTTTAATAGGTAGTTGTGTTCAAATAGCTGAGTTGTGTTAAGATTTTATGGATTTTATCTATTTAGAGAACCATTTAAACTATTTATTACCTTTACGACTTAACTAATTGTAAACCAAGGTATCTAAATAAGTAGGTATTTATTACATGCAGTAAAAGAAATTGTTTATGGAAAGTTTTCAGTTTAATTATATTATATGCTCAGCTGTATGTACAGTAATAAATAACTCTTTTAAAGGTTGTAATCAATTGAAATAATAGAAAAGAAACAGTTTTCCCTATTTGAAAAAGAATTCAACACATGATCCTCCTCTATCTACATAAAATGTAACAGGCGGGCTGAAAAGTTCATAGGCTAGCATAAATAATTATTTTTTTTGGTAGAATTTGATTTTATTATTCAATATAGTACCTTTCGAGGGCGAAACAACGATTATAGCGGTCATACAATTTGGCGATACCATTTTTATAATAGATACTATTTGTCTTTAGCCTCAAAATAGGCTTTAGTTTCGGCGATTACCTCTTCATTTCTGTCCAGCGAGCTGAGGTCTAACAACATAAAAAAGTCGCTGGGGGCCAGATCTGGGGAGTACGGTGGATGCGGAAGCTATTCGAAGCCCAATTCATAGAATTTTGCCATCGATTTCATTGATTTGTGACACGGTGCATTGTCTTGATGAGAACAGCACTTTTCATCCATTTTTTCAAAGTAACAAAACTTCTTTCACTAAAAATGCTATAACTCAGATGCTAACAGTGCAACAGCTGTCAAATTTATACACGCGTCTAAAACGCTAACTAAAAATCATATTGATTTGATACTAGTAGCGCCATATATGTATGCAAAAAATTTTTTTTCAGGGTCAAAGGTCAAAAAAATGAGTTTTTCGCGATTTTCAGCAAAACGGTAAGTTTTATCATAAAAATACTTTAGACAAAGATTGTAGATCATAAAATTATCTATAAAATATGTATGCATATTTTTTTCCTAAGAGCCACCGTTTCTGAGATATCAGGTAAAATGAAACCCATTCCCTTATTTTATACGCCAGTGTAACCTCGAGACAATATCTGTCTCCTGTTCAATTGTATGCGTGGCTAGGGTCTTATACCTGCTTTATGTCAGTGTGCCCAATAAATGAAATACTGTTAGTCTCAGGATTTCCAGATTCTTGGTTTGTTGTTGTTTAATAAAATATTTGATGATAACGTTTCAAATGCGAATATTTCAGAAACTATTGAATTTAGGTATACGGTATGTTATATAAATTATGCTTAGAATTTTACGAGGAATCGAAAAATAAATTCATATATAGGGTGATCCATTTAAAAAAATGAACTTTTTGGTTTTCCCTGTATACTGATCATTTTTCAAATTATCGTTATAAATAGAAAAAAAGTATTTTTTAGCACCTACATAACCATACCTTTAATTTTTTTGGGACACTCGAAATAACAAAGTTAAAGGGGGGCGACATTATAATTAATCACCCTATACATATTTTATAGATAATTTTATGATCTAAAATTTTTGTCTGGGGTAATTTTATGATAAAACTTACCGTTTTGCTGAAAATCGCGAAAAACTCATTTTTTTTACCTTTGACCTTGAATAAAAAAATTTCCATACAGGGGAAAGATGGGGAACTTTCAAATTTTATTTTTATTCATATTTTAAACAATCTCACTGATTAAGTACAGTACAACTTTGAGCTTTGTCCTACAACAATTTCCCTGATTCTTTTACCAGCATTTATCCTTAGCTATTTATAAACATTAAAATAAACTACATCTTCTACTGCCCCTTTCCACTTCTAATATTTTCCTAATTAGCCTTAATTGTCCTACCATCCCCTCTCTAATTTTTCCTACCTACCAACCCTTTCTACAAACATTCTTAGCTACTTACTAAAGTAGATCATCTACTGCCTAACTGTATTCCAAATTCTGCTCCTAATGTATTACATTCCTAACCAGCCATTAAGTATACAATAGGTACAGATTTGCCCTACCATCCCCTCTCTCATTTTTCCTACCTACCAGCCCTTTCTTTAGATGTCCCTAACTATCTACGAACATTAGTCTAAAATAAATCATCTTCTTCCTCTTTCTACTTATTACTGCTCTTCATATAATATATTTCTAACTAGACATTAAATGATACGTTACAGCTTTATCCTACCACTACCTTTCTGGTTTTTCCTACATCTCTAACTATTTACCAACATTAATCTGTACCAGATCTTCTTCTCCTCATTTTTACTCTTACTTCTAATTATTAGTATTTTCCTAATTAGCCATTAATAAAGTACAGTACCTCATTAAGCTTTGTCCTACCATCTCTTCTCTGATATTCCTACCTACATGCTTCCCTAACTATTTAAAAACATTAAAATAAACTGCATATTCTCCTGCCCCTTTCTACTTCTTCTTTTCCTTCTAATATTTACGAACATTAATCTAAATTGTATCTTCTTCTGCCGCTCTCTACTCCTTTTTTTGCTACTAATATATTTCTAACTAGGCATTAATGATACAGTACAAGATTGTCCTACCATCCCCTCTCCTCTGATTTTCTTGGAGCCCTCTGCTATCCCCCTACTTATTTTCCAATAGTTTAGCATCTCCTTGCAGTTTCAATAAAATAAAAGTAAAACAATTGAACGGGTTTAACTGGTACAAAGCATCTAGGCTACTTATTATACTTGGTACAAAATGTATGCTTCCGTTTGGGAAAAAAATCCGAGTGAATTATACATGAGAGCACGAGCTGACGATGCGAACGGTTGTGAATTGAATTTATTTACTGGAAGGCAACGTTTCTTAATGTCAGGCACCTTTCAAATACAAAGCATGTTCTTCAACAACAACTATTTCAATAGGCTACTCATGATTTATATTTTAACGATAACGAAGGAAATTCCTGTTACAAGTAAAATAACTTCTTGTTTTGTGACAGAAAAAATATAGGTAAAAGGATAATCTATTATTATGATTTCTTTGGAAGGTTTCAGGCGCATTTATGTATAAAAGGGCAATTTTTATGTGAATTTTGTATTTTTGGGATCATTAAATTTTTAAACTGAACAGTGACTTTGATGTTAAGAGATGTCATCAGCACGCCATGGGCTCAATAAATCGACGACTGAATCGAAGCAGCAAGAGATATAACATGTGTATAACATTAGAGTACGAAAGAAGCAGGGAATTGCTTTAAATAATTAATTTTTTATGGTAAGAGAAAACTAACATACAGTCCCTTTAAAATTATAATTATTAATCAAGATCTTCTTGCTGGGGTTTTTTTGTTCGCTAATTTTAACTTAAGAAGTTAAGTTAAATTGCGATACCTAATTGTAGAATAATTAAGTGTGTGTAGGTATGTCATATTTTGTGGTTTTTAAAGCCTTTTATTTTTGCTACAATGTTCTAGTTTCTAAAGGATTTAATTACAAACTCATTCACTTTCACTAGATACACTTATTAATAGAACCAATAGACCGTATGTTGAAAAACGTCTTCTCAGTTATCTGTTTATTTATAGAAAATAGTTTCTAAGATAAATGCGGTTTTATATGCAAAGTCGTAATATAAGTATCTATATCACAATTAATACGTGCATACCTAATAATTAATAAATACTAAATTTACATACTTATATTAATTAACTATCCAATAAGCTCTTTATAATATTAATATTCATGAGCTTACTTCAATAATGTTCAAAGCGGTTAAGTAACGGAATATGAATGAATGTATAATATAGTAAACAAGCATCGCTGTAAGTAAGTAAATAAGTAAACTGATTCAAAACGAAATACGTGTTTCATTTTTTTTTTCTTTAGTTTATTTTATAAAAAAAATATCTTATTAAATTACAATGATACCCATTCCAATTTTTAGGGGTTGTATCTAAAACAGATATTATAATCTACCTGCTGAAGAAGCTGAAAAAATATAAGCGATAGGATGTCAGATTATGAGACAACCCCTAAAAGAATTATTACATCACTGTAATTTAAGAAACACATTTGGGGAAGATTTACCATATTGTGAAATATCTTATCGTGGGAGTAAATCGTTTAATTCTTTTTATCATTGGAGTAAATAACTTTGAAATAAATTTTGTTATTAATTATTGATGAATTTACGAATACATTAGCTTAGCAAAGAGGTTGTCAACCAACCACATTAGTATCTTTTATCCATAACACTAAACGCAATTGTTACATTGTAAACGAAAACCGTAAACGGCACTTTTTGAAAACGCTTCTGAGAGCCAATGGCTCTCATCGTAAAATACGAATTAGTGACCAGAATTGTCGGTAAAAAGAATTAATAGGAAGTTTCTGAAAATATTTAGGAAAATGTTAACGTAGATAGTACAAATAATAAGCAATGATAAAAATTGATATCTAAATTTCATTAAAATTGTGTTTTCATAAAATTATACATACAGATCTACCTAGTGACTTACGAACCCAAGATAAGAAGAAGAAATTTAACAAATTAACCTAACCTAGTCTATCAAATCTGCAGTTGCCGTCTATATTCCATTTCCACAGGGTGTTTTTTTGATTTATTAAAGAAAACGATTTTTTTCTCATCTTCGCCACCCTCTTACGGGTAAACGAAGAAATTTGGTATAGGGCCAGGTGGGGTAATTGTAAATAGACTCTTTATTTCGATGAAATAGAACTCTTGATTATTCCAACTAATGAGAATTATAGAGTGTAGTTTTGACTTTTGACGGTTGGATGCTTTAGCGCGCTAAACAACAGAGAAAGAGTGTCGCAATATTTTATGTTAAACAGTGAAAATATTTCTATATAATATAGTATTTTTGGGGTAATTGTGAACACGGCTTTATAAATATAATTTTCATTGGAATTCACATTTGAAAGCGAATTGTTCACTTTTGTCCCATTAAAAACCTTTATAAAGCCAGTACAAACAAGATGATTGTTCACATTTACCCCTGCGTTAATAAATGAAGGAGTAATTGTAAACTTAAGTTTTTTTGAAAAAAAAATCCGAATTTTCATATTTAATAACAGAAATTCACTTAAAACCGAACAAGGTCCTAAATTAATCATATAATCGCCTGAATTAAATCTTAATCTAATGGTAAGATACATCGAGCTTCAAAAATCAAATTTTGAGACACCCTGTATAAGCAGTTTATACCATGAAGGATTTATTAAAAAGAACATAAGACAAAAGCGGTTCAGATGGACCGATTGCATTTCATTTTAGACTATATTACAGTAGGTACATGTGCGGAAACACTGTGTCAACTGTAATATAAATTGGATCAAGATAAAACCGTATTTGTTACAACACTTCTGAACGATTTCGTTATTGTGAAAGTGCAAACTTAAAAACTGTCTATCAAAGGAGAACAAGTTTCCATCGACAAAGTCATTCTGATGCCGTATATTTTTAAACAAATAATACAGGTCTTGTAACTAATACTTACCTATACTTATATCTATGCAATGGCTAAAAATAGTCTCTTTGATAATGATAAACACATAAAGGTTCCCAGATAATCAGAGGGATGAACAGACAGACAGACAGACAGAGAGACTAATCGTTTAAATAAGAATAGATTATTACACGTATATATGAATATTACTTTATCACAATCAATTCGTGCGTGTTCTCTTTTCCTGCAGTAACCTCAAGATCTTCAGTAGTGAAGTGAAAGCACCCTGTGGTTCTAGTGCGTTTAAGTGACGTCAGCTCATGTTTCCTATACTGATGATATTAACCAAAAAATATATTTTCTTGATTATTTAGTATACCTACACAATAAAGTTAGGATAGGAAAGGATAACACGAACGAAGTATCCACAAAAATCGCAGATACAGAACAGAATGAATTTCAGTAATCAAGGCGCAAAAATGCATAAACATCCGGTGCCTTTGGTAGCTAAATAAATGATTTCTAAAATTTGCTTTTGTAATAATTTCATATGAATTTTTTATGTAAAATATTTTCAATTAAGTTTCTCTTCCGGTTATACCGGAAATGAACACTAACTTTGTTAATGTGAAACATCTATAGCCGCGGGTAAACCGGACTGTTGGCGTGGCGATCGTGCGATTGCATGCCGTGGCGACGCTCGCCATGCGCAATGGCCTGTGCAATTCTCTTCCCACTCGGTTCGAAGGTGTCGTTTACTATTGTAAACTAGAAGATGGAAGTGAATTAATTATGACTGAAGTAAAAACAAACGCAAAAGGAAAGTATTGTATTACTCTGTTACCTTTGAAAATGGTCGCGTAGACCGAAACTTGTTAGGTTTTTCTAATAAATTTGGTGAAACTTTCCTTTTGCGTTTGTTTTTACTTCATTAAGTATGTTTCACAATAGTTGCACCCCACAAAGTGTTCAGTTTATTAAAACCGTTGGTTTAACGAAATTGGTGCTTATTTACCGTAAAACCTTGCTAAGGTTTAAAAATTGCACGGCTCATATCTGGTTCATTAAACAGTGCAGGAGACTTAATTTAACCCCGGACTTTATGAAAATTAAGTGCAGTTATCCATCTTCGGAAGCCGCAGAAGCCATCAACACGGCCAAGAAAAAATGGTTGCAATTGGAAGTTAATTATGACTGTTGTGTACATTTTTTCAACTAATAAAAAAATAAATGATATTTCATTTTTACATGAGAAATTATTTCCGTACAGTCAAAGAGGTTCAATAATTTTTAAAACAAATAAAGATAAACTACTATTGATTTTATCTGGAGATTTCAATGTAAATTTTGCTAAAGATGAATCAATGCCATTAATTACGTTCTTCCAAAAAGAATTTCAATTGCAAATTAACAACAATCCAAGAGAATCTACCACCAGATATGCAACAACAATAGATGCTGTATTTATTAGATGTCTTGATAATGTTATGTCCAATACTTTTGTAACATACTTCAGTTATCCTCGACCAATTATCACAGAAATGCTGTCAGAGGCAACATCGAATATAACTATTAGTGAAGTCACTGATTAAAAGAATCGTAGTCGCAACTATTGAATTTTTAATTTTTGTATTTAATAAAAATAAATGTTTATTAAATAAATAGTCATCATTTTGTGGAAAAAATTCGTAATATTTGATTTTTTCATTATGCCATATTTAGTTCCTGTCGTAATATTGTCTTTCATGCATATTACTTGTGCAAACTCGATGTTTCATTTCTACCAGGCATCCCGTGACGGCTCACATTTTTTATTTTAAATAGGACACCCTGTATTTTATTATATCATTAAAATGCACGGTTAATTTAAAGGTAAGTTAGCATGAACGTACCTCAAAACTCTACCATCCAGGAAATAAATAGTTTTGTACCGTCAATTATAACGCACCCCATTTAATCCAATTTTTACTATAAGTCAACTGTTTAATGAATGGTCTTTGGTGCTATGTTAATTGTGTTTTTCGAAATTTGTACGGAGTTTTTAAAAAAAAACTAATCTGAGTGTGAGTGTTGAGAATGTCAAACAACAAAATGTTCTTATTTTACATCGAACACTCTGTATATTTTTACATATTCGAATACAAATTATTATTATGAATCGTTTGGGATGCAGGTACCCTATACCTATAATTTACCTTTAAGAAAATATCACTGATTTTTTAAATTATTCTCAATTTTAATGATTTATTAAGTCGGTTCTGACTGAGGTCAACATAATTGTAAAGGACATCTCTCAATACAAAAACGATCCCTCAATACAACTAATCCAACCCTTAAATTTTACAGAAGGTAAAGAGATTTTGCAATATATTACCATACTATTAAGTAGTTGATTAATGCGCCACCCTGTATATATTTGTTTTGGCCTTGATGTAGACGATTTCAGTTTGTTCTGTGCTACCTTTAGCATCGTACACGTACGTGTCCGGTTCTTTCGAATGGATACCCGATTCAGTTTCCATTAGTCCATAACATAAGATCGAATTGCCCAGGTAGATATATTATACGTAGAAGAGTGTGCCCATAGAAATTCAACTTGTTGGTCAAATGTTTTTAACGACTATTAACCGCGTGTCGAATTGCTGCGCTCAGAAAGAAATCAGAAACAGTTATATTAGGTAGGTATATACCTAACCATACCAGTTTCCACAACTTATATCTACAGAACACAGAAGTAAATGTAGAATGTAAAAGGAACACACAAGAAGCGAATTAGTTTTTGTTTATCTCTCGCATTAATGGAAGTTGCTATATTAGAACGTCCTACTTAACAACAAATACGAGTATAAGTATATCAATCTATGTAGAGTACTATTAGAACTAAATTTTACAACTCTATTTGATGAAAAATAAAACTTTATTTTTTTGAAGGAAAACGATAACCTAAAGAGTCAGAATTTCGCGATTGATTTTAATTTTTGACGACCTGATCGAAAAGAACAAGACCCACATATGCCCATTATCAAAAATCGAAACCATGACCAAGATTAAATGCGCCAGACCAAAACTAACACCAAGATTGAATGTACTAGACCAAGACCAATACTAAAATTATGTTGGTCTTTGCTTAGTTTTGAATTTGTTGGCCAATAGTCGTTGCCATGAAAGCTGAATCTATTTAAATTAGTTATTATTGAATTTAGAATTTCTTCGGGCGATGTGAAACTTTTTGGTATGCGTTTTGGTCGGTCATTTGTCGTTTTTAAATTTAATTCCTTCTTATATGATATACCTATAGGTTAAAGTGAGTAGAAAATTGTTTATTTCTCTATGAATTTTAGCTGTAGATAAAGCAAAACGGAGAGGTTTTTAAATCTGGTCTCCCACATTCCTACATATCTGTATGTGATCTACAACAAATACGAATATAAATAATATATGTAAGTATATATCGATATATAAACAGCTCCTGTTAAAACTACATTTAACAACTAGAACTGTTGAAAATTTCTTAGATTTTCTTCAGTTTAAATAGAAATCAACTTAATTCATTTTTTTTTTAAATTTTTTCTTTTAAAAATGACGAAAACCAAAATAGTCTGAATTTCGCGATGGTAGGACAAGGCTTCGAATGATTTTAATTTTTGACGACCTGATCGTAAAGAACAAGACCCACATATGCCCATTATCAAAAATCGAAACCATGACCAAGATTAAATGCGCCAGACCAAAACTAACACCAAGATTAAATGTACTAGACCAAGACCAATACTAAAATTATGTTGGTCTTTGCTTAGTTTTGAATTTTTTGGCCAATAGTCGTTGCCATGAAAGCTGAATCTATTTAAATTAGATATTATTGAATTTAGAATTTCTTCGGGCGATGTGAAACTTTTTGGTATGCGTTTTGGTCGGTCATGTGTCGTTTTTAAATTAAATTCCTTGTTATATGATATACCTATAGGTTAAAGTGAGTAGAAAATTGTCTATTTCTCTATGAATTTTAGCTGTAGATAAAGCAAAACGGAGAGGTTTTTAAATCTGACCTTCCACATTCCCAATACATATCTGTATGTGATCCACAACAAATACGAATATAAATAATATATGTAAGTATATATCGATATATAAACAGTACTATTAAAACTACATTTTACAACTAGAACTGTTGAAAATTTCTTAGATTTTCTTCAGTTTAAATAGAAATCAACTTAATTTTTTTTTTTAATTTCTTCTTTTAAAAATGACGAAAACCAAAATAGTCTGAATTTCGCGATGGTAGGACAAGGCTTCGAATGATTTTAATTTTTGACGACCTGATCGTAAAGAACAAGACCCACATATTATGCCCATTATCAAAAATCGGGACCATGACTAAGATTAAATGCGCCAGACGAAAACTAACACCAAGATTAAATGTACTAGACCAAGACTAATACTAAAATTATGTTGGTCTTTGCTTAGTTTTGAATTTTTTGGCCAATAGTCGTTGCCATGAAAGCTGAATCTATTTAAATTAGATATTATTGAATTTAGAATTTCTTCGGGCGATGTGAAACTTTTTGGTATGCGTTTTGGTCGGTCATGTGTCGTTTTTAAATTAAATTCCTTGTTATATGATATACCTATAGGTTAAAGTGAGTAGAAAATTGTCTATTTCTCTATGAATTTTAGCTGTAGATAAAGCAAAACGGAGAGGTTTTTAAATCTGACCTTCCACATTCCCAATACATATCTGTATGTGATCCACAACAAATACGAATATAAATAATATATGTAAGTATATATCGATATATAAACAGTACTATTAAAACTACATTTTACAACTAGAACTGTTGAAAATTTCTTAGATTTTCTTCAGTTTAAATAGAAATCAAGTTAATTTAATTTTTTTTTTATTTCTTCTTTTAAGAATGACGAAAACCAAAATAGTCTGAATTTCGCGATGGTAGGAAAAGGCTTCGAATGATTTTAAATTTTGACGACCTGATCGTAAAGAACAAGACCCACATATGCCCATTATCAAAAATCGAAACCATGACCAAGATTAAATGCGCCAGACCAAAACTAACACCAAGATTAAATGTACTAAACCAAGACCAATACTAAAATTATGTTGGTCTTTGCTTAGTTTTGAATTTGTTGGCCAATAGTCGTTACCATAAAAATTAGATATTATTGATTTTAGAATATTATTGGGCGATGTGAAAATTTTTGATGTGAAATATCTATAGCCGAGGGTAAACCGGATGGTTGGCGTGGCGATCGTGGCGATTGCATGCCTGTGCGATTGTCTTCCCATTTGGTTCGACGGTGTCGTTTACTACATTATAGTAAACTAGAAGATGGAAGTGAATTAATTTATAATTGTGGTGTACATTTCACCTAATAAAAAATGATTGATATTTTATTTTTACATAAGAAATTATTTCCGTACAGTCACAGAGGTTCAATAATTTTTAAAACCAATAAAGATAAACTACAATTGATTTTAACTGGAGATTTCAATGTAAATTTTGCTAAAGATGAATCAATGCCATAAATTACGTTCCTACAAAAAGAATTTCAATTGCAAATTACCAACAATCTAATTGTAAGAGAACCTCCTACCAGATATGCAACAACAATAGACGCTGTAGGTATTTATTAGATGTCTTGATAATGTTATGTCCAATACTTTTGTAACATGCTTCAGTTATCCTCGATCAATTATCACAGTAATTCTGTCAGAGGCAACATCGAATATAACTATTACTGAAGTCACTGATTAAAAGAATTGAGTTATCGCAACTTGAAATGAATTTTTAATTTTTGTATTTAATAAAAATAAATGTTTATTAAATAAATAGTCATCATTTTGTGGAAGAAATTCGTAATATTTGATTTTTTCATTATGCCATATTTAGTTCCTGTCGTCGTCATGCACATTACTTGTGCAAATGCGATGTTTCACATTTGCCAGGCGTCCCGTGACGGCTCGCATTTTTTTTATATGCATTTTGGTCGGTCATTTGTAATTTAATTGCCTGTTATATAATATACCTAGGTTAAAGTGAGTAGAAAAATGTAAATTTCTCCAAGAATTTTAGCTGTAGATAAAGCAAAACAAAAAGGTTTTTAAATCTGACCTCCCACATTCCTTCATATCTGTGTGTGATCCACAAACCGCCACTTCTAAATATGTAGCTATACATAACGGATACAACAATAAACCAGTGTCTTCTTTGAATTATTCAAACCATGAAAGGATTTGCTTTGTTTTTTTAGGGAGATGCAATTTTTGCATCAATTTTGTATGTACATTCGCGCACGTTTTATTATAGATGCAACGCTTGCGGGCCCATAAAAGGTCCAGGCAAAATACAGCATTTGCCGCGGCTTACGCGACGAATACAAATTCAACGATAAATTTCAGTTAAATATTCAGAGCATTATGCAAGGACAGATCCAGTTCTGAGATTTATGTTATGGGTTACTGGATCTTTTGTTCCTTTTTACTGCTTACTTGCACAGGAACTTGTTGCATGCACATTAAAAATAGTAAGTACGTACGTACTTCTCTTGCAAGATGAACTACATAAGAAGTTTTAGAAAAGTTGGTCTGTTGCAAATTATCAACCTTAATTATTGCTAGATAATGGGCTGTACAGTAAATACAGAAGTGCTGCTATGCTGGAAATTGGAACCCCCATGCCCATATTATATTTTAATTAAAATAAATATATTTTATCATCTCAATTCACAAAAAAATTGTCTGCTTCTTATTTGTGGTGAGATCTAGTTAATATTTAAAGTTACATATTATTATAAGAAAAACATTTCCGTAGACACTACATAATGAAAAACTTTTTCGGTTCTTGGACAATTTAGATCAATATAGTATAAGTTTCGTTAATATTTTATCAAATTTCTAAAGCAATTTTTAAGTTTCAGATATTTGCGAATAAACAAAACTGTTTGAACTGTTATTACACACCCATATGTCAAAATCCATATTAGATAAAATTAATAGATTTGTTTTGTCGTAATAACATATTTGTGGGCTTCTACAATAATTAATTTTACAACCGAATAAACCAGTGTTGTCCTCACCTGTCGGCACTACACAACGAATTATCGCAATAAAATTTTTAACAACAACTACAGCAGCAACAACAACGGTGAGCATTAGTCCGAGAGAAATAAAAAATGATCAAATTGCCCGCGCAATAAAAAAAACTGCTGTTGTCATTATTTATTACAGTCGTAAAGTGTGACTGTAGTTAAATTATGTTTTCGTTTACAATTAGAATACCGTGGACCAGGAAAAGTTCGTTCCCGTGTGATGAGGATGTTGTGTTAAATAACTTATGGGGTTTTGGCAGGCTGTTGTTCGTCCTTATCTAATACTAAGCTGAATTAAGTCATAAATAAAATGAGAGAAGAATTAGAACCTGTTAAAGCGTTGTTGATGTAGAAGGCGTTTGCCTACATGCCGTGGCATACATTTAAATTTTCGTAGTAATTTAAAGTTCGTTGGGTACTCAATGAAACGTACTTTTTTAAATATTTAAATAGGTAAATGTGTATTAGAAAATATTCTGTCATTTTTCTGGACGTGGCGGTATCTTGTATCCAGACTCCCTGTCATGCTTTTGAATTTTTATTAAGAATAATACTGTTCTTATTCTTGTTATTATAACATAGTGTTCATAACCAGGAACTGATTAGGCTAACCAGATTAATGCATATTTTACTGATCAGGAAAAAAAACTTTTCGGGTATTTCATTCCCACCAATATTGGTGGGCGGGCTGTCCCTTTTCACCCTACGCTCTTGTGCAAAGTCAGATGGGTAGGGCGGAAGGCCCTCTTCAGCCTCCTTTAGGAATAGTGGGATTGGGTGGGTAATGGTTGGGGAAAGAAAGATGAGACGGACGAAATGAAGATGGGAAAGAAGTGAAAGATTATCTGTGGAATATTAGTACCCTAGCATTTAAATGATCAAAGGAAACCACAGAAAAACTTGGACCAGAGCAGCCGCCCCAGAATCGAATCGGTGACCTCCCGAATACTAAACAATTATCTAAACGACTAGACCATGTAGCTCGATTGATCAGGAAAGTGGACTCAATGGTTTTATTGTGGAATATCTGATCCGGGTCTGACCAAACTCCTGAATATCTGAACTATTTTCTTGTTAGGATCCAATTTCCAACTAATATTTGCAAACAAAAATATAATCCAAGTGGGTCCTCTTCTTTCCGTTCTTTGGTCCAGTTTGTGCATCTAATTGTGTCAGTAAACAGTCCTAAATATCTGTGTAATGTCGGATTTTTATCGTTTTTAACTTTCATTTTCTCCTACTTTACTTTAATGATCCAATCATAAAATCATATTCCAAAAGCATTTTGTTTTCCTTTTAAATCTAAAGTCTAAGCGAATTTTCCGACGAAACTAGAAGTCACGCCCTACAAGGTGGCAATTTGATTGTAATACAAAAATGAACTCGTTCAAAATCCAGAAAATTTATTTAAGTAGGTTTAATAATTTTTCCTATTTATTCACCTAAAACCGTATTTATCCTTAAAATTATTTACGTTACTTAAACGAACACTTTAATTATATATGGTCAAGAGACTTCTGACAGCATTACTCTGATAATATAATTGGTCGAGGATAACTGAAGTATGTTACAAAAGTATTGGACATAACATTATCAAGACGACTTATAAATACCTCCAGCATCTATTGTTGTTGCATATCTGGTAGTAGGTTCTCTTGGATTGTTGTTAATTTGCAATTGAAATTCTTTTTGGAGGAACGTAATTAATGGCATTGATTCATCTTTAGCAAAATTTATATTGAAATCTCCAGCTAAAATCAATGGTAGTTTATCTTTATTGGTTTTAAAAATTATTGAACCTCTGTCACCGTATGGAAATAATTTCTCATGTAAAAATGAAATATCATTCATTTTTTTATTAGGTGAAATGTACACAACAATCATAAATTAATTCACTTATTCGGTTTACCCACGGCTATAGATGTTTCACATCAAAAGGATAATAAACAGCCTTATTCATAGTGAACGGTTTAGTAGGATGTAAGTAGTCTACTAAGTAGTAGCTACTAAGACGCTACTATCTGCATCGTATTCATAGACGTCAGTTAGTACGCTACTAGCTAGTAGAATGGTTTGCGTAGAAACGATTTGACAACGGCGCGAAATTGTAACAAATTACCTACTGAATGTGTAAATATCGTTATTTTTGACGTATAACGACTTAACCTTACTTTTAAGTTAACGTATTATGCTTATTATTCAATACAGTACATGGAAGAATTGTTCATGTCTTTTCTGTTACTTATTTTTGTAGAGGTGTAGCTGTTATTTACGTTCAACATTCCGATAACAATTACTATAATATCGAAAAAATTATCAATTTAAGAAGTTACATTACAAAAAATACTCAGAATTGGCTATACATATTTAACGCATATATACCTAATGAATAACTACCCCACAATGTACAAACTGCAACATCAACCTCATCCAAACAATGGGATATATCATCAACTGCCCAGGACTAAATACCCAAAGAAGAATACATAACAATCTTTCCTAATCGATAAAGGACAATTTTAAAAACCCAGAGTTGTATAAAAACGCAATGAAGTTCTCGAAAGAAGAAATCAACTTCTAATATTAACAACCTTTATTTTGTCTGGTCTACAAACAGGATTTATTTCTCTCAGTGGGATGCGTTTACTGACAAATAAATAAATAAATTAACTTACTTATATTTTTAGCCTGAATAAATGACTGATAAATTCATCAATTTTTCATTTACGAATCATTACCATTATCTTAAGAATAAAATTTTACTTGTTCACGCAATTTACTTTAAAATATACAAACAAGATGTTAATTCAATAAAGTTTGTAATTATTTCAGAAAAAAACGATTGTAATAATTTTTAAAGGATTACTGCCCATTGAAATAAATTAACAAGACATATACCAGTTTGATTTTTAATTTTTCAATTCAATTTTATAAATCCTTTCTATTTTCCATCTTATTATTATGGTATTCTTTTTAATTTTGTATTTTGTACCGATAACTCGCTTCTTAAAAGCCGTAGATTAATTTAAAATCTACCACTTGAGGTTATGTTTATCGTATTTGTACCGCTTAAACATAGACTACCACGCTACTAAATTTCTTAGTAGCTACTAAGCTTAGTACTTAGTAGTCTACCAAATGTCACTATGAATACGATTTTCCTAGTACGCTCTTAGTAGCTTGCTAGTAGTCACTACTAACTGACTATGAATAAGGCTGAAAATCTATAACGACCTTGTGTTTTTTAGCAGGGTGGCGGCTGGTGAGCTTTCATCAACTACTCTAAGGTCTAACCAAAATAAAAAAGGTAGTATGTCTTTATTTATCAATTTTTAGTTTTCATAATTTTTTTGCCCTGTTCCTACCCCAGCTGTATCCTAACATTCTAATTAGGGCAACCTACGGTTTAGCTATCTGGAAACGTACACGCGTATTCCATTTCTTTTTTATTTCGTTGTCGTTGTTGTAGATGTTGATGTTTAATTAAGAATATGCCGTTATGTATTTTAACTTCGTCGTCGTCGTTGTGTTCGGATACCTACGTTCAGGTATACAAGTAGGTATCTACCTGGCTGCCAGTCAGTCAGGTTACCATTCAACCTTGACTCTTCGTCAAGTCCTATAAATACATCACCTCTCACGCTGTCTCATGAGAGGAAAGTAAATATATAAAAAGTCAATTCCGTCGGTTTCATGTGAATTTTAAAACTGAATGGCCTAATGTGGACATCACCACTTTCGCCTCCGAAACCGACCACAAGTTCATTGAAAATTTTTTCTGTGCCCGATTTCGATTGGATTGAATCACCCAGAACATACAGAATTATAGAATTATCAAATTACATACGTATATCAAGCTAGCACGACAAAAGTTTTTTTTCTGATTTCTGACTTGTACTATAATTTGTCGCTAATTTGTTACCAAATCCAAAAATTTGTCGCTCGTGACGTTTAGCCATAATCGGCTGGTATGTTAGCTTGATATCAAGCTGGCACTACACATAGCGTATCTCGAAAAGGAAATGTCGTAGTATATTACTGTAAAGACCATAATTTGTCGCTGAAAGATGACACATTCAAAGAATTTGTCGCTAGTCTTATCTCCAGCTCATAAGCGAAAAACTGCTGGAAAATCATCAAACAATTAATCAAGGAGTTCTTTGTTTAAATTTGTTTAAAAAGATCGGATTTATTTACTATTTTTTTTAATTAGGTTTTCCCTGTTCCCCCAAATTAGGCAACACGTTACCTTTCGTGAGTTTGATGGTTTTCCAGCAGTTTTTCGCTTATCAATTGAAGATAAGACAAGCGACAAATTCGTTCAATGTGTCACCTTTCAGCGACAAATTGTGGTCTTTACAGTAATATCCTACATTTCCTTTTAGAGATACGCTATGTGTAGTGCTAGCTTGATATCAAGCTAGCATACCAGCTGATTATGGCTAAACGGCACGAGCGACAAATTTTTGGATTTGGTAACAAATTAGTGACAAATTATAGTGCAAGTCAGAAATCGGAAAAATAACTTTGTCGTGCTAGCTTGATATACGTAAATACGTTACATTAGTTTCTACTGATTTCAACGAATTTAGGTAGGTATATGAAATGAAATACCTTTTTTTTAAGCCGATTACATATGTGATGTTAACGAAATGCTCTGTCTTTATCTTTCAACACCAATTAATCCTGTTTACCTGAATGTTCACTAAATCATTAAATCAGAAATTTAATTTTCCTTGCCGAATGACCTTTTCGAAATAGAGAATTGAATCGAAACCCATTCGGCTGTTTTATTACAAAATACCTGCAAGGAGAGTAATACTGCATTATCACAAGAATCAGATTAGTTCTGCATAAACGTACAAGTATTATATCCACAACATGGTTAACCAAAGCAACCTAAAAAAAAGAAAAAGAGTGGGAGAAATAAATTGAACACAAAATAAAAGTAGGAACGATATTATTATGTATCTAATAATTATTAGGTAGAATAATCGAATAAATTTTTAATTTTTTCTTTATAATTTTAGAATGCTCTTGACGCTTAAGATTAAATACTTCAAATTTTCACATTGATGAAAACTGAAATTGACTGAAATAGTACGTACAGCAATTTTCTCTGATTTTCAATAATTTTCTCAGATTTAATCTTCTCATTTAACGTCAATCTCTTAATTTACATGCAATTTTTATGGTACACCGTCATGCAAAACAACCCCTTTCAACTTTCACTTTTTTCACCAAATACAAGAGCGAATCCAGAAGTCTTCTTTAGGGAAGCCGATAGTAAAAAGACGGTATAAATACCCGAAAATCTAATAATCCAAAACGCGAAAACTTTCGACTTATGAGGTCACTCCTCTTGAATCCACCCCTTATTAAATACGGATACTCATTACCTTACTAGCCAAATTACCTTCGTTTCATTCAGGAATAATTTCCATTTATTGGGTTATGCACATAAATACTTAATAATCGTGCACAGTTATTGTTGAATTTAATAATTATTTATAGAAAACTATATTTCCAAAATCAGAACCAAGAAAATATTATTTTCACAAAAGTTATTCCTTCTGCCAGTATGGTGATTCCATAACGTTCAGGAGGGTTATAGGAAATTTCCTGGAACGTTCAAAATATTTTAATAATCTCGAACCTTTTGGTTAAATTCTATAACATTCTTGAACCATCTGGAAATTTTCTAGAACATTGTTGAACCTTTTGGAGAATTCTAGAAGATTCTGAACCTTTTGAGAAATTCTAGAGCAATCTCGAACCGTTGGTTAAATTTTAGAACCTTCTAGAATCTTCCGGTCAAATTCTGGAACCTCCTTGAGAATTTCATTTCATTCTCTCATATGAAGTCCTGTGGAGTTGTACTCTCATAGAGTTGCGGGGGAGGGGGATTCGATTTCAGGGCTTTAGCGGTACACACATTGTACACTTGCTTTTATAATATATATTGATTCAATTTGTTTCTGAATTTATTTATTTTTTCATGTAGTTGTAATCACACTAATATTATAAAGGCGAAAGTTTGTGAGTGTGTGAGTGTGTATGTTTGTTACTTCTTCACGTCTAAACGGCTGGAGCGATTTTAATAAAATTTGGTATGAAGTTAGCTGACACCCTGGATTAACACATAGGCTACGTTTTACTGCGGGAAAATATCTTATTCTCAAAGGAAAATCGATGAAAATGAATTCGCAGAATATTATAAATGCGAAAGTAACTCTGTCTGTATGCTACACAATCTCGCCTAAAATTTACTGAACCGATTTAAATGAAATTTGGTACAGAGATAGTCTAGAGCCTGAGAAAGGACATAGGCTACTTTTTAATGCGAAAAAAAGGTTGTAAGGTGTTGAAATAGGCAAGTTTGTGTGGAAATTCCGTAATTTTTTAAGATTCTTTAGGCTTTTGATTAGATATATAAATAAATACGACATTCAATGTTTGTAAAAATTTTACCCTAAAGGGGATAAAATTAGCCGATGCAAGTTTTTGTGTAATGACGTCGTCCAAAAAGCTTACGGCCTAGAAAATTAAAATATTAAGTGTAAAAAGTTATAGAGGTTTTGTTTATTTGGATCAATAAAAGTAGTTGAATACTAAGCTATATAAACTATTTTAAACTATAATTAAACAATAATAATCTATAATATTATGAATGCGAAAGTAACTCTGTCTGTCTGTGTGTTACGCAATCACGCCCAAACTACTGAACCGATTTAAATGAGAATTTGATACAGAGATAGATAAGTAAATATAAAGCTAGAGGCTTGAAACTTATTTTTTAGGCTTTTGTTTATATATAAATACGACATTTAAAGTTTGTAAAAATTTTACCCTTAAGCGGGCAAAAATAAGGAAAGAAAGTTTTTGTGTAATGACGTCGGCAAAAAGGTTTACGGCCCAGAAAATAAAAATATAGAAGAAAAAAATTTAAATGCTGCCGAAAGTCACTATTCCACGCGAACGAAGTCGCGGGCATAGCTAGTACATCATAATGTTACCTCTCAATTTAGGTGTTACTATTTCTTCTCTCTTTAAACCAGAGCCAGAGTTTTTGTAAAT
Organism: Agrilus mali; assembly: GCA_029378335.1. Lineage (NCBI taxonomy): Eukaryota > Metazoa > Arthropoda > Insecta > Coleoptera > Buprestidae > Agrilus > Agrilus mali. Next base: position 7,227,414 of record CM055656.1, on the reverse strand, counting down.
TATAAACTATTGCTATCCTTGCTCTATTTTAACACTGACATCTGTCAATTTTCAGTGATTTTTTTTTTCATAAAACTTGATTAGAGGCATACTAAAAAACAGAAACATGAGTAAGGGAGCGTAAGAGGGAAACGTAGATAATTTTCTAACTTTCGTTTGAAGGTTAGTTGAAGGTAAAAAGTACACTAGAGGGGTGGGGGTATTTGAAGATCTTGTGATGATGAGTGAAAAGGTTTCCAGTTCAGTAGAATTCGTTATAAAGAGTGCTCTCATTTCCTCATGAATTTACCTCTTCGTATCCACAACAACATCGCGGACATCTCGTACAATAAGAAACAGCTCGAAAACGAGCGAATCGTTTCAATTAGCATAAAAAACACATATAAGGAGTCTTGCCGTATAAAAACCGACCCACGTTGTTATTTCGAAGTGTGTTAGATATGATGTGAGTTAAAAGAGATGTAGATATGTAATCGTGACGATTCCGGTAAGTCTGGCAATTTAGGAAGCGGTCGTAAACATATAATTCCGCATGCGGTACCGTTTGTAAGATAATTGTCGTGTAGAAAACTTGTTTTTGTTTAATGGCAGCTTCTGCCGTTGCCTCCGGTGCGTACCTATAGAACGTACATACATATTATACGTACCTACTTTTACCACAGGATGAAGGACAATAAAATAGAAATGAACATTAAACAATCTCCCATAATGGAACAATTTTGTAAGACTTAGGTAAAGTCTAGGCTGAGTGCATGTCAGTTTAAATGAATTCAAGGTTTCGTGTTCTGGAGAATTTATTACACAGGTATCTACATTCTACTTAGACTGTCTAATAAGATTTCTTTTATTATCTCAATTTCTATTTATGTGCTGGATTCCAATAAAATTGAATTGAAACTTTCCATTGCCACAATATATGGTAGATTCATAATAAGCGGTAAAATTTCTGGAGAAAGGTTGGCTTTCTGGACCCTTTGTACATTATGTCAAGTTTTTGCAACCCCTTAATAAATAATATTACGTCATAAAAGATAAATAAACTGAGACTTAGAAATATTTCGAATCTTTCCATTGTCAGTTAGATAAAAAAAATTAAAAAGAAAATTATTTGAATTTCTGAACTCCTTACTTACTGTGTCTAGTTTTTTGCAACCTCTTTAACAAATATCACTTTAAAAAATAAATAAACTAGAATCTAGAAACATTTCGAATCTTTCCATTGCCAGTTACATAAAAAAAATACCGGCCAAGTGCGAGTCGAACTCGCGCACAGAGGGTTCCGTAGAAACCTGTAGATGGTATATGTGATGTAACTAAAAATTTACGGTTTTCGGAATTTTTCCTTTATATGTGCTATAAAACATTGCTTCATGCAAAATTTCAAGATTCTAAATCGACTGGAAGTACCCTTTAGGTTTTGATTCCCTTGCGAGTAGTTGCGAGTTTGAAAATATGCGGCTTAAATTGCTGTTTCTTTTGATTGCGTTGACATAGAAATTTGATTTTGTTACAGCTTAAGGTATTATAGACCTAAGTATTTGATATCAATTTCAATTTAATACCTCTACGCGTTCATGAGGAAAGGGGTAGTAACTTTAAAATTAATTAAAAATATTTTTATTATATGATGTAACTAAAAATTTACGGTTTTCGCAATTTTTCCTTTATCTGTGCTATAAGACGTTGCTTCGTACCAAATTTCAAGATTCTAAGTTCACAGGAAGTATCCTGTAAGTTTTGATTCGAAAATTTGCAGAAATTTGCGGCATAAACGGCTGTATCTTTTTATTGCGTTGGCTTAGAAGTTTGATTTCTTCACAGCTCCAAGGGACAATAGACCTGAGTATTTGGTATAAATTTTAGCTTGATACCTCCACGCGTTCCTGAGAAAAAGGGTCTTGACAGGCGGACGGACGGACGGACGGACAACGAAGTGATCCTATAAGGGTTCCGCTTTTTCCTTTTGAGGTGCGGAACCCTAAAAATTAAAAAAAAAAATAATTTGACTTATTGAACTCCTTCCTTACTTATGTATCTAGTTTTTTGCAACCCCCTAAACAAATATTACTTTACAAAAAATAAATAAACTGGGATCTTGAAACATTTCAAATCTTTCCACTGTCAGTTAGATACAAATAATTTAAAAAAAAATGTGAGCCGTCACGGGACGCCTGACAGATGTAAATCATCGAGTTTTCACAAGTAATATGCATGAAAGACAATATAACGACAGGAACTAAATATAGCATAATAAAAAAAATCACATATTACGAATTTTTTCCACAAAATGATGACTATTTATTTAATAAACATTTATTTTTATTAAATAGAAAAATTAAAAATTCAAAAGTTGCGACAACTCAATTGTTTTAATCAGTGACTTCACTAATCGTTATATTCAATGTTGCCTCTGACAGCATTACTGTGATAATTGGTCGTGGATAACTGAAGTGTGTTACAAAAGTATTGGACATAACATTATCAAGACATCTAATAAAAACAGCATCTATTGTTGTTTTAGGTATATCTGGTAGTAGGTTCTCTTGGATTGTTGTTAATTTGCAATTGAAATTCTTTTTGGAGGAACGTAATTAATGGCATTGATTCATCTTTAGCAAAATTTACATAGAAATCTCCAGCTAAAATTAATTGTAGTTTTTTATTGGTTTTAAAAATTATTGTTATTATTATTATTAGTTCTAGTTTACTATAGTAAACGACACCGTCGAACCGAATGGGAAGAAAATCGCACAGGCGCTTGCGCATGGCGAGCGTCGCCACGGCATGCCATCGTCACGGTCGCCACGCCAACAATCCGATTTACCCGCGGCTATAGATGTTTCACATCAAAAAATGGTTTGACTTTCTGGGCTCCTTACCCACTTTTTGTATCTAGTTTTTTGCAACCCCCTTAATAACTATTACGTTACAAATGCTAAAACCCTACCTATTGACGATTAGTTGGGATTACAATCTTGCATCATTTATCTATTGGTCATCTACATCATAAACTAACCGTTTATCTCGCCTTATTTGCAAAGTGTGTACGGTGTATGTATCGTAAATTATGAACTCCGTAAAACGTCTTGGTGGCACGACAGCGTCAGGGCCTTATAAGTATGTAAATAATGTACATCTTCTGAAAAAGAAAACATTCAGGGGCAACGCGTTGCATTCACTCACTCACTCGTTGATGACATTACCATAACGAATTCATGCACATTTCCTGGCTGAGTTGCTTGCATTTTCATCAAGAAAAAGTATCAGGAAGACGTTCTTAATCCCATAACAAATTAAATAAATAGATACAGGTTTCAATATAAAGTAATAAAATAAGGATATTTATTGCGATTGATGGTTCAATCATTAAAATTAAGATTTATACTGATTTGTCACAGTTTCAAAGCGTATTACGATTTCCTTCCCTGCCGCTAATGATAGGTAAGTAAGTATCCGGTGTTCTGGTCGTAATCTACAATTTAAATATGTGTACGTATGTATACTTTCCTGATTTTTTATTTCTTATTATACTTTTTTTAAAAGTAACACAATCGGGTGTGTTTTTCCAAAATTTTATTTCCAAGAACACTCAAATCTTTCATAGGTTTATTTTTGGCTGACAAAAGAATCGTCGTGTCCAGGTAAAAATGTAAAAAATAATAGTTATTCAAAGACACGGTTTTTCCTTAATCCGTCTCCCGATTTCGTTTTTAATACCTACGTAGGTAGCCTGGTTCTGGTTCTACGTAGAGCAAACATTTCGACATATAATTAAGCGGAACGTCTTTGTTCTCCAATTCGCCGGACATCGGGCTATTTTTGGCAGCGAACAAATTAATTAAAATTTTTTTCGTGTGGCACCTTTCCTTGACAAACGGTTTAAAAAGTAAGAGATCTTCTTTAATTTTCGACGATCATAGACAAGAAGCTGGAACTCATTTTTCGGTAAATTATCGATAGTTTTATTCGTCTACGATTCTCATGGACACGATCACGTCTCAAAAAAAGTCGCCGCAACGGAAAACATATTACTTATTGTCCAGTTCTGGAACTTAGTCGTGAGAATTTTGGTTTATCTATAAAAAAAAATTAGGGACTTTTGAGCAGTGTTCAAAGGTATAGAAAAAATAGAAATGAAGATGTACTGAAACAAGTTGAAAAACATATTAAGGTTTTATAGACGTTAACAAGGAAGAATATTAGGATACCTTCTAGGATATAATATTCTAACAGGAATAATTGTAAGGTATTTCGAAAATAACTGTTCTGTTGATCAGTAGAACATGAACGAAAAAATCAAAGATAGACAAATTGCTACTTAAGTGTTCTAAATAGAAATTAAATGCACGAGGCAATTTTTATTAAAATTTATTTTTCTGCTAATTTCAATGAAGCGAACAGAGAATGAATGAAAAAATCAAAAGCAGACACTTTGATACTTAAAAGCTCCTTAAACGCTAAATAACAATCCTAATAAAACGGTATGTTTTTCAAAACTATCTGTTCTACTAATTTAAAATTTGGAGCGAAAAAGAACATGAACAAAATAAGTAAAGGCAGAAATATGGACAGTTAAATACTCATTAAACGTTAATTAAATGTCCTAATGAAAAATTAAATGCATCAGGTGTTTTGTTGATTGAAAAATAACTGAGCAAAAGAAGATGAATAAAAAAATTGAAGTCGGGCAATGGGCAATTAATTAAATGTTCATTAAATGCTAATTAAGTGTTCTAACGAGAATTTGATTGTATCAAGCATCTATTCAAATATTTCTGTTCCACCAGTTTGAAAAGAAATGAGCAGAAGGTGAATAAAAAAAGCCAAACAGACATCTGGGCAACTCAATCCTCATTAAGTGCTAATTAAGTATCCCAATAGGAAATTAAATGCACCATGCATTTTTTTTAGAATTACTGTTCTGTTGATTTAAAAGTAAATGAGCAAAAGACGATGATGAATGAAAACATTGAAGGCAGGCACATGGACAATTAATTAAATGCTCATTAAATGCTAATTAAGTGTTCTAACGAGAATTTGATTGTATCAAGCATCTATTCAAATATTTCTGTTCCACCAGTTTGAAAGGAAATGAGCAGAAGATGAATAAAAAAAGCCAAACAGACATCTGGGCAACTCAATCCTCATTAAGTGCTAATTAAGTATCCCAATAGGAAATTAAATGCACCAGGCATTTTTTTAGAATTACTGTTCTGTTGATTTAAAAGTAAATGAGCAAAAGACGATGATACATGAAAACATTGACGGCAGACACATGGACAATTAAATACTCATAAACCGTTAATTAAATGTTCTAATGAAAAAATAAATGCATTAATCATTTTTTCAAAACTGTTGTTCTGCTGATTTCAAATTGAATTAGCAGAAGAAGGTAAATGGAAAAATAAAGGCAGTCATAGATAATCAAATACTAATTAAGTGCAAATTAAGTGTCCTACTAAGAAACTAAATGCACCAGACGTTTTTTTAAAATTATTGTTTTGTTGATTTAAAAGTAAACGAACAAAAGACGATGATGAATGAAAACATTGAAGGCAGACACATGGACAATTAATTAAATGCTCATCAAATGCTAATTAAGTGTTCTATCGAGAATTTGATTGTATCAAGTAGCTTTTCAGATATTTCTGTTCCACCAGTTTGAAACGAAATGAGCAGAAGATGAATAAAAAAAGCCAAACAGACACCGGGGCAACTAAATTCTCATTAAATGCTAATTAAGTATCCCAATTGGAAATTAAATGCACCAGACATTTTTTAAAAATTACTGTTCTGTTGATTTAAAAGTAAATGAGCAAAAGACCATGATACATGAATACATTGACAGCAGACACATGGACAATTAAATACTCATTAAACGTTAATTAAATGTCCTAATGAATAATTAAATGCATTATAAATTCTTTCAAAACTGTTGTTCTGCTGATTTAAAATTAAGTTAGCAGAAGAAGGTAAATGGAAAAATAAAAGCAGACATATGGATAATTAAATACTCATTAAGTGCTAATTAGGTGTCCTACTAAGAAATGCACCAGGCATTTTTTCTTAAATTCTGTCCTGTTAGGAATTATGTGAGCAAATGAATGAAGAATTTAAGGAAGACATACTTACACTTAATTGCTAATTAAATATCTCTAATAAAAATAAAACCCTACGAGTTTTTTTTTTTAATTACTAATCTATAAATTTACGATTAAGTGAATAGAACGTGCTCAATAAGACAAAAACAAACATACAAACAATTATATGCTAATAATGTGCATCTAAAGGAAATTAAATGCTTGGAGCTGCTAGATAAAGGTATATTCTTCATATCCATCAGTCTTGAGACTGACGATGTGTTAAATTAAGGAACATTTTGATTTTTGTAAGTTAAGAGTAGATAATTTAGCCAGAAAGTTCTAAAATGGACAATTACATCCATCAACGAGGATTTCCAATGATTCTATCAATAGGCATTCGAAATGTTTTTAAATGCTCAAAACCTGCTTATAGCTGCAGCATTATGTATTAATGTTGTAATGCCTCTGATTCTCTCTTCCTTTATTACTGTCTATTATTTATCAAATCTATTTTATAGGTATAAGTGAATGCCTGAATTAATTCCACGTTCTTCAAAGAATGATTAGTTTATCATTTGCAGCGAAATCTCTTCACTATGTTCAGTTGTAAATATGTCCTAGAAAGGAAAGAGTGACTGACAAATACTTAAAATGTCCCGTTACGAAAATTTATTTGCATAATAACTTACATACGTACATACCTATTTATATCTATGTGTTGTAGGTACGATATATGGCTATAAAGCTATAAGACAAATTCACGTACCTACTAACGAATCTAGTACCTAGTGCTAATCCTTTTTAGATATGTAGCTACCATTTGGCACACGTACAGGGTGATTTACAAATTTCTTGTAATAATTCATTTATAAATAGTTCAATTTATTAGCTGCTTATAAGTATTTAAGAAAAATCAAATCCATTTCTAGGAAAAATATTATGAGGTCTGCGTTCAATATATGAGTTCGTTATTTAGTTTTATAGTTGTGTGCCTTCTGTCAGTGATGAAATTGGTTGAAAGTCTTCCATTATATGTAAACAGATCCCTAAAATTCTTATTCAATAAGTTCCAACGAATCAAACTGAATATACCCTCTCAAATCAAATCATTAATCGATCAATTGTAAATAGCAACGAGAGCCTTAATTTTAGCTGAAATAGGGCATGAAAATAATTTAAGTGAATTCCCGACAATTTAATTTATGTCACCCTTTTTGATATTTCATATGCTTTCTGATACGTCTTTCTTAACATCAAATGCCTTTAATAAAAATAAAATGATTTTTCAGATATTATGCAGAAACTTTAAATTTAAATTTAAAATAAAAGGCCACTGTCTAATTAATTGCAATAATTATAATAAATTAGTCCCCAATTTGTCTTTCTGTAAATTTGAATAGTTTAACACATAATCTATGAAATTTAAGATTGCATGTATGTGAAATAATCAACGACGCGACGTCAGAAGCAGTCTGTCATTGACTAATTTTAATGCATAATAAAAATATGTCTTGTGTAACTGAATCTATTTACAAAATACGTCGTATAACCTAAAAACAGAGATAACTTGTAAATAGTACTACACTTTTGTAAAAAAATATGGATAATTATTTAAGTCAAATTATCTCCATATTTTTATTATTTAACCTTACTTTTGTTTTCTTTCTGAAATAACGTTATTTTTAATTATTATTTAAAACTTTTTCTTTATTAGGTTCCAACAAATCAAACTTAATATACCCTGTAAAATATAAGATTAGATGTGTATGAAATAATAATGACGATAGTATCAATCGGTTCCTGTTTAATGAATAAGAACAGTATGTGTTGTGATAATGAATCTAATGTATTTACGAAATACGTAGATGACAAAGTATGCCTAAAACCTGAGATAACTGAGTAACGAGAGTTTTAATTTTAGCATAATTTGAATGAATTCCCTGGAACTTAATTTATGTTACCCTTTTTGACGATTCGTGTGCTTTCTGACATTGCATATTTTCTTTTTTTAGTCTATCGCTAACATCAGCTGCCTTTAATAAAAAAAATGTTTTTTTCAGATATTATACAGAAAATTAATTTGACTCCAAAACTGTTAATTGATTGATACAGTTGAGAATTATGACAACATGCAATCTCAGATTTTATAGGGTATACAAAATAGGGTCAGGTGGGGTAATTGCAAACAGGCCCTTCATTACGATGAAATAGGACTTTTGATTATTTCAACTAATGGGAATTATAGAGTGTGGTGTTGACTTTTGACGGTTGGATGCTTTAGCGCGCTAAACAGCAGAGGAAGAGTGTCGCAATATTTTATGTTAAACAGTGAAAATATTTCTATATAATATATAATTTTTGGGGTAATTGTGAACACGGCTTTATAAATATAACTTTCATTGCAATTAACGTTTGAAAGCAAATTGTTCACTTTTGCCCCATTAAAAGCCTTTAGTATAAAGCCAGTACAAACAAGATAATTGTTCAAATTTACCCCTAAGTTTTCGACTGCGTTAATAAGTGAAGGGGTAATTGAAAACTTAAGTTTTTTTGAAAATAAAATCCGAATTTGCATATTTAACAACAGAAATTGACTTAAAACCTAACAAGTACCTAAATTAATCACATAGTCGCCTAAATTTAATCTTCATCTAAGATACATAGAGCTTCAAAGGTCAAACTTCCAAAATCGTTTACAATTACCCCACCGGACCCTACATGTAGTATTTAATAGTTGGTTTTCTTCTTAATTTAATATAAGCCACTGCAATAAATAATTATAATAAATTATTCCTCAATTGGTCTTTCCGTAAATTTTAATAGTTAAACAGATAATCTATAAAACTAAAGATTGCATCTATGTGAAATAATCAACGACGTCCTTTACTAGTTTTAATGCATAACAAAATATGTATTATGTAACTGAATCTATTTACAAAGTACGTCGTATAACTGGTAAATAGTATCTAACTTTTATTAAAAGGGAACATAGCGATAATTTGACTCAAATACCCTTCAACCTTACTATTATTTGTCATCTGCTTTCAAATTTATTGTATTTTCTATCGCTAAAATCCTCTGCCTTTAATAAGAAAAATTGGTCTTCTAATTTACCGACCATTATATCGTAGTATTAAAAGTAAGATGAAATATTTATTTTTGTGATTAAGTTGCACTACGTATGACTTTGTGTTGTTATGTATCAATGGAATTGGAATTTTGTAGAAATTGTAACAAAACTTGATTTTAACTCAAAGTTGTTAATTGATTGCTACAGTTGAGAATTATGACCGCATGCAATTATCAATTTTATAGAGTACGTACATAATACATAATAATTCATCTTGCCGATACAATAAGTTATTATTTATATTACCAATAAATTTTTTATTTTCACTTGCGTTGGCTTAACAATAACTAGAATGAAATAAAATTTCAATCAAAGTGTCATTGATACTTATTAACATTTAAAGGAAAGTAGGTACGGTATCTATGCATTATTATACACTTTTATTACATACATATACATACTATATGTACTTATAAAAGCTGCGTGTCATCCAGTGAAAAAAACGAAAAGAGTTTTAAACAATATCAATCTAGTTAAAAGTATCAGACTCTATTAGTATTCATATTTGTTGTTTTGTTTGTATTGCAAATACTGTGAAAAGTCACCTACTACAGACATATTACAGCCAATTCTGTATAGGTACGAATTGAGTTATGTGAACTGTGAAAATTGTATTATATACGAAACGTATTGTATAATAGGTACCTATTAACTTAGAGATAGATATGCATCTCTGAGGTGTATTAAAACTTGACCTACAAATGTAACGCGACTGTTTGCATTCTAATTAGTCGTTTTAAATGCGACAACAAAAATTACAAAATCACAATTAAACGGACCGTACCATAAGCACATAGGGCATATATAATACAATATGAAAATTTATATATTATTACTTATATTTAATAAGCATATTTTTCTTTATACAATACCTTAATACTTGTATCTGCTACAATTTGATTTCTGATACTATCGGTACAAATAAAAGAAAAAATAGATAAATTAATCCAAAGATTAACTCTCTGTATAATAAAAAGTTTGTCAAAGTTTGAAAATTGTCCCTAAGAGCTCCATAGTACCTATAGGGTCGCTGTATGTACGTGTATAAACATTTATGTTTAACCCCATAATCTACCAATAAAACAGAACTGGACAAAGTGCTCATAAAAAGGGCTTCAAACTCTTAAGCTCAAAGCTTCTACTTATGAGGACTTTTATAGTTTTATCCTTCAAGTTTTAATTAACTCTAAGCATCTAAAGCCATTGTGGGCATCATTAGGGCTTGAATTCAACCAGAAGAGTTTCAAATAGATCGAAACACCACTTGAAGCATTCGCAAAAAAGGCCTCGAGTACTCTATAAAAAGATTTAAGTTAAATCGAACAACTACAATAGAGATTTTCAGCTCCTCACTTGAGTTACCCCAATTTATTTAAGTATCCACACTCCCCCTATCTCCTAATGGAATTTGATATAAATTGTAACTTTATTATATGTAAACTTCAGTTAATGATGGAAATTATTATTGTGTGATAACATTCTAGTATTTCTAGCTTTATTGTATTAAAATTTTCAATATGAAAAATCAAATAAAATTATTAAGTACTAGCAGCAATACCCGGCGTTGCCCGGGTAAGAATATATTACACGTTTAATGGAACATTCTAGAATATTCGCGAATTTAGACGTATCTAAAACATCCCATAATGACTCAAAACATTTTCTAACTTTTTTTAACTCGCGGAAACATTCTTGAATGATCTTCAAGATTCTGGAACATTCTTGAGCATTGTCAAATCATTGATTAAATCTCTTGATTGTTACGATGATAACACTGACGAAAAGTCACTGAATTTCGGTTTATATACCATCAGACATCGAAATTTCTAGTATTAGAACATTCTAGAACATTCAAATAGTCTGTTCTTTTTCATTTGTCGAAATCACTTCAATTTTTTTGGTCACTGTTTGCTCTTGTTTCCAATTGATCTTCACTCGACTGCAAACACAATTTAACTGACAAAAAGTTGATTTATATATCATCGAACATCGAAATTCTTAGTACTAGAACACTCTAGAATATTTAAATGTACATCACTTTGAAACGTAGATGTACACTTTTTGAAACTTTCTAGATCATTCAAGAAATTTTTAGAACTTTCTCGAACATTCTAAGTCGATAATAACAGTTTGCGCTCATTTTAGAATTTTTTAGATCATTTCAGAAATTTTGAGATCTTTCCGGAAGTCCTTATGGCTTAAAAAAGGACAGAAATATTTCTTTTCACCTTTCTGCCACCTACAACCACCCACCGCGACCAAACTCCCATACTCCTACCTGGAGACCAAGGGGTATTTACCACCCCAACAGGAAGTTGATTGGAGTAGGTAGAGATAGAGAAAACCCTGTCTTTACGTACGGACATTAGCATTTTATATATGTATTTAGATTAAGATTAACAATAAAAACTGTCGATTAGTTCCTGGTTATTACAATACAGATTTAATTTAGTTACGAAAAAAAAACTTTGACTTGCAAACAATAATAATAATAGATAAAGTAATTAAGGCGTTCGACTATATGGGTAGGTATCTGGGATGTTGAAACAGTCTTTACACGTAACATTAATATCTATATATACAAAGTTTACCTCCTAATAGCTCCAACGTCGGAAGAGAAAGCTAGATTTGAATAATAGCTAGCAATTTTTTCTAAAACCAGATGTTATTCATTATTTACTACAATGTATCTAGTAAGTAGGTAACTCAGCAAAAAGTATGTATTATATTAACACAAACAAGACCATCCGTTAAATAATGTACATAATATATGTATAATAGGTAACTCCAAGTCAAACCCGAGTTACAGGTATATATCTATACATTATAATAACTAATTATAATTTATCTGTTTGACCATTCAAATTTACAGAAAGACAAATTGAGGAATAACTTATTATAATTATTGTAATTAATTAGACAGTGGCCTATATTAAATTAAGAAGAAAACCTACTATTTATGACTACATGTATTAGGGTCAGGTGGAGTAATTGTGGACGATTTTGGAAGTTTGAATTTTGAAGCTCGATGTATCTTACCATTAGATTAAGATTTAATTCAGGCGACTATATGATTAATTTAAATTTAGGACCTTGTTTGGTTTTAAGTGAATTTCTGTTATTAAATATGAAAATTCGGATTTTTTTTGCAAAAAACCCCTTCACTTATTAACGCAGTCGAAAACTTAGGGGTAAATGTGAACAATCATTTTGTTTGTACTGGCTTTATAAAGGTTTTTAATGTGGCAAAAGTGAACAATTCGCTTTCAAACGTGAATTCCAATGAAAATTATATTTATAAAGCCATGTTCACAATTACCCCAAAAATTATATATTACTTATATAGAAATATTTTAACTGTTTAACATAAAATATTGCGACACTCTTCCTCTGCTGGTTAGCGCACTAAAGCATCCAACCGTCAAAAGTCAACACCACAGTCTATAGATAATTCCCATTAGTTGGAATAATCAAAAGTCCTATTTCATCGAAATGAAGGGCCTGTTTGCAATTACCCCACCTGACCCTATTTTGTATACCCTATAAAATCTAAGATTGCATGTTGTCATAATTCTCAACTGTATCAATCAATTAACAGTTTTGGAGTCAAATTAAGTTTCTGCATAATATCTGAAAAAAAACTTTTTTTTTTATTAGAGGCAGTAAGCGATAGACTTGAAAAAAAAAAATAGAATGTCAGAAAGTACACGAATCGTTAAAAAGGGTGACACAAATTATGTTAGAGGGAATTCATTCAAATTATTTCCATGTCCATTTTCAGCTAAAATTAACTCTCGTTACTCAGTTATCTCAGTTTTTAGGCATACATTTGTCATCTACGTATTTCGTAAATACATAGATTCGTTATCACAACACATACTGTTCTTATTCAATAAACAGGAACCGATTGATACTATCGTCATTATTATTTCATACACATCTAATCTTATATTTTACAGGGTATATTAAGTTTGATTCGTTGGAATTTAATAAACAAAAAATTTTAAGTAATAATTAAAAATAACGATATTTCAGAAAGAAAAGAAAAGGAAGGTTAAAGGATAGAAATATGGAGACAATTTGACTTAAATAATTATCTCCATATTTTTTTTACAAAAGTTATCTACTATTTATCTACAAGTTATCTCCGGTTTTAGGTTATACGACGTATTTTGTAAATAGATTTAGTTACATAACACATATTTTTCTTATTCATTAAAATTAGTAATTGACAGACAACTTCTGACGTCGCGTCGTTGATTATTTCAGATACATGCAATCTTAAATTTTATAGAGCACCTATATAACTTTGTACGCTGATAAAGGAAATGTGTAGGTGTACAGGACTAAAACTTGTAAAAACAGAGTTATTTAATTTTGAACGCTCTTATGATTGATATGGTGAAAGCTGTTTATAGCGACTCCGCTTGTAGCGTCAGCAATCCGCATTTACATAACAGCGATAAAACTTTATCTCCTTATAGATTTGTTTACTTTTTTTCGTGTGTTAATCTCGGTAAAAATAATTCCATGTATATATGTATATATGTACAACGTTTTCTTTTATAAAGACATACGTACCTATATGTGGTATTATTAGAGGCGGAAATGTATCCCTTTGTAATTCTTTAAATCCGGTTATAACAACATAAAAAAAGGCTTTTGTTAAGATTCCCCCAATGTTTGCAATACTTATGTTCTGTATGTAGGTAATAAACCGGTTTATTACTAATAGAATTTCCTTTATGAAAAATTACCACCCCCGACAGGGGATAATATGGTTTACAAAGGAATGTAATGGAATTATTTAAGCGAGTTGTTTTTTCGTTTAACTATTAGATTAAATTAGTAATTTTACACTAAATCAGAGCCGTTTTGGCTCTGATTTGGTGTAATAGTTTCTGTTTTAATTTTAACCCCCTCCCAGTTCTTTATTGATATTTGATAAGATGTGGTAACCCTCAACTTTCTCACATGACATTTTCTTTTCCATTTTTAATTAAAAGTGAAAACAATTTTTTGAATGTAAATGTTGGCGTGAGATTTTCAATGACCCCCCTTTCTTTAAATGATATTTGATAACATTTTGCTAGATTTCTCTCCCTATTTAGGAGCTCACTTATTACTGGGTGTCCGATTACTCGTCCAACTTATCGTTGAAATCTCCTAGAATATATTATAATTTACTCATTTTTGCGTTTTGTTTTTGTAAAAATAATTAAGTTTTGCAACTGCGAATATATTAAACCAAATATATTTACAATTAGTGACAAAATAATAAATGTGTGGTAACTTTATTTGCATATACACGGGTACTGTTCGGATCCTTTTATTTATATTTCTGTTTATATAGGTATCTAACCTCAAACAAATTTTCCAAAATCACTAAGATTTGGTAAAATACAGTATTATAGTAGATGACATTGTCAAAACAATTTTTAAGAATGTATTATCTAGTTGATAGTGTTAGGGTGGTAGTTTGCTATAAATTGTCTTAATTGAACTTTCAATTTTTATCATTATGTATCACGAAAAGATGATAACTTTCATATTTTAAATGGACATGTCTAGTTTTGATTAAATTGCCAGGTTTTATTACTGTAGACCCAAGTGGTCTATAATACAGACCCCCAGGGGTCTATTTAACGGAAGTGGGGGTCGATCCGAATCGAAAGGATCGATTGGGGGTCGAAGAAAAAACAGTTCTTAATACGCAAATCACATATCTAATTGAATATGTATAAATATAATGCAAAAATATGTAAAACTTTACGAAATAACTCAGCCATTTGTGCTAGCATTTCTAAGTTCCTAATATGATTGAAGCCGGTTTCAGTCACGTAAATTCAATCTTAACTAAGTACAGAAATAAATTAAATGTGGAGTTTCGAGGGAATTTAAGATTAAAATTGACCAATTTCGAACCCAATATAGCGAACCTTGCAAAAAACACCAGGCACACCCATCTCATTGATTAAGAAGCAATAAATCTGTAGTTACTTTACTTATTATTTCTACTTATTTATAATTACTCATTATTCAATAAATATTAGGGTTAGATAAAAGAGTAACTACGGTTCTTGAAAATTAATAATATAAATGGTTGATAAGTCATTTTTACACGTTTTGGCTGAAATTTTTACAATGTTTTTAATATTTTGATTAAAGTTTATAAGGAAAGAAAAAAAATAAAATCCGGAAAAAACTGAAAGTGTTTTTCCTATGGAATTCTTATATAAAATCTGAACCGTAGCTAACAATTCAAACAATGCAAACATGGTAGGCAATCTTTTTTTGATTTGTTTGTAACGATCCTGGGAAGGGCATTCAGAAGAAAAAACCATCTTGAATAAAAACACGAACGGATTATTTTCATTCCTCCTGGATTTTTGCAATTTCTGTTACGAGATGAATGGAACACACGTGTCGTCGGGAAATTTTTCGCACAATTTGTTCCGAGATTATTCAAGAAAACCGCATGCCAGCATCAGCAGTGAGGAGGACAACGCGCTGCGGTTTATATCATAAGTGGGCACATTCCAAGAATACAAGGAACGGACGGACAACCCATAAAGTAATTCCATATTAATAATAAAATGGTTAATTTGAATACCTAATACCGTACCGTCAACCGATCATTTGCTTTTATTTATGCATATTACGAACAGGAACAAGAAATACAAAATAAATAAATAATTAAAGCATAGTCGCGACCAAAAAAAGGAACAAACAGAGATCCGTTGGTTGGTCGAGCTCGAGCACAAGCCCCGATGTAAATTAATCTCGAGATACATGTTTCTCTGTCCCACTTTATCTTCTTCTCGTTTTCTTTCTCGCGGCACGCTCGGACACCTTGAAAGAGCTTGCGGGTTCCTAAAGCTCCGGTTTATCTTATCTGCGGCCGAGGAAAAAGAAAGAGAGAGAGAGAGCGATGCCGCATGAGAGAGACATGCACACGGTTATGTTGAGAAAGAGAGAGAGAGAGACAAAGGGAGATAGATAGATAGGAGAATGGCAAGAGGTGACTCCGGCAAACTCCAACAACAAACAACATTAAACAACATCACACTAATACGTAACACACCTTGTAATTTCTTCTCGGTCTCCCAGAACTTTTGAAGTTCGGTGAAGTACTTATCCAGAATGAAGACCTTAGACAGTCCTAGGGTTGCCATGTCAGTAGCAGCGGCCTTAGAAAAGGTGGGAGGCGAGGGCCAGGGAATAGCACCACGAATGGCGACTGTGAATACATCACACTTGTCGAAGCACTAACGCACTCCTCGCAAGCTTTCGCGATACTAAAGTGGGCTCGGTGCTGGGTTTAAGACCGGCGACGGTGATGCTGCTGTTGGGCTGTTGGTTGGTGGGTTGGTTAGTTGGTGCCGCCGCCGAGCCTTGTTCTCTACCTGCGACCTCTTCTTATTCTTCTTCTTCTTCATCGTTTTCACGTGACCCTCCCCGTTCACCTGCGACTAGCTAGTTAGGTAGGTACTTCACCTGTAAGCCGCCGCCGGTACGAACCTGCGTTCATTCGGTCGGTATAGCAATCCAAATTCCGATCGCTGGTTGTAACAAAATCTCCAATCCAATAAGACGATCCTTTCAATGGAAGATGAACTTTAGGAAAACCACAGAAGGTGAATTTTCACCCCGAGGGCAATTTCGTTACGTATTTCAACCTGAGGGGTGACTTGGAAATTGTATCGAAAGGAAGCCCTCAAGTCTCATCAAGGACGAAAGATCGATTCCTTAAATTCAAAAGCTAAAATAGATGCCATGAAATGTGGAGATAATTGGAAGAATAATAAGCTTTTTGGAAGAATTGCAGCGGTATCAGTCCTGTTCATAGAAACTTCCATAGTACCACAATAAATCCTAATAAAAAGTGCCTTCAACATAGACTATTGTATATAACGATCATCTCTTTATATAAAACTATAAGTACTTAAGGCGACGATTAAAAATGATGCTGTGGAAATTAGAAGACAATATGGGAAGTATTCATCTTCTTGAAGGAATCGTAACAGAATCAGTCCAGTTTTTAGAAACTTCTATGGTGCTTACCACAATTAAGTTCGAATAAAAAGTACCATTCAGTGTAGATCTACGTGAAGATGACCAGAAGTTCACCACCACCGAGTGAAGCTTATTACTGCAGATGAAGAACGAGAATTTGGATATTTGTATTTAAAGCAAACCACCACGATCAAGACTTGATAATAATTCCTGACTCAATCATAAGTACCTCCCTTTTTGACTCAGATTTTCTGTTGTATATAACGATCATCTCTTTATATAAAACTATAAGTCCTTAAGGCGACGATTAAAAATGATGCTGTGGAATTTAGAAGACAATATGAGAAGTATTCGTCTTCTTGAAGGAATCGTAACAGGATCAGTCCAGTTTTTAGAAACTTCTATGGTGCAAACCACAATTAAGTTCGAATAAAAAGTACCATTCAGTGTAGATCTACGTGAAGATGACCAGAAGTTAACCACCACTGAGTGAAGCTAATTTCTGCAGCTAAAGAAAGAGCATTTGGTAATTTGTATTCAAAAAAATCAACCATAAGTACTTTTCTTTTTTTAAGTAACATTTTCTGTTGTGTATAACTCTCCTTACATGTATATCCTTAAGTCAAGGAGTTTGGGAACTAATGTGGAAAATATTCGTTTTCTTGAAAAAATTGTAACGATTTCAGTCCAGTTGTTAGAAACCTCTATAATACTAAAAGAAATTCAACAATTCAATAGCCGTTGTGCAACGATGATACAACTGCGCCGTCACTGAATGAAAATAACTTATTCAGCTAAAATCAATGCAAAACAAACTACGACAATCAAGAACGTATATCAAGCTAGCACGACAGAGTTATTTTTCTGATTTCTGACTTGCACTATATTTTGTCGCTAATTTGTTGCCAAATCCAAAAATTTGTCGCTCGTGCCGTTTAGCCATAATCAGCTGGTATCAAGCTAGCACTACACATAGCGTATCTCGAAAAGGAAATGTAGGATATTACTGTAAAGACCATAATTTGTCGCTGAAAGATGACACATTCAACGAATTTGTCGCTAGTCTTATCTTCAACTGATAAACAAAAAACTGTTGGAAAACCATCAAACAATTAATCAAGGAGTTCTTTGTTACATTTGTTTTAAGAGATCGAATTTATTTACCATTTTTTTTAAATAAGGTTTTCCCTGTTTCCCCCAAGTTAGACAACACGTTACCTTTCGACAAATTCTTTGAATGTATCATCTTTCAGCGACAAATTATGGCCCATACATTTCCTTTTCGAGATACGCTATGTATAGTGCTAGCTTGATATCAAGCTAGCATATCAGCTGATTATGGCTAAACGGCACCAGCGACAAATTTTTGGATTTGGTAACAAATTAGCGACAAATTATAGTGCAAGTCAGAAATCGGAAAAATAACTTTGTCGTGCTAGCTTGATATAGATACGTCAATCAAGACCTGAATATGATTCTTGAATCTACGATAGGCACCTTTCTAATTCTGAGTCGGATTTTCAGTTGTGACAATACGTATGAGTCCTTATGGTATGGAATAAAATGGATATCATCATGAGTCATTCTGGTTCACATAAATGGCTTAAACTTCATTGAAACTGAAAGTTTCACTTCACTGAACTCTGGTAAATAAAAGTAGTCGTCATTCAATATCGAATCTTCGTGAAGCCGACTCATTTTAGACTAAAGATGTCGTCTATAATTTGAGATGAAACTTTAATTTGGATTATTTACCCAAAACCAACCGAAAGGAATTTCTATGCACCCCCAGATAATAAGCTTGAAATTTTGAGATACTTTCATGCAATTTATATGCAAAGCAAATATGAAGGTAGCAATTTATCAAACAAAAAATAGAAATGGGATTTTCCAACTTTCCGGTATCATAAATGGCCCCGGAGCACTAATTAATAAAAGACACCCTGTAGTACATTACACTTTTTCGTTTGTTTTTGTGTTACGTTATAGTGGAAGCACTGGGCAGGTATTATATTATTGGAGTGCGAGGAGGCATACAGATCCCGACAACGTCGCCTTTTCTTTTCCTTTCCTTTTCCTTTTTCTTATTCTCGTAGTCTTGTCCTTCTCCTTTTGCTTCATCTCTCGTGGACCTGTCTCGAAATACGTACCTGTGCTGTGTATAAGGTACCTATACCTACCTATAGCGTCGTGACACTAAAACCCACAGCGCCGCCGCCCGCACCGTCGTCCTCTACTCTGACGATTTCTAAGAACGCACCAGTGTATTATGTATTATGTATTTTTGTATGTATGTGTATATATATATGTGTTGTATAAGGCAATACACGTGTTTAGTTATACAGGTACCATAGTTTGAAAGCGGTGGATGGATCCGGAGAAGGTGGCGCTGGTACACAAACAAATTAGAGAACAAACGCTACGGTAACTCGCGACACAACAGCTGGACCCCACTAACAAACGGTTGTTATTAAGTTGACGATGAAACCATGAGACGTACCTACCTAATCCTGGGATATAAAAGTACCAATGACCTTTCTAACGGACGGACGGCGACAGCAGTTCATCCACCCAATCTCTAAATAATAATTTACAGACAGAAACAGTGAATTAGATACATCAAATCGTAATAATCTTCAAGACTCATAATAGTCTTGTACCTTGTGGGTATTAAGAACTTAAAGAACTAAGAATTGGAGATATATTTAGAAATAGGAGGAAGCTAGTGGAAGACTTGTTTATTTGAAAAATGAACAGGTTCTGCCCCAATTAATTAATAAGGAAGATAGAATGTTCAGATTTTAGAAAAGAGAGAGGATTGGACGAAGTGGATGTGCATATCTAAAACGTTTTTGGCAGAAAAACTAATGATAAAAAAATATACATATAAATCCACGTAAAGGACCCCTTCAGCTCTACATTTAACTTTTACAAAATATTGGGTTGACTAATGAGCTGATACATCATTCACTGGACTAGTGCAACGAAACCAACCAAATATTGTTACTAAAAATTCACCATCCTCTCAATCCAAAACAAATAATTAAAGCCAAAGACAAAAAAAAGTTAATAAATAAGAACCAATTTAAATATCATCCATCTCTATGAAATAATCAGAAATCTTCAATTGAATGTTTGACGATTGTTTGCATTGGCTTACACTTCTAATAAATTGTTCAACTTCGACCCAATAATTCCTGATTTTTATTGGTCAAGATTTGATACAACTTTAGTACTCCAGCCTATAAACGTATGATATAGGTGATTACTGAAAATACCATGGATTGAGAAAATTAGAAACGAAGAGGTTATGAAAAAAAATAAAGAATAGTGGAAAAGGAGAAAACGAATAGTAAGGGGCATTCTGAAGCATGATGGGATAGCTAGAGACATATCAGAAACAGAAGTACATTGGGACATATGTAGAAAGACTTTGATGAAATTACTGTTCGCTAATAGTTAATTACGTTCAATGTTCATATTTTTCTGGAAATGAGAAGATTGGATCACAATAAAAGAGGGAAAGTGTTTTTCTTAAAATTCAATCAGTCTTCACGCTTGGGCAAACACTTTTTGATTGCTTTACTACCTGAACCGCCACTTTGTATGACTCAGACTATACTTATCTATATTACATTAGAGAAAGGCAAAATATACCTAGGCTAAGTATTTATTTTTTTTTTTTTAGAACAAACTTACCTACAGGTTTGGTGTGGACGACCAGACGCTCAAGGAGATTTTACTAGAAATGTCTACGTAGTCAATCTACGTTCGGTGTTGAGACTGAATTCTAGTAAAATTGACTTGATTAGAAAACATTTTTTACACTTCTTATCACTAATTTTACTAAACTATTCTCATTCTAGTATTTTTTTCTTTACGACACGATAAAATAATCAAGAGGTAGAGAAAAAAGTCTAGACTTATTTAGCTTGATTATTATAATACTAATTATTAGAAAGAATGAAAAATTGTTTTATACCACCAAGTACATTTTATGAGAATTCTAGTAATATTTACTGGAAAAATTTTGCTTGACTCATCAAGTAATAAAATCATGATTATTTTTCTCAGTGTTTAGTCCAATAAGTCCCACAAATCTCAAAAATATTTTTTAAAATAACAAACTTATTATAAATGACAAAATGAGCCCTTACTTTTTTATCTAAAATAAAGCAAGGGTTCCAGTTCATACGCACAGTTTTGGACAAGGTTGTGGGCGAGAAAGAAAAAGAAGGGGAGGAAGAAAAAGAGAGAGAAGAACTCGTCTGAATAACAAAATTAACATACAGTGAGAGAGAGGAACTCGTATAGGTAGAGATGAATGTTTCAAGTTGATGTTTTCCCATACGGAAATTCTCTAATAAATATTTTTACTATTGATAGCAAATTAAGAAATCAACCTACCCAAAATTTCACCTAAAACGTTTAAAAATCTAAACGCTTTTCTACGTTGTCAGTTACAGTTGTTTTTTACCTTTATAAAGCTTATTGTTGTTCATATTTTAATTGATTATGTATCTGTATGTTTGGATTTCTTTCAGAACATAATAATTCATTTCTAAAGGAGCAAGAGCAGGATCCTTTAACCTTCAGACCTGGACACTCCAGAATATTGTTTTGGTGAGTCTTTCTTATTATTCAAACTTGAACTAAATTAAGTTACACTTTCTCTCTCCAGTAAATTTAATTGGACGAAATTAAGTCCCTAAATCGAGGGGGACTAGTGCGGCTATAGATCTTCCAGAACATAAAAAATATTTAGATTTATGTGTTTTTGTATCCAAGCTGAAACTGAACTGCCTCACTATTTGCAAACTACCGCTTTTAAAAAGAAACATTAAAATCGTACATTATTAAGGGATTCCCCCAGAAAATTCGACTTATCGAAATTGGCGCCAACAAAACATTCGAGTAATTAAAGTTCGAGTGTTTGAATTATTAAGCAAAAATTACACGAATTGACGCTATTGCCAATCAATTTAGTTCGACTTATCAACGATTGAGTTATCGAAGTTTGACTGTAGGTATTTGAATTAAATTTACATTGTGGATGTTGCTTATGGTATCTATGGTTTAGATTTGCCAAAATATAATCAGTAAATGTCTATGTTGTAGTTACAATGACATTTACAGGATTTCGGACTCTAATGTTAATATGTATATCTTTATAATAGAATAAAAAAGTATTTTAGTATTGGCGACAATATCAAATTTCATTGATGGCATTGACACAGAAAATGCTCGTTTTGAATGTATCTATGTGCTGTTGTTAAAATGTTATAGTGCAACATTGTGGTAGACAACAATAAAATTTTAAATACATTAATGGTTGTGTTAGTGGTAGTAACATTAGGTAATGTAAAAATTCTCTCAACAATTCTACGTCGATATAAGCACAATCGATGTCTGTGGTCTTTTAGTCTATAATTATTTATTTTATTTTTCTTATTATTCGTTTTCGAACGAAGAGGCTCACAAACCACTGAAATTAGCTATGAAAGGAAATCTCTTTCAATCGACATCGAAATAACGTACGTAGGTACCTACACACCGTTAAATTAACTCGGTTTTGTTATTAAAGTTAAAGGTAGGTAATTCGATGGGAATGTTAAAGAACCAGAACCAGTTCCCTTCTCTAATATCAAATAGAAGCTAATGTAGGTAGGTACATTAATATATTTGGATGTGAAATATTTTTTATGTAATATTAGCATCACTGGCATAGGATTACTAAACACGTGTGAGAACCTTTATTTTACACAAGTACAAACTTATTTTTGGTGATTTAACAAATTTTATTAAGCTACAAATATTGCACACGTAAGGCTGATTATTGAAGGAGTGCCAACTTATTAAAAGAGTTCTCCAATAAACCTAATGGTTGGCAATAATGAAAATGGTAGTTAACTAAAGAGTGACACTAAGGTTTCTGCACATTGTAACTTAAAAGTAGAAAAAAGCAAGAATTTGTTTCTGTAATTTTACGCTAGAGGTACCAACCAACAAAAAACACAACAGAATAATACTGCTCATTGAACTCTGAGTAAGAAAACCGTTACTGTCTTTTAATTAACATTACTAAAGGAGTGGTAACCATTTTTATAATATCGTTTCATTTTAATTTAACAGTTGGTAACTACAACAATTTTGATTGTATTGTAGGGAGAATCTAAGGGATTAAGGAATACCCATTATCCTTACAACAGTAGGTATATTCCTGCCATTTGAATCGTACGTGAAGAAAAAAATGATAACATGACTTAACATTAATAAAAGAGTTCTAATCAGTTTTATGATATCGTCTCAGTTTAATTTAACAGTTGGCAAAATAAAAACGATTTTAATTTAATTATAGTCTAATTTAAGGTAACTAAAGGGTACCAACTATCCTTGCAACAGGATAGTATTATTCATTCAACTCTGAAAAAGAAAAGCGTTAGTGTTTCTTAACATTACTAAAAGAGTGCTGACCATTTTTGTAATATCGTTTCATTTTAATTTAACAGTTGGTAACTACAACAATTTTGATTGTATTGTAGGGAGAATCTAAGGGATTAAGGAGTACCAATTATCCTTACAACAGTAGGTATATTGCTGCGATTTTAATCGTACGTGAAAAAAAATGATAATATGACTTAACATTACTAGAAGAGTTCTAATCAGTTTTATGATATCGTCTCAGTTTAATTTAACAGTTGGCAAAATAAAAACGATTTTAATTTAATTATAGTCTAATTTAAGGTAACTAAAGGGTACCAACTATCCTTGCAACAG
Organism: Agrilus mali; assembly: GCA_029378335.1. Classification (NCBI taxonomy): domain Eukaryota; kingdom Metazoa; phylum Arthropoda; class Insecta; order Coleoptera; family Buprestidae; genus Agrilus; species Agrilus mali. The sequence continues at coordinate 7,203,408 of CM055656.1, read as the reverse complement.
GATAGTATTATTCATTCAACTCTGAAAAAGAAAAGCGTTAGTGTTTCTTAACATTACTAAAAGAGTGCTGACCATTTTTGTAATATCGTTTCATTTTAATTTAACAGTTGGTAACTACAACAATTTTGATTGTATTGTAGGGAGAATCTAAGGGATTAAGGAGTTCCAATTATCCTTACAACAGTAAGTATATTCTTGCCATTTGAATCGTACGTGAAAAAAAATATGATAACATGACTTAATATTACTTAAAGAGTTCTAATCAGTTTTATGATATCGTCTCAGTTTAATTTAACAGTTGGCAAAATAAAAACGATTTTAATTTAATTATAGTCTAATTTAAGGTAACTAAAGGGTACCAACTATCCTTGCAACAGGATAGTATCGCTCATTGAACTCTGAGAAAGAAAAGCGTTAGTGTTCCTTAACGTTACTAAAAGAGTGCTAACCATTTTTGTAATATCGTTTCATTTTAATTTTACAGTTGGTAACTACACAATTTTGATTGTATTGTAGGGATAATCTAAGGATTAAGGAGTTCCAATTATCCTTACAACAGTAAGTATATTCTTGCCATTTGAATCGTACGTGAAAAAAAAATGATAACATGACTTAAATTATTAAAGAGTTCTAATCAGTTTTATGATATCGTCTCAGTTTAATTTAACAGTTGGCAAAATAAAAACGATTTTAATTTAATTATAGTCTAATTTAAGGTAACTAAAGGGTACCAACTATCCTTGCAACAGGATAGTATCGCTCATTGAACTCTGAGAAAGAAAAGCGTTAGTGTTCCTTAACGTTACTAAAAGAGTGCTAACCATTTTTGTAATATCGTTTCATTTTAATTTTACAGTTGGTAACTACAACAATTTTGATTGTATTGTAGGGATAATCTAAGGGATTAAGGAGTCCAATTATCCTTACAACAGTAGGTTATTCTTGCCATTTGAATCGTACGTGAAAAAAAAATGATAACATGACTTAAATTAATAAAAGAGTTCTAATCAGTTTTATGATATCGTCTCAGTTTAATTTAACAGTTGGCAAAATAAAAACGATTTTAATTTAATTATAGTCTAATTTAAGGTAACTAAAGGGTACCAACTATCCTTGCAACAGGATAGTATCGCTCATTGAACTCTGAGAAAGAAAAGCGTTAGTTTCCTTAACGTTACTAAAAGAGTGCTAACCATTGTTGTAATATCGTTTCATTTTAATTTTACAGTTGGTAACTACAACAATTTTGATTGTATTGTAGGGATAATCTAAGGATTAAGGAGTTCCAATTATCCTTACAACAGTAAGTATATTCTTGCCATTTGAATCGTACGTGAAAAAAAAATGATAACATGACTTAAATTATTAAAGGTTCTAATCAGTTTTATGATATCGTCTCAGTTTAATTTAACAGTTGGCAAAATAAAAACGATTTTAATTTAATTATAGTCTAATTTAAGGTAACTAAAGGGTACCAACTATCCTTGCAACAGGATAGTATCGCTCATTGAACTCTGAGAAAGAAAAGCGTTAGTGTTCCTTAACGTTACTAAAAGAGTGCTAACCATTTTTGTAATATCGTTTCATTTTAATTTTACAGTTGGTAACTACAACAATTTTGATTGTATTGTAGGGATAATCTAAGGATTAAGGAGTACCAATTATCCTTACAACAGTAGGTATATTCTTGCCATTTGAATCGTACGTGAAGAAAAAAATGATAACATGACTTAACATTAATAAAAGAGTTCTAATCAGTTTTATGATATCGTCTCAGTTTAATTTAACAGTTGGCAAAATAAAAACGATTTTAATTTAATTATAGTCTAATTTAAGGTAACTAAAGGTACCAACTATCCTTGCAACAGGATAGTATCGCTCATTGAACTCTGAGAAAGAAAAGCGTTAGTGTTCCTTAACGTTACTAAAAGAGTGCTAACCATTGTTGTAATATCGTTTCATTTTAATTTTACAGTTGGTAACTACTCCAATTTTGATTGTATTGTAGGGATAATCTAAGCGATTAAGGAGTTCCAATTATCCTTACAACAGTAAGTATATTCTTGCCATTTGAATCGTACGTGAAAAAAAATATGATAACATGACTTAATATTACTTAAAGAGTTCTAATCAGTTTTATGATATCGTCTCAGTTTAATTTAACAGTTGGCAAAATAGAAACGATTTTAATTTAATTATAGTCTAATTTAAGGTAACTAAAGGGTACCAACTATCCTTGCAACAGGATAGTATCGCTCATTGAACTCTGAGAAAGAAAAGCGTTAGTGTTCCTTAACGTTACTAAAAGAGTGCTAACCATTTTTGTAATATCGTTTCATTTTAATTTTACAGTTGGTAACTACAACAATTTTGATTGTATTGTAGGGATAATCTAAGGGATTAAGGAGTACCAATTATCCTTACAACAGTAGGTATATTCTTGCCATTTGAATCGTACGTGAAGAAAAAAATGATAACATGACTTAACATTAATAAAAGAGTTCTAATCAGTTTTATGATATCGTCTCAGTTTAATTTAACAGTTGGCAAAATAAAAACGATTTTAATTTAATTATAGTCTAATTTAAGGTAACTAAAGGGTACCAACTATCCTTGCAACAGGATAGTATCGCTCATTGAACTCTGAGAAAGAAAAGCGTTAGTGTTCCTTAACGTTACTAAAAGAGTGCTAACCATTTTTGTAATATCGTTTCATTTTAATTTTACAGTTGGTAACTACAACAATTTTGATTGTATTGTAGGGATAATCTAAGCGATTAAGGAGTTCCAATTATCCTTACAACAGTAAGTATATTCTTGCCATTTGAATCGTACGTGAAAAAAAATATGATAACATGACTTAATATTACTTAAAGAGTTCTAATCAGTTTTATGATATCGTCTCAGTTTAATTTAACAGTTGGCAAAATAAAAACGATTTTAATTTAATTATAGTCTAATTTAAGGTAACTAAAGGGTACCAACTATCCTTGCAACAGGATAGTATCGCTCATTGAACTCTGAGAAAGAAAAGCGTTAGTGTTCCTTAACGTTACTAAAAGAGTGCTAACCATTTTTGTAATATCGTTTCATTTTAATTTTACAGTTGGTAACTACAACAATTTTGATTGTATTGTAGGGATAATCTAAGGGATTAAGGAGTACCAATTATCCTTACAACAGTAGGTATATTCTTGCCATTTGAATCGTACGTGAAGAAAAAAATGATAACATGACTTAACATTAATAAAAGAGTTCTAATCAGTTTTATGATATCGTCTCAGTTTAATTTAACAGTTGGCAAAATAAAAACGATTTTAATTTAATTATAGTCTAATTTAAGGTAACTAAAGGGTACCAACTATCCTTGCAACAGGATAGTATCGCTCATTGAACTCTGAGAAAGAAAAGCGTTAGTGTTCCTTAACGTTACTAAAAGAGTGCTAACCATTTTTGTAATATCGTTTCATTTTAATTTTACAGTTGGTAACTACACAATTTTGATTGTATTGTAGGGATAATCTAAGCGATTAAGGAGTTCCAATTATCCTTACAACAGTAAGTATATTCTTGCCATTTGAATCGTACGTGAAAAAAAATATGATAACATGACTTAATATTACTTAAAGAGTTCTAATCAGTTTTATGATATCGTCTCAGTTTAATTTAACAGTTGGCAAAATAAAAACGATTTTAATTTAATTATAGTCTAATTTAAGGTAACTAAAGGGTACCAACTATCCTTGCAACAGGATAGTATCGCTCATTGAACTCTGAGAAAGAAAAGCGTTAGTGTTCCTTAACGTTACTAAAAGAGTGCTAACCATTTTTGTAATATCGTTTCATTTTAATTTTACAGTTGGTAACTACAACAATTTTGATTGTATTGTAGGGATAATCTAAGGGATTAAGGAGTACCAATTATCCTTACAACAGTAGGTATATTCTTGCCATTTGAATCGTACGTGAAGAAAAAAATGATAACATGACTTAATATTACTTAAAGAGTTCTAATCAGTTTTATGATATCGTCTCAGTTTAATTTAACAGTTGGCAAAATAAAAACGATTTTAATTTAATTATAGTCTAATTTAAGGTAACTAAAGGGTACCAACTATCCTTGCAACAGGATAGTATCGCTCATTGAACTCTGAGAAAGAAAAGCGTTAGTGTTCCTTAACGTTACTAAAAGAGTGCTAACCATTTTTGTAATATCGTTTCATTTTAATTTTACAGTTGGTAACTACAACAATTTTGATTGTATTGTAGGGATAATCTAAGCGATTAAGGAGTTCCAATTATCCTTACAACAGTAAGTGTATTCTTGCCATTTGAATCGTACGTGAAAAAAAATATGATAACATGACTTAATATTACTTAAAGAGTTCTAATCAGTTTTATGATATCGTCTCAGTTTAATTTAACAGTTGGCAAAATAAAAACGATTTTAATTTAATTATAGTCTAATTTAAGGTAACTAAAGGGTACCAACTATCCTTGCAACAGGATAGTATCGCTCATTGAACTCTGAGAAAGAAAAGCGTTAGTGTTCCTTAACGTTACTAAAAGAGTGCTAACCATTTTTGTAATATCGTTTCATTTTAATTTTACAGTTGGTAACTACAACAATTTTGATTGTATTGTAGGGATAATCTAAGCGATTAAGGAGTTCCAATTATCCTTACAACAGTAAGTATATTCTTGCCATTTGAATCGTACGTGAAAAAAAATATGATAACATGACTTAATATTACTTAAAGAGTTCTAATCAGTTTTATGATATCGTCTCAGTTTAATTTAACAGTTGGCAAAATAAAAACGATTTTAATTTAATTATAGTCTAATTTAAGGTAACTAAAGGGTACCAACTATCCTTGCAACAGGATAGTATCGCTCATTGAACTCTGAGAAAGAAAAGCGTTAGTGTTCCTTAACGTTACTAAAAGAGTGCTAACCATTGTTGTAATATCGTTTCATTTTAATTTTACAGTTGGTAACTACAACAATTTTGATTGTATTGTAGGGATAATCTAAGCGATTAAGGAGTTCCAATTATCCTTACAACAGTAAGTATATTCTTGCCATTTGAATCGTACGTGAAAAAAAATATGATAACATGACTTAATATTACTTAAAGAGTTCTAATCAGTTTTATGATATCGTCTCAGTTTAATCAAACAATTGGCAACAACAATAATTTCAATTAAACTATTTAGGTATTTTAAAGTTATTAAGAATTATTAATTTTTCCTTTTACAGGATATCATGGCTTACTGAACTCTGACGGAGAAAAAAGCGTTCTAACCACTTTTAAGACGTCACCACAATTTCAATAGAATTATTAAGGAAATTTAAGGTTACTAAGGAATACCAATTGCCATTACAACATTAGGCGCTTGAACTCTAACAAAAAATTAAAATAGTAATATAGCGTAACTTTACTTAACCATAACCACTTCTATGATCTCATTTTGATTTAACACAAATGATACCAACTTAATTATTGCTAACAGTAGAACCACTTAAGGAGTTAAGTGATTTAGTGTTAGGAAAAAGTGCAAATACTTTCGACAATCACATTTTAACACACAGTAAATAATTGCTTACACAATTTGATTTGGTTCGTCTTAAATTTTGCCGTACCACCCCACTTGGTATCAATAATTTGGTTTATTTGTAAATATTAATACCTGCCTCATTTCCCCAATTAACAGTTATTTATTTATCGTACTAAATAGACATCTTATTATTCACATCTACTTAATTTCTTTTAAGGAGAGGAGTAGGCACTTTGTTCCTTTAACTACTGCTATGTAGTAAAGTAATTATTATGTGGCATTAACTGATAAATTATGTTCTACAAATGTTTTTAATTTGTAATATAAAAGGACCTACCTATAGATATCTACAGAATCAAATATTCAAGTTTTCTTGGCTATAAGCTGAAATATTACTGTGTTACAAAACCGTTATTTAAATTATCAAAGTTTGTATTTTATTGCGTTTGATTTCCATAATTTTCTCTGAATATATTACATTTTGAAAGAAATCCTTTTACAATTTGGGTCCGACGACGTTATTTCAGAATTAATTACGGAAATAGAAATATAATTGATACGTAAATACTTCAGTAACATAATGGTTTTATTGACTTTTTATATTATCCAATTAATTCACAGAAAGAAGAAAATTAAACCTTTCGAAGAAATTTCTTGAAAACTTTAATGTTTCCTGAATAATAATAAGAAATTAATTAATAAATTAATATTTTTGCTTTTTCTTGCTTAATGTTTAATTATTGCATCCAAAAATAGCATGATGTCTTCTCTTTTTAAGAAACAGTTAATAGCCATAAAAATTCTAGCAACACCTGCGGATGCCCATAAATATATAAGTTCTTCTGTCATAATTTTCTTTAAGATTTTCCAACCTTTCTTCCTGAGCTTCATTCGCTAGCCCAACCCGCTTATGCAAATCGTTCCAAATTCCTCAAACCGACCAACTGAAGTGCAAGAATGTCCTTGCCAAGTTCGAATTTTGTTTACATTACTACGACCGCGTATTTCTGTTTAATATTCAAGTGACAATTAAATGAAAGTGTGCATAATGACTTCCTTTAGTCACACGTGTAGCAATGCTCATCGAATATTCTATAATAGTAACAACAACAACAACACCTGAACCGGCAACGACAACATATCGTCATCAGGAGGAGAAGAAAAAGGATCGACTCCTAGCATCTATTGTATAAACGCGATATTCGGTCGAGTGCAACCGATGGATGGAATGGATGGGTGAGATGGTCAATGAACAGATGGATGGGTGGATGGATAGATGGATGGATCGGTAAAAGTTAAAATATCTCATTTAATAATAATAAACAACAACGGACGATTGCGTTCATTTGGCTGCGAATCGAGCGTACAGAATTGTGTTAGTTATAAAATCGGATCTGGAAGTTTGATTGGTCGCCTTATTATATATTCTCGCTGCTTGCCGACATTCCATGCGTTTCAAAAGAATTTAATGCCAAACAAGAGGCCAATATCGATACAATGTTGCCACAATATACGGAATTTTATTATTTACTAGCAGCAATACCCGGCGTTGCTCGGGTAAGAATATATCACACGTTTGATGGAACATTCTAGAATTTTCGCGAATTTAGAACTATCCATAACATTCCATAATGATTCAAAACATTCTCCAACTTTTTTTAATACTCTGGAACATTCTTGAATGATCTTCAAGATTCTGAAACATTCTTGAACATTGCCAAATCATTCTGAAATGTTATAATAAAACATTCTTTTACTTCTTAAAACATATTTAAACTCCCTGTAACATTCTAAAAAAATCTGCTTTATTCTCATCCCCACTCCGTTCTGTTTGCTGGGTGAGTAGTGACATCAGTAGACGCCTGGCGGGGATGACTAATCGATTGATAATAATTGATCAATTATCGACCACTGAGAGTTGAAGATTATTACAGTACTAATATCGCTATTAAAAAATGGGGGTTGGTGGTAGAAAGATGAAAATTAAGGGTTAAGTATATATATTGTTTAAAGCCAAATCATAAAAAATAAAAATAAAAAATTTTGTCCTAAAAAAAAAAAGTTAGGGGTGGACAACCCTTATTACTAAGGGGTATGAAAAATACATAGTAGCCGATTCTCAGACCTACTGAATATGCATATAAAATTCATAAAAATCGTTCAAGCCGTTTTGGAGGAGTATGATAACTAACATTGTGACACGAGAATTTTATATATTAGATTACAAAATGATTAAAAAAGTTTTAATTGTAGGCAATCTAATCAGCAAGAATGCGAATTCGTCTCAATCGGCGAACAGTGGTGACCACTGAAAACAAAAATATAAGTTTGAATCCTGCGCATCATTTTCATGCCCATATTCGTTGGCCCATACGAAAAACTCCAAAATAAATTTAAGAAATTCAACAATCAAAAACAATTCAATTTTTTTTTATAAAAAACGAAATCAAACTCCATTTTAATTTATATTTTGTATTAATAAAATATTATAATAAACAGTAGGTACACATTACGTTCCATTGAAACACAATAACAAACCCTTCAATTCAAATGACTCCACTCCTATAAATTATAGATAAATAGAGCAAGATTTATCAAGCTTTAAAATTTTAGTTGTTATTTATAGTTTATCCATAATCCAAAATGAACATCTCGTCTTTCTTAATTTCTCCTACCCTTTTTGTGAACCACTTCAAATTGTAGTATTTTATTCAGAAAATTCTGATTGTGGTTCTTTGTAATTAGTGCTAAGCAAAATTGGTCTTGGTATTGCAGTCTTGGTCTTGGTCTTGCTTTTTTCTTACACCGGCAAGACCAAAACCAAGACAGAATGAACAAGAACAGGAATAATGCCAAGATCGACTATGCAAGACCAAGACTAAATACTCAACCAAAATAATATATAACTTAATAACAATCTTAAGTAATGTTTATATCTTTTAATTGTAATACAATAAAGTACCCCATAAATTAATAATTGATTTTTTTATGATTGAATAATAATAAGCAAAAACATCTTAATGAACTTTTTTTCAATTTGTGGATAGTGAATTTAGGTTTAAAAATGTTTGTCAAATAAAAATATGTTTACAATTTTTTTTAAAAATGTTCATTAAGACCTTATTTCAAGACCAAGACTAAAACCAAGACCAACACCAAGACTGCGTAAGCAAGACCAAGACCAAGACTGAGTAAAAAATACCGAGACCAAGCCAAGGTCTTGGTCTTGCTTTGCTCATCACTACTTGTAATGAATCAGGAAACGCAAAAAAAAACTGTGTGAGAAGTTACATTACACTTAAATAAAATAACATACCCTTAAGTCGAAGTGGCCACAGTCCACAATAGAAAAATTCAATTATTCAGCAATCAAAAACAATTGAACAATTTTTACAAAAAACAAAACAGAAATAGTAAAATGAAAAGTTTTAAATTTTTTTCTCCTCTCAGTCGAAGCCTTATTATCAACTTTTCAACTACAATACAAGAAAGCAACATTATTTTGAGAAATGTATTCTATTTTATTGCATTCTACATTAAGTAGGGCATTTCTATAAAAAAATAAATATTTCGTAATAAGAGGTTTGATGTTTAAACTGCCTAATTTATTTTATTTTAGACTTTTATAAAGAACGAAATTATGTTTTATTGTAATTTATATTTTCAATTAATAAAATATTATTAAAAACAACAGTACCAATTACGTTCCATTGAAACAAACCCTTCAATTCAAGTTACGCCACTCCTGCAAATTATAACCAAATAGAGCAAGATTTATTAAGTTTTAAAAATTTCAGTTGTTATTTATAGTTTGTCCATTTGTCTCTCTTAATTTCTTCTACCCTTTACTGGAAGACACAGCAAATTGTAGAATTTTATTTAGAAAGTTTTGATTCTGGTTGCGTATAATGTATAAGAAAAACGTAAAAGGAAACATTGTCAATAATTACATTCTACTAAATTAAAATAACAAACCTTACATTCAAAGTGACCACGAACCTCAATAGAAAAATTCAATTATTCAAGATGTTCTATAAAATAAGAAATTATAGTTAAATTTATAGAACGAACAAGTTGTTACTGAGTTTATCCATTATTCTAAATGAAGAACATCTCGTCTCCCTTAATATCTCCTACCCTCTTTGTGAGCTACTTCAAATTGTAGTAACTATTTTCTGATTGTGGTTCCTTGTAAGAAATAAGGAATCGTAAAAAAAAAACTGCGTCGGAAATTACATTACACTTAAATATAAATACAAATCCTTAAATCCAAGTGACCACAATCAACAATAGAAAAATTCAGTTAATCAAGATGTTCCCCAAAATAAAAAATTATGACAAAATAAAACATGATTTATTATTTTTAAAAAAATTATCGTGTAGAAATACTTCCTCTTTTAACTTATGTTACCTTTTTAGTAAGCCTCTGTAAATTATAGTGTTTTACTTAAAATAAGTAGTTTTTCTTGATTCAACTTTTATTTTAGATATCATATTTTATTATGTGGTCTTTGACAACACTGTGTAGTAAAGTTGTAAACTGATACGTATAAACACTCATATAAATTCTTTTGCTCAGCAGCGTGTATCGGAAGTGACCGCATAGCAACTCGGTTAAAACGCTATTGGTCTTAACTAATTTAAATATGAAATATATTTTAATAGGTACATATATTAATAATACAGTAATTCAAAGAAAATTCACCTAATAGTACTTATACTTGAGCTTTATCACTACAAACTTAAAAAAAAAGTGGTAGTTCTAAAGCATTATTACTTCATTCATACAGAAAATTAAAAATTAACACAATTACTATTTGTTCTTAGATTAAAAACTTTTTAGAGATCCCCTTTAAGTCTCGAAAAATAATATTTTTCTTAAAAAAAGTTGTTCTAGAAAGTTTGAAGTTTCCAAATCCCAAACTATTTGTTACCTATTGTTTTCTAAAATTTATAAATAATCTCCACCCTAATATTAAATTTACTATCGAATATCGAACTAGAAAATAATAAGAACATTAATTTTTTAGACCTAACAATAACTAATAATAATAATAAATTCAGTTTTTCTATATATAACAAACCAACACATTCAGATGCAACTATACGTAACAAATCATTCCATTCTTTCCAATACAAATAAGCTGTTTACAATAGTATGGTCCATAGACTCCTAATTATCCTGATGTCAAATGAAAGTTATTTACAAGAATTAAATATAATAAAACAAATAGCACACAACAATGGTTATGATCCGTCCATTATTGACAAAATAATTTTTAAAAAACTACCATCAAAACTAGCCTTACAATCTATTTACCTTACTACAATAATTAAAAATAAAATATACAATACATTAACACATTTAGGCCCATGTTCAAATAAAATTCGCTCTTCCTTAGAAAAATATGGTCTTAATATTGCATATAAATCAAGTTTTTCAGTAGGAAGATACATAAAAAATAATAAAGATAAAGTAGATAAAACAAAATGCTCCGGAGTTTACAAACTGACATGTGGGTCTTGCCCAAAAGTATATATTGGACAAACAGGAAGAAATTTTCAAAAACGTATTTCCGAACATTAAAGTAGTTTTTTAAAAATAAAACAGACTCCAATTATGCGAACCACATAATAGAAGAAGATCACAATTTTAACGACAAATTTGAATTATTACATATCTGCAATAAAAGCAAGAAATTAAATCTCATAGAAAATCTAGAAATAAATAAAACAGAACTTAATTTTAAATAACCAGACAGAAGGAAATAATTCTCCACTCCTCAATATTTTTTAATGTTATATCCACCCCCAAATGCAACCTAGTATTTAAGATGTGATGCGACACTTTAGGTTTAGTAGAAAATACTCACTGTCCGAAGAAGCCAAAATTTTTGGCGATACATGTTAGGTACATTGTTAAATTAAAAAAAATTGTGAAAATTTCTACTTAGTGAAGTTTTATTCCTGTATTCATTCATGCATTCATTTCCATCAAGGTAAGGTCGAAATTATTCAATCTCTAATTAGTCCTTCATGTCTCTTCAGAAGCTGTTCTAACATATAGTAATATGTACCCACAATATTTCATTGATCCCTCTATAGCGCTTATGTACCACGACCCAATTAGATTAAAAAGGTTCATTTAAAGATACACCTTACCCCTTAAGCAAAATGACATTTGTGAAATTATTTTTCTATGTTAATACATCAACAATCAAAAACAATTCAATTTTTTTTTATAAAAAACGAAATCAAACTCCATTTTAATTTGTATTTTGTATTAATCAAATATTTTAGTAAACAGTAGCTACACATTACGTTCCATTGAAACACAATAACAAATCCTTCAATTCAAATGACTCCATAAATCGGTTTTATCCCTTTAATAAGGGAACAAGTCTATGTAAACTTTTATATAGTAAACCTTCTACAGCAGACATAATTTGAAAGACCACGTCACATGGGCTTCAAAAATAGTGTAATTAAGTTCTTCCAGAAAACTAGAACATTCCACATCCCTTAACCATTCCTGTTTAGCTTTTTTCCAGCTTCTAGTATATTTCAAAGTTATAGCTATGCCCGCGACTTCGTCCGCGTGGAATAGTGACTTTTGGCAGCATTTAAATTTTTTTTCCTCTATATTTTAATTTTCTGGGCCGTAAGCCTTTTTGACGACGTCATTACAAAAAACATTCATTCCAAAATTTTTTACAAACTTTAAATATCGTATTTATATCTAATCAAAAGCCTAAAAAATAAGTTTCAAGCTTCTATCTTTAAAAATTACGGAATTTCCGCACAATCTTTCCTATTTCAACTCCTTACAACCCTTTTTTCGCATTAAAACGTTACCTTTGTCCTTTCTCAGGCTCTAGACTATCTCTGTACCAAATTTCGTTTAAATCGGTTCAGTAAATTTTAGGCGAGATTGTGTAGCATACAGACAGAGTTACTTTCGCATTTATAATATTCCGCGAATTCATTTTTATCGGTTTTCCCATGAGAATAAGATATTTTCCCGCAGTAAAACGTAGCCTATGTGTTGATCCAGGGTGTCAGCTAACTCCATACCAAATTTTATTAAAATCGCTCCAGCTGTTTAGACGTGAAGAAGTAACAAACATACAGACTCACACACAAACTTTCGCCTTTATAATATTAGTGTGATTAGCCCTTATCCTTCATGTCTCAGAAGGGATCCTACCAACCATAATATTTTTTACCCATGACATTTTCATTCATCCCGATTATAGTACCACGGATATTTTAAACAGATCCAACCTTTTGTTTTCTACCGTTTCACCCCTCATATCCCTGTACAGGGTCGTTATCAAAAAATTCACTTTTTCGAATTTTTAAAATATTAATTAATTGAACAAATTGTTTAACTTAATTACGTAGATGTGTGATAATAAACAATGATAAAGTGCAAAAACATTTATCGGTTTTATCAATCAGATTTTTCGTATTAAATAAACGCCACATTTACATTAATCTACATACTTTCCCAACAATGACAACCACGACAACCCCCATATTTGCAGATATATATTGTCAGTTGAAGTCTTGTAGGTACTGTTGTGGGCGATTGGCGTGATTCAGCATTAATTGCTTATACTCAACGCTTTTAATATCAATTATAATAATGTTTGAATCGAATAAGTTAATGGTAACGTCGCTAAATAAGTCAGTTTCTTGTCTTATACTTATTACAACATCCTTCATGCATAAATACGGACGTATTAAGTGCAATACGTTTTGCAATCAGTCAAACCCTACGGATACCTATGTATATACTATACTTACAAGTATCTAATATCTATGTACATATTATTTATAAGTACCTATACGTATATAGGAACATAGTTATTGCAGAACATGTACCTATAATAATTTAATGGTAAACCCAATGCGGTTTCTCTGTGAGAAAATAGATTGATGTAAACAGTATAGGCATCTATATGTTGTACAGGGTGGACCAGTTTCTATTGTAACATCCCTGAAGGTCCTGAGGGGTCACTAATTATTAAACGACATATACGGAACGTACTTGGCCGATATGTCGCTGCGTAAACGCCGCGGGCCTTAGGCAGTGGCGGCTCGTTTATACTTCTACGCCTAACCAGTGACTGCATACTACAAATAGTACGAGGATGGATCAAATACAAACGAGCCTTTGTTCATAAAACATTTATTTTGAAAATTTTCACAAAAACACAAATTTCTCTATTTTTCGACATATCCCCCTTTTTGATTATAATTTTTTTCCAACGGATTGGTAGTTTTTTCATCTCGTTTTCATAAAAAGAAGCAGGGCGGGAGTCTATCTACTTTCCCACAAACGCCTCCACATGTTCGTCAGTCTGAAAACGCTCGCCTCCTAGTGATTCTTTCAGGGACCCAAACATGTGGAAATCACAAGGGATAAGTTTGGGCTATATGGATGGTGCTCCGACTGAGTCTAGTGCATTTCACTGATTTGGGCCTGCGTTAAAGCTGCGATGCGAACTCGAGCAGCTTTTTGATCTTCATTCAGCAACTTTGGGACCCAACGAGCTGAAATTTTTCGGAATCCCCAGTTTTTCGTTATAATTGTATGGACACTCCCATAGCTGATGCAGAGTTCAACAGTGACTTGGTGGTCCCCTTCAATAAGGTTTCTAACGCGTGCTATGTTAACCGGCGATATGCTGGTGCGCGGACGACGAGGATGATTTACATTTTCGACACGATTATGCCCTTCGTTAAATTCTTTGCACCAAACTTTTACCCGTTGCCACGAAGGCGTTTCATTTCCGAACTGTGCTAGCAATCTGCGCATAATTTCATCTGGTTTCACGTTTTCACGTGTAAGAAACTTAATAATAATCCTTTGCGCAACGCTGCTATGCATCTCTTTCTCACTCATTGTGATAGCTACTAACCAAGCAAACACAGCAATACGACGAGTCGTTTCCGTGTCACCTAATATCCCCACTTCAAGTTGATAACGCTCATATGCGCCTTGAACAACTATCCGGCGCTCAATTTAAAAAGGCTCGTTTATATTTGATCCGCACTCGTATTATAATTTTTGAACCAATTATATTACTTGCAACAAACAGCACCCAACAACTTTAAATGTATCGAAAATAGTTAAATTATTAACCCAGATACCATAAAAACATGATTTGGGTCTTTTCTGTCCAGCTGATAAGACAATAAACTACTTTTTTTTCATTAAGTGTTTAGCATTTTGTTCCAATGACATGGAAATTTTTATTGAACACCCTCTTTATATACGGAAACTCCCCTGTTATTAAGGTTGGTCCAGCGTGTAAATTTCAGGTGAGAATGTGTATTAATGAAACCGTACCATAAAACAGATACATGCCCATGTCGGAAAGTGTAATAAGTTATTTATTCAGTTCGTCCCACTCCTTAGTATACGTAGTACGAGTGTAAGTATCTAACAACAAACCACTTTCTCGTTTATTTATTTTTGCCGCACTATCAGCTCGCCTTCGACTTATTATAATATAATAGCGAAACAAAAGAAAGATCGCAATAACGACAAGCCACTGCTTATGTAGGTCGAAAAGCATTCAACTTTAAAATTAACAAAATTCCTTTATTCTTATTGCTTATCATTTTTGCAATAGGTATGGGTAGATAAAAAAACTGAGAATTCAAAAACAAATCCAAAAGAATTTTGCACAACGTTTAGTAAATAGATTATGAACTAATTATGTACGTTTTATATGTACACCTACTTGTGAAATATTTAATTAGGTATACAGTAAGTATATATACCCTATAAAATTTAAGATTGTATATTTGCGAAATACGTCATTGGCGATATATACGTAAAATCAGAAAAAACTTGTAAATAGTAACGAGAGTCTAAACCTTTATTTAGAATGAACATGGAAATAATTTGACTCAATTTCCTTCAATCTCACTTATGTCGCCCCTTTTCAAGTTTAAAATTTCCTTAGTATTTTAAATCTATCGCTAATATCCATTGCCACTGTTCTTTTCAAATATTATGCACATTTACCCACCACTGAAATTTAAAAAGTGAGATAAAATATTTATTTTCATGATTGAGTTGTATTTATCAATGAAATGTATTATTATTTATTAATGAAATGTAAATTTTATAGAAATCGAAATAAAGCGTAATTTGACTCTAGAGTCAGTCGTTAATTGACTGATTCAGTTTAGAATTAATTAGTCTTCAATCTTATAGAGTTACAGATGTTACAGTTAAAACTAGAAATACCCAGTTAAAACTAGAATTTACCACTGATATATTTGATTTTCAGATAAAACTAGTTGTCACATCGAGCTGTAGTTAAACTGAGAACCAAATAATAATCTAACACTAAAGGAACATTTTAGGGAACATCGACTTAAATTAGTTGCCATGATGACAATATTAATTATAAGTAGGTAAATAAAATAATCAAATAAATCAACAGAACACAGCCATAAAATTTCAAAAAGAAACATTGTTAAAGAACATTGATTAACACACAATAAAATCTAATCAGTCAAACTTAAATTTAAAAAAGGATGAGGATCTACTACGCGAACAGTTTTAACTGACTCGCTTCGGACAACCGCGTTTTGTCTAGTAAGAACTAGTTTTAACTGATATTCGATTTGAGCATTAGTTAATTCTAGTATGTATTAACAAATGCATACATTAAAAACTAGTTCTAACTAGGAAGAACGCGTTCTATCTAAAAACTAGTTTTAACTGTAACATATACATTTTTTCTAAGGACCCTTAATCAATTAGAAAATTGATAATGAAGATAATAATAAGGCTATTTTAATGAATTTAGTTACCCAAAATATCACTTTTCATTGAAGCCGCTGTGCCCCTTCTACTCTCAGTCACCCTGCATGACGTTATCAAAAATAAATTAATAATTCTTTTGATTATTTTTTCCAAAGGAACAGAGCCATAGGAAATCGATACGTTTTGGCAGAATATCCAACTTTTTTCTAATAATCAGTCAATAGCTTTAGACATATGGAAATAAAAAAAGTCCTCAGTTTATTTTCAAAAATAGAAAAAAGGTTCCTTTGAAAAGCTTTCGAAAAAAAAAAATATGTGTATTTTCTTGGGCTCCTTATTTCGAAATGTTTCCAAAGAAAATATCTGTAGGTAAACGTTTTTTGAAGTTATTTAATCAATTTCTCCTAAAATCTTCTTATAAATTTTCATGATTGAATTATTCTATTTATCAATATGCTGTATTATAATTTATTATTGGTATTTAAATTTTATAGAAATTGAAATAAAACTTAATTTGACTCCAAAGTCGTTAATTGGCAGATACAGTTTATAACTCTAATCTTAAATTTTGTAAAGTATTAATAAATTTTTTCTAAGAGCCCAATGGGGACTTTTGTGAAATTAATTACGCAAAATATCATTTTTCGTTGAACCCCTGTATCACCAATAATTGACAGTTCTCTTTTCAGCATTAATTTGATTTTTTCCCAATGAACCAGAAGCTATTGGAAATATATACATATTGGTGTAATATCCCTATCTTCTTTTTTAATATCACTAGATTTGGATCTTTGGAAATAAAGAAAAAAGATCCTGGCTAAATTTTCAAAAATAGGCAATAAGTATTTTTGTGAAGCTTTCGAGAAAAAATATTTTTATGTTCTTGACTTCCTTATTTCAAAATGTTTCAAAGAAAAATATCTTAAGGCAACCTTTTTTTATTATTTAGTTAATTAATTTCTCCTACAATCCTCTTATAATAAACGTTTTTGAAAGATTTACTGTGATACGCAAAGATTATTATTCATTATATTTTAAATATGGTCAGTTTAAATTTCTTATTTGTACATAAGTGCATATATGTGTGGTAATTTAAAAAAAAGGACATTAACTGACTGATACCTAAAAAATTTGATTAAGGTTCCGATTATCTTTTAAAAACAGAGAATCCTTAAGAGACTTTAGTACTTTTTAGTACTTTCTCTGTAGATAGTACTATGCAACCAATGAGACGCATATGCATGAAAGTTGCTCATTCTAACCGGAGATATCAACGATATGTAAGGAAATAAACATGATATAACTTTCTATATACATATCTAAATAATACAATGCTCAAAACATCGTGTATTGTGCAAAATATACTTTAAAGTTCATTTTAATTAGAAATTGCTTACTATTTTCACATAAACAAATATGAAATAAGTACCTACAAACCTACATACTTTGTTTTATTAACAGAAAATAGACTTATGTATAGAGTTAGGATTTTAAGTAAAAAACATATTTTTTATTATTAGGAATATCACCCTAATATTGTGGATGTATGCATTTTACACTAAAATAATACGATTAACGGTATTTAAAAATTACATATTTTGCATAAAATCAAGTTCTAGTGAATAGTTTTGACTTTTATGCATAAAATGAATATTTTTTACTTTTTGGACATAAATTGTCATATATTTGACCCATACATGAGTTTAAAAATTTTAAATGAGGTTTTACCCACTGATAATATGACAAGTGAGATTTACCTGGAAATTGTTAGTGTTCAATATCCATTATCGCTCTACATATTTATACTGTCGGCGGGCGGTAGGATCATTGGTTAATTGCCTCTTTTTTAGATACAATTACCAAAAATTTAACTACTCGACTAATATTAATTCGATTTAATACACCTCTCTCTTCCCAACTACTGTTCAACAGCTTTTATAAATAAATAATTAGTTACCTATCTAGTTTAGTTATATTTGCTATTCGAATTCGGTCGTGCAAAACATCTGGCGTCATTAAAATACGCAACAATTACTTCAGTTGACGTCGAAAGAACCTTTTCAACATAAAAATATTATAAGCGATAGGAGACAAAATTTTACCCTTTAAAATTTAGAAAAACATTTAATTATTAATTGGTACAACAACAAAACAGGTAGATCATATTGCTAAAGTGAATAATTATTATTTTATTATTAAGTTCTATATTTGTATTTATCTATGTATGATGAAGCATAATCGTTTTCAATATGATATTGATGTATTGTACTTATAATTGTGCAATGATTATTACTCTTTACGCATAAATGTGATTTAAATAAATTTTTGTTTTTTTACTACCCTTTTCTTGGTTTCCAGTAAGCAAAATTCATAAAAAATAAAGTGTATACAAATGCTTAAATTGCAAAAACAAAACATATATTTGACATATTTTTGGGGAAAAGGTGACATATTTATGCGCATATTTAAAACATTTCTTGTGCATAAAAATCTTAGCTTTACTTATGTAAGTGCATTTATATGTAGAAATAAACAGAAACAATTTTAAATAACTACACATGTAGTTATACCGATGTTACACACATAAATTTATCAACAAAAGGGCAAAACAAAGATTAAATTTCCATTTTATTAGCGAATTTTTTTAAACTAGATTATTCAGTAAAGAAAACTTCAATGATCAGTTAAGCGAGGACCGTTTAATTTTTAATAAATTCACGCCCAGTACATAGAGAACTTTTTAATCTGGCGAGTTCGTGGGGTTGCAGAAACTGGTTACCGTTGAACAGAAATTTCTAAACAAAATCCATTGATTTATTTAAAGCCTAACTCTGGCATATATTTTTTTTTTTAATTTTTTGTGTCAGAAAAAAACTCGCTTTGAGAGTGTTCACTTAGAAAATGTGGGCTGAATTTATATGATTTAAAATAGAATAAATACACACTAAAATTTTATTTTAGATCAAAAAAAAAGTTATCAGGAACTTAATTAATATTTTTTTTATCAAAATTCGTTAGTGTTTTGCTTGTATCTATATTCGATTCTTGTACCCAAATACAAAAACTAATGCTCCATTTAGTGAATTTTACTCCTTTTTTTAATATCTATGTGTAAAACTTTTGTTGCTAAATTTTCTTCCAAATACTCTTTTCCTCTTACACCTTTTGAAAAACTGTAAAGAATTAAACCAGAGATTCCTGATGATTCTCCTGCACAAGTAAGCTCTGTGATCATTCACTCCGCACTCTTTGTTAGTAAACATAAATTAAAGTAAGTTATGTATCAAATTAATGATTTTTATTTGATAGATATGCTAATTAAAAACAACACAACAAGTACTTGTTATTCCAAATAAAATTGAAGCCAAAATAAAAACTTATTATTCTCACAATCACAAGCACTTACAGTTCTTCCCGAATTTTTCTATTTATAGGGCAATTCTTCCAATTATTAGTTTTTCTAAAAATAAAATTCGGACACAGCATTTAAAAAAATAAAAGAGAAGCTTACCAACAAATGGCATTAAATGTTTATTTTCCATAATTATTAAATCTCGAAGATACATGATAAGGGATAATAATAAGGATGGTGGATATATTTCTAACCAAGAGCAAAGAGTACAGCAATCATGAGAAAATTTACAATTTTTAAATAGTTTCGACCTTTACTTGATGAAAATCCATAATTAAAGGATAAAAACATTTGTAGGTACCTATATGATTTTCACAAATTATTTATTAATTTAGCAACATGTTTCGTCTTAACTTAGGCTTCGTCAGGCTATTGAGTATTTACGACTAACTATGAAAACTACTTCAGGTCCTTAAATAGCTACTCATAATAGGGGGTGGTATCGGGTGAAAACAAATTCAATACATTATACTTGGTCATTTAAAATTTAAGTCAAGGGTTTATAAACTAACTTGTGAGTCTTGCTATAAAGTCTACATTGGTCAAACAGGGAGAACGTTTAAAAAACGTATAATGGAACACAAAAATAGTTATGTTAAAAAGAAAACAGATTCAACATATACGAACCATGTAACTATAAGAGAACATAGTTTTAATGAAAATTTCGAGATTTTACATATAAATAATAAAGGACAAAAATTAGCGTTATTAGAAAACTTGGAAATAAACAGACATAAAAAACTAGGAATATTTTTAAATGACCAAGTAGAATGTAATAACTCCCCTCTACTGAATTTGTTTTAACCCAATACCACCCCCTATTATCAGTAGCTACTTAATGACCTGAAGTAGTTTTCATGATTTGTAGTAAATACTCAATAGCCTGAAGAAGCCTAAGTTAAGGTGAAACATGTTGCTAAATTAATAAATAATTTGTGTTTTGTTCATCCTCATGTAATACAACCGAATTAAACATCGATCAACAATCGATAAAACCTGAACAAGATATTTATTATTTGGCCAAACATTTCGTAAACTGTCACCAATTGAACTTGCAAATTCTTTACTAGGTTATTAGTCCGGTCAATTTAGACATTCGAAGCTACATAAATTCCCACCAAGCTGAAAATCAGTAAGATTGTTTAAAATATGATTAAAAATAAAATTTTAA
Organism: Agrilus mali; assembly: GCA_029378335.1. Classification (NCBI taxonomy): domain Eukaryota; kingdom Metazoa; phylum Arthropoda; class Insecta; order Coleoptera; family Buprestidae; genus Agrilus; species Agrilus mali. Next base: position 7,182,475 of record CM055656.1, on the reverse strand, counting down.
AGTTCCCCATCTTTCCTGTGTATGTAAAAATTTTTATTTAAGGTCAAAGGTCAAAAAAATGAGTTTTTCGCGATTTTCAGCAAAACGGTAAGTTCTATCATAAAAATACTTCAGACAAATATTGTAGACTATAAAATTATCTATAAAATATGTATCAATATTTTTTTTTCCTAAGAGCCACCGTTTCTGAGATATCAGGTTAAATGAAACCCAGTCCCTTATTTTATACGCCAGTGTAACCTCGAGACAACATCTGTCTCCTGTTCAATTGTATGCGTGGCTAGGGTCTTATATAGGGTTGCCAACTCTCGAAAGGACCAACCCGGGAGAATTGTATGTTTAAGAAATGTATCAAGGGGGGGGGGAGTATTGAAAGAAAATCATTAATTAATTTTTAAATTTATATTTATTTTGTTTTCGAGCAGCATCTAATATTTGTCGGTTTTTCATCACAAAATCATAAAAGTTTTTACATGAAAAATCGAAGTTTGTTAGTACTTGTAATTCTGCTTTTACTAAAGAAATACTCATTCGGTTTCTTTCCTTGCTCCATATTTGCTCCATTATGCTGAATACGCGCTCGCATAAAGCATTTGAGACAGGAATGGAAAGAACAAACGTGACCATTTTTTTCAATTCAGGACAGGGATTTCTATCTTTCGATTTCGTAAAGAAGTCAACCCAGCGTAAATCCACTCGATTTTCTTCAACGAGATGTGTTTGCATCTCACGCAAAAGTCCAACCTCATCGTACAATTTATCACTATCTAAGTCAATATTTAATAATTCCTGGAGTCTAGTAATGCCGGTCCATGTGATTGGTTCTTTTAAAGATAAAATTTTGATTGCTTGGTATTCTAAGTCTTTAAAGTTATACCATTTTTGTAAATATGACAAACATCGCGTAAAAAAGTTATTGAACTCGGTTTTGAAATTTGTTTTTTGCGGTTCATCAAACTGCTTTAATAAATCCATGGCAGATTTACCATAAAATTGGTCAGCTTGTCTGTTTTGTAGCTTCATTTTCAGATCAATCATTATGTCATGAATTTCAGTGCTTGTTACTCCGTCAGATTCCAGTAATTTAATGGCGTTCTGAAAGACTTGCATTATATTTTGCATAAAATGAAGAATACATAAGACTGCATTTGTTTCCGCATCACTGGCACAAAAGTGATTCCATATAAATTTAGAACAATTCTCTTCACCTTGCTCATTGAAATATCTAATTGAAGCTGGCCATAGCGATAGGATTCTTTCTATGGCAGGAAGTAACGATAACCAACGAGTTGGCACATGTCTTAATATTTCTCTAAACTCAATTTCTGCATCTGAGCAACTTGTCATCAGCTCATTTCTCCTTTTAGCAAAAGCCGAAAATTCGCTATAAACTTTCAAAACAAATAATTCCACATCAACTGACAAAGCTTTTAAAGATTTTTTAACGCAGTTGTGGAGAATATGGCACTTGCAATTTGCTTTATATATTTTCGAGTTTAAAGTTTTAAGCTTTTGGTAAATAGAAACATTTATTCCATAATTTACAGCAGCATTGTCGGCAGAATATGCTGAGATTTGACTCACTTCAAGGTAATTTTTTGATAAAATTTGTATTATTTGATCTTTTATTGCTTCGCTGTTTTCTTGGTAATCTTCGTAAAAATCCAACAAACCCGTTTGAATGCCATTCTCAAATGAAAAATATTTAATCAATAATGGATACATTTTCAAATTACCTTTATTTGACGAATCACTCGCTACAGAAAAATATTGACTTGTTTTTAAATTACTGAGTAGGTATTCTTGACTAGCCGGCCCTAAAACATTTTCAGCAATACTGCTCGCTTTTGTTCTTCCGCATGATACTTTTTTCGCAGTCGTCGAATCAGAAAACGTAACAGCTTTAATTTGTGTCCGCAGTCTTGACTATTATAACTGTGATGATGTTTAATACCATGAAAAGTTTGAATAACTTCGGCAGCGGTAATTAAATCATCTTCTCTAGTGTGTTTAGATGGAAAAAAAGACGTAATACCTTGATTTGTTTTGGCATTCTTAATAAAGGTTTCACAGATCCAAAACCGTCATACTTGACCGAAAATAAATGTTGACATATGTTACATTTTGCTGTGAACTCGTCTTTTTTCGATAACCACGTATGTTCTTTTAACCACAGGTTATTGAAAGAACAAAAGTACTTTTTTTTCTTTGCATCTGTACTACTCTCACCTCCCGAGTTATCACGATCCATTTTTCTCAAATTATTATTGCCTCCCGTTAGCTCAACACGCATATGACTGAATAATTTATCTAATTAAACTGAGAAGAAGAAAAAACCCGCGACACACTCGACCAGCCGCGGGGGTAGTAACGTGTCGGCGGTGTCAGAGACATCAGACAGACACCGCCGAATCAACAACGTCGACGGCGAAACGAACAGAGAAACAGAGCGACGGAAGCATTTAATTTTTAGAAAAACCGGAGAAATTATTGCACTCCGGGAGGTCGGGAGGTTAACCATTATTACCGGAGTCTCCCGGGCAATCCGGGAGGGTTGGGAACCCTAGTCTTATACCTGCTTTATGTCAGTGTGCCAAATAAATCAAATACTGTTAGTCTCATAGTTGCCAGATTAGGGGATTTTCCCCAAAAAATAGGAGATTTTTTTTTTGGGTAGTTTTTGGGGATATATTTTTCAGGGGAATTCTTCTGGAGAAAAATTTTCCTCTACAATATTTTTTCTATTTGCACTAAATATTTTCTAGTTCTTGGGGATTTATTTGTCTTGAATACAATTTTTTCCATACAGGGGAAAGATGGGGAACTTTCAAATTTTATTTTTAATCATATTTTAAACAATCTCACTGATTTTCAGCCTGGTGGGAATTTATGTAGCTTTACTCTTATTTTTTGGTCTAATTTGACCGGACTATATATAATAACTTTGATATACAGCTTCTCAGAGTGTAATTGCCCGTATTTGTCATGGCACGGTAGATACTAGAGAAGACCATTGTAAATAAATCTCTGACCGTTACCTATTTCTATCTAAAGTGCGGACGTTTGAAACACAAATACCTGGATGATCCACTTATGAGATAGTTACGTCTTCGAAAATACGTAATTTCAGTGTACATAGATGTAAATTACCGTTTACGTCACGATCAGAAGGATATAAATCTTGCAAATCTCTCGATCTCTCCGGCTTTGTACCTAGTTCTTTGAGATAATTATCTGTTTCCTTTCAAAATTAGCCACGTAGATCATGGCAAAGAATAATTAGATCATACAGATAAATACCTACCCCACACGATGTAAAAGAAAAAATTAAAACTGTTGCGTTTGAAATAGTACATTCAAAATATTAAAAATAAAAGCACCCTATTTCAAGTAGGTAGGCCCTGACTAAATGTAAAATTATAAAATAGAAATTCTTAAATTCTTGGTAAATAATTATCAAAAGTACCAAACGTGAATCGCTATTTTGAACTTCTCATCAGCACGCCATGGGCAGTTTCGATAAATCATCTATCAAACCAATATTGTTCATTCAGGTGTTTCATTATTAGGTAATAGAAATTTTTTATAAAATTTCATTTTCCTATTTTCAAATTTGAGAAAAAAAATTAAAGCTAAATTTTGACGCTCATCTTTAAAAAAGGGGAAGGGGGTATTTTATGAAGTGATTTTAAACATATCCATAGGAAGCATTTTTCTTGTTATGGAGCTTTGAAATTAGATTTTAAACTAGCAGCAATACCCGGCGTTGCCCGGGTAAGAATATATTACACGTTTGATGGAACATTCTTGAATATTCGCGAATTTAGAACTATCAAGAACATCCCATAATTATTCAAAACATTTTCTAACTTTTTTTAACATTCTTGAATGATCTTCAAGATTCTGGAACATTCTTGAACATTGCCAAATCATTCTGAAATGTTATAATAAAACATTCTTTTAAAACGGTCGAGTCATTTCGGAGGAGGTGAATTACAAACACCGTGACACGAGAATTTTATATATTAGATTGAAACACACGGTATAAAACAATGGATAAAAATACTCCAATACTAGTGACTTGGAAAATGAAACGAGCAAGATAAGCGAAGGGAGACTAGTGGTAAATAGGAAAAAGGTATGATCCATAACATAAGCGGATGATATAGTAGTTTGAAGGGTTTAAAAGAAATTGTAAGAAAACTAGAAAAGTACTTATTGAGGAAGGGTCTGCAATTAAATAGCGGGAAATAGAAAATTATTGAATTTAGTGAAAAACGAGGTAGAAGAGAAAGAGAAAAGAAAGAAATAGTATAAAAGGGGTAGAGATAGAAAGAGTTACGGACAGTACGTGTGTGCGATAACAATTTGTGTACTTGTTATCGCTAACATGTTTATGACACAGTCACAGCGTACGGTTCTTTTATCGTTATCAACCTAAAAGATGTAAAAAATCTTTATCCATCGACAAGTAACACAACCAATTCTGGAATGATCGAAGATTTTCTAATTATTACTCATCATTCGAGAACCATCAGGATTTCCTTTTCGAATCATCTAGAAAGTTCGAAATGTGTATATAAAGTGATCATCTTTGGACCGAGGGACAGTAGTTGTGAGAAAGAATCTGTGCGCGAACCAAAACAATAAATAATAGAAAAAAGTGATATAAATAAATTTTTATATAAATAAGTGAATTGTTCTAATATAAATAGTAGTTCTAAGTTAGTGTTAAGTGTTATACAAATAGTGTTAAATAAATAATTATTTAAATAAATATCTTTGACTAGAAAATTCGTTACAATAATAAGAATGATGAACTTTTTTCTAACCAAGTCGCGAAGGGTACAACAAATGGAAAGGGTGTAGGGACTAGGACAGAAACTATGTAAGGAAGATTGGAGAAGGCTAATAATGTTGTTTTATGAGAAGTATAGTATTTTACGAAGTGGAGATTTGGGAATGGGAAGAAAAGATACAGGTTGGAAAGTAAATACAGAAAATAAAGTGGATTTTACGATTGGAAGGAAGCACATCAGATTACGTGACATGAAGGGAAACTAAATATGGGAAGATGTGGTAGGATACAATAAAAAGGGTAGTTAAATATAAAGAAAGATTGGGAAAATTAGAAGAGAAAGCTATTAGAAAATAAATATGGAGGAGGAGAATATTAGAAATAGGAAAAACAACAGGTGTGATAAAGACAGAATTAATGCTACTCCGGATTAAAAAATGAATCAGGAACAAATGGTAGAGTGGAGAAAGGAGGGTAAAAATATTTGGGAAATTGTGAGAAAAAGATGTATCGAGATAATAAGAGGGGATAATTTAAAAAGAATCGGGGAATCAAGATATTCGGCAGGACTAAGAGAAATCAGAAAAAAACTTGTAAATAGTAACGAAAGTCTAGTCTAAATCTTTGTTTAAAATGAACATGGAAATAATTTCCTTCAATCTAACTTATGCCGCCCCTTTTCATGTTTAAAGTTTCCTTAGTATTTTTAATCTATCGTTAATATTCATTGCCACTAATTAAGACTGTTCTATTCAAATATTATGCACATTTACCCACCATTGAAGTTTAAAAAGTGAGATAAATTATTTATTTTCATGGTTGAGTTGTATTTATCAATGAAATGTATTATTATTTATTAATGAAATGTAAATTTTACAGAAATCGAAATAAACGAGTCGTTAATTGACTGAAAATGTTTAGAATTAATTAATCTTAAATTTTGTAGAGTAGGTATAGATAAATTTTTTCTAAGCACCCTTAATCAAATTGAAAATTGATAATAAAGATAATAATAGGTGGACTTTCGTGAAATTAATTACGCAAAATATCACTTCTCATTGAAATTCTACTCTCAGCTACCCTGCATGACGTTATCAATAATTAACAATTTCCTTTTTAGTATTCTTTTAATTATTTTTTCCAAAGGAACAGAGCTATAGGAAATCGATACGTTTTGGCAGAATATCCCACTTTTTTCTAATAATCAGTCAATAGCTTTGGACATATGGATATAAAAAAAGTCCTCAATTTATTTTCAAAAATAGAAAATAGTTTCCTTTGAAAAGCTTTCGAAAAAAAAATGTATGTATTTTCTTGAGTTCCTTATTTCGAAATGTTTCCAAAGACAATATCTCTAGGCAAACGTTTTTTGAAGTTATTTAATCAATTTCTCCTAAAATCTTCTTATAAATATTCATGATTGAATTATTCTATTTATCAATATGCTGTATTATAATTTATTATTGATATTTAAATTTTATAGAAATTGAAATAAAACTTAATTTGACTCCAAAGTCGTTAATTGGCAGATACAGTTTATAACTCTAATCTTAAATTTTGTAAAGTATAAATAATTTTTTTCTAAGAGCCCAATGGGGACTTTTGTGAAATTAATTACGCAAAATATCACTTTTCATTGAACCCCTGTATCCCTTTATTCTTTGCCACCCGGAATAAAGTTGCCAATAATTAACAGTTCTCTTTTCAGCATTAATTTGATTTTTTTCCCAATGAACCAGAAGCTATTGGAAATCGATACGTAGTGGCGTAATATCCCTATCTTCTTTTTTAATAATCAGTCAATAGCTTTGGACGTTTGGAAATAAAAAAATTTCTCAGTAAATTTTCAAAAATAGATACCTTATAGGTTCCTTTCAAAAAAAAATATGTATTTTTTTGAGTTCCTTATTTCGAAATGTTTCCAAAGAAAATATCTTTAGGCAAACATTTTTTATAATTTATTCAGTTAATTTCTCCTAAAATCTTCTTATAAACGCTTTTGAAAGGTTTACTGTGAAACGCAAAGGTTATTATTCATTATATTTTACATAAGCTCAGTTTAAATTTCTTATTGGTACGTAGATGCATATATATGTGTGGTAATTTAAAAAAAAAGGGCATTAACTGACTGATACCCAAAAACTTTGATGAAGGTTCCAATTATCCTTTAAAAACACAGAATCCTAAAGAGAGTTTTAGTATTGTATCATCATGTCATGTGGCGGGACTGGCAAGGGGAATGGATAACAAAGTACTTAGAAATAGGAAAAGATATAATAATATTACCAAGGTTTCGGACAATGTATGTTTTTTTTGTAAATAACTTTTATAAGTTAAGAATAATGTATTTTATATTCCAATATTATGTAATATTTATCCGTATACTGGCGCCCATGAAACACATTCAATATATTTTTTTCAACTGTAGTATTAATATCAGCCATATGTTGTTAATATCATATATTTATGTATATCTACATTACAGGTATTTTTCAGTTATAATAATACCTGTTTCTACATAAAAATTAGATTATGCTTTATACATCGTTATTATGGCACTTTACGTTTTATGTTTGTGCAACTTACTGTTTAAAAATCAATAGTATTATATTACAGGTAGATTTATAGATCGATCTCTACAGTTAGTGCATACCTACATAAATAAGTCTATTGAATACATCAACACTAATCAATTCAGTGGTGAAATTACTATAAATTTCCCATACTCACACTGTCATCGTTAAACACATGAATGAAACGTGCGTGAAGTTATAATTTACTGTCTTAGGTATAAGGTACGTCTAATAAAGCATCGGAGTAATTTATCGTTCAATCAGTATCTATGGGTACAGAGTGGTCACTAATAAGTACATTGCAAAACTTAATACAGAAACAAACTCTAAGCTTTAAGGGGTTAAAAATCTTTTATTAATTAAAATCATACATGCGACGTTTCGCCTTGTGGTTTAAATATTTTTCAAGGATTAGTTTAAAAGGCAAAACGTGGGATGTAGGTTTTTATCAATGGAAAAATTTTATCTACGTAAATCTTCGAGTTTTTTCTGTATAATTACACAACTTTATAACTATTAAAAAGAATAAAAACACTTGTATAAGATTTTCACAAATTTTTTATTTATTTAGCAACATGTTTCGCCTTAACTTAGGCTTCTTCAGGCTATTGAGTATTTACTACTCACTATGAAAACTACTTCAGGTCATTAAATAGCTGATAATAGGGGGTGGTATTGGGTTAAGACAAATTTAGTAGAGGGGGGTTGTAACATTCTACTTGGTGATTTAAAATTATTCCTAGTTTTTTATATCTGTTTATTTCCGAGTTTTCTAATAACGTTAATTTTTGTCCTTTATTATTTATATGAAAAATCTTGAAATTTTCATTAAAACTTTGTTCTCTTACAGTTACATGGTTCGCATATGTTGAATCTGTTTTGTTTTTCACATAACTATTTTTGTGTTCTATTATACGTTTTTTAAATATTCTCCCTGTTTGACCAATGTAGACTTTAGGGCAAGACCCACAAGTTAGCTTATAAACTCCTGACTTTTAAATTTTAAACGACCAAGTAGAATGTAACAACTCCCCTCTACTGAATTTGTTTTATCCCAATACCACCCCCTATAATCAGTAGGTATTTAAGGACCTGAAGCATTGTCCCTTTTTATTGTATCTTTGTTGTTTTTAATCAATTTTTCTAAGGAGTAATTGGTTTTATAAGCAATATTTAATTATTTAATTTTTTTAGGCTGAGTTACATTTCCTTCTTTTTTATTCACCTTCTAATTCCCTTATACATTTTAGTTTTATTGTGGTTATTCTTATTACCATTAATTTTTATAATTATAACCTTCAATTAATGGTCACATAATTTTTTAATTTGTTAGAATGTACGTTTAAGCAAATAGATTCTCTTTATGATCACCTTTCTAAGGACGATTTCAACAGGTCATTCTCCTGCAGATGTCGTTCATACGACTACAAATTATGGCCTGCATATTTACCAAGATCAAAATTAAAACCAATAGAGAACTATGTTCGCAAAACCAAAACCAAACTATATTCACAAGACTAAGACTTATTAGTTAAAATATTGCTAAACTAAACAAAAATCAAAACTAAAACGAACTGTCGAAATGGATGACCAAAACCAAGACTAACAAAAGAGGTCATGGTAAAATTCTGGTAAAGTTAAGAGCAGTGGCGGCTCGTGGTCGAATACGAAGGGGGTTCACAAAGTTAATAACATGTAGGTAATATCAGAACATGAAGCGTATTTCACGATGTTGTAAATGCACCGCAGGCGAAGATTTTTAATATTTTTAGGAGAAACAAATACTTATGGCATTTAATAACACAATAAATAAAACCTTACGTTTACTTATACAGGAAATCCATTCGTCTATGTTTTGAATTAGCAAACACACTCAACTAGATTACCGGCAAAAATCAGGCACGGAAAGCAAAATAATGCGTTTAATTTATTACACCCACACAACCACGAAGTTTTTTTATACTGTTCTACTTTAAACACACGTTTGAACTTTTTATTTTTTAAGGTACACTCTTGTGTCAGCTGTAGTTTTGGGCGAGGTGGACCCTTTTCTTTATTTCGAAACGATTTTGAAAATTATTTGAATTTTCTTTAATATATTTTACCGAACACGACTCCATCATTTACGTAATATTTTAATTAACGCGTATTGTGCAATATATTGTGGACTTTGAACTCTGAAATCTGAACATGCTTCTGAGCATAATTTTTTTACTATCGGTTCCTACCAACACTAGCTTCCAGAGCCTTTAAAAATGACTCGTACTGGACATTTTCACCAGGTGGCAGGCTGGCAGGCTAACCGAAGTTGCAAAACACTGGCAGAATGTCGGGTAGCCGTGCCGACGTAGCACGACATTATTCCGGCTGATTCCGGCTTCTCGTGCAGTGCACCTAAACGCTGTATGTTGAGTGTATTTTATCTTCCATTTCACGCGTCCGACTACCTCTCTCTCTAACACATGGACATCAAACGGAGTATCGCTCTCGTGATATGTTCAGAATCAAAACTTAAACCAAAAAAGTTAGGTGAAGTCGTCAGCGACACAACAAAAATTTAAATATTTTATATGGGTTACGGGTTGGTGTTTTGTAACTATGAACTATGAATTGGTAAAAGAGATGTATATTATACGATAATCATCAATAATATAATAAATATTAAAAAGATAAAATTATAAGGTGTAGGTAGTTCAATTTTTAAGGGGGTTCACTGAACAAATACACCTACAGTAAAACCACCACTGGTTAAGAGCCGATTCCATTAGAACAAGAATAATTTTAAGACTAAGACCTACTGTCCAAAATCAAGTCCAAGACCAAAAGTAAATGTTATAAAGCAAGACTGTGTGTTGTGCTAGTTATACTACTGCACCCTTGTATCTTGTTCTCACCCCTATACTTCGTTTTTTCCGACAGTCGAATGGTTTCATTTGTTGTTTCTTTCCGACTTTTTTATGGATATTACCACACGCATTAGACGTATATAACGTATATTACTGTTGTCTCATAATAATCCTTAACCTGATTTAGTTTCTTTATTGCATCTTATAATAACCGCAATAAAACAATAATTACTACATTTCTAATCGGGATTAGACATATACGAATACTCCTTTGTAAATAAATACCCTAAAAGTAAAGTTTAAAATAACAAATGCATAAAACGTACGAACGCATTGCCTGTTTCGTCAGGTTAATGTAACACTTTCCATAGTGAATACCATTTTCAATTGTCTGGCACCCACAATTATGTAACGTGCGTTTCAATTTGCTTATCACCATTGTGCTCACGTTCAAGTTTAACCTTAATTTTTGTGTAACATCAGCTTTGATAATATTGCCAAATAATCGTGGGGGTTCAGAGTGGTCGAGCATATAAAAGCAAAATAAATGTGACTGTGGAATGTAGAACTCGTCAGTGTAACTTACTTTAAACAAGTGACAAGAAATTTTTGAAAACAAACAACAACATGATCAAATACGTAAGTACTTTTTTATTTTTATTATTTTTCAATTAAGTAGCATAATTAAATAATCTTTAGTAACATTAACACAACAGGATTTATATCAGGATAAGGGTTGCTATTTATAATAATTTAAGGGGTAAAAATCGTTTTTTGTTTTGTAATATCCATAACGTAGGAAAAATTGGTCTGAAAGTTGATAAAAGTTCCCAATTTTAATAACTTTCAGTGTATTCGGCTCGAAGGACCATATTTTATTTTCCCTTGTTATACTTATTTTCTGGAAATTTGTTATTTTTGCTTTTACAATCACCTAAAACCAATCACTGGCACAATTTTTATTCTGTAGATTTCTTCCTGAAATGGGAATATCTCAAGCGAAACCCCACGAATGCCTTTAATGAACTTTTTAGTTTTATTAATCGTTGGGATGGCACATTCTTGTAACATTAATAACGTTTTAATTGAAAATTAAACATATTAATATACGTTCTTTAACGCTTTAATAAATACCATAATTGCAAAATATGAAGCTGTTAGCGTAGGTACTGTTGATATTCGTTGCCTTCACTGTGGTATTTCCTTCTTAAGTATTGAATTATTCAAAAAGTTTATCGGCAGCAGCGATCGTAGGCCAGCGCATTCCATAAACTATATTCTTTCATCAATCATTGCAATTTCTCTATGAAATAATTTAAAGGAAGTCACAGGCTCCTCAGAGCATTACCTACCTACCTCTAGGTACCTTTTATATCTGATCATAACTCCCTACTGTTCACATGTACAACTACACATATGTTACAAAATGTACCTACGTAGCTATCTATATAAGACATTCTTGTTGTTTTATTTGCTGTATGCAAACAGCCAAATGATTCAGATGGCCACAAATATTTCTATGACTATTTTACGATTAATATTCTGAATACAATACTTTTTAATGGTTCTCACGAGAAGTTACATGAAACCATAAAGAAGTCTACATATTATTATCTCCCTTGTTATCCCTCTAATGAGTTTATTAGAATCATCTTAACCGTTTTTATAGAATGCCATTTTCAAAAAAGTAGACTATTTTCTAATTAATTGTTCCATTCTCTTAAAATGACACTCATTAGGCGCTGCTAGTTACCTAATGTGCCAATCAAACACCGTTTACATTTTCGACTAATGAGCAGTCGAATTTCTATCAGTAATTTGACTCTTCCTAATTAAAAGTCAACCCGATAGATGCTGCACCTTCAAACTAAAAAACCTAACTTTTAGCGATCAGATAGATCTCTTGTTACCAGACTTAACATTAACTCTAATAATATTAAGTGAAAATGAAAAATTTGAAATTATAAGAGGATTTGAATGAAATTTTAGTATGAATGAATTTTGAGAAATTTTTGAAATAAATTTAAATGAAAGGTTTTAAGACAAATTATATTTTTTTAGTGAATTTGAAACTTGATTAGAAGCATTACGAAATAAAAATTCCGTTTTAAAAAATTCATCTATTTATTTAAGCTCATTATATCAGACATTTCGCCTTCTAATTAATACGAGGCTTTCTCGAGGTTGTTGGAAGCCTAGTTTTGGTTTAGTGTTTAATAAATTATAATAAATTTTTATTCACTTTACATAGAAAGAAATGATGTGGGGAAAGAAGTGATAGATACTATAATTACATAGATAACAGCAATTATAGTAGGTACCTAATAAGCTTCATTTACTTAAACCTTTGTTTCCTTTAGTTTATATAAGATATTTTTCTTAATTTTTTTAAAGTATCGTTTCCAACAGGGAATTGTTCTATGATTTAGTGTTTTTCTGCATTTTCATCATTTTTACTTTTTATAAAACCAACCCTTTTCTATTCTTGCAATTAGTCTATTTCATCAATGTACCTATTTCTTATCAATTACTATTTGTGCAATTTTCATTGCTCGTAGCTCTATTTTCCTGCGAAGTTTGACTCCCTTAGTATTATAATAGTATCCTATAGATCAGTGTTTCCCAACATAAAATCCTCATATCAAAGGGGACTGTTCAATTGTCAAGAGGGCTAATTAGAAAGTAAGTATACGGTGAAAAATAATCATGATTTTATTACTTGATGAGTCAAGCAAAATTTTTCTAGTAAATAATTGATACTAGAATTCTCATAAAATGTAATTGGTGGTATAAAACAATTTTTCATTCTTTCTAATAATAATTAGTATTAGAATAATCAAGCTAAATAAGTCTAGACTTTTTTTCTCTACCTCTCGATTATTTTATCGTGTCGTAAAGAAAAAATTACTAGAATGAGAATAGTTTAGTAAAATTAGCCATAAGAATTGTACTTAAAAAATGTTTTCTAATAAAGTCAATTTTACTAGAATTCAGTCTCAACACCGAACGACCGAACGTAGATTGACTAGACATTTCTAGTAAAATCTCCTTGAGCGTCTGGTCGTCCATATAATTGACAGATTTTTTAGTCATGTTTGCTAGAATTCTAGCAATATTTTCATATTTGTTTTCTCCGTGCGTCATTCCAAAAAAAGAAAAAACAAATCTACTAGACATTTATCTACAGAAAATATGTAGAGAATTATTAAGACTGAATTTAAGTAAATTAGAAACTTTTCTACAGTCTTTTGAATCGAAGAAGCTTTTAATTTTTTTAAATCCATAATAACAACGAAATTTCTTAAGTACATTATTTACAAAACCATTTAGGTATTTCACCAGGTAGAAGAAGTTATATTCTTTTTGTAGCTTAAACTTTGTGTTTAATTTCGACCTTCTCTTTTTCTCAATTTTTTCAATTTCTTTTAAGTAAAATAAGTTTTGGTATATTGTAACTAAGTAATTATGGAGTTATTAATTTTATGTTTGAAGGCGTTTAGGCTTCTAAAGGCGGCTCACTCCAGATATCAGACATTAGGGTTAAATGTCGGTTTGTGGGTCAATCGTCATATTGTATTAGCACAGAAATCTGATCCAGCTATCCCACTCATTTAAATTTGTTTTCTATATAATTTATTAAATATTTTTAAATCTATACGAAATTGAATCTTGGCTAGGCACTTGGTGAAACATGTTGAATATAAAAACGAAAATTAAAACACTTGGTACACTTCTGTTTCACAATTTTATTGCGGAAAAGTCTAACAATTCTTTAGGCCGTTAAGCCATTATCAAAGAGAATAATAATAAAGATTACTATTAATAAAATTGTGAAACAAAAGTGTACCAATTGTTTTAATTTTCGTTTTTATATTTTTAAATCATTCCGACAACTTCCACAATGATTTATTATAATTAATTTCTCAGGTTATTTTCGCTTTTGCCATCACCACCGTAGTCTTGAGCAGCCCAGTTCCTGAACCGAAACCATCAGGCGTTGTTGCTGCGGCGTATGCTGCACCCGTGGTTGCGGCTGCTCCCGCAATCGCCCCTGCAGTAGTAACCGCAACAAGCTCGCAAGTGTTTGCAAGGAACTACAACGGTCTTGCAGCCTATGCAGTAGCTCCCGTTGCTCCAGTTGTTGCGGCGCCCGCAGCTCCCGTTGTTGCAGCACCCGCGGCCCCTGTTATCGCTGCCTACAGTTCTCCCTACTTTTGGTAGTTTTTGTTAGTACTACCTAGTACCATCGTCGAAGAATTGAATTCATGTTCTAATGAATGCCTACCTACCTATCCACGAATATTGTTACGTAATACCTACCCTGGTTAGATAAATAAAAGAATTGAAAATATGATGCATTGTACAAAAATAAATTAATTATATTAGCATATTTTTTGAAAAAAAAAATGTTTTATTTCTTATCAATAATAATTTCATTTTTGTTTATCAAAAACGACATCTTTTAAGGGGGTGGAAGAGGAATCTACAGTGTTTCAAATGTGGGCAAGGGGTGGGGGAAAGTTAACCTAATCTAGGCTTTTCTATGCTTCTCTTTACTTCTATTTGTAGTTCTAATAGGGCACGGATGGCGAACCATTGGCACGCGTGCCACAAGTGGCACGTTTGAAAATTTTGATGGCACGCACAAAAACAATTTTTTTTTTAAGTTATCTTTTTTTAAAGAAATGAATTAAAAATTATTAATCTACACTTAATTTATAGTTTATGATATAAATTTGTAGTACTGAATGCCTGTGTTAGTATGTTAACTAGAACCGTCAAATTATACATTTTATTATTAAAATATCGCATGAATTCTTTCGAAGTATATACAGATGCGCATTAGATAAAAAATTTTGCGTATCAAGTTTCGCCTTCTTAAGGTATTTGAATGTTGTTGCTGCCGCAGCGGTCGAATCAAAATTTATTTTATATCCTGATACAATACCATTTGAAAAATTAAATTTAAAAGTCCTTGAGTGGTTAAATTTTAATGAATTAGAAATGAAATGAGTTGAATTTCAGTCAAGTACCATGTAGAACCAAAAATTTGTTGATTTAAGAAATGATTTAGAAATTATTGAAAGTAATCGATTATTGGATAAAATAAATAAAATTGCAGAAGATGAAATTCTAACTATACATGGAATTCAGTTCCTGACACGTTTAATTGTTTAAAACTTTCAAAATATTAACAAAGGCAATTTTATCAATATTTTCATCGACGTGGGCATGTGAATCTCTATTTTCAGAATTAAATTTTATAAAAAATAAATATAGGAATAGAATGACGGATGAGTCGAGCTCTGCATGCGTACTGTTGAAATTAACTAAATATGAACCAGATATTAAATTTTTATCATCTTGTGTACAGCAACAAAAATCACATTAAAAACAATTTTTTTTAAAGTGAATTTTGTTTCTAGCATATTGCTTTTTGTAAAACATTGAATTATAAAAAATTGTTTAAAGATGAATTGCTTTTGTTTGTTTGTTTGTTTAATTATACTTACGTATAGTTTCACCACGCTAACATTTCGAATGAAATTTTGTTGTGGCACGTTACCTATTTAAAAAAGAATTTTTATGACTTTGTGGCACGAACATCAAAAAAGGTTCGCCATCCCTGTAATAGGGTGTATCTACGAGGATGGATCAAATATAAACGAGCCTTTGTTCATAAAACATTTATTTTGAAAACTTTCACAAAAACAAATTTCTCTATTTTTCGACATATCCCTTTTGTTTGATTATACATTTTCCCCAACGGATTGGTAGTTTTTTCATCTCGTTTTCATAAAAAGAAGCAGGGCGGGAGTCTATCCAATTGCGCTCAAACGCGTCCACATGCTCATCAGTCTAAAATCGTTCACCTCCTAGTGATTCTTTGAATGGCCCAAACATGTGGAAATCACAAGAGGGTAAGTTATATATATATATATATATGGATGGTGCTCCGACTGAGTCTAGTGCATTTCACTGAGTTAAAGCTGCGATGCGAACACGAGTAGCTTTAGATTTTTACTCAGCAACGAGCTGAAGTTTTTCGGAATCCCCAGTTTTTCGTTATGATTGTGTGGACACTCCCATAGCTGATGCCGAGTTCAACAGATATCTGAAGCTAAGTGGCGTGGTGGTCTCCTTCAATAAGGTTTCTATCGCGTGTTAACCGGCGATATGCTGGTTCGCGGAGGACGAGGATGATTTTAATTGTCGATACGATTACGCCCTTCGTTAAATTCTTTGCACCAAACTTTTACCCGCTGCAACGAAAGCGTTTCATTTCCGAACTGTGCTAGCAATCTGCGCAAAATTTCAGCTGGTTTCACGTTTTCACGTGTACGAAACTTAATAATAATCCGTTGCGCAACGCTGCTATGCATCTCTTTCTCACTCATTTGATAGCTACTAACCAAGCAAACACAGCAATACGACGAGTCGTTTCCGTGTCACCTAATATCCCCACTTCAAGTTGCTAACGCCCGTATGCGCCTTGAACAACTATCCGGCGCTCAATTTAAAAAGGCTCGTTTATATTTGATCCGCCCTCGTATATCTAGCCAGCACAATCCACAATAAAGTCTTACCATCCCATTTCTCTTTTTCAAAGCTATTGAACAAGATCAAAATAAATACAAAGACATAGATAATAGTTATTTTCGTAAAACTGAATGTTCTAGGCCAAAACTAATACTATATCTGTATTGTCTTAGTCTCATACCATATTCAAGACCATAATTGTGCTCACAAAGCCCCACCAAGAAAGACTACATTAGTCTTGTCTTGTGTTTGCTCATCTGCTGCCTAAAAATTAATTAATGCCTTTTTGCAAAGTTTATTATTTCATTTTCCATGGCGTAGTCTTCTGTCGGTGTTGTTTTCTTTAAAATTTTCTGCCACAGCAGACAGGCCGATTAATTATATTATAAATTGTGTGAATTCGGCGTCGCAATTAAGCAACACCTTCAAGTACTTTTTGTATTACGGGCTGGCAGCATCAATTTAAAAAGCTTAGTTAACATCTACATCTAAGTTTATCTTGTAAATCTGTCGCTTATCGTAACCACAAACTCAACTCGGCTTATTGTACCGAGTTTGTCGTCATCCATCATCCTGACACTTTTCCAGTTAGAATTTTTTTTAACGTAAATAGTCAAACGATTTCAAAACCTTTCGACATCTAAAGAGCACTACAACAACAGCTACACATTATATGTAGATACGTATCTATCAGTTCACAGAATCGGTTGGTTAAAGTAAATTTTCTTTCTTCTTTCATCCTCATCAGTGTTCATCAATTTGAATTTTGAAATACGAGGGATGTCAGAAAAGTTTATGAACAATCAACAATAGATATACCATATATACACAGATATATGACTCAGCAAGGTCCAATATTTGTCCAAAAAGTATATTCAAACAAGAAGCCCGTAGTTATTACATATGGTCAGCACTCTCTGGTAAGAACAATAGTAAAATGCACGAATCTAAAGCTACCCTCTTTGCTTAATTCTCAAAAGAATGGAAAAAAATAAGACCTTGACATCTATATTTAGCAATTATATTAATATACTATTCCAATTTGCGCCATAACGCGTTAGAACATCAGAAAAACTAAAACTCTTAAAGTGCATTAGCATTACTAGTTGTTGAGTATGGTGCCAGAAGCCAGATGACGTCTTTGCAGCAAAAACATACTGTCATTAGGTATAAATCATAACTGACAATAATAAAAGAAAACAAATGCAAACATTTCCTCGTTTAATTTGTTCTCTACTTGCGTTTATAATTCTTTTGGTTTATGACGTCTTCATTCTATATGTCTAGATACCTGCAGGTAAGCACTAAACGCTACGTAGACATAAATGAAAAAGTGTTAAATATTATAATTGATATCGTATATTACCACAAACATTTTGATATTAGAACAACACTAGCTATGCCCGCGTGGAATAGTGACTTTAGGCAGCATTTAAATTTTTTTTCTTCTATATTTTTATTTTCTGGGCCGTAAGCCTTTTTGCCGACGTCATTACACAAAAACATTCATTCCTTATTTTTGCCCCCTTTAGGGTAAAATTTTCACAAACTTTAAATGTCGTATTGATATCTAATCAAAAGCCTAAAAAATAAGTTTCAAGCCTCTAGCTTTATATCTACTTATCTATCTCTGTACCAAATTCTCATTTAAATCGGTTCAGTAGTTTGGGCGTGATTGCGTAACACACAGACAGACAGAGTTACTTTTGCATTTATAATATTATAGATTAATATAGTTTAATTATAGTTTTAATTATAGTTTTAAATAGTTTATATAGCTTAGTATTCAACTACTTTTATTGATGCAAATAAACAAAACCTCTATAACTTTTTACACTTAATCTTTTAATTTTCTGGGCCGTAAGCTTTTCGGACGACGTCATTACACAAAAACTTTCATCGTCTAGTTTTATTCTCTTTAGGGTAAAATTTTTACAAACATTGAATGTCGTATTTATATCTAATCAAAAGCTTAAAAAATAAGTTTCAAACTTCCATCTTTAAAAATTACGGAATTTCCGCACAAACATTCCTATTTCAACCCCTTACAACCCCTTTTTCGCATTAAAAAGTAACCTATGTCCTTTCTCAGGCTCTAGACTATCTCTGTACCAAATTTAATTTAAATCGGTTCAGTAAATTTTAGGCGAGATTGTGTAGCATACAGACAGTTACTTTCGCTTTTATAATATTCCGCGAATTCATTTTCATCGATTTTCCCATGGAAATAAGATATTTTCCCGCAGTAAAACGTAGCCTATGTGTTAATCCAGGGTGTCAGCTAACTCCATACCAAATTTTATTAAAATCGCTCCAGCCGTTTAGACGTGAAGAAGTAACAAACATACACACTCACACCCTCACAAACTTTCGCCTTTATAATATTAGTGTGATTAACACAAACATGCTGATATTATAACAACATTGTCTGTATGTTATAGTTGATATGATTACTTGATTAGTTAATAAACTAGCTCGATATTTGGTTAACAAGTAAAAATATTGCAAAAAATTAATTTATAATTAGTAACTCGTTGGTTATTTTGTAAATTAACCAGTCAACTTTAGCCAATGTATGTTTAGACAGCTAGAATAGATTCTTGAGCCTACTACATACTATGAATATTTTGCCAAATGTCCAAACGCACCGGTTGTGGTACCCTTTTGGATAATACTTTAGCTACAATCTTTGCCCTAAATTAGCTACGTACCAATATTGGCTGGTTAGTTTGTAAACCATCCAGCTTGTTTACAAATTATATAAGATTTGTACATAGAGTTTAGAAGGGAAGTACACAGATTAACCAGTTTTCTTGGCTGGTTCACAAATATCCATAGTATTTGGCTCACACTTTATCCAAATTTTTATTATGGGTATTTTGAAAACCAGCCAAGAACACTGTTTAATTTGTGTAATTCCCTTGTGGTCTAAACTTTATCTACAAATTTTGCTGGATGGTTTACAGACTAACCAGCCAATATTGGTACGTAGCACGTAGCCACTTTGCTAAAAACAACAAGACACTTGGATAGTTCGTATACTATCCAGCTAGTGCTCAAACTAGCCAAATAAGCATATTAACTGTGACATACACAATTTGGAAAACGTTCAGAGGTATGATGAATTAAGAATTTAAATATACTAGAACAGTAAATTATTAAAGTACATATATATTTTCTAATTTATTGTGATCTCTTTCACATTTTCATAGAGGGTGTTCCTTATTTTGACACAAATCTGCGATTGCTTTATTTTGAGTAGGTGGGTCAACTCCACATATAGGTACAAAGCTTATGTATTTGTATAATCGAATCAACGAGAACTATGTGATGATCCATGGTGACGACAGTGGTCAGAACCGCTGTAATGGCGCATGCATAAATTCCGAAACGTCGTTTCGAAAATGTTAAAAGTAAAAAAAAAATTGCAAGTAAAAGAAATACTTATATAAAGGCTTCTCGATGCAAGTGTGGAGTTGTGGAACGAATGTATGTTGATGAATGTTGTCTGCCGTTCGAGAGTCACGAAACTTAGAGTTGCAAAACTTGTCCTCAGCAAAAACAGAAACAATGCTGCGGCAGTTTGGGACTCTTCTCATCCATCACTAGCATCAGCCGCTGATTCCGCTGATCCTTCTGCTGCACCACGCTGCTTCTTTTATTTTATCACGGACTTCGATATCGTAACCATATGTACATATATACCTACGTAACGTACATACGGATGGATGTATGTTGTGTCCGTTTTATCCGCCGTTCTCATCTTCCCTGCTCGTGGATTTTTACAAAACATCGCAAGTCTTTTATGTAAAGTGGGTGTGTCCGGTTAAATAAATATGGACAACTATCTGAATACGAATATTTATAGAGGGTGGTTTATAAATAATCACTTGAAACCTATCAATATCTACTTTGATCATTTTAAGTCACCTATAGAATTTGTCTAGAATGAGGGAGTGAGAAAGCCACATAGGTATCTGCAATGTTTATTAATTTCCCAATTCCCTTATGTATTTTCATAGCAAAGGTACCTATATTTTTGGAAAATACTTTAACGTCCTGGGTGTGTATTTTAGACGGTTACCTACCTACCAATTTCAAATAAATTTCTTACAAATTTATTCTTACGAATCTACCATCCAGGAACAACACGGCATAACGAATGGTGTCTTTTCATAAAAGAGGATGTAATTACATCCTATTAAAGAACTCAGTTTACAACCAACGACGCTGAAAAGAAAATGTTTACTACATATACAGTCGATTAATTTTAAGTAGGTACAAAACTATAAATACATACATAAGCAAATGGTATTCATGGCAGAAAAGCCGAGCCGTGGAAAGTCGCTACCAACCATTAATATTCAATTATATTGAAAACGAGAAACGGCGTCGCTTACAAACTTAGGGATTAGTCACATATTATCTACGATTTTACGTGTCTTTAGATTATTATTCTAATTAAATTGGTTACAGGTGTAAAATATCGGCATGGTTATGCTTGGCTGCTTTCAAAAAGTAAAAATATGTATAATACAACTGGTCTCGAATATTCCAATTTCTAAATCATAAAAACCCAATTTACATAAATACGTGGTAAAAAATAAGGAATTATACCATCGTGATGTAAAATAATTTGTTCAACACAAAATAAAATTGTAAATAATTAACCTAAATATCTTTCTAGCCTTCTATCACACTAATATTAAAAAGGTGAAAGTTTGTGAGTGTGTGATATGTATGTTTTTTACTTCTTCACGTCTAAACGACTGAAGCGATTTTAATAAAATTTGGTATGGAGTTAACTGACACCCTGGATTAACACATAGGCTACGTTTTACTGCGGGAAAATATCATATTCCCATGGGAAAATCGATAAAAATGAATTCGCGGAATATTATAAATGCGAAAGTAACTCTGTCTGTATGCTACACAATCTCGCCTAAAATTTACTGAACCGATTTAAATGAAATTTGGTACAGAGATAGTCTAGAGCCTGAGAAAGGACATAGGCCACTTTTTAATGTGAAAAAAGGGTTGTAAGGGGTTGAAATAGAAAAGTTTGTGCGGAAATTCCGTAATTTTTAAAGATAGAAGCTTGAGACTTATTTTTTATGCTTTTGATTAGATATAAATAAATACGACATTCAATGTTTGTAAAAATTTTACCCTAAAGGGGATAAAATTAGCCGATGATAGTTTTTGTGTAATGACGTCGTCCAAAAAGCTTACGGCCCAGAAACTTAAAATATTAAGTGTAAATAGTTGTAGAGGTTTTGTTTATTTGGATAAATAAAAGTATTTGAATACTAAGCTATATCAACTATTTTAAACTATAATTAAACTATATAAATGTATAATATTATAAATGCGAAAGTTACTCTGTCTGTCTGTGTGTTACGCAATCACGACCAAACTAGTGAACCGATTTAAATGAGAATTTGGTACAGAGATAGATAAGTAGATATAAAGCTAGAGGCTTGAAACTTATTTTTTGGGCTTTTGATTAGATATAAATACGACATTTAAAGTTTGTAAAAATTTTACCCTAAAGGGGCAAAAATAAGGAATGAAAGTTTTTGTGTAATGACGTCGGCAATAAGGCTTACGGCCCAGAAAATAAAAATATAGAAGTAAAAAATTTTAAAGCTGCCGAAAGTCACTATTCCACGCAGACGAAGTCGCGGGCATAGATGGTTTTCTTATATATTTAAAAAATAATATGTATAATACTACTTTTATACCGGCACATTTGCACTATTTGTGACTTCTGCTTAGGTACTTACCTAATACTGTATTTATATCCCACTGTGTACCTAGTATTCTCTAATACTCACATAACTAGGTAGAGCTTTAGTGCTTTGCACACGAAAATGTTCTTTCTTAAACAAGCAGTTGGGGCTTGGTAATCGAATTACTTTATAAAATTAAAGCTCTCTTAAAACGCTTGAAGTCCTTTCAATGAGTTTGTGAACCACTTTTTAGTTGCTTGAAGCCTCTTTAAGCAAAACATCCATCACAATGGCTTTATGATGTAATTGATGTCCTTTTAGTCTAATTTTAGCCCTTATAGTGTGCCCGAAGCCTTTTTCACAAGTGCTTCAAGTCTATTAATGTATTTGAATTCATTTATATAATACAAGCCCTTAGGTTTTTTGATTTTAAAATGTTTATGGGACTTCCAAAACCATAACATTTTAAATAAGGACTAGGGTTTAAAGCCACTCTTGTGAGGGCTTTGTTCAGATCTAAGAGATTTGTACTCAGTACTGTTTCTTTTTTCTGAAAAATTTTCGATTTACTTTCAAATAAAGTGAGAAATAAGATAAAGCGAAAAATTCAAAATCAACAGTTTGGTAATTTTGAAAATCGTTGAAAACATTACATTAGTATTTTTCATCTAAAGATCATTGTGTTTCATTGCTAATTTTTATAAACTTTCTTGCAATAGTGTCTCGTACCTACTATCATCCAGTTAAGTGTTTAGGCCTCTTTTTAGAACTGAACTACCTTTTTTAAAATGTATGTAAACGTGAGGAACGTAATTAAATGCATTGATTCATCTTTAGCAAAATTAACATTGAAATCTCCAGCTAAAATCAATGGTAGTTTATCTTTATTAGTTTTAAAAATTATTATTGAACCTAATTGAATTAATTCACTTCCATCCTGTAGTTTACTATAGTAAACGACACCGTCGAACCGAGTGGGAAGAGAATCGCACAGGCGCTTGCGCATGGCAAGCGTCGCCACGGCATGCAATCGTCACTATCGCCACGGATCGCCACGCCAACAATCCGGTATACCCGCGCCTATAGATGTTTCACATCAAAAAGCTTCTTTTAAAAGTTGTGTATTTTTTGAACAGATGCTGTAGGTGCTCATATTTACATATGTACTAGGTATATAATTAGCACGTCAGTTTTCCTACAACGCTCAATATGTATGTACCTACATCTTGTGTAGGTATGCGTATCTCGGATCTATCATGAATACAATTCAAATGAAGAGTTTTAAACTCTCGTCGGTTTTTTTTTTATGTTTATTCTTGAAAAGCGAAATTCTTCGTTCAATTATCTATTCAAATACCAAGGCGTCGTCGCCATCGTCTAGTTGAAAACGAGATCGCGGATTTCTTTATTCGAATTCCCGTTCGTTCGTATTGCATTTGCTATTCAGTTGTCGCGATTTCTAAATCGTATAAGTTTGTACGTTCGCTTGTTTGTATGTAGCAGTATTACTCGTATAGGTAGTAGGAGCAGGAGCAGGAGCAAAGGAAATACACAATAAATAAAACAGAATAGGTAATTAATGCCTGTCAGATCGGCGGCCGGTACTTTCCAGATATAAATTCCGATATCTCGCGTAAAGATTACAATTTGCACCACATTGTCATCCGCCGAGAACGAATTAGCTGTCCAAATCTCACGTTTCGCTGCCAACTGTAATTTTCAGCCGATTATGTTATCTATCTCTCAGGATATTTTTCTTCGAGTGTATTTATTTGCTTATTTTTTCGTTTTATTTTTATTTATTTTTTCCCTTTTTAAACAGATGCTTCGTCACGGTTGAATGAAGAGAGACGCTGAGTTCATGTTCTTTAGTAACACAACCCCACAGCAAGTATTGTTTTGAAATAAAATAAGAAATTGTAAGGATACATCAGACTAGCGTATCGAAGGTTGTTAGACAATTGATATAAAAAATGTAGAATAGGTGTCTGTTACCATGGGGAAAAGGAGACATGTCGTACCATTGATGATCGTAGGCTTTCACGGCCGCCATTCGTATGGCAACCAGGTATTCTCCGGGTTGTTATGCCGTGGTCCTGTCTTCCTCCTTCACTAAACGTTTCGCCAGTCTCGACTGCTGGCATCCTCAGTAGATTTCTGCTGCTCCTGCTGTTCTTCTGCTGAGACTGAGCAGCAGAAATCTACTGAAGATGCCAGCAGTCGAGACTGGCGAAACGTTTAGTGAAGAAGGAAGACAGGACCACAGCATCACAATTCGGAGAATACCTGGTTACCATATGTCGTACCATCTTAGTAGCCTAACGAAAAACTCCAGAATTGTTGCCTTTAAATTCGTAACGCAATTCTAGATGTCAATATGATGGATTAAAATTAGATTTACCAAACCCATATTTTATATGATTTCCAAAACTCTATTAATTGAGTAAAAGCGGATGTTTAAATGACTTGCAATGACCTAGAGGTCCCATCATAGATCACACTTCTTAGGAAATATAAAACTTTTATCTAAACTTTTAAGAAATTATGCGTTCCAACAAAGATATTTCATTGTCTCACGACAGAAAGCTAATCCATAGTTTTTGACCTTATATTTGCCTTGAGATTCCCCTTAGGCCTAGTAAAAACATTGTCGATCATAAAATTTTCCAGTTATTCCATAAATGAAGTCAGAAACATGTACTTCTAATAAAAGAATAACCTGATCTCAAGATGACCTTAAAGTTCAAGCTCAAGGTCTAATCATACATCACCAATTCATTATTTTTTAAAAAATATACAATTTTTATCCAAAACATTACCAGAATAATGAAATCTAACCAAAATATTTCGTTGTTTCAAGATTAAGAACTCATCCAGAGCTTTTGACGTCGTTATTTCCTTGACATGTCACTTAGACCTTAAAATTAGGTAAAAAAACATTACCGATTATAAAATTTTCAACTTTTACAACAGTTGGAGTCATGAATATGTATTCCCATTTGATAAACAATGACTTGGCTTCAAATGACCTTAATGATCTAGGTCCAGGTCTTCTGAGATCATCAGTTGATTGTCCCTAAAAAACACAATTCTTATCTAAAACTTTTCCAAATTACCAAATGGTAGCTAACAAAGATTCTTTATTGTATCAAGATGAAGAACTCATCCATAACGTTTGACCTTATGATTGTCATGAGCATTTGCTTAGACCTTACGATTAAGTAAAAACGTTGTCGATCATAAAATTTTCCAGTTATTCCATAACTGAAGTCAGAAACATGTACTTCTAGTAAAAGAATAACCTGATCTCAAGATAACCTTAAAGTTCAAGCTCAAGGTCTAATCATACATCACCAATTCATTATTCTTTAAAAAATATGCAATTTTTATCCAAAACGTTACCAGAATAAAGAAATCTAACCAAAATATTTAGTTGTCTCAAGATTAAGAACTCATCCAGAACTTTTGACGTTATTTCCTTGACATGTCACTTAGACCTTAAAATTAGGTAAAATAACATTACCGATTATAAAATTTTTAACTTATACAACGGTTGGATTCATGAATATGTATTCCCATTTTAAAAAAATGGCTTGCCTTCAAATGACCTTAATGATCGAGGACTTCTAAGATCAGCAGTTGATTGAGTATAGGAAATACAATTCTTATTTAAAACATTTTTTTTAAATTACCAAATGGGAAGAAACAAAGATTATTTATTGTATCAAGATGAAGAACTAATGCTTTCATTCAGATGATTGTTAAAATCAAAGCCATATATTTGAGTTATAAAATTTTTATTGAATCAAAAATCTACAAGCACCATTTTACCTACAATTATTGGAATCACCAATCCTGAAAGTGCACTTACACGGATTTCAAAATTATTTATATGAAGAGATAGTTAACAGAAATACGAATAAAATAAGCCCGGTATGACGAGATTTATCCTGGCACCAGTATTATTTACAATATTCTGTATTATTAAAAAACATTTATAATTTGCACTTATCGCGAAAATTAATTTCAACCAGCGCATTTTATTCAAAATTTCATGTACTTTTAGAAAAAAAATGGTATGACAGCTGCTATTGTGGCAAAAAGGTCTGTCATACCTATTTTAAAAACATATTAGTGATAAATTTTTACCCTTATCACGGAATAACTTTTTTTTGTTTTTTATTTGTTCCTTTTTTTGTCTACTTTACAATTATTTCGGTGTGACAGCTCGTAACTTGACAAAAACATCTGTCATACCAGTTTGAAGTATAGCTCTGACCCCCTTAGATTATAAAAATGGAGCGTGTTGAACTTATTTATTTTTGAGTAATTTTTTTCTTTCAAAATAGGTTTCCTACGTTCATTATACATTATTTTTATTCATTTATATTTTCTATTGTTTATTGTATATTTTTTATATTTATTTATATTGATGCCTTATATTTATTGTGAAGAATATTTGTTTTTTGTTTGAGTCTCTTCAACTCAACATAGTGTAGTGTCAAATACAATGAAACAGTGGTGAACAAACTCGAATTCTACGTGTTATAATGTCGTTTATAATTCCCATAAAGTAAACCAATGAGATTAAGAGTTTACTGAGAACCCTGCATGACCCTTTCACCCTCTGCTTTCAAAAAGTTGGAATGTACCTATTTTTACTACTACACAATATATCTTACCAAGGTTACTCTAGATCAGGGCTGGGCAAACTTTCACTTTTTTTTTTTAAGTTTAAAAAAATTCTATGTACGATAGAAAGAGCTCTATTGCTCTCTTCTTTCTATACCCGATGGTTTCGATTAGTATATGGTCCAGGTAATATATATATTAGCTATTGTACTAATCTACGTCCGTACTTAGCTTGTTTGAACTGGTATGACAGATGTTTTTGTCAAGTTTCGAGCTGTCATACCGAAATAATTGCAAAGTAAATAAAAAAAGGAACAAATTAAAAATTAAAAAAAGTTATTCCGTGATAAGGGTAAAACTTTATAACTAATATGTTTTTAAAAATAGGTATGACAGACATTTTTGCCACAATAGCAGCTGTCATACCGTTTTTTTCTAAAGGTACATACAATTTAGAATAAAATGCGCTGGTTGAAATTAATTTTCACGATAAGTGCAAATTATAAATGTTTTTTAATAATACAGAATATTGTAAATAATACTGGTGCCAGGATAAATCTCGTCATACCGGGCTTATTTTATTCGTATTTCTATTAACTATCTCTTTATATAAATAATTTTGAAATCCGTGTAAGTGCACTTACAGGATTGGTGGCTCCCGGACTATACCTTAAAAATTTAAAATGTTTGCAATGAAGGTGCCGCCACTGGAAATCTCGTCATATACAAAACCTTTGGTAATACTCGGCCTCATTTGCACCCAACCAATTAATTGAAAGTAACGGACATCGCTGTGTATTGATAATGCATTAAACAACGCGTTAAGAATGTGGAAGGAAATGGTACAATTAAAAAACAACATCACCACTAACACCGCAGGTTTCGAATTAAAATGTATTTTATGTAACAAGTTGGTCGGATCAGCGGGGGCCTGATTTACATGCATCATTTTGTCATTAATAAATGGAAACAGCGCGCAGGGGGGTAACGGTAGCAGTCACGGAATTATTAATAATATATACATGTAAGAGGTAACAAAAACGAATTACGAATAAGGGATAGCTTTTAATGGCCGATCTGTTCGAATGAGTGACCGCAATCGCATGGCGGCTGTCTTTGTACAATTTGCATAACGTGTCGCTTCCAGTGACTTCAGGGATCATTATAGGGGATCAAAATTATTAACGACGGTTAAAAATATGACCCTGTATGTTAACTGGTTGAACGGCAACAAGCAAATACATTTTAAACTGCTCAGAGGCGAAAGAATTTGTAAATACAGTAGTGGAATCAGAAAATGATTTCAAACTCTAAGCCCAAGTCCTTATGTTATTAAAGTGCTTTAGTTTTTAAAGTCCCAAATATATGTTAAAATTCAAGTGTTTCGAGATACCAATTACATCGAAAAGTAATTAAATGCAAAGCTCTACATCCCAAAGCACTTATGAAAAGGGCTTCATTTACAAAACAACAGCTTCAATTACATCCAAAAGGCTTCAAAACTTGTGAAAATATTATTAAGCCGTACTCTACATCAAGAAGGCTTTAATACATCGAAAGATTTGAAACACCTAGGAATAAAGCTTCGAGCACACTATTAGGGCTTGAATTAGATCAAAAAGACTTCAAATATGTCAAACGATTCAAATCTCAACAGGCTTGGAGAACTTGTGAAAAGAGTTCCGGACATACAATTAGAACTAAAACTACATTGAAATGGCTTCAAATACTTCGAAAGGCTTGAAGCACTTGTGAAAGGGGCTTCGTGCACATTGTAAGAGAGTGGATTACATCAAACAGGCTTCAAATACATCAAAAGGCTTCAAGTTCCCGTAAAGAGAGTTTCAAGCACACTTTTAAGTCTTGAATTAGACCAAAAAGGCTTCAAATGCGTCAAAAGACTTCAAATATATCAACACACTTGAAGCACTTGTGAAACGAGCTTTGGACACACCATTAGAACTAAAACTACATTAAAATGGCTTAAAATACTTCGAAAGGCTTGAAGCACTTATGAAAGGAACTTCGAGCACATTGTAAGAGAGTTGCTTACATCAAACAGGCTTCAAATGTATCAAAGGCTTCAAGTTTCCATAAAGAGAGTTTCAAGCACACTTTTAAGTCTTGAATTATACCAAAAAGGCTTCAAATACGTCGAAAAACTTCAAATATATCAACACACTTGAAGCACTTATGAAACGAGCTTTGGACACGCCATTAGAACTAAAACTACATTAAAATGGCTTTAAATACTTCGAAAGGCTTGAAGCACTTGTGAAAGGGGCTTCGTGCACATTGTAAGAGAGTGGATTACATCAAACAGGCTCCAAATACATCAAAAGGCTTCAAGTTCCCGTAAAGAGAGTTTCAAGTACACTTTTAAGTCTTGAATTAGACCAAAAAGGCTTCAAATGCGTCAAAAGACTTCAAATATATCAACACACTTGAAGCACTTGTGAAGCGAGCTTTGGACACAAAATTAGAACTAAAACTACATTAAAATGGCTTAAAATACTTCGAAAGGCTTCAAGCACTTATGAAAGGAACTTCGAGCACATTGTAAGAGAGTTGCTTACATCAAACAGGCTTCAAATGTATCAAAGGCTTCAAGTTCCCATAAAGAGAGTTTCAAGCACACTTTTAAGTCTTGAATTATACCGAAAAGGCTTCAAATACGTCGAAAAACTTCAAATATATCAACACACTTGAAGCACTTATGAAACGAGCTTTGGACACGCCATTAGAACTAAAACTACATTAAAATGGCTTCAAATACTTCGAAAGGCTTGAAGCACTTGTGAAAGGGGCTTCGTGCACATTGTAAGAGAGTGGATTACATCAAACAGGCTTCAAATGCATCAAAAGGCTTCAAGTTCCCGTAAAGAGAGTTTCAAGTACACTTTTAAGTCTTGAATTAGACCAAAAAGGCTTCAAATGCGTCAAAAGACTTCAAATATATCAACACACTTGAAGCACTTGTGAAACGAGCTTTGGACACACTATTACAACTGAAACTACATTAGAATAGCTTCAAATGCTTCTAAAGGCTTGAAGCAATTGGGAAAGGGACTTCGAGCACATTGTAAGAGAGTGGATTACATCAAACAGGCTTCAAATGCATCAAAAGGCTTCAAGTTTCCATAAAGTGAGTTTCAAGCACACTTTTAAGTCTTGAATTAGACTAAAAAGGCTTCAAATGCGTCAAAAGACTTCAAGTAATTATATCAACAGACTTGAAGAACTTGTGAAGAGGAACTAGGACTTGAATTAAACCAAAACAGCTTCACTTTTCTACATTAAACAGTTTAAAGCTGATGGTCTCATCTTGTTTTCAAGCAGTTTGGAGGGGACTAAAGCAACTTAAAAGGGCTTCAAACTCATTGAAAGTACTACAAGCACTTTGAAATGGCTTTAAGAGATTTGAAAGTGTTTGAAGTCCTTCTTTAATTTTAAATTACGAAGCATTTTCATAAGGTAATTCAATTATTTGTTTGAGAAGAGGCTTCACATCAAACGACTTGAAGCACAAACCAATAAATCTTAATAAATTATTTTGTATTGTTGATGGATTTTAGATAAAAATAATGAAAAGTAAGTATTTTTATTTTTAAAATATTGTTCAATTTTAAAGATCCTTACCCAAAGGATCCATCAACTGAACTCCAGTCAGTATGTCCATTTTTGTTTCCCCCTTAAAAAGGGTTTTTCTTTAAAAACCTTTTTCCCAATTAAGGGTGATAAAAGGGGCAACGCCACTTTTTAGCTGCTTCATTGTTATGATTGTGTTAAATATTTTTAGGTACCTAGGTACCTAGGTACATCTTTCGTTTTTTTTTAAGCCCAGCTGACGCATTTTTAGTGCCGTAACTGTAGCTTCAGCTCTACCATTCCTAGGTTTGTACTATACCCATGTCATGACATTGAATGGCATAACGAAAGCTCACTCCTGTTACACTTTTATCGTCGTGCGATTCTGATTCCACATTACAACCGATGGACATGGGACGATTTTCTACCAGTCTTCCAGCTTCTGTTCTGTCGTACTTACTTTATATTATTCCGGGAATGTACAATAACTGCTGTCAGTTACGTCCGTCGTCTTTTACTAACTCTTCCTTCCCTTATACGTGCCTACGTTTCTACCTACCTACGTAACACTAAAAATGGTAAAAGATGCTCGTCACAAATGCGTGTATCAAATGACCAACATAACGAAATGGTACAGAAAGTCTAATAATTTGTAGACATTTCTAGAATGTAAGCATCAGATGATAATACTGTGGTAAGCAAATAATAAAGATTTTACTCCTATTACCACACACGATTTTTCAAAAACAGGCAATTTTTGAACAAATTTCTCACCCCGTGGAAACAGAGATTTGCAAATATCTTTTACAGTGTAAAATCTAACCAAGCGATATGTAAGGAACTTTTGTGTAAAATTACGTTTCTAGAACCAATCGTTTCGGCTGGTGTATTAATTTTCTAAATTTGGAAATCCCGCTTCACACCCCTAAATGTTGAATTTTCAAAAACACTTTTACGTCAATTTTATTACCTACTGTATTAGGAACCTCTGTGAAAAAATAAGGTTCTAGTCCTAACTGTTTGAAATGTGCGTTGGTATTAAACTTTTAAACCCCTGTTTCACATCTGCAGGGTTTGTATTTTGAAAACTCATTTTTACTATTGTATTTATAAGTATCTAATCTTTGTGCAAAATTTTATTCTTTCTGATTCAGCGGTTTGGGGTGTGCCTTGATCTATATACCACATTTAGAACCCCCTTCGACCCCTTTAGTGGCCTAATTTTAAAAAATACTTTCTTATTGCTCACCTATGTTGTAAATTTTATTAAATATATAAAATTCTCGTGTCATAATGTTAGTTACCATACTCCTCCGAAACGGCTTGACCGATTTTTATGAAATTTTATATGCATATTCAGTAGGTCTGAGAATCGGCTAGTATCTATTTTTCATACCCCTAAGTGATAAGAGTTGTCCATCCCCAACTTTTTAATTTTTTAACAATTTTTTTTAATTTCTTAATAATGTGGCATAAAAACTAAATACAACCCTAAATTTTCACCCTTCTACCACCAACCCCCAATTTTTAATAGCGATATTAGTAGGTACTGTAATAATCTTCAACTCGCAGTGGTCGATAATTAATCAATTATCATCAATCGATTAGTCATCTCCGCCAGGCGTCTACTGATGTCACTACTCACCCAGCAAACAGCACGGAGTGGGGATAAGAATGAAGCAGATTTTTTTAGAATGTTACAGGGAGTTCAAATATGTTCTAAGAAGTAAAAGAATGTTTTATTATAATATTTTAGAATGATTTGGCAATGTTCAAGAATGTTCCAGAATCTTGAAGATTATTCAAGAATGTTTCAGAATGTTAAAAAAAGTTAGAAAATGTTATGAATCATTATGGGATGTTCTGGATAGTTCTAAATTCGCGAATATTCTAGAATGTTCCATCAATCGCGTAATATATTCTTACCCGGGCAACACCGGGTATTGCTGCTAGTTAGATATATAAATCTTTCGATCCAGGAGTTTGGTCTATGCGTTGATTATCAGGCGATGAGTTTATCTTTTGTTTGTTCAGGTTTTTTTGGTTTGTAGCCGTGTGGATTGAAAGTGAAAGAAAAAGTTGAAAGTAGAAAACCTTTCTTAAGCTTAGATAGGTACTGTTTGTAGATTATTTATTACTCATCCTGCTGCAACTATTGATGAGCGAACGCTAGACCAAGACAGGAGGCAATAGGGTTGCTCCGGAAAAGTAGGGGAGTACGTATGTTAGTTCTCGCCAATTTGAATTGGGTTTGTAGCATTTTAATGCGCAAAATTTTGGTGCTGCTTTGTAAAAAGGGTTATTCATAACATTTCGTATATTAAAAATACTTAAAACAAACACGAAGAAGTTAGAAACTTTTTATTGTGGTCTACAATGAGATCCTTTTGCCAAACAGTAGCTTCCTCAATTAATCAATTAATTAATTATAATATTATTATTATAATTGATAATGTATAATAGTGTAGCAAACACGAGTATGTTTGTGTGGGATCGGGTACACGTGTGTTAGAACGATTTAATCGATTAGCCGATAACCGCGGCGACTTCGTTGATGTGCGTCGTATTTGTAAACATGTGTGTTGTACCTGCCTTCCGGGAAAGCAGTTAGGCAGTTCAGAGGAAAAGAAACTAATTCCGGCATTTCCAGGGATCTCGAGAAAGTTCTGGAAATTGAACAAAAGAGTATATAAAGGAAGAGACGATCGCCGACAATAATAATAAATTGACAGTGGTCGAAGTGCAATCATAAATAAATCGAGACGCGAAAGAAATAAATAGCGCAGTGAAAAGTGACATTAAATAAGCGGAAACAACTACTTTGTTATCTAAGTTTAGGAATAATTTTATAGTGTTTTAAGTTTTTGGCAATAATTAGTGAAAATAAATTGTTGTTGCTGTTACAAGTCTGAGTTTGAATTTGTTAAACCCACGAACGTTACAATTGGTGTCAGGTGTGGGGTGAAACGTTAAAGACATTACAATGGCAAAGAAGTTGTACGAATTAAAAGTAGCCGAGTTAAGAAGAGAATTAGAAGAACGGGATGAAGTGATAAGCGGTAACAAAGCGGAGCTTCAGTTGCGGCTCACGGAGGCGTTGAAAAAGGAAGGCCATGATCCTGAGACGTTCCTTTTCGAAGACGAATTGTCGCAAATGTTGAAACGTGAATTGGAAGCAAATAGTAAAAGTTTGGAAAATAAATTGGAAGAAAATAGTGAAAATTTGAAACGTGAACTGGAAGAGAAATTTAATAAGAAATTTCAAGAAACGGAAGCAAAGATAAAAGTGTTGGAAGAAATTATTTTTAATGGCAAGATAAAACCACTCGAAGGGGATGTTGATGCGTCTAGTACACTTAACGAAGTCAGTCAAACCAGCCAAGGATGCGGTGCAGAGTCAAAAATACGAGTAAAACCACCAACGTTTGACGGAAAGTCCTCATGGACGACATACCATAAACAATTCGAGGCGGCTGCCAAAGCGAATAGTTGGTCGCCTGAAGAAAAAGCCACTGCGTTGACCGTTGCCCTTCGTGGGGATGCATGTGACATTTTGAACACCCTGTCCCCGGAAGAATTGACAGATTATGAACAGTTGGTAAAACGGTTGGAGTTGCGCTACGGTGAGGCTCACCTAACAGCGGTGTATCACATCCAATTGAAAACCCGTCAGCAGAAGTCAACGGAATCCCTGCAAGAATTCGAGGCAGATATTGCAAGACTATCTCGACTGGCATATCCAAATACTCCAGAAGAATTGATGGAACGGTTGGCAGTGGAGGCATTTACGGATGGACTTCGGGACAATGACACTCAACAACGGATACGACTAGACCGACCTAAGACGCTAGCTGATGCATTGGCTCGTGCATTGGAATACGAAACTGTTAAACGGGCCTATAGCAAACAGGGAAGAATTCGGCTACTGCGGGAAGAAACGGATTCGTCAGAATCTTTAGAAGAAACCGTCTGTCGAATCATCTCCAAGTTCGACAAAGAAACTCGAAGACTAAGATGTTGGAATTGCGGCGAACTGGGTCATACGAGGAGGCAGTGTAGGAAAAATAATCCTTCCACAAGCACTCAACCTCAACAGCAGGAAAACTAGATAGGGTCGACGTAACGGGGCAAACGTTGACCCACAGACACAAAGACCCCGAACTTATCGCTTTTACGAAGGCCTTGAAGCACCAGCATGACAGTCTACTCCTAGACGGAAAAATAAATGGACGAAGATGCGTGTTTCTTTTGGACACCGGGGCCACTAGGAGCATAGTGAAGCCCAGCGTAGTTGAGGGTCCTAGCCGGGATATGTCAACTAAGTGGGTTCTGCGTACAGCTACCGGAGAGAAAGTGGTTGTTCATGGCGAAGCTAACGTGACACTCGAAATCGGTAAGACTGTGTTTGATCACCAAGTGCTTGTGGCAGATATTGAAGATGACGTTATTCTTGGGCTGGATGTTTTGCAAAAGTACGATTTTGACATGAATCTAAGAAGACGCGTTCTGAGATTGAATGGTGAAGAATTTTATTTCTTAGAAGACGGGCAGGAGGCTGTAACCCGAAAGGTAAATCTGGAAACAGTACCTGTTGAAATAAGTGGAGTGATTGACAGATATGGTAGGAATCTAACCAGTGAGCAGAAATGCAAAGCGCAGCATCTACTTTGTCAGAATGTCGACGTTTTTGAGACTGCCAAGAATGGTAGGGGAAGGACCAATATCGTAAAACACAAGATCAATACCGGTAATGCGCAGCCTATTCGTCAAAGACCCAGACGATTGCCCCTGGCGAAGAAGGAAGAAGCAGAGCGAATAATCCACGAAATGCAGGAGACCGGCATAATTGAACCATCATCAAGTCCATGGACATCACCGGTAGTATTAGTAAAGAAGAAGGATGGAACAACCCGTTTTTGTGTGGATTACCGACAGCTCAACAACGTAACCAAGAAAGACAGTTATCCGCTACCACGGATTGATGATACCTTGGATATGCTTGCTGGCTCGAAAATGTTTTCCACACTCGACTTGAAGAGCGGATACTGGCAAGTTGCTTTAGATGCTGCCGACAAGGAAAAGACCGCATTCTCGATCGGCACGGGCCTATGGCAGTTTACAGTTATGCCTTTCGGGTTATGCAATGCCCCGGCGACATTCGAGAGGTTGATGGAGAAAATCTTGAGTGATCAAATTGGAAAGACCTGTTTGGTATACTTGGATGACATCATAGTAATAGGAAGCACCTTTCATGAACACCTGCAGAATTTGCAAGCGATATTCCAGCGGTTACGTGAGGCTAATTTGAAACTCAGTCCGAAAAAGTGCCACCTTTTCCGAGAAGAAGTTTCCTACTTGGGGCATGTTGTATCAGCAAGGGGCGTGGCCGTGGATCCAGAGAAGATAAAGGCCGTGATGGAATGGCCAGTGCCTGAAAATATCCACGACATTAGAAGCTTCTTGGGTTTGTGCACGTATTATCGTCGCTATGTTCATGGATTTGCCAATATCGCCAAACCTTTGACTCGTTTAACCGAAGGTGACCGCCAATTTCATTGGGATTCGGATTGTCAAACGGCATTTGAGACTTTAAAGCAGGCTTTAATCACAGCCCCCGTACTGGTGTATCCTCTGCCCGATGGAACGTTCATTTTAGACACCGACGCCAGCAATGTGGGAATAGGAGCCGTTCTTTCGCAGTTACAGGATGGCCAAGAGAGGGTAATTGGCTATTTTAGCAAGACCTTATCAAAGGCCGAAAGAAACTACTGTGTTACTAGGCGAGAGATGCTGGCTGTAGTCAAAGGTGTAGAACACTTTTACAAATACCTATATGGACGAAAATTCACCCTACGCACCGACCATGCAGCCTTAAAATGGCTTCTGAATTTCAAGAATCCGGAAGGCCAGGTAGCTCGATGGATCGAGAAACTACAGGAATATGACTTTGATGTAGAGCATCGGCCTGGAACAGGGCACAAGAATGCCGATGCACTTTCCAGAAGACCCTGTCAAGCGGATTGCAAGCAGTGCGATCGAATGGAAAAGAACGAAGAAACAATTCGACGCGTCACGGTAGTCAATGACGAGTGGTTACCTGAAAATATAAGAAAAGACCAAGAAAACGACCCGGACTTGAAGAAAGTGATAGAATGGAAAAGAGACGGAAAACGACCAACGTGGCAACAAATTTCTTCCTGTACCCAAGTACTAAAATCGTTGTGGGCCCAGTGGGACTCAATGGTCTTGGAAGATGGCATCCTGAAGCGTG
This sequence comes from Agrilus mali, assembly GCA_029378335.1. Taxonomy (NCBI): domain Eukaryota; kingdom Metazoa; phylum Arthropoda; class Insecta; order Coleoptera; family Buprestidae; genus Agrilus; species Agrilus mali. The sequence continues at coordinate 7,145,495 of CM055656.1, read as the reverse complement.
TTGTGGAAAGTACAGACGGAGAGGAAGATAGGAAGCAACTGGTTATTCCTCGAAACAAGGTTAAAGAGGTGTTGCAGTACCTTCATGATGGATCATCGGGTGGTCATTTTGGAGTGACGAAGACGCTTGGGAAGATTCGAGAACGATTTTATTGGGTGAACTGCAAGGAAGATGTCAAGAATTGGTGTAAGGGGTGTACCACCTGCGCTGCAAGTAATGGACCACAGAAAAGGCCAAGGGCGCCAATGCGTCAATACAATGTCGGTGGCCCCTTTGAAAGAATCGCAATCGATGTGGCAGGTCCATTCCCAGAATCCGAAAAAGGTAACAAGTACATCGTGGTCGTTATGGACTATTTTACCAAGTGGGTAGAAGCCTATGCCCTTCCGAACCAGGAGTCGGAAACCATAGTTGAGGAGTTGGTGAAAGAGCTGATCAGTCGTTTTGGGGTACCCTTGGAGTTGCATTCAGATCAAGGGAGGAATTTCGAATCAACTATATTCCGTGGAATATGCGAGCTCCTAGGAATAAGGAAAACTCGAACTACTCCACTCCATCCACAGTCGGACGGCATGGTTGAACGAATGAACCGGACCTTAATTAAATATCTCTCCAAGGTAGTGTCTGATCACCAAAGAGACTGGGACCGCTATTTGCCATTATTTTTAATGGCATACCGTTCATCTGTCCATGAAACGACTGGCCAGACACCTGCCAGTGTCCTTTTTGGAAGGGAGCTACGACTACCTTGTGACCTCAAATTCGGCTGTAAACCAGGAGATGACTTGGCTGGAGAAGGATATGTTACCAACCTCCGAAGGAAGCTTAACGATATCCACGAGTCGGTTCGTTTGCACACGCAAATTGCTAGTGACAGAATTAAAGACAACTACGATATCAAAGCTACAGCAGGTGGTTATCAGGCTGGAGATCTTGTTTGGTTGTATAATCCTCGTCGTCGCCGTGGACTATCACCTAAGTTCCAACAGAATTGGGAAGGACCCTACGAAATAGTGAAGAGGATTAACGACGTGATCTATAGAATTAAGAGAACTCCGAATGGGAAGCCGAGGATAGTTCATTTTAATCGCTTGGCTCCATTCGCCGGGGCCAATGAGGAGGAGGCGCGGGCTAGATTATTAAGAGCTATTCCCTCCGAACCCACATTTGAAGAGTTCATGAAGGAAGGCCCCCATGTCAACAGGAGATTTGGAGTGACACAAGAAATCCCCCAAGACCTCTTTGCCATATCTAAGGAATATTCTCTGGCCCATTGCGTTTCAAAAGATCTCAGAACGAGCCGTGGTATCGCGTCCGAGTTTAAACGCAGATTTGACGGGTGGGAACGTCTTGAAGACCAAGTACAAAATAAAAGAAGGTTGTTGTGCCTGCCTGACGGACGACGCAATATCTATTACCTAGTCACTAAAAGAAGATGCTCTGATAAACCAACTTATAGGGATCTTTGGGACGCAGTAGTGGAACTCCGCAACCATCTTCTGGAGAATAACTTACAAAAGCTGGCTATTCCAAAGCTGGGCTGTGGACTGGATAACTTAGATTGGCGGATTGTGCGGAACATGATCGAGGTCCTGTTCCGCCGTACTGGAGTGGACATTTTGGTTTGCTGCAAACCGAATCGGACAAATCTTGAGAAGACCGTGGACTGTTACTTCTATTCCCGGGGCGGATGTCGTGAAGGTGAGAACTGTAGATTCCGGCATGATCCTACGAAACGTACAGCGGAAAGGTTTCGGGACGAAACATCTTTAAGGAGGGGGCAGTGTAGCAAACACGAGTATGTTTGTGTGGGATCGGGTACACGTGTGTTAGAACGATTTAATCGATTAGCCGATAACCGCGGCGACTTCGTTGATGTGCGTCGTATTTGTAAACATGTGTGTTGTACCTGCCTTCCGGGAAAGCAGTTAGGCAGTTCAGAGGAAAAGAAACTAATTCCGGCATTTCCAGGGATCTCGAGAAAGTTCTGGAAATTGAACAAAAGAGTATATAAAGGAAGAGACGATCGCCGACAATAATAATAAATTGACAGTGGTCGAAGTGCAATCATAAATAAATCGAGACGCGAAAGAAATAAATAGCGCAGTGAAAAGTGACATTAAATAAGCGGAAACAACTACTTTGTTATCTAAGTTTAGGAATAATTTTATAGTGTTTTAAGTTTTTGGCAATAATTAGTGAAAATAAATTGTTGTTGCTGTTACAAGTCTGAGTTTGAATTTGTTAAACCCACGAACGTTACAATAGGTTACAAAAGTTTTGTAACTTTTTCATATTTTTTGTCAGCTTCGTCGATTAAGTAATTACTTTAAATAGATCTCATTATCTCAACCTCTCATTTCTCAACCCTTCTAGAGTGTCTGTTATTTTTTTTGCGATATCGAACTCCTTAAATAAATTAAAAATAATCTACAAAAATTTGCAGTGGCGCTGATATTTTTTATGTAGTTTTTTCATATCTACTAAAACAAAACCAGTAGGTATTATTTTATTAGAGTGTACATTTGATTGTAGCGGACGGCATCCTCTTGTCATCAATCATAAAGAAGGGGTTATTATCTAATTTTAATTGATTTTAAATTGCTTTTCGTATTCGATCTTATTATTCCGAAAGGCAATTCCCCTGTACGAACCGTAACGATATAATTAATATAATATGGCCCCTACGTATTATACTGTGATATGATGTGTGCTACTTCGATCTAAATTAAAATCGCACAAAAAGTTCCACGTCTGTGTTTTATATCATCGCGTGTGATGCCTCCTCCCTTTTGATCAAAAGGCCAATGCAAACAGCGTCCAGATACAATACCGAACTACGAAAAAATTAATAAAGCATGAAGTGAAAAGCAGAACTAAGAAGAATGAGATAAGGTTTTTCACTTAGGCGGTGCGAAACACAGGTAAAATTAGGTATAGGTACCTACCATTACACATTCTTGATCGTTTCTTTTTTTCGCTTTACGTCTGAGATGGAAAAGTCAATAAAAATGGTTTATTTTTTGTAAACAAGGCGAAATAAAAAAACCTGTTAAGTTTATTTTTGCAATCAACAATATACAAGTTAAACTTATAAAAGATGAAAGAAAAATCACTAATAATATTATCACCAATTTTATTAGTCAACCTCGACAATATTGTTTCGGTAGATTCCACCATTTTCAAGAGTAGGTACATGAGTAATACTAAAGTTTACAGTTATTAATTAATATTTATAGGGAGACTTACCATCTATATAGGAGGAGTGGGGAAGATATCGAATCGAGCTCTGTTTGATTATTTACTAAGTTTAATTTTAAATATTTCGCCTTTTTATTTTTATGTTTTCTAATAATAATAATTTTTTGCCTTTATTAATGTTAACGTGAAAAATTTTAGTATTTTCAGTATCTAAATTATGTTTATTGGTAGAACAATGGTCTGCAAATCCGTTTTTTTTGGCTTTTTTGTTTATGCTGTAAATACGTCAGTGGCAGATTTACAATCAGGCTGAATAGGCTAGAGCCTAGGGCGGCAGATTTTAGGGGGCGCCTAACATTGCTCAAAAATTTTTTTGTCTTACAGAAATAAAATAGAAATTATTATCCTATACAGGGAAAAAAGCGAGGCTCAAAAAATCAACAAAATTACAATATTTTAGTGCTATACAGTATAATGAATACACTAGCGTGAAAAATTACTAAACGCTTATTTATAAAATATACTATTGTGATTTTTAATTTTTAAAATATTCCAATAGCGTTTAAGTATTACATTTTAAATTTAGTATTTTTACCTTTTTTTTTTTAATTAATTATTGCCATAATTTTTTCTTTAGGTCCCCCCACACAATTCAATTAATGTGTAATATGTTTCACCACATAAATGTAGATATCTATTCAAAGAAAAATGGGATCCGAAAAAATAATTATTTGAAAATAACAATAAAAAATATTATGTAGATATATATTGGAAAATTAATACTTTTCTATTGATATTTCTGATGATATTAACAACCTGTTTGAGTGTAGAATAAAAATTTAATAAATTTACACGTAAAAAATTGCATATTGTTGCACAGAATTTTATAAAAATTATACATTTCTTAGAATGATGATAATTAAAAAAAAAACAATAATGATAATATTGTAATAAATAAAAGCTGTAAATATCCATTCAACGAAAGTTCTTCTTAACATTCTTACATTTTTAATCCTAATGAATTCGTATCAATATTTGTTGATTAGTCTTATAAAAATATAATACAATCATAAAGTTGCAATTTCATTGACAAAAAATTGATTGTGAATTAGGGTATAGAATTGCTCTTTTATGCGTTTTTTAATCGCCCTCCCACTTTGTCCGATATAGGTGACTTTACATGCGACACAAAATGCCAATTTTTTTTTAGTGTACTCCTTATGTTTGTTGTTTACCAATAGATTTTGTAGATATTGGTCTCTATTGCCGGTAAATTATATTTCTTTAATCTATTTTTTACTTTATAAGATACATTATTTATAAAATTTAAGGTAGGTATATTTGAGCCCATTTCTTTTCTAAATGTCTCACTTAATTTTCTTATTATCTAAATATATTTTCCGCTTTAACCCTTCCTACCAACTTCCCTTCCTTATTTGTCATTAAACCAATTTACATGATATGTAATGAATTAAGTAAAATGCAAAATGCTAATTGTAAAGGGATTTACGTACATACGATAAGTACTTATGTGTATGGAGCAATATCTTTATTAGTTCATGTAATTAGTTTATGTAAATGAATATTTTAATATCGTGTGTTGGGAAATGGCGGAGCTGACATAAATTTATCTTCTTATTTATCTCAACAAGTGAATAACTGTACAAATATTACTGCATATCTATTTACAATAATTGGCATAAATTACGGTAATCGAAGAAATAATATAATTTGTCACATACATAATTATGTCTTTATTATTAAAAGTTGGTCTTTTTTACGCACATGGGCTTCCACGGCAAGAATCCATGATATAATTAAGATACTAACTAAATAGGTCCAAATCATAGCTAAAGAGACTTCAAGCCCTAGACTTAAAGTTCGTAAAGTGTATTCAAATTCAAATCTTCAAGCTCAGGATTCATTTAGTTCCTTTTCGTAATTTGGGTTTATGTAGAGAAGACTTCAACCACTTTAAAAGTGCTTTCACGAACTTTGAAAAGACTTTAAGTTCAGGATTCAAGCAGTTCTTTTTTATAACTTAAATTTATAAAAAGAGAACTTCAAGAATACCCAAAAACAGTGAAAGTGCTTAAAACTCAGTATTCAGACATTTATTTTTATATTTAATTTAAATTTTTAAAGAGAGTATACTTCAAGCAGTTCAAACGTGTCCCAGGAACTTTACTTTAAGAAGCTTACATGCTTAGGATTCAATCAGCTTTTTCTGTAATTAACATTTACAGAAAAAGGACTTCAAACACTTTAAAAGCATTTCCAGGAATTTTGAAAAAAGCTTGGAACTCAGAAGTTTATAAAGAGAAAACTTAAAGCACATTAAAAGAGCTTTTAGGAACCATAAGCTCAGGATTTAACAAGTTTTCTTTTATAATTAAAATTTATATATTTAATAACTTTGATAATACTTAAAGCTCAGGATTCAAGCAGTTCTTTTTTATGATTTGCATTTATCCAGTAATGACTTCAAGAACATTTAAAGGGATTCCAGGTTTAAAACGATTTAAAGCTCAGATTTCAATGAGTTATTTTTTATAGTTCGAATTTATAGAGGGGCTTCCAGGAGCTTTAAAAAGACAACAAGCTCTGACACGAATTCAAATACTTTAAAAACAGTTCAAGCACTTCTTCAAATTCAGGATTCAACCAGTTTCTTTTCTTAACCGAATTTATAGCAGATGACTTTAAGAATTTTAAAAAGAATTCCAGTTCATGATTCAGCAAATATTTTTTTTTAATTCAAAGTAGGGAGAAGACTTCAAGCACTTTAAATGAGTTTCTAAATGTCCTTTTTTGTATGTTCAATTAATAAAGTGAGAAATTAAGACAAAAAGTTCTCCTTTGTAATTCGAATTTATGGAGACAGAAATTCAACCATTTTAAAAGCACTTCAAGCACCTTAAAAGGATTCTGAGGAAATATGAAAGGGTTTAAAGATTACGATTCACCCAACTATTTTGCATTATTAAAATTTATAAGAAGAGGATTTCAGCCACTTTCAAAATGCTTCCGGTAACTTCAGGCAGTTGAAATTTTTAAAAGGTTTCAAGTTCAGGATTCATCTAACTTCTTTTGAATCAAATTTTATAAAACTTCAAGAACTCTAAAAGTAGTTGCAGTAATATTAAAGAAAGTTTAACAAGCTTAAGTAAAGACTTCAAGCTTTCTGAAAGGGTTTCCAATAATAGGCCTAAAGCTTAGAATTTAACAAGTTATTTTTTGTAATTCCAATATAGAACGAAAACTTGAAGCACTTTAAAGAGGTTTTCAGAAACTGTAAAAAAACGTCAAGCTTCTCTTTTACAATTCAAATTTATATTTACAGGAATTCAACCAATTTAACCCACTTCAGGTACTTTAAAAGGGCTTAAAGCTTACGAATCAACCAATTCTTTTGCGTTATTAAAATTTATAAGGAGAGGATTTCAGCCACTTTAAAAAACCTTCCAATAACTTCAGGCAGTTGAAATTTTTAAAAGGTTTCAAGTTCAGGATTCATCTAACTTCTTTTGAATTAAATTTTATAAAACTTCAAGAACTCTAAAAGTAGTTGCAGGAATATTAAAGAAAGTTTAACAAGCTTAAGTAAAGACTTCAAGCTCTCTGAAAGGGTTTCCAATAATAGGCCTAAAGCTTAGAATTTAACAAGTTATTTTTTGTAATTCCAATATAGAACGAAAACTTGAAGCACTTGAAGAGGTTTTCAGAAACTGTAAAAAAACGTCAAGCTTCTCTTTTACAATTCAAATTTATATTTACAGGAATTCACCCAATTTAACCCACTTGAGGTACTTTAAAAAGGCTTAAAGCTTACGAATCAACCAATTCTTTTGCGTTATTAAAATTTATAAGGAGAGGATTTCAGCCACTTTAAAAAACCTTCCAATAACTTCAGGCAGTTGAAATTTTTAAAAGGTTTCAAGTTCGTGATTCATCTAACTTCTTTTGAATTAAATTTTATAAAACTTCAAGAACTGTAAAGTTAGTTACAGGAAAATTAAAAAAAGTTCAACAAGCTTAAGGAAAGACTTCAAGCTCTCTGAAAGGGTTTCCAATAATAGGCCTAAAGTTAGAATTCCTAAAAGCTTATTTTGTAATTTAAGAAGAAAACTTTTTGAATTCATTTTATTAAAGAGAGAACTTAAACTTCAGTGTTCTAGAAGAAAACTTCAAGCAACTTCAAAATTCTATATTTTGAGTTAAGCAAACTATCGAAAGGGCTTCATTCGTTATTCAAATTGTAAGAACTTAAGCATTCAAAAGTCTTTGAATTATTGAAAAGCTTAACTCCACCACAATTTAAGAAAATACTATACTTCAATAAAAAATCTATAAATAGGACGTTGCATCGATTAAAAACCACTTAAAATCAATTCAAAAGCAATTCAGACGCTCCTAAACGTGTATGTTATTCAGGAAACAAGCTGAAGACGACATATCGGTGTGTCGGGCCGACACAAAATAAATCAAAGTTAAATAATGTAAATTAAGGCTACAAAACAAACGGCGTGTAAACTAATTTACATTCGATGTGGCACACACTAACACACGTTCGAAGCCTTTCTTGAATGGAAATTGGATAGATCTCCTCTCCAAGAAACTTTTGCTTGGGTTGCTTTCTTATTACATGACAAAACTCTGGTGCCGTTATAAGATACGGGCGACTTTTTTTAACAAACGGTTAGTTAATTTTAAGCGGCCAATGTGACTATTTAAAGGTAATAATCGTAAACCATGTATTATAGTGGTAGTGGTTTGTATTCGTACGACAAAAACATAACTTTGCTGTAGTAGCCGTCTCGTGACTCATCTCTGGGCCGTTTTTATGTAAATTAATTTAAATTATTTACCCAAATATTATGTGAAAAAGTTAAGATATGCATAATGTGTTATCAAGAAAAAATATAGTACCTATTAAGTTTCCAAAAATTTAGAAAGCTCGCTTATTAAATTAATATGTATCCATAGTTTGAATCATCTAAAGTGGCGACTATGGTAATAAAACTTTCAAGAGATTTATGAGCATATTCTTAACAGAATGAGAATAGAAACCCTATTTCTCTTGCACTATTATAATTGCACTTTTTGACAGTTTTATTATCTGAGCCGCCACTTAATATGACACAGACTATAGGGACGTAAAATATATTGTAAGGTCCTTGGGCTAGATTATATTATTTAAATTTGAATGAAGCTCACTAAAAATTAATGATTTATATAACGGCAAATTAAATAAAATCCAACTTTCCTAGCCAAAAAAAAGGCAAACTTAAGCAAAACTGTTGGGTATAGTTTGCATCATTCAATGTGGTAGCTGTGATAATAAAACTTTTAAATGATTGATGAACTTATTTTGTTGTTACGAGTGCTCAATAACAAAATGCAAAAACTGTTTCGTTTGAGCACTGTCATTTCGAGGAGAAAAAAGGGCAGCCACTTGTCGCCAAATTTACCACCTGAACTACCACTTTTATAACTTAAACTACACAGGCTGATTAAAATTCGATACACCCGCGCCCCATCGACATCTCCTAAACCGTAAAAAATACGATAGCATATATTTCAAAAGTACGGTAATACCTTTATAATTATGTGTAAAAAAAGCTTACTATAAATTTATCATATATAAAGATGTCAAATGAAACCGAAGACTATTAAAGTGACATGTCAGTAATTAACATGAAATTTAATAAATTTCAGCTTTTGTAACACAATAAAGACAAACTTAACGAAGCTTTTGCTTCAAGTTTCAAAAAATTAAGAAAAACTACAACGTTGATATTTAATCTAAGTATGTAGTTTGAATCATAACAAAACTTTAAAAAGATTTGTGAGATTATTTTTGTGTAATATCTTTAAGTTTGATGAAACGATACGATCTTTGCACTATTAAAACGATAATGATTAAAAATTACAGCCACAGAATGAATAACAAGGGCTATATTCAATCAAAATACAGATCGTTATAATTGCAGTTTCTTGTAAGTGGACTATAGGTACTTGAGAACAGTACTGACTATTCTGACCACAAGTCGTTATACAACTATTGCTCATGCGCCTTACATTAAAATATAAAAAACTATTAAATAAATAAAAATTAGAATTTTGAACAATTTTGTTAACTTGTTGACAGTTTTATTGCGTCCGCTACCACCTTATACGACTCAGACTATAAATCAAATCTACTATTATATAAGTACTAGCTATGCCCGCGACTTCGTCCACGTAGAAAAGTGACTTTCGGCAGCATTTAAAACATTTCTTCTATATTTTTACTTTCTGGGCCGTAAACCTTTTTGCCGACGTAATTACACAAAAACTTTCATTCCTTAACTTTGCCCCCTTAAGAGTAAATTTTTTTAAAATAAGTTTCAAGCCTCAAGATTTATATCTACTTATCTATCTCTGTACCAAATTCTCGTTTAAATCGGTTCAGTAGTTTGGGCGTGATTGCGTAACACACAGACAGACAGAGTTACTTTCGCATTTATAATATTATAGATTAATATAGTTTAATTATAGTTTAAAATAGTTTATATAGCTTAGTATTCAACTACTTTTATTGATCCAAATAAACAAAACCTCTATAACTTTTTACACTTAATATTTTAATTTTCTCGGCCGTAAGCTTTTTGGACGACGTCATTACACAAAAACTTTCATCGGCTAATTTTATCCCCTTTAGGGTAAAATTTTTACAAACATTGAATGTCGAATTTATTTATATCTAATCAAAAGCCTAAAAAATCATTAAAAATTACGGAATTTCCGCACAAACATTCCTATTTCAACTCCTTACAACCTTTTTTTCGCATTAAAAAGTATCATATGTCCTTTCTCATGCTCTAGACTATCTCTGTACCAAATTTCATTTAAATCGGTTCAGTAAATTTTAGACGAGATTGTGTAGCATACAGACAGAGTTACTTTCGCATTTATAATATTCCGCGAATTAATTTGATCGATTTTCCCATGGGAATAAGATATTTTCTGGCAGTAAAACGTAGCCTATGTGTTAATCCAGGGTGTCAGCTAACTCCATACCAAATTTTATTAAAATCGCTCCAGCCGTTTAGACGTGAAAAAGTAACAAACATACACACTCACACACTCACAAACTTTCGCCTTTATAATATTAGTGTGATTCTCTTTGTGTAACATTATACTATTTAACTTCAAGCAAAAATTCATCATTTATAGAAAAGTTTAGATGAAACTAAAAGCCTCTAAAATTCAAATTAGGGTCAGGTGGGGTAATTGTGAACGATTTTGGAAGTTTGACTTTTGAAGCTCGATGTATCTTAGATGAAGATTGAATTTAGGCGACTATATGATTAATTTAGGTCCTTGTTTGGTTTTGAGTGAATTTCTGCTGTTAAATATGCAAATTCGGATTTTTTCTGCAAAAAAAGTTATGTTTACAATTACCCCTTCACTTATTAACGCAGTCGAAAGCTTGGGGGTAAATGTGAACAATCATCTTGTTTGTACTGGCTTTATAAAGGTTTTTAATGGGGCAAAAGTGAGCAATTCGCTTTCAAATGTGAATTCCAATGAAAATTATATTTATAAAGCCGTGTTCACAATTACCCCAAATATTATATATTATATAGAAATATTTTGACTGTTTAACATAAAATATTGCGACACTCTTCCTCTGCTGTTTAGCGTGTTAAAGCATCCAACCGTCAAAAGTCAACATCACAGTCTATAATTCCTATTAGTTGGAATAATCAAGAGTCCTATGTCATCAAAAAAAAGGAGCCTGTTTACAATTACCCCGGTTTGAGAACTACCCCATCTGATCCTAAATCCATAAATAACAATGGATTTATTAGATTTTGCAACCAAATAAAGTTGATATTAAACGATACTTTTGCTATGTCCGGTAACAGAATATTCTTTTGATTTTTTATTTAGGTTAATTGGTAGGTAGTAATAAAATAAAATTTCGACGATTTTTTTCTCAAAAATTTCGACAATTTTTACTCCATTCACGTCAACTTTTATTTATAAATGTGTACAAAAACTGACGCCTTTTTTCTTTTACAGATCCAGCAACTAAATACGGAAAATAGGGTAAGTCATTAAATGTAACCTTAACAAGTTTATACTGCAGGTTGAACCCATTTCACTGTCTTAATTTTAAGAGGAACGTAGGCTGCAGAGGTTGAATTCGGGGTTGGGAAATACGAGCACTAACAACAATCTACATATATTTTAACACTATATGTTTCTTTGTTTCGTTTTTTTGAAAACAATATGTTCTTTTAGCTCGTAAAATTAATACACACTTTTTAAATTTACCAGGGAGAACCTTTTTGGATCCCTCTTACACATGAAAGCATTCTATACCTACCCTCCAGACTCCTGGTTAAAAAAACTAAACTCTGCACCCATGGGAAACCTCTTTAGGTGTTTGCCTTTTAGGAACTTATAGACATTCCATTCTTTTATTTTCTCTTGTTGTTATCATACTTTCTAACAGAAAAAAATAATGACGCTGTAGGTGTGTAGGTACTTATTATGTATTAGTTTTTTCAAAGCCAATTGCATTTCACCGCAACGCTTTAACTTTAACTTTACTAACTAAAATTATCTTACCCGCAAAATTAGTCTTCCTCAGTTTATCGGACGTTATTTATTTGTAATTTGTAAATAACAATAATTGTAAAGCACCTGTTTGACCGCATCGGTAATGGCCGCAATATTATTCATTCGCCATCAGCGACTAACGTACGTTACTGCAAGTAACAACAACAACACAACGTACCATAGGTACGATAGGTTCGTAGGTACGGTACGGTAAGTTATGTCTTTCAATTTCAAGAAGCACACACTTTTTTCATAATTATGTTCGCCAAGATGCGAAACAGAAGGCTGTCGACAATTTATAAGCACCGCTCCGCGAGAGAACGCAATAAAAGAAAAGAAAGAAAACACAGAAGAGAAAAGAATCAAACCACTTGTTACCGATGACAACTTCATGCCGGTCTCGAGAGGATCTTTTGAATTACTGCAAACAATCAGACACTTCTGTGTACTTAGTTTGACTCCGAGTTGTTTGTTTAATTTAAATGCTTTTCACACAAGAGTTTCTTTTGTTGTTAGTAACATTATTGGAGTAACAAAGGGATTTCTCAATTTTTATAGGTACCAATGTGTAGATAATAAGAGGGTGAATTGAAATACCGATCCCTAAAATCATTGATCTGAAGAATATTTCTCACTAAATCAGTGTACCTAAAAAAATCGGTCTAATAGATACGTGGTTTAAGAGTTCATGAGAATCTTAATTTTTAAGAAATCTTGCCTTGTTTCATGTCGAGAAATATCGAGACACTTTAACAAGAAAAATTACTTTATTGATCTTGATTTTTAAGTCAAGATAAGAGTTAAACATCAAGATCAACACTCTTGTCTTTGAAGAACGCTCTTCGTCGTACTTAATAGTAGATAAATAAAATAGAATATTTGCATATTAATTTGCGGTTTTATTATACAGAAAATCAAAAGATTACACCCGAATGCTCAATTAACTTCAAAAACTAAAAGTGTCCTTTCCATGAAGATGTTGTAAATATTTAAGGGCATGTAGGAAGGAATATCGTAACGTGGGAATTAAAGATGAGTATAATTGCTCCTATTTTAGGAGACTTTAATATTCCAATTTCATGAAAATGACAACCTTCGAAACGGCTTGACCGATTTTTATGAAATTTTATATGCATATTCAGTAGGTATGAGAATCGGCTACTATCTATTTTTCATACCCCTAAGTGATAAAGGTTGTCCACCCCTAACTTTTTTTAATCTTTTGGAAAAAAAAATTTATTTTTATTTTTTTATGATTTGGCATCAAAAAATACAAATAACCCTTAATGTGCATCCTTCTACCACCAACCCCCATTTTTTTATAGCGATATTAGTACTGTAATAATCTTTAACTCTTAGTGGTCGATAACTGATCAATTATTATCAATCGATTAGTCATCCCCGCCAGGCGTCTACTGATGTCACTACTCACCCAGCAAACAGCACGGAGTGGGGATGAGAATGAAGCAGATTTTTTTAGAATGTTACAGGAAGTTCAAATATGTTCTAAGAAGTAAAATAATGTTTTATTATAACACTTCAGAATGATTTGGCAATGTTCAAGAATGTTCCAGAATCTTGAAGATCATTCAAGAATGTTCCAGAGTGTTAAAAAAAGTTAGAGAATGTTTTGAATCATTATGGGATGTTCTGGATAGTTCTAAATTCGCGAATATTCTAGAATGTTCCATCAAACGTGTGATATATTCTTACCCGAGCAACGCCGGGTTTTGCTGCTAGTATAATATAAAATACAAATACAAACACAAATTTTATTATGCAGTTGTTACCATACCGATAACTTTTACACAAAATTTGTAGGTAAAAATTTCTCTCCGTGTATAAAAGAAAGTAAACAGATACTTAGTTTGTTGTGTACTTACCATTGGAACTAGAGCATTTTTTACTGCTCCTTGACGCTGCCTCTACAACTTTACTTAAACGTTTTTGTAAAGCTTCTTTCTCACGGTATCTGAAACAAAATTGAAATTAAATTAGCTAGAATGATACTACGAATAGATAACTTTGTATTAAAATCATCAGGAATTAAAAAAGAATGTTAAAATTCTTCAAGCATCTATAATTTTTTTAATTGTGATAACAATTATCTTAAAATTGAAAACGTTACATTATCTATATATGAACAAAAACCTCGGTTTAATGAATTTATATTTATATTGGCAGAAATATTTAAAAAACATGTACATTTAATATCCCTACCAAAATTGTTAAATTGTTTACAGTTAAGCAAAAGAATTCTTCTGTTCTTGAATTTAGAGATGAGTAGAAACATTTTCCCTAAGTATATTCAACAGAATTTTAATTAATGAATAACTAAAAACAAAAACATTGCCTCTAATTGTAGGGCTAACAACCTGATTAATAATTGCTTCAACTTGACTTGATCTTGACTTCATCTGTCAGCACAAAAATAGTGTTAGTCTTGCAATTTTGGCAAGACCAATAAGCAGAAAAAAAATTAATGCACTAGACCAAGACCAATACGATATTAGTCTTATCATGGTCTTATAGGTATTTCTTCATCAGTAAGTTATTTTAAGTCTTAACCTATTGCAATTTTAAATAATACGTAAATAATTTATATGTACTGACTATATTTTTCCAAAAACTGATTCTTATGGCTTAATAACATATATCAAGCTAGCACGACAAAGTTATTTTTACGATTTCTGACTTGCACTATAATTTGTCGCTAATTTGTTCACAAATTCAAAAATTTGTCGCTCGTGCCGTTTAGCCATAATCAGCTGGTATTGATATCAAGCTAGCACTACACTTAGCGTATCTCGAAAAGAAAATGACGTAGGATATTACTGTAAAGGCCATTATTTGTCTCTGAAAGATGACACATTCAAAAAAATTGACGCTAGTCTTTTCTCCAGCTGATAAGCGAAAAACTGCTAGAAAACTATCGAACTGGCACTACATATACCATAGACCAGCGTCAATAATTTTTTAAAACAAAAAACATTATAGTAGGACGAAACCCATTGGAAAAGGAAGAGAATATAACAAAAATGAAAGGAAAAATAATTTACGAGCGATCTGAGGTCGGTGGGGAAGGGGGTGAGTTTTTAAGGGTAAAAAACGGTTTTCCTTGATTTCCGGAAAAACTACAAGTCTTATTGAAAAAAGTTAAATGGCAAAGTTGTGGGTAATAAAAAGGTCAACAACTTTTGTATTTACACGTTTTTCACATAACCTCAAAATTTATGTGAAAAATTCAAATAACCAACTTTTTAGTTTTTTATCTTTATCTTTTACAAAAAATTTAGTTTTTTCACGAAATTTGGTAAAAACTTACCTATTTATGCCCCAAATACGCTGTAATTTTTTTGATTTAAAATATTTATTTTTTCACCTTATTTTTACTTATTATCGAAAAAGCACCCTAATTTTCAATCGAAAATTCTCACATCAAAATATCTACTTTTCTAAAAACGTTGGTGGGCTTCTTCTTCGTTGAAATCTCTACTTTATGTTGGTGTGAGAAAAAATATACATTACTATGGTAAGTTTTCTCAGGAAATGCAAAAACGAAGAAAACTATATTAATGTTTTTAAAAATATTATAATGAATAATGTAATCAGTATAAAGTATGTGAATTCAATAGTACGATTAACATGTGTATTTATATATTATGAGATTTTCTATGACACAAATGTAATTAGAATTTAATAAAACAACTTTTTTACTAAAAAAAATAGCAGCGGTCACATTTTTTAGATAAAATTCCCTTCGTTTTTTTGCATTTCCTGAGAAAACTTACCATAGTGATCTATATTTTTACTCACACCATCAGAAAGTAGAGATTTCAACGAAAAAAAACGCCCACCAACGTTTTTAGAAAAGCAGATATTTTAACGTGAGAATTTTCGATTGAAAATTAGGGTGCTTTTTCGATAGTAAGTAAAAATAAGGTGAAAAAATAAATATTTCAAATCAAAAAAATTCCAGCGTATTTGGGGCATAAATAGGTAATTTTTCACCAAATTTCGTGAAAAATAAAGTTTTTTTGTAAAAGAATAAAAAACTAAAAAGTTGGTTATTTGAATTTTTCACATAAATTTTGAGGTTATGTGAAAAACGTGTAGATACAAAAGTTGTAGACCTTTTTATTACCCACAACTTTGCCATTTGCCTTTTTTCTATCAGACTTGTAGTTTTTCCGGAAATCAAGGAAAACCGCTTTTTACCCTTAAATACTCACCCCCTTCCCCTTCCCGACCTCAGATCGTCCGTAAATAATTTTTCCTTTCATTTCTGTTATATTCTCTTCCTTTTCCAATGGGTTTCATCCTACTTTAATGTTTTTTCACTTTTTACTATTTTTGAAGGCTTCAGCACTGGTCTAATATGGCATATCACGAAAAGGAAATATCGTTGGATATTACTGTAAAGACCATAATTTGTCACTGTCGTGCTATTTGATATACGTGGCTTAATAATACCCACTATAAATGTAGTCAAAAGTCAAAACGCTTACCTACAAAAGAATTCAGGCCTTATCCGATATTTGGCTAAAAAGTCGTCATAGAGCCGCAGTAGGGCCAACATTTGTCCAGCCACCATAGCACTCTTGTCCTCGTACTTCTCATCTGGAAGCAGCATATCATATTCTTGGACTTCTTCATAGTCCGATTAGCAATTGTCCACCTGTTCGTTTTTTCTTCCTATTCTTCTTCTTCTCTTTCTCACGTCTTTAAACAGATATCACTTTACGTCACGTTTAAGAACTGTACAATTTGTCGTTAGTTTTTATCGCTTCCAAACGCTAATCCGACACGTGAGATGTACCAACCCGATCCAATTACGACTTCAATTTCAAACCACTTAATTTTTATTTTAAAGAGAAGCGTTCCGCGCAGAGTATAGGAACATAAATGATATGAGCAGTTGCGTTACGCGGTTCACACCTTGTTCTTGTTGTGTTCTCTTCCGGCTTTTTATTGTCGCTCTTATCAAAGGCGAAAGGAATTAAGCCTTCTTTAGTAGGCATGGCTCGTCTTAATTAATTGGAATACCTACTCTAAAAAGATATAATAATAATTGATACGATACCTAATAGTTTCAAATGAATAATGTGATACATAAAAAGAATTAACTTTGGGATAATAGTCCAGTAAAATCTGTTATTTCGGGAACAAGTCTGGGAAAGTCCTGTAGTTTTGATATAATATGCATATTTGGTCCACGAATAAACTAATATAAAAATTAGGCCTCAAATGTAAAGGGGTGGTGGAAAAAAAATAATAACATACCTGAAAATGCTTTTTTTGCGTGTTTTTCGAAAATCAAAAAAAATACCTACGAAACAGATTTCGATAACAGTTGTAGAAAAGAAAATAGTTATGTAAATTTTTCATAACTTTATATTTCAATTTTTTTTAATTAAATCTTCTAATTGTAAAATAATTTAATTATGTTCAAGGTAAAAAGTAAAAGGACTCAAAATTAAAATACACCCTGTTGAAGGGGGTAAAAGTATGAAAAAGTAAGTAAATTTTCGATAAAGGAAAGAGGTGACCTAAAAAGTAATATTTTACTATTATTATCTGAAAGTACTCATTGAAACTTAGCCCTAAACTGTTTCTAAATTTCAGGATCGGTTTAGAAATCAAAGGGGAGATATATTGAAAAAAAAATTATTAAATCATTTTTATCGTAATGTTTGTTATAATTATTTTTCATTAAGGGTAGATTTTCGGCATCGAAAGTTTCACTAAAGGCAAAAAAAGAAATATCTGCAAATATTTTCTTTCTGCCCTTTTGCTTATTGCTTATCTAGTTAAAGGTATTGTAATTATTGAGGTAAAAAAAGTAAAACTCAAGTACATATTTTGTTGAATGAAAGGGGTGGTCTTAAAAGTTAATTCTACTCAAATATAACTTTATATCTGAAGGCACTTATCAAAACCTACCCCTAAACATTTTTCAAGTTTCATATTTATTAATTTTGGAAGATGCAAGGATGAACAGATACTTGGTGTTTTTGAACAGTCCTCATAAAAAAATTTAAAAATGTAGAAGGGTGGGTGCCTACAATTTTTCGATGTACTTTTTGTACCTCTGATGAAGGTTCCACGCCAAGGAGTTGAAACGTTTAGGAAATGATGTGTACATAAATAAATTGTAATTTGATTAAGTACCTAGTGCAGGTAGTGTTCTTTATATTTTATTTTCACTAAATTAAATCGATTTTTTGAGTTCATTAGGGCAAGGGGGAAATAAAAAGAACTCTAAATATTTTTGTTTTCTAGTGCGGATCTCTATGAAGATACTCCACCCAGTTAATATGAAATGAATGAAATTAAATTTTAAGAACCCAAACTTTCCACTGAAAATAAGAATAAGTAGCAAATAGACAAACAGTTGGCTATAAAGGTCACAAATATATCATAATTTTTGCTTTCGTAATTGTTTTCTCACAATTGCTTTTTGGAGATATTTAGAATCTCATGAACCATGATCAGAGACATAACTCCGCCTATTTCTATCTAAATGCTCAAACGTAAGATACGCCTCTCGCTGTTCTCGCGGATTTCACGGCTCATAAGATTTTGAAATGCCTCTACATTTATATTGACAGATACATCAATACTTATTGTTATAAACAATTTAATATAAAAGAATGCAAATATAAAAATTTTTATGAGTGATTTTTAGGCCATTGCGCGCTAACATGAAAAAACGCGATTTCGTCATTATCAGCCGCATTTATGAAAAATATACATTAGTAACTTTTTCTACAACTCCTATCTAAAACTTTTTTTGTGTCATTGTTGATTTTCAAGAATAACTCAAAAAAAGCATTCAGGAATGTTTTCTTATTTTTTCACCACCCCTTTACATTTATAGGTTAATTTTTATATAATATTTTTCGTGGACCAAATATGCATCATATTACCTATACATGTCATATCCTATAACAATATCCAAAATGTAGGACTTGCCTGACTTGTCCACAAATGACAGATTTTACTGGACTATAACCCTGGGCTCGTTTTAAATACTTTTATTTCAACCATAAATATACACTACTGCTAACTTATGAACAGAACATAAGGATATTTATGCGGGAGACATTATCTTTTAATAAATAATTTATGGTACATAATAATAATTAAAAAATGCCTACAATGAAATGTATGATTTCTATATTCAGTTCGTAAATTGCCAGATCTCTATACATATAGGTCAGTATTAGTTTTAATTAATTAAAAGTACTTTTTTAATGGTTATTGTTACTTTTAATATATAATTAATTTATGGTGCAATTTACTATCCTGTTTTTCTTGTACCTACCTACAAGTTCTTAGCAGAAATAAATATTTATTAATTATTTACACATACATTATTTTTAGTTCACCTGACTTATAAGTAACTAAAATTGTAATATCTAACTTTCTCGAATAATTTTCCTATTACTAGTTATAAATTGCTATCTACGTCACTATTTCAACTTGCCATTCCGACTGACTTTTGCATAGGTAATATAAACAGAATAACCAGTGCGTAAACTTTAATTGCATCGTAA
This sequence comes from Agrilus mali, assembly GCA_029378335.1. Taxonomy (NCBI): domain Eukaryota; kingdom Metazoa; phylum Arthropoda; class Insecta; order Coleoptera; family Buprestidae; genus Agrilus; species Agrilus mali. Next base: position 7,126,122 of record CM055656.1, on the reverse strand, counting down.
AATTCCAATTCGGATTCGAAACGTGATTAAATGGATTATTCAGGTGTAAATAATCGTTGTTCCCATCTGTACGGAAAAAGAATTGCTTGACATGGGTTTTAGCGTCAATATTAATTTTTTTTGTAGGTACCTACATATTTAACGACAGCCATTCTGCTTAATAGGCGCAATAATTTAATTATAAAATAATTAAAAAAGATTCTGATAGCATCTGACAATATTCAACTTTTTTTATTACACGCAAAAAATAATAAAAATGAACAGTTTTGTTTTAGCAAATAAAAAAATTCATTAACACATTTTAATAGTTAAAATCATAGACGTAGTAAGTATAGACCGAACAGTCCCGACAAACCGTGTATGAAAATGTAGCCAGAAATTAGAAAGAGAGCGACTGCTTTGATAGGAGTTGCTGTCTCTCTCTAACTGTGCGATGGAGGGGAGAACAGTAAGTTCTCGTCTGCTACTTAACTCCACCTCTTCTTCCTTCTCCAGCGCACAGTAAGAGAGAGACAGCAACTCCTCCCAAAGCAGTCTCTCTCTCTTTCTAATTTCTGGCCAGCAGCCGAGGGTCATGTCCGGTCTATACTTACTACGTCTATGGTTAAAATATTTGGTACAATAGCACAATTTATTCTCATTAGAATTTTGCGAGTTTAATAAATTAAATATTAGAATAGAACACTGTTTTAATAATTTAATGAGCAGTTACAGAATTTTTTGTTTGGTTTGTTTCTCTGTCACTGCTTCAATTTTTTGCTTATTTGAATTTATGAAAAAATGTACTTTTACATTAAATACTTACATGAAGTTTCAATTTTTTTACTACATTTTAAATTGTTACAAATTTTCCAAAATTTTTAGTTCCTACACTCTTACAAAAGGTACCACAAAATAGTTAATAACCCCCTCCCCTTCATCCGTAAGAAAACGGAAATAATTTCTACAACGGTGATTAATAACAACTAAAACAACTGTGAAAATAAACAAAAGACCAAGTATATAAAAAACGATTCATTAAAGAATCTTTATTTCCCTCAAGTGTTAGTATATTATTACCTTTTTTAAATATTTTTCCAGTGTAATAACAAGCCAATTATTATTATTTTATTAATTAGAGCAAAGTTTGTTCGATTTTTGTGAACTCATCATCGTTGGATAGAACAGTTTAAATTCTAAAAATACAGAAATTAATAATTGATTAACAAAACGCATTTCAATTTTAAATTAATTATTATTCATTCATCTGAGTACCAACTAGAATGATAAGCTTTGAATAAAATCAAAACAGAATCCGTTAGGTTAGAGCAATTCTGACAAGTACCCACCAAGGAGGAGAATACATAATGCTATTCATTTATCAATCACAATATCTTACCATAAATTAATAGATAATATATTTACTATGCAAGTTTCTGTCCAATAATATAAAGATACCAAGTACCATAATAATTGTAAGAAACAAGTCAAATAAAAATTTTAAAGAATTTCGTTACTCTTTCGTTATTTCCCCAAACTGAGGTGAATGCCTAAGGCAATTAATAATTAAATGGAAAAATTAATTGCTTTATAACTTTTATTAAAAAGTTGTAATTGTTAGTAATTTTTTAACAATCTTCTAATAACGTTTCCCTGAGTGACTGTGAGCTTTTTGAAGGTAATTGTTATATCAAGAAAGTGAAATTAATGTTAACATTGTTTCTTATTAATAATATCGATTTTAAATCTAAATTATTGTAAATTTTTTTAATATTAAATTATAACAATAAGTATTAATGTATCTGTCAACATAAATGTAAAGGCATTCAAAAATCTTATGAGCCGTGAAATCCGCGAGAACAGCGAGAGGCGTATCTTACGTTTGAGCATTTAGATAGAAATAGGCGGAGTTATGTCTCTGATCATGGTTCATAAGATTCTCAGTATCTCCAAAAAGCAATTGTGAGAAAACAATTGCGAAAGCCAAAATTATGATGTATTTTTGATCTCTATAGCCAACTGTTTGTCTATTTGCTACTTATTCTTATTTTCAGTGGAAAGTTTGGGTTCTTAAAATTTAATTTCATTCATTTCATATTAACTGGGTGGAGTATCTTCATAGAAATCCGCACTAGAGAACAAAAATAGTTAGAGTTCTTTTTATTTCCCCCTTGCCCAAATGAACTCAAAAAATCGATTTAATTTAGTGAAAATAAAATATAAATAACACTACCTGCACTAGGTACTTAATCAAATTACAATTTATTTATGCACAGATCATTTCCTAAACGTTTCAACTCCTTGGCGTGGAACCTTCATCAGAGGTACAAAAAGTACATTGAAAAATTGAAGGCACCCACCCTTCTACATTTTTGAATTTTTTTATAAGGACTGTTCAAAAACACTAAGTATCTGTTCATCCTTGCATCTTCCAAAATCAATAAGTATGAAACTTGAAAAATGTTAAGGGGTAGGTTTTGATAAGTGCCTTCAGATAAAAAAGTTATATTTGAGTAAAATTCATTTTTTAGACCACCCCTTTCATTCAACAAAATATGTACTTGAGTTTTACTTTTTATTACCTCAATAATTACAATACCTTTTACTAGATAAGCAATAAGCATAAGGGCAGAGAGAAAATATTTGCAGATATTTCTTTGAGTGAAACTTTCGATGCCGAAAATCTACCCTTAATGAAAAACAATTATAAAAAACATTACAATAAAAATTATTTATTAATTTTTTTTCAATATATCTCCCCTTTGATTTCCAAACCGATCCTGAAATTTAGGAACAGTTATAATAGTAAAATATTACTTTTTAGGCCACCTTTTTCCTTAAGGGAAAATTTACTTACTTTTACATACTTTTACCCCTTTAAACAGGATGTCTTTAAATAGATGGAAAAAAGATTGAACTCTTTTACTTCTTACCTTGAACATAAGAAGAAAAAGAAAAATGTAATTCAGAAAAGAAAGGGTATTGATAAATTAAGAAAAGTGTCCCCAATATAAGAAACAATTTAACAACACTTTTTTTTATAGTTTAGTAAAATACGGGACACTAGCTAGTTTCATTCTACAATGACTTAAAAGTAAAAGTTTTCTTTGTGATAAACAAATTGAGGTCAAAATTACTTTTTTAGAAGTACCTACTATATTCAGTTTTTTAAACGTGAGTGCATTTTTTGAACATAGCAATTTTTAGTTTGTTATTTTTTCTTCTGAAAAAAATTTGGTCAATTATTCTTTTTAGTTACTGTAGCATTAAATTAAGATCCTAAATTTTACTAAAATAATGACAAAAACAAAAAAAAACTATAATAATTTTTTTTTGTTATATTGGAGTCACATTTCTTAGCTTTTACATACCCTAAGTACAACAAAAATGATTTATGAAGGATTTTTATAGTGCCTATACTCTCTATATTTATTTGTGTAAAAAAAGTTTTAAGGTATCTCAGTGAGTGCCTCTCATTAAAACTATTTTGAGTACTTATACTATACTGTGTTTACCTTTAACGCGACCTAGGCTAATTGTAGAAATTTTCGTTTTCTCTTAATAAAATAAAAGGTACCAAAATTTGTTAGTACTTAGTACTAACTAACTTTTTTGTAACTTCGTTCGACCTTTACGAATTGAATACTTAATATCCTTTCGCCTTTACCTGTTTGACTCTTTCTGAGTCCATATCTCCCAACTTTCATGCACTTCATTATTAAGTTAGAAAAAATTATTTTTTTTTTTTTTTCGTTCAAGAAAACCGGGTTTCAATAAACACATCACACTCACAAGTCACTCGGAAAGTTTGACATACCACGTAAAAGAATAACAGGGTCGGCTATAATAATAACAATAAGCAATTTTGTTCTGGCAACTTGTTCCATTGTTTTTAAATTTTCACAAACCGGTGAATCGCGCACGCATCGCGTAGGCGTAGATAGACTGTTACGTTTCGCGTCCACTATATGTCGCTGGCAATCAACGTGTGCCGTGAATCTTGTGCGAGGATCGAAAACAGCGTGGAAACACGCGCATGCGTGCGTGCCTTTGTTTACTCGCCACGCGGAGATACTTTACGATCACGAAAAGGATCAAGAAGGATCAATAGATAATCGCTTGCCCGAGACCGCTTTACAAATCGCGCACCTACACGCACATTACTTAACGCAGGATTATCTTCGCGCATTCTCAAACCACTAAGCACTCTCAATTAGGCTGGGACTACACCTAAGGCACTTTTAAGTAGGTAGCTAAAGGATAAAGGATTAATTATTGAAGATGTCTTTTGGAATACAAAAGTTATCACATAATCCCCAACGATATCATTGCCTAGTTTGTTAAGTAGTTTGTGGAATACAAACTTCCCAAATGTTAAGTTACATTACGCAAAATTAATTATTATTTCACTAAAGTACTTAAGTAGGTACTCTTATTGGCTAATTTGTATACTATCCATCTAGTCTTCAAAATAGACAAATTTGTAGCTAAACTGCAAAACACGAGGGAAGTATACAGATTAGCCAGTGTTCTTGGCTAGTTCGCAAAATATCCATAGTGTTTGTCTCAAGAATTATTTTAATTGCATAACAACACATATTAACCAAGTTGACTGATTAGTTAAAAACTAACTAACAAGTAGATTATTGTGTATTACTAGGAATATAAATATCATACTTCCAATCAATATTTTGCAAATTAGCCAAAACACTTTAATCTATGTGCTTTCCTTGTAGTTTGCACCTTAGCAACAAATCGAAGATAGTTTGCAAACTACCTGGGTACTATACGGATTATCCACTCGTGTAGTTTTTTTGATGAACAAACATCTGTCCACTAAAGTAGCCATGTAGATATAACGGCCAATTTGTATATTATCCAGCTTGTTTACAAAAGGACAACTATTGTAGCTAAAGTGCAACAAACACAAGAGAAGTATACACAGGTTAACTAGTGTTATTGGCTATTTTACAAAAGATCCATAGTGTTTGGCTCAACAATTACAGTTGCCTAAACACACATTGACCAAAGTGGGAAGGTTAATTAACAAAATAGCGAATGAGTTGATCATTTTGTATCAGTAGCTACATGGAGTTCACAGTTTATCTAAATACTCACTGTGGATATTTTGCAAACTAACCAAGAACACTGGGTTATCTGTGTAATTGCTTTGTGCTAATGTGCTTTAGTGAAAAGCCTCGTATAGTTTGCAAACTAGTTAAATTGTGTTCAAATTATCCACTCGTGTAGTTATTTTGATGAAGCAACATCCCTCCACTAAAGTAGCCACGTAGATATGATGGTCAATTTGTATATTATCCAGCTTGTTTACAAAAAGACAACTATTGTAGCTAAAGTGCAAAAAACACAAGAGAAGTATACATAGGTTAACTAGTGTTATTGGCTATTTGACAAAAGATAGATAGTGTTTGGCTCAAGAAGTATAGTTGCCTAACCACACAAGAGAGCAAGTTACTTTACAAAATAGCCAACGAGTTGATAATTTTGTATCACTAGCAACATTGAGTTCACACTTTATCTAAATGCTGAATTTTGCAGACTAGCCAACTACACTGGATAATCTGTGTAATTCCTTTGTGCTTTGTACTTTAGCGAAAAACCTCGTATAGTTTGCAAACTAGCTAAATTGCATACAAATTATCCACTCGTTTAGTTGTTTTGATAAAGAAACATCTCTCTACTAAAGTAGCTACGTAAATATAATGGCCAATTTGTATACTATCCAGCTTGTTTAGAAAAGGACAAATATTGTAGCTAAAGTCCAAAAACCACCAGAAATGTATACACATGTTAACTAGTGTTCTTGGCTATTTTACAAAAGATCCATAGTGTTTGGCTCACGAATTATAGTTGCCTAAACACGCATTGACCAAAGAGGGAAGGTTAGTTTACAAAATAGCAAACGAGTTGATTATTTTGTATCAATAGTAACATGGAGTTTACACTTAGTCTAAATACTTACTGTGGATATTTTACAAACTAACCAAGAACACTGTAATCTATGTAATTCCTTTGTGCTTTGCACTTTAGCGAAAAACCTCGTATAGTTTGCAAACTAGCTGGATATTATACAAATTATCCGCACAGGTAGTTATTTTGATGTAGGTACTACCAGCTAGTTTACAAAGTACACAAAATTTGTACCTAAGATGTAAACCACAAGTGAAGTACACAGGTAGCCCAATGTTGTTGGTTAATTTGCACAATATCCATTTATTTTAGTGACCTAAACAACATTGGCTTATGTTGACGTATTGGTTTACGAAATAACCAACAAATAAAGGAATATTTAGTGTACCATATGCTTATTAAATGTTTTGCAAACTAACCTACACTGGTCGATCTCACTGCTTCCCTTGTGGTTTGTACTTTAACAATAAATCTTGTATAATTTGTAAACTAACTGGATAGTATACAAATTGTTAAAAAATATTTTTTTCTACTTAAACAGCTACGTGCCCATTTGACTGGTTTGTATATGATTCAGCTAGGTTACAAGCTACACTAAATTTATAGCTAAAGTACAAACCACAAGAAAATTACACACATTAACCAAAATTAACTGGTTAGTTTAAAAAATAACCAACGGGTTGGTTGTGTGTATTATATACTTGCAACATTAAGTTCACATGCAATCTAAATACTTACTGTAGATCATTTGCAAACTAACCAAGAGCATTTATTAATCCCGGTACTTGCTTTATTGTTTGTACTTTAGCAAATAGATTTAGGTAGTTTATAAACTATCTGGATAGTACGCAAACCAGTCAATATACAAAGTACAGTAGAGAAATAATTTTACATCAAAATAACCAAACATTTGAATTTTTTTTGAAATTTTGAAAAGTACCCGAGTAGGGAACATGTGCAATAATACTTAAAACTTACATTTTGAATTTGAAGGGGTAAGTGCAGGGGCAAAGAAAACACTTTATAATGGGGAGTTCTTTAAATCAATTAACAATTTTCTCTTATGAAATAAATTAATTTTTAAGATTTCAACTAAGGGGTCGTTCATAAAATACGTTCGCATACAGGGAAGGAGGGGTCTTGCTGAGTGTGACAAGATGTGACAAGGGGGGACAGGGGGTCTACGGCAACGTGACATTCGCCGTTCATAAAAAATTTTACTGAATTTTTACAGAATCCTTGAACTTCTGATAAATAGAAATATTATTTATTTGTTCGTTACAAAAGATATTTATTAATTTATTTAAATTTTATTTTGGAAATAAAATAAATATTTTTGACTATTAAAATTTGTGTACTATCAATCAAAGTTTATCATGTTCAGGGGAGGGGTTAGCTTTTGTGACAGCGTGACAACCGGGGAGAAAGGGGTCAAAAAAAACGCGTGACGTATTTTATGAACAGCCCCTAATAGAATTTTTAATAAATTAATGTTTTCAAAATGGAAAAATTCGTTATTATTAGTAGCCTTTGCTTCCTCTTCGCTTGTGCTTATTTTGATGACAAATTAGGAATTTTTGATTTGTATTGTTGTTCAAGTGTAATAAACTTCAAAATTGATGCTATTACGTGATCAAAGTCCCGATAAACTTTGAAACCTACACCCATGCTGATTTTTAGGCTACCTATTTACCTATTTTCCCCTCCTGGAGGGGTTGTTTTTGAAAAAGCACGCAACACGTGGTTATCTAGATATTTTTTGTCAGAAATAATTCTTACCACCCCAAAAAAATTGATTCTCCCATTAATCGATCTCAAATTGTCATCCCCAGAATTGACAGGTAGGAGCAGTTTGAATGTGATATTTACCGTTTTTCTGTGCATAAGAATCTTCTTCGGACTTCAACGAATATCTAAAAAAAAATTCTGAATTTGTCTAGCCGTTCTCAAATTTTTTAACTTAGACTAAACACATTTAGTAGCCATTAATTTTTATCAGTATATGTGGATGGTTTGTTAATAATATCGCTTTATTGCCAATGCTACAATTAACAGTAAATGCCAGTAGATGGCGATAATACGTATTTGAATAAACTGCTATTATAGAAACCTACTTTTATGGAGTATTTATACTTCATTTTGGTCTATGATTTATGATAAGAAATAATAAGTTCGAAATCGCGATCGACATTTGCTTGTCGCAATAAATTGATAACCAAAAATTTATTATTAATTTTTAGTTGTGATAGTTTTGTAAATAAATAATTGTATGAAATGGTTTTACCTGCTATTGTCTTTAGCAGGTACCTACTATACCTAATATATGTATATATAAATTCTTCTTTGGATGCATATTTAATATGTTTTAGAGATACAATAATGAAAGATAATAAATGCTTGTCCTAACTCTTAAACAACGTGTGGTTGAATATAAAAATTCTTCACTTATTGGTATTACGTTATAAGCGGCTCTTATCGTATGCTTTTTAAACGTTTATACGAGTAATTAACAAAACTTATGGCAACGTACCTGCAAGTACATACGGGGACTTATCTAACCGTTTTCTTTTTCTATTATTTATTTAGTTGCTATATTAGAAATGTTTGTGTAGGTATGGTAACAGTTTAGGGGAATGAAAAGCAGTAAATATTAGTGTTTAATGGAATTCTGAGATTGTCCTCTGTCTCCTCGATAGTGGTCGTTCAGGTGATACAAACGACGTTCTATCGGTTTTATTAAACAACATTTGTATTTCTTGAGTGTTAATTACACAAAAGGCAAATGTGTAGGCTTGTTGTTGTTATTGGTGGTTTTCTTTATTATTGTACAAAAATATTTCAGGCTATTTTCATAGACAGTAATCACCCACTAATTTAAAAATCTGTAAGTACATTAGGTACATTATATAAAATAATAGAATAAAAAAAAGCTTTTCAAGCTAACACGACAAAGTTATTTTTCCGATTTCTGACTTGCACTATAATTTGTCGCTAATTTGTTACCAAATCCAAAAATTTGTCGCTCGTGCCGTTTAGCCATAATCAGCTGGTATGCTAGCTTGATATCAATCTAGCACTACACATAGCGTATCTCGAAAAGGAAATGTCGTAGGATATTACTGTAAAGACCATAATTTGTCGCTAAACAGATGATACATTCAAAGAATTTGTCGCTTGTCTTATCTCCAACTGATGAGCGAAAAACTGCTGGAAAGCCATCAAACTCTCGAAAGGTAACGTGTTGTTCAACTTGGGGGAAACAGGGAAAACCTAATTTAAAAACTTTGATAAATAAATCCGATCTCTTAAAACAAATATAACAAAGAACTCGCTGATTAATTGTTTGATGGTTTTCCAGCAGTTTTTCGCTTATCAGCTGGAGATAAGGCTAGCGACAAATTCGTTGAATGTGTCAAATTTCAGCGACAAATTATGGTCTTTACAGTAATATTCTACGACGTTTCCTTTTCGAGATACGCTATGTGTAGTGCTAGCTTAATATCAAGCTAGCATACCAGCTGATTATGGCTAAACGGCACGAGCGACAAATTTTTGGATTTGGTAACAAATTAGCGACAAATTATAGTGCAAGTCAGAAATCCGAAAAATAATTTTGATATACGTAATAAAAGATACATAATGAAACTATTACTTAATAGGCATATTTAATATAGGTAGGTACCTCTAATAGATTTTATATACATACAAATAAATCAGATGAAAAAATATGTAGATTTTGACGATTTTAAAAATCGTTTTTGATTACATATAGGTATTCTAAATATTTACGGTTTTAATAAAATTAACGGAGAACTGCGTTGGCCCGAGATGGGACATATTTAATACTATTAGGGAAGTTACGAAAAGAAATGAAACACTCGGTGAATAATTCCATAAAATTTATTAAATCACTCTCTACGTATTTCGGCAATTACTCCATCGTCAGGATTTTAACAATAATTGAAGATAATATACGGAATGTCCAGGCAGTGGCGCATCCAGAGTTTGAATCTAGGGGAGGGGGGTAGGAGGTAGACGTTAAAATAGTTATTTTAAGCTAGATTTTTTTGGCTTAAAGTTGGTGGAGAACTCAGCAAGAACATAAGTGAACAGTGAATATTATTGAGATGTAAATAAGGGAAAGGGGGGGGGTGGTTGACGTCGAGGAGATAGGTACCATAAAATCGTTGCTGTCAGAATATTTTTTTCAGTGATATACCTATAATAAATCTTGGGGTAGGAGTTGATTATTTACTATTTATTAAGAAAAATAACTTTTTTTCACGCTGTATTAGTGCTCTAATAACGGTGAAAATCTAACCGCGTAAGCCTTTACTTCAATATATACAAGGTTATTCACGCTATACGGCACAGAATATTATGGCCAAAATATGAAAATTTCAAAAACTTTAACTTTTGGGCCATAAAGGGGTCTTTATGGTTACCTTTTAAAATTATTTTCATATTATACAGGGTGTTCAAAATGCCCTAAAAGTATCAAAGTTATGTTTTTTTAAATGGAACCCCCTGTATATTATTGCATTTGTGGATTCTTCGATCAAAATAAGTGTTTGTTTTGATAATGTTTATAGCACCTAAACCTTAAGGTTTTTTAAATAATTTGAATTTTATCAAAATCTAACCTAATTTTCAAGTTTCAAATACTTAAGAAGTATTTAAGTTATGTAAGCGAAATTTACAATGAAGTGTAACAATAGATCATATTTTATATCTCAATTATAATAAACTCGTCATCTTATACAGGGTGTCCAAATTTTAATACTACTTAAGTATGAACTATAAGGGGTTGTAACTTGATTAATTTAAATGGAACGCCATATTTTTTAACATACCAGAAGATGTATTTTTTAATTACCTATCGATTGGTATTAGGGTGTTCATAAGCTAAATCTTCGCGTTTTTTAAGGAAATGCTAAATAATCGTTTTATGCGCCATTTGGAGTTTTTTAAATAAAAGTTCCAATGTATCTAGTTGCCTTTGGTGTTTATAGTCAGAAGTTATTATTTATTATTGAGGTGTTGCTTATTCAAAATGAAAATTTATTCAAATATGAGGAGCGTATTGATATGATTTTATCCTTGGGGAATGTTATAAGAATTGTTTATTGGCTTTTCGAGTTTATGCTCAAAGATTTCCCGAAAGCCAGCCGTTTTTAAAAGATTATTAAAACAATTTCAGGAAAGCGGAAATGTCACTTATAAAAACCCATTACAAAAAAATCAGTCACTGAAGATGAAAAAAATGTCTTTATGGTAGTCGAATCAGTTATCGAAAATCCCAATATTAGTCAAAATCAGATTTCCAAAAATACAGAACATAAGCCAATCAAGTATTTCAAGAATTCTTCAAAAAACACGTTCTTTATCCTCAAAACATCCAACTCTGTCAAGAACTTTATGGAAATGATTTTGATAACCGAACTGAATTTTGCATGTGGGTTCTGGATATTGTCAGAAAATGAAAATTTTTTCGACAGAATGTAAACTATTCTTATAACATTCTCCAAGGATAAAAATCATATCAATACGCTCCTCTTTTGAATAAATTTTCATTTTGAATAAACAACACCTCAATAATAAATAATAACATCTGACTATAAACGCCAAAGGCAACTAGATACATTGGAACTTTTAATGTAAAAAACTCCAAATGGCGCATAAAACGATTATTTAGCGTTTCCTTAAAACGCGAAGACTAAGCTTATGAACACCCTAATACCAATCGATAGGTAATTAAAAAATACATCTTCTGGTATGTTAAAAAATATGGCGTTCCATTTAAATTAATCAAGTTACAACCCCTTAAAGTTCATACTTAAGTAGTATTAATTTTTGGACACCCTGTATAAGATGACGAGTTTATTATAATTGAGATATAAAATATGATCTATTGTTACACTTCATTGTAAATTTCGCGTGCATAACTTAAATACTTCTTAAGTATTTGAGACATAAAGATTAGGTTAGATTTTGATAAAAATCAAATTATTTAAAAAACCTTAAGGTTTAGGTGTTATAAACATTATCAAAACAAACACTTATTTTGATCGAACAATCCAATAATGCAATAATATACAGGGGGTTCCATTTAAAAAAACAATACTTTGATACATTTAGGGCATTTCGAACGCCCTGTATAATATGAAAATAATTTTAAAAGGTAATCATAATAGACCCCTATATAACCCAAATGTTAAAGTTTTTGAAATTTTCATATTTTGGCCATAATATTCCGTGCCGTATAGCGTGAATAACCCTGTATATATATACATGTAGCAAAGCTGTCTAGTTTTTCTTCTGATCTGATATAAGTACTGACGATGAGTATAATAATTATCGTAAGTCGAGGCATCTAGCAAAACAAGTTTTTTATTTACTTTTAATAATAGTAATTGATTAAATATTTCTGCGTACCTACCATGAAGACATAAAGTGTATAATAACTGTAATTCCGTTTAATAAAGCACCTTCTGTGTTATATAGCGGTGGAAAAAAGAGCGCGATTGTATGGAGAAACTCAAACATTTAATCCTTTTAAACGCAATCAATAAACCAACGGACCTAATTTAATTTAACGCCTGTGCATTAGTAAATTTAAAATAAGGACCGTAATATGAAAAAGTAAACTGTAAATTGTTAAGGGGTGTGTATTTTTTTGTTAATCTGATAATTCGCAAACGTTTCTAAAAACAAAGTAGTCACCCCTTATTGGCATTGATTTAAAAATTGAAAAACAAAAACAGTTTCAAATAAATTAATTGTATTCACAACAATATCGTTTCGCCGTACAGTGGCATCATCAGGTGATAAGTATACAAACTGGGGCTATTTATACTAAATAGGTGGGTGGGGGTAATTGTTTTGTTTGCTAAAATTAATATTGAGTAACGGAAAATCATTGCGTTCTATCTGATCATTTAAAATCACTCCTTTCCTAAAATATACATTTATTTCTAGTTGTTCTAGTAAATTTAACATGAAACCCTTATGTAAAATTTTATAATCGAAATTAGAGTTATGATTATTCTCTAACAAATGTTCAGCATAGGTAAAGTTTAGTTTTTTATTGTTAAAACTTTCGTTGATGTTCGTTAATGCGGGTCTCAAACTTTCTGCCTGTCTGCCCTATGTACCTACACTTTAAAGCAATCTCTACAATTTAAATAATAAACTCCTGAACAAGAATGTTTAGGGATTTTCCATTTGTTGTTGAGTATATAACTGCCTAGAGTATTGTTAGTCCTAAAGCTAATAAAACTATTTTTGATAATTTTTACAATGTTACACGGAGAAAAATAATCATGATTTTTTTACTTGATGAGTCAAGCAAAATTTTTCTAATAAATAATACTAGAATTCTCATAAAATGTACTTGATGGTATAAAACAATTTTTCATTCTTTCTAATAATTAGTATTAGAATAATCAAGCTAAATAAGTCTAGACTTTTTTTCTCTACCTCTCGATTATTTTATCGTGTTTTAAAGAAAAAAATACTAGAATGAGAATAGTTTAGTAAAATTAGTGATAAAAAGTGTAAAAAATGTTTTCTAATCAAGTCAATTTTACTAGAATTCAGTCTCAACACCGAACGTAGATTGACTAGACATTTCTAGTAAAATCTCAGTGAGCGTCTGGTCGTCCATACAATTGACAGATTTTTAAGTCATCTTTGCTAGAATTCTATAGAAATGTCTAGTCAATCTACGTTCGGTGTTGAGACTGAATTCTAGTAAAATTGACTTGATTAGAAAACATTTATTACACTTCTTATCACTAATTTTACTAAACTATTCTCATTCTAGTATTTTTTTCTTTAAAACACGATAAAATAATCGAGAGGTAGAGAAAAAAAGTCTAGATTTATTTAGCTTGATTATTCTAATACTAATTATTAGAAAGAATGAAAAATTGTTTTATACCACCAAGTACATTTTATGAGAATTCTAGTATTATTTACTAGAAAAATTTTGCTTTACTCATCAAGTAATAAAATCATGATTATTTTTCTCCGTGCATTTTAATACCATTGCTGTATTTCGTGTTACAATAGTATATTGAAAATATTTTGAAATATATTAAGACACATTCTTTCTAATTATACAGCGTATATCTGTATTAAATGCAAAGTAAAACTTGAAGTGTTAGGGTTTAGATTATTATGAGAATTTTTTATCCCTTGATTTAATAGGCATATTTATCATAATGTGTCTTCAAAATGAAACAACTCTAAAAAATTATCAAAGGACATAAATGTTTTCAAGGTTTGTCTTATGTTCTGGGTTGACGTATTGAAAACAAAGGGTTTCAAACACTAATTCAATAATATAATTAATTATGCACTCAGCACAATTTTCGTTTTTAAGATAAGACCTCCCAGAGGGTATGGTATCAAATAAAAGCTTATTAGGGCTGAGTGTCTCACCTTTTAGGAACTAAAAAACTACACTTATGATCCAGCCATGTTGTTATAATTTTATTGAGAGTTTTCATCTGAAACATTATTTTCGACTTATACCGTGTATAATAGCACAAAATTGCTGTCAGAAATGCAACTATCACAATGTACATTATTGCTCAATTCTAGGCTGATTCAGTATATAAAATACACGTACCTACCAATCTGTAATTTATAATAATAGAAGATGTTTCATTATTTTCGCAAAACATAATTTGCGGCCGCATCATTATCGTCATCGTATGTATATAGGGACTATACTAGGGCGGATCAAATATAAACGAGCCTTTCTAAATAGAGCGCCGCATAGTTGTTCAAGGCGCATACGGGCGTTAGCAACTTGAAGTGGGGATATTAGGTGACACGGAAACGACTCGTCGTATTGCTGTGTTTGCTTGGTTAGTAGCTATCACAATGAGTGAGAAAGAGATGCATAGCAGCGTTGCGCAACGGATTATTAGATATTAAGTTTCTTACACGTGAAAACGTGAAACCAGCTGAAATTTTGCGCAGATTGCTAGCACAGTTCGGAAATGAAACGCTTTCGTTGCAGCGGGTAAAAGTTTGGTGCAAAGAATTTAACGAAGGGCGTAATCATGTCGAAAATGTAAATCATCCTCGTCGTCTGCGCACCAGCATATCGCCGGTTAACATTACACGCGTTAGAAACCTTATTGAAGGGGACGACCACGCCACTGTGGTTCAGATATCTGTTGAACTCGGCATCAGCTATGGGAGTGTCCACATAATCATAACGAAAAATTGGGGATTCCGAAAAATTTCAGCTTGTTGTGTCCCAAAGTTGCTGAGTGAAGATCAAAAAGCTGCTCGACTTCGCATCGCAGCTTTAACGCAGGCCCAAATCAGTGAAATGCACTAGACTCAGTCGGAGCACCATCCATATAGCCCAAACTTATCCCTTGTGATTTCCACATGTTTGGGCCCCTCAAAGAACCACTAGGAGGCGAGCGATTTCAGACTGATGAACATGCGGAGGCGTTTGTGCGCAACTGGATAGACCCCCGCCCTGCTTCTTTTTATGAAAACCAGATGAAAAAACTACCAGTCCGTTAGGAAAAATGTATAATCAAACAAGGGGATAGGTCGAAAAATAGAGAAATGTGTGTTTTTGTGAAAATTTTCAAAATGAATATTTTATGAACAAAGGCTCGTTTATATTTGAACCATCCTCGTATATAATACCTTACCATCCACACATTGCGTTATATCTGTACCTAGGTACTCGTAGGTATGAAAGATGTTAGTTAATTCCACGTTCTAATAATGGTTTGTTGAGATTTACAGTGTATTCCGTTTATAACGACGATGAAAGGACCATTAAATTCCGTCGCTATATCCGGAAGTCACTATATAAAAAAAGAATGAGGGAAATAATGAAAGAAGGAAATTAGGCAAGAAAAGTACTACCCAGTAGTAACTGATTCTTAGATTTAACTTTATCAACCTTAACATTTATAAACAATTACTAAGTACAACTGCTGACTATTTGTGAATGTAAACAAAAGATAAAAAAGTTTTGTGTTTAGACTCGGTCGCAATATCCATGAGTATGAGATTTCTAGCATCTTGTAATTAATAGTTCCTTAAAATTAATCCCTAAAACCGAAATCGACGTTACATCCGAAGTCGTTACAGCCAAATTTTCTTCTTAAATTACTCCATAAAATCAAGGGACTTATGTGTTATGTCGTTATAACCAAAAGGTCGTTACAACCAAAGTCGTTATAAATGAAATCCACTGTATTTTATTTTTTACTCATCAGTTTAGTTTGAGACCTTCAGATTTGTAGTTAAAGCCTTCTAACTCATATACATACGTGCTATTGCAAGTCTTCGGACTTTAACTTGTTATTATTAGGTACGTTTTACGTTACTTATAAAATAGTGCTTAGTCATAACGTACATATGTAGATAGGTTCAAAAAGGCTATTGACTATTTTTTGACAAAACTTTCATTATTTTCACATTACAAGCGTTCTATACTATAGTTGCTTAAAATATCGTCTTTAGGAACGTTAGGTATCTGATTCGAGTTCGTTAACAAGATACAAAGGTACCCAATACCTACCTGACAAAGATTGCTGTCATGATTCGTATCTCATGTCAAAAATAATATACATAACAACTATAACAAATAGACAAATTCCTTGTATTAACAGACAAAAAAGCGAAAATTATCCTGTAAAATAACCACAAACACTTAATAATATTATCAACTATAGGACAAACGTATATGCCTACAACTTGATGAAGAGTACAAATCATATTTAAAAAAGTCTCTTGTTATAAAAAATCCTGATATTTTCAAATAAATATTTTATGCCTTGTATACCTACAGGACTGTTCAAAAGTAATATCTTTCGTACGGGTTATTTCTTAGAAAGCACTGAAACATCTTAATTTTATCTTTTAAATTTGTTTTTCGTCTTTCTGTGATATTTTCACTCCTCCCTGCAACCCTTTTGTCAGTAGCTACTCAAATCTTTTTTGTAATGGCAACTTACGTCATGTCATGTAGGGGCTCTATGAGAAACTCTTCCAAAACTCAATCCGAATATGCCAACAAAGTAGTATTCTGCTCATTTTGTTTTAATCAAAAACATTGGTAAAGCAGGACGGTTGGTGTACTAACTTCTGCTGTACACCAAAGTAACATAATATTGAATTTTGTGCGTTACTTTTGAACAATCCTGTAAATAGTTAACAATCTTAATACGTTTCTTTATGTGATTGTGAGCTCACAAAACAATTAGTCATCCAGGCTAGGTCTTTTGTCCTCTATCTCCCTTTACTCCTGTTTCTGCTTATAAACTTAATTTATTAACTACTTAATTATAACTACTTCGTCATATTTCAGAAGGTTATCTATCCTCCTATATTTCCTTTTCGTCGTTAATATTATTAATCGATGCTGATCGATAATAGTAAAATATTTAGAGGCAGCCTACTAGTTTTGGTAAATTTTTAGACCTTGGGACCCACCCCAAATTGAGGGAGGAGTGAACAGCTGAAAGGGCTGAGATCTAAATTTAGAATACTCGTATAAACACAAGGAGTGGAGTTAAATTTTTAAAATGGGGTAAATTTTTAATTGTGTAGATATATGAAATGCCCATCGATCGGATGCTACACTAAAGAAGGCTTTTTGGGTGGAGGCGCAGGAATTGCGACTCGGTGGTGGAAATAGAAAATCAAAAAAGAATTCAAAGGTGAGACCTACACAAATTATTATTTATATGCATAATATGAGCAAAAAAGAATTTATTTTAATTTGGCCCATATCCCAGAGAAAATAATTTCTAAATAACGTTGGTTAGAGGGTGGGAGGAGTGGGTGGAGGAGCCTTTACACCCTTTGACCCACAGAACGCCAAAAGTGAATGGAGTATTACAAGGAGAAAAATAATCATGATTTTATTACTTGATGAGTCAAGCAAAATTTTTCTAGTAAATAATTGATACTAGAATTCTCATAAAATGTACTTGGTGGTATAAAACAATTTTTCATTCTTTCTAATAATTAAAATTAGAATAATCAAGCTAAATAAGTCTAGACTTTTTTTCTCTACCTCTCGATTATTTTATCGTGACGTAAAGAAAAAAATACTAGAATGAGAATAGTTTAGTAAAATTAGTCATAAGAATTGTACTTAAAAAATGTTTTCTAATAAAGTCAATTTTACTAGAATTCAGTCTCAACACCGAACGTAGATTGACTACGTAGACATTTCTAGTAAAATCTCCTTGAGCGTCTGGTCGTCCATATAATTAACAGATTTTTTAGTCATGTTTTCTAGAATTCTAGCAATATTTTCATGATTGTATTCTCCGTGTAATTAGGTAGAAAGTTTATATTGACTTTTTCACTTGATTTTGCCTCTATTTCAAAATTTCACTTTAGTCTTTTATAAAGTCATCATTACTCTTTCTTCACCCCCTTAACCGTCCCTGATCGACGGTCATCTTATATAGATATACAATTAGATTTTCAACTCCACTTCCTAAGCACTTAAATATAATGTTCTTCATCTTTCCACCTGTTTCTCCCCAATTGGAGGGTGGGTACCTAGATCTAAACTTTTACCGTAATTTTACATGAACATTAGTACGAAGAATAGACTGAAACTAGTTCCCTACTATTTAAAATTTTACACAGTCATTAAAACTTATAATCATATTATTTTTGAATATATTGTAGGTATTCATTTTAATTCCCTTTTTCATAATAATTTGTTTTGTTTCATTTTTCTTCAGTTTTAATTCTGCTTCGCTGGTATTTAATATAAGAAAGGTATCAAATTTGAAGTTAGATCTCAGCTGTTGCCGGGTGGGTCAAGTCATCACTTATTCGCGGTAAAAATCAACACTGTCAAATTATTTAATTAAACATTCACTTATATGCCCAGCGAACGAAATCTCCTAACATTAATTAGCATATTTTGTTCTAAACGTCAACAAAAATTATTTTAATTAGCGCGAGAAGTGGGTTTCGTGGTGTAGGCATCTGAGTTTATTAATATTTAGAAAGACATGAACATAATGCAGTCGAAAATTTATGGAGATAACCGATAAGCCCATTGGTTTCGATCTGAAAGGTCGAGGATTTGCATAAGTAATATATTTTTTACTAACTCCCATGAATGGTAAAATATGAAGAGTGTGAACATCTTGTAACGATACTAAATCGAATTTAATTCAATATTGAAATCAATACATACAAAAATATCGACTGAATTCAGTTTTGCTTTTATTATTAGATACAGCTATACATAAATTATTAAATGACTGGTTACTACAAACTATTTTCAGTTATGTTTTCCAACCATATAGGTACTTAAAATGATGATTAAGTTATTCTTCAATTGACGATGTCCAGCAGACACGGAAGTCGACAAGAGTGATGCTTACACTTTTATGGACCGTTTGTGTTGAGAGTAACGTTTGACGACGTGAGGTCTTCATTGATTAAGAATATATTGTACGAGAAGCTTGAACTTTATTGAGCCATTAACGAAGGTATAAAAAGGCTCTTCAAAAGGAAATAAATACTTTATAATCTCCCATAGTACGTACAGAAATCTATTCGGTGCTGCAAAACGATTACTTTAATTAATAAGTTAAAGGAACTTTCCTGAATACCTTTTTTTGTAGATATCTTTAAAACAACTGACAAATAATAATAGAGTAATGACCCATGTACTTACACGTGTTGATAAATTAAACTCACGCGTTTTTGGAAAATTAATTCGACCCTATGATCTACTAATAAATACTATAACCTTCTTAACCTTACCTTCATCCATGGTTACGCTCATTTATAAGGGTGCAAGCGCTACATTAATTTGCAGCTCAATTTTTGCTAGCTAACATAAATACTGGAGTAAGTGGGTACAACTCCAGTAGTGGGTAGAAGTTAAGAAAAGACTTAATTTGATTTTAAAATGATCAAAGTTATCTTTCCACTAATGAGCTACTAATAAATACTATAACCTTCTTAACCTTACCTTCATCCATGGTTACACTCATTGATAAGGGTGCAAGCGCTGCATTAACTGCAGCTCAGTTTTTGCTAGCTAACATGAATACTGGAGTAAGTGGGTAAAACTCCAGTAATGGGTAGAAGTTAAGGAAAGACTTAATTTGATTTTAAAATGATCAAAGTTATCTTTCCACTAATGAGATTAATCCAAACCTCACAGTAAACTGATTGGAATATTCTAAAAGGTTCTGGATGGCTTCTGGTTTCTTTAACAATATTCAGGAACACTCTTACCACCCTTCACCAACTCAACCCTCTATTCGTAAGTGCAGTTGGATGCTCTAAGGACCCTTTATCAACGTCCACATCTTCGTACCCAACCTCTGCAATTCATAACCGAAACCTTCTTCATGGTTGAGAGCTATCACAGTCCATAAGGCTACAGGAACCTGTTAGGGGGTCAATATAACATTATGCACAGATATGTACTGATTGCATTTGAATTATGGTAAGTGGAAAACAAATCTGGGGCTCAGTAGGTGTGTAGTCAGCTAAAGAGCTCATATAAAGCTAATAAATTCGTGTATGGTTTCGTGACGATGATGAGGGAGTGCAAGACAGCGAAGATGTGCATAATAGCGTCGTCGTGTACCTACAAGAAGAGAAGCATGTGATCTATCGCCGAGATTCTTCTTTGGGTTCATCCGTCGCCGTCATCTCTAATTATGGGGTCAAGTGTGCCGGACGTGCTGAACTCCGCCTCGACGAAGAAGACGACGTCGGTCGGTCGCTCTCTCGCAATTCCCAAGGTAGGAAAGCGATATTGCAGGCGGCAAACGAGTGAGAGTGAGAGAGGAATGATTAAGCCCTTAGGAGGATTAAACTAAAGAGCCAAAACAACGAGTGATCAAGGCGACTATCAAAGAGCACCGTTCCTCGTTCGTATGGGAACTCGATTTTTATTCAACATGCTCATCTACTTACAACCATAATGCACTTGATGGTTAAATAGCTGGAGGAAGAAAAAAATATTTGAAGCAAAGATAAAAAAAAATTTAGATTTAAAATACATTGTTGTGACGATTACTAACAGTTACCAGTGGCGATTTTCCGCTAATGATGAGCAAAATGGTCTTGGTATTGCAATATTGTCTTAACATCTCATTACATATTCGTTGAGATATGGTTGAGAGATCAATAGAAACACTAAACTAACAAAACATAGGTAGCTCTAAAGACTAAGGCAAACACTAAATTAGCAAGACCAAGGCTGAGCTATGTACTAAAAACCAAAACAAACGCTAAATGGACAAGACCAAAAAATAGCTACTTTTTAGAGACAAAGATGAACACTAAATTAACGAGACCTAGGCATATAGAGTTTTAAAAGACCAATTGTAACAACGCTAAACCCAGAAGACCAAGGTATAGGTCTGCTCTAAAGATCAAGATGATCACTAAATTGACAAGACCAGGGAATAGCTACTTATTAGAGACAAAGATGAACACTAAATTAACGAGACCTAGGCATATAGAGGCTTAAAAGACGAATTGTAACACTAACCCCAGAAGACCAAGACTCAAGACCAAGATGAACACTAAATCAACAAGACCAATGCATGGCTAGCTCTATAGACCACGACAAACGCTAAATGGGCAAGACCAAAAAATAGCAATGTTCTAAAGACCAAAATAAACACTAAATTAACGAGACAAAGGCATAGAGGGGCATAAAAGACCAATTGCAACACTAAACCCAGAAGACCAAGGTATGGCTCTGCTCTAAAAACCAAGATGAACACTAAATTAACAAAACCATGGCATGGCTAGCTCTAAAGACCAAACAAACACTAAATTAGCAAGACCAAGGAAAAAGCAATGTTCTAACGACCAAAAATAAACACTAATTAACGAGACAAAGGCAAAAGAGGGGCATAAAAGACCAATTGCAACACTAAACCCAGAAGCCCCAAGGTACTCAAAACCAAGATGAACACTAAATTAACAAAACCAGGGCATGGCTAGCTCTAAAGACCAAAACAAACGCTAAATTAGCAAGACCAAGGAATAGCAATGTTCTAAAGACCAAAAATAAACACTAGATTAACGAGACTAAGGCATAGAGAGGCTTAAAAGATCAATTGCAACACTAAACCCAGAAGACCCAGGTATGGCTCAGCTCTAAAAACCAAGATGAACACTAAATTAACAAAACCAAGACATGGCTAGCTCTAAATACCAAAACAAACATTAAATTAGCAAGATCAAGGAATAGCAATATTCTAAAGACCAAAAATAAACACTACATTAACGAGACTAAGGCATAGAGAGGCTTAAAAGATCAATTGCAACACTAAACCCAGAAGACCCAGGTATGGCTCTGCTCTAAAAATCTAAATGAACGCTAAATTAACAAAACCAGGGCATGGTTAGCTCTAAGACCAAGACAAACACTAAATTAGCAAGACCAAGGAATAGCAATGTTCTAAAGACCAAAATCAAAACTAATTTAACGAGACAAAAGCATAGAGGCACAAAAGACCAATTTCAACACTAAATCCAGAATACAAAGGTATGGTTCTGCTCTAAAGACCAAGATTAACACTTAATTTATAAGACCAAGGCATGGCCAGCTCTAAAGACCAAGACAAACGCTAAATTAGCAAGATCAAGGAAAAGTAATATTCTAAAGACCAAAAATAAACACTAGATTAAGGAGAGTAAGGCATCGAGAGGCACAAAAGACCAATTTCAACACTAAACCCAGAAAACCCAGGTATGGCTCTGCTCTAAAAACCAAGATGAACACTAAATTAACAAAACCAAGGCATGGCTAGCTCTAAAGACCATGACAAACACTAAATTAGCAAGATCAAGGAATAGCAATATTCTAAAGACCAAAAATAAACACTAGATTAAGGAGAGTAAGGCATAAAGAGGCTTAAAAGATCAATTGCAACACTAAACCCAGAAAACCCAGGTATGGCTCTGCTCTAAAAACCAAGATGAACACTAAATTAACAAAACCAAGGCATGGCCAGCTCTAAAGACCAAGACAAACACTGAATAAACAAGATCAAGGAATAGCAATGTTGTAAAGACCAAAATAAACACTCAATTAACGAGAAAAAGGCATAAAGAAGCTTCAAAGACCAATTGCAAAGCTAAACCCAGAATACCAAGGTATAGCTCTGCTCTGAAGACCAAGATGAACGCTAATTAACAACACCAATGCATAGGTGTGCTGTAAACAAGAAATTAACAAAACCAATGCGTGCAGAAACTCAAATGATTATCAATAACACCAAATGAACAGGATTAAGACATCATGGCTATGCACTAAAGACCAAGACAAACGCTAAATGGACAAAACCAAGGAATAGCAATGTTCTAAAGACCAGGATAAACACTAGATTAACGAGACTAAGGCATAGAGAGGCTTAAAAGACCAATTGTAAAACTAAATAAAAAAGATGAAAGCATAACTATGCTTGCTAAAGTAAGATGATAATTTTTGTTGTGTAGAACAGCTATAGATTAGTAAATATTAACTGGAAGTAGAAAATCCGTCATAGTAGGTACTATAAATACCATTGGTAAGGGGACCTTCCAGAGATGCCCTTAACACAACAACAAAATTGAATGGAGAGGAACAACATAAATGCATGTAATTAACATATTAACTTTATTAAATTATTCCATTATCAAATTAGAGGAAATAAGCTGGTGGCAAGAACGATTACGAAAATTAATTCAGTCGAACTGCACACTACCGCCTTTGGTGCGTTACATTTCGTTCCTTTTTTTTTCTTATTTTGTTTGTTTGCTTCGAAAAATGGACATTGACACCGTCTTCAGTGACGTCGGAGAGTACGGAAAATACCAAAAGCTGGTTCTTTGGTTTATACTGCTTCCCAGCACATTCCCATGCGGATTCCACGCTTACAATCAACTGTTCATGGCAGCCGTGCCCGATCACTGGTGCAAAATACCGGAATTAAATGGTATAGAAGTGGAAACAGCAAAAAATTTGAGGTACCTACCACTAATAAATAATAATTAAAACAAGAAGTATGTTGTAGTTGAAATCTACTATAATATCAATCATGCAAAAGATTTTCTACAAAGGATTTGAGAAAACTTGAAAATTTGATTTTCCTACTATATAGTTTCTTTTTAATAACAATTTATACCACACGGATAAATTGTAACTAAAAGTGATTATAATATCGATCGTGAAAGGATTTTCTTTCTGCAATTCTTTGCGAATTTTTTTCTGCAAAGATTTTGATAAAATCGAATGCCCTTTTTAATTTATTTTTAGTCCTTTTTTATAATATTTTTTGCAATAATTCCTTAATAATCTAATACTCCACTAATTTTTCAATATTTTAGTTAATTAAAATAAAAAACACAATTTTTCATTTTCATTGGTAGTTAGTATTCCTTTCTAAATGACCTACCACATAAACACATTTAAAAGTCTTAAAAAATTAAATATTCCTAGTAATTAAAGAAATCTATTTTTTATCGTTTGTTCTACACCCCTTAATGATTTATGTCTGACAAATGTTGCAGTATTCTCGTTTATTAAAGACAAAACCAACTTCTTACAATTTTTTTTCCTTCAATCTATTCAGAATTATCTATAACAAAAAAAATTAAAAGTTTTACAAATTCGAGCATTTAGAATTTTTTCTCTGCAGCCCTCAGTAGTTTATGTTCCACAAATATATTGGTATTCTTTTTAATTCAAAATAAAACTTGTTACAATTTTTTTTTTAATAATTTATCACAAAAAATGTTCCACAAATACTTCAGTTTTCTTGTTAATTAACAACAGAGCTTCTTACAATCCTTTCCAAATTTTATTAATCACAAATTTTTCTTAAAAGCTTTACAATTTCGACATTCTTATTATTTAAAAAAAGTACTTTTTGAAATTTTCTCTACAGCCCTTAATTTCACAAATATTTCAGCATTCTTGTTAATTAAAAATATAACTTCTAACAATTTTTTCTACGGTTCTTTCTGAATGATCAGAAAAGTTTTGCAATTTGAGTCTTTTCTTTAATTTTAAACGAGAAAATACTTTTTGCAGCCCTTAAAGATTTATATTCCACACGTATTTAAGTTTTCTTCAGAGCTTCTTACAGCCGTTTCCTACAATCCTCTCAATTCTGACTGATTTAATATAAAACTCTTTAAGAACATTACAAATTCCAGTATTCTAAGCATATTAAGAAATAAAAACTACAATTTTCTCTACAGTTCATAATGATTTATATCCCACAAATATTCCAAAAGTTTGATTTTTTTTTTTTCTTTATATATATATATATATGTTAACAAGCATTTTTTTTTAAACTTTACAAAACCTGGTATTCACATTTAAAAAAACTGCTTTTTATACTTTTTCCAAAAGATTACAAATTCGAGAATTTTTTCTGCTTACATTTGCTACGTACAATCCTTTCCGAATTGTTTTATATTACAAAGATTTTGAAGAACCCTGAAAATTTGAACGTCCTTATTGATTTCTTTTAAAAAATCGATTATTCTTATTTTTATATGTAATAATTTTAATATTCTTTCAATCATTTTTTAGTACCTTATCTTAATTAAAGTCAGAACTTCTCACAATTATTTCTTAACGACCTATCTCAAAAAAGTTTTCGAAACTTGAGAAGTCTAAAACAAAAAACACTTTTTCCTACAGCCCTTAAAGATTTATATGCTTCAATATTCTCGTTAATAGAAACAGAACTTCTTGCATTTTTTTTTTCTACAATCCTGTCTAAATGATCTATCCCAAAATTTTCTTAAAAAAACTAATAAATTCTTAAAAAACTGCGTTTTACAATTTTCAACATTCCAGGATTTTTTTTAATTATAAAACAGAACTTTTTACATTTTTTTGTATAATTGTTTCTAATTAATCTATCACATTTGTTTTAATAGCTACAAACACGAATATTCTTAATAATTTAAAACAATACTTTTTACAATTTTTTCTACAATTCCAATGATTTATTTTCAAATATTTAAATTTAAATATACTTATGATTTTTTTAATGGTGGCATGGAATCGAAGAACGTCCCATTGAAACTTTCCTCAGGGACCCCTAAATTTATTTAGAAAATAATTTCAGATGATTTATTTCGCAATGCCAATTTTAAAAATTAGGAATTGAAAACTGTCCTGGGAAATTTCCAGAAACTACCCCTATTCTAGAATCTGTGTGTAGACTTAATGAACACATCATTAATACTGTTTTACCTTAATTCTTTTATAGAGATTTAGAGTTCTTTTCTTAAAAGGGTGACACCTGTGATCATGCTTTCATATCAAAGAAATGTCTTTTATTTTTCTAATACAAATTTTGTTACCGTTACAAAAGGGGGTGTCATTGTAAATAAATACATAATAAAAAAATGGTCTATTAATTTTTTCGCCAAAAAATAATTAATTGTGAGATGAGTATTTCTTTTAGTATTCCAATAATAGAAAAAGATGGAAAAATCAACTACAGCAAATGTAAAATGTTCGTCATTGATTATAATAACGCGTCCTCATTAAACAACGAGACAACATTATTAGCCGATAATTTCGAACAAAAACAGATCCCTTGCAAATACGGATGGAACTACGACCGATCAAAGTTTACCAACACAGTTGTAATGGATGTAAGGTACATCTAAATTGTGGTTGTAATTAAGGCACTGTCTTTGTTAACGATTTCCAGTGGGATTTGGTTTGCGAGAACGATTTCTCGGTGACACTGGCGCTGGTATTGTTCGGAGTAGGTGGTTTAATTGGAAATTACATATTTGGTTATGCCCAAGACAGGCTTGGGAGAAAACCGTCGTTCTACATATATCTTACGATTCAATCTATTTTTGGTTTTGCCACAACTTTTGCAACCAATTACTACGTTTGGATTGCTTTTAGGGTTGGTGTAGGTTTCACGGTGCCAGCAATACTTGGCACCCCTTACGTTTTGGGTAAGTTCATAAATTGTTATTTATATCAAAACGAGAGCCAGTGTGTCGCCCTCTTGCGATATTTGCAGCAAACAGTAACTTTATCACTAGATGGCGACATACTGACAACTTCTTTTCGTTAGGAACAAAATTTTTCATTTTATGCTACTTATTTTAGCAATTGAATTGGTTGGGCCTCGTTACAGAACGTTGGTAACAATTCTTATCAACATTGCATATTCTTTGGCGTTGGTATCGTTAGCAATTATAGTGTGGGTAGTAAGAGACTGGAGGAATTTATCATTGGTCACTACTCTGCCTTTCCTCCTCTTATTCGCTTTATATAAACTTTTACCAGAAAGTCCCCGATGGCTTTTAGCCCAAGGAAGATACAGGGATGCTGAAAAAATTCTTTCCAAAATAGCAAGGCAAGAAACACAATTAAACCTTAATTTCTTAACACAAACACTTAACCGAATTTTAGAATAAATGGCCGAAAACTCCCTGTAAACTACATAAAGTACCTCAAAGTGAAAATAGAAAAGGAAAAGGCCAAAGAAAAGGAGCAAAAGAAAATTTATGGCGTAAGACACTTATTCCGAACGCCGAATTTACGAATCAAAACATTAATTATAACGTTTATTTGGTTTACAAACACGAGCGTTTACGTGGGATTGTCGTATTACGCCCCCGTACTTGGTGGCGATGAGTTCCTCAATTTCTTTTTGGCAGGTGCAGTCGAATTGCCCACGTATCTTTTCCTGTGGCCTTCCATGGAAACTTGGGGCAGAAGATGGACACTGTGTGTTAGTATGATCGTGGGTGGCTCGGCTTGTCTTGCCACATTTTTAGTACGACATGGTATGAAGATATTTTTATTTACCATCCCGAAAGATATCTACAGGTTGTCGACAATTATTATCTAAAAAATACCTAACAACCATAACTTGATTTCTTGCAAAATTCGAAGTTAGATATTCCTTTCCCTCCCTGAATTTTACCTGGAGATTTTTGAAATTTTAATTTTTAGTTTACAAGAAAATATCACGCCATAGGCAGATACAGGGTGTTCAATAGTTATTGTCATTGTCATTGTCTATTATCAGTAGTAACCTGATTCCATACAAAATTCTGAGTCAATTATTCGTTTTCCTCCATGAACATTGTTTAGTGATTTTTGAAATTTTAATTTGTAATTTACAAGAAAATATCACGCCATAATTAAATACAGGGTGTTCCATAATTATTATCCTAAAAATGCCTCTCAATAATAACCTGACTCCTGGCAAAATTCTGAGACACGTTTTTATTTCCCTTTTTAACTTTTGACTACGGATTTTTGAAATATTAATTTTTAATTTACGAGAAATATTTCCCTATAAATACATACATGGTGTTCCGTAATTATTGACCAAAAAAATACCTACCTGTAATAACCTGATTCCTTCCAAAATTCGGTGATAAAAATTCGTTTCACTCCCTCAATTTTATCTAAAGATTTTTGAAATTTTAATTTTTAGTTTACACGAAAATATCACGCCATAGGCAGATACAGGGTGTTCAATAATTATTGTCAGTGTCATTGTCTATTATCAGTAGTAACCTGATTCCATACAAAATTCTGAGTCAATTATTCGTTTTCCTCCATGAACATTGTTTAGTGATTTTTGAAATTTTAATTTGTAATTTACAAGAAAATATCACGCCATAATTAAATACAGGGTGTTCCATAATTATTATCCTAAAAATGCCTCTCAATAATAACCTGACTCCTGGCAAAATTCTGAGACACGTTTTAATTTCCCTTTTTAACTTTTGACTATGGATTTTTGAAATATTAATTTTTAGTTTCCAAGAAATATCTCCTTATAAATGCATACATGGTGTTCCGTAATTATTGACCAAAAAAATACCTACCTATAATAACTAGATTCCATGTAAAATTCTGAAGCAGATTATCATTTTCCTCATTAAATTTTTATTATTACTTTGTTATAATTTTAACATTTAATTTACAAAAACTTTTGAGTATATATTTTCTTTAATTATTATTAAACTTTTAGGAAAATTTCTAGCATCTTTTAATTTTTAATAAACTAATACATTTTAATTTGTTTAATATTTAAGTTCGGAAATGTTAAATTGCAGATTCTTTAACAACTTTAGCACTTTATTGTATTGGTAAAATGGGGATATCTTCTTCTTTCGTGGTCTTACCATTAATGGCTTCAGAACTTTACCCCACAGTGGTACGGGGTTTAGGTATGAGTATCAGTTCTGTTATGGGGATGTTTGGACCTATCTTTATACCCTTGGTTAATTATCTCGTAAGCATAAAAAAACATTTAAATAATTTCTTAAAAACATATTAGCAGTAGGTCATCAAGTTCATTACTTTAATGATTTTTTTTAAAGAAAAAAATCTAATAACTAATTTTTTTTTCCGAAAACTTGACAAAAAAGTCATAAAATAAATTTGTTTTTTTTAACTAAGCCAAATTAAAGAGAATTTATAGATATTATAAAAAATTTCACCCCAAAAAAAATAAAACAGCTATATTACAAATTAACAGAGATGTTATGTATTTTTGGGGTAGTTTTTAGAGTAAGGGTGTGGATATGTTTCAGTTTACATTATCAACATAATTTTTTTGCTAGAAACGATTGGACACTGTGGCGTTCTCTACTTTACATCTTTCTCTTAAAACTTCTTGAATATTACAACTGGAGTAAATTAAAAGAGATCTCGAAATTTTGATTGGTTTCCATTCCGATATTAGAAATTATTACATAATTGAAAAACTGGTCAAATTATTACAGACATAAATATAAAAAAATTTTAGGGATCAGATATGTTAACGTTGCCATTGGTAATAATGGGAACTTTGCTGGTGGTTGGTGGAGTATGTTCTTTGCTTCTTCCCGAAACATTGAACCAGCCATTACCTCAAACTCTGGAAGATGGTGAAATTATTGGTTTAGACCCCTTTACGTGTTGTCAGCCACCAGAAAGACAAGGAAGTTAAGAAACGTTTGTTTATAGGTTGATATCATACTTAGGTACACCTAATTAGAATTCGCTTAAAAAACGCAATTTTAGAAAAAATAAAGCGTAAAAAATAGGAATGAAAATTCAAATTTTCACCCCCAAGGTATTGTTTTCAGAGACCAAGCATATGAAGTCAAAACTCATTTCACGTTTTTATGTGGAAATTTGAACTTTTTCCTTCACTTGTTTGATTCAGTTCTCCAAAACTCCACTCGATTTTCTTATAATTAAGAACTCTCCCTCCTTCTAGTTCCGTTTAGTACACCCCTTTATAAATATTACCTCCTCAATAAAAAGAAAAAGATTTTAATTCTTATATTCACATCTATTATTGTCAATAATTTTTTATTAAACTAAAACAAGTGGTTGAAAGTATTTTTATTATTTAATTGTTATGTAAAATAACTTTATTAAACATTTTACATATTAAATATAAAACTGTTAATTGTAAATAAAATGGATAAGGGGCTGTTCATAAAATACGTCACGCTAAAATTAGCTTTTTTTGACCCCCTCCACCCCGGTTGTCACACTGTGTCACACTTTCTGTGACCCTCCTGTAAATATTACGTCAGAAAAACTAACCCCCCCCCCTGAATATGGTAAATTTTAATTGATAATACACAAATTTTGATAGTCAAAAATATTTATTTTATTTTCATAATAAAATTTAAATAAATTAATAAATATCTTTTGTAACGAACAAATAAATAATATTTCTATTTATCAGAAGTCCAAGGATTCTGTAAAAATTCAGTAAAGTTTTTTGATGAACGGCGAACGTCACGTTGCGGTAGACCCCCCTCCCCCCTTGTCACATCTTGTCACACTCAACAGGACCCCTCCCGAACATATTTTATGAACGGCCCCTAGGTATATAAAAAAGAAATTATTTCCTTGGAATTTAAAAATAATTTCATATATTAACAGTAAAGTTAATTTCATTGATTAATTGAAAAGGATTTTTTGTTGTATTTATATTTTTAATAACCTCTTCCCATCCTATGTTTTATGTAGGGACCCTTAAAGGATGTACAGTGCAGTTTTACTAAAAAATATAAATAAATAAATAAAAGGATAAAAGATCAAAACTCAAAACTTTTTATTAATGTAAAAGCAACACCGACGCGACGTTTCGCCTTGTGGTGTATAGCTTCTTCAAGGATAGGTTTTATAGTTAGAAATGATTACAAAATTGCAGATATGGGACTAGTGTCAGGTACATATTTAATAAATAATTGGTAACTCGCCAATTCTAATAACTTAAATTATTTTTGTTTTCTTTGCTGTTTCTTATTAGTAGTTTTATTAGATAACTTTAAGTGTATTGGCACATAATCCTAAAAATAACTTCATTGTTGTTTTAAGAAAATCCTAGAATAAAAATTAATTTAATAATAAATGTTAAATTAGGTTAATTTAGGTTTAGTATACAATAAATATGTATCACCCTATAAATACACACTTGGTGTTCCGTAATTATGTCCAAAATTATAATAAAAATAAATTCATTGTTGTCTAAAAAAATCCTAAAATGAAAAATTAATGTAATAATATATATTAGGTATCTTTAGTACCAGTTAGCAATGATAGCCTCCTAACGAGAGCAAGTTAGCAATGCACCACCTTGTTAAAATTTCTTAGGTAGGTAATTATTACTAATTCGGCGCACCTTATGCTGAAGTTATTAGTCGATGATTGTAGGGTGTCGCAGCTCCACCCGCAGTGGCTCAAAAATCTTTTTATGTTACTGAAAAAAAAATTATTATCTTTTACACGGAAAAAAACGAGGCTCAAAAAATCAACAAAAATTACAATATTTTAGTGCTATACAGTATACTGAATACACTAACGTCTGCATATGAAAAATTACTAAACGCTTGTTTATAAAATATACTATTGTGATTTTGAATTTTTAAAATATTCCAATAGCGTTTAAGTATTATATTTTAAATTTAGTATTTTTACCTATTTTTTAAATTAATTATTGCCATAATTTTTTCTTTAGGTCCACCCACACTATTCAATTAATGTGTAATATGTTTCACCACTTAAATATATCTATCTATTCGAAGAGAAATGGGATCTGAAAAAAAATTGCTTAAAAATAACAATAACAAATATTATATAGATATAAATGTGGAAAATTAATACTTTTCTATTGATATTTCTGATGATATTAACAACCTGTTTGAGTGTAGAATAAAAATTTAATAAATTTACACGTAAACAATTGCATATTGTTGCACAGAATTTCATAAATATTATACATTTCTTAGAATGATGATAATTAAAAAAAAAAACAATAATGATAATATTGTAATGAATAAAAGCTGTAAATATAAATTCAACGAAAGTTCTTCTTAACATTCTTACATTTTTAATCCTAATGAATTCGTATCAATATTTGTTGATTAGTCTTATAAAAATAAAATACAATCATAAAGTTGCAATTTCATTGACAAAAAATTGATTGTGTAAGAAATACGTTTCCGCAGTACTGTATGTTCCCGAACCTTGAGAGACGCCAATTGTTTGGGTTATGGGAGGCCAGGAGAGGTCCACGACATATATTGATACATAAAAACGATTAGTTGATTGTTAACGCTTCTTGTAAATTGATGCATTAGAATATAAACCGTTCGCACACAACCTTTCTTAATTTCCATCTTACAAAACAGCGGTGGGATTTTGCACCCAGAGCAGTGATAAAAGTGGTAGTTTAAGTGAAAAAAAAAAAAAAAAAAAAACAATATATAAATAATCAAATAATGAGTGGTCGAAACAAAAAACGAAAAACTCGAGCAACGGATACGCCGTCAAATAGTAGTGATGATTCTTCGTCTTCAGATGATAGTCGAATTGTGAAAAGACAGTTGAAATTACTTAAACGCGAAATTCATGAACTAAGAAATAGATCAACTCATTCGACTCTACGCTCCGGTGATGAATTGATGATCCCGGTTTTTGATCCAACGAAGGACGATACTGTGGTGGAACGATGGATCGATAGGGTGGATCAATTAAAGGAAAGATACAGCTGGAATGACGATACGATAATACGGTTGGTGGCCAGTAGACTTCAGGGAAACGCACGACAATGGTTTGATGAACAGATGAAATTTGACTCGACTTGGAACGACATAAAGGTCAACATGATGGGGCAATTCCGTAAGTCTGTTCCATTTTCTAAATTACTCAAGGATGCTTCCAATTATGAAACGACATCTGAGCAAAATTTAGGGGACTATTGTTTTCAAAAATTATCGAAATTACGAGCCTTAAATTTAGAAATTCCTGACGAATATTTAATAGATGCGGTAATCGGAGGCATCACTGACGAAAATATTGCACGTACTGTAAGATCTGCAAGGCATACAGATGCTAATAGTCTTTACGCTTATTTAAACACGTTAGGTAATATGCCATCTACAAGTAAAAACGATGTTCCTAACACTAGCTTTAGCCAACCAAGATCAAACATGAATTTTCGTAACGACAAACTCAATCAGTGGAAATCACGAGGAAAATTTGAACGAAATGTTTTACATAACAATTCTCCGTTAGATAAAAAAACCATGAGCTGTTACAATTGTGGTGCTCCCGGACATTTTGCTAGAGACTGTAGAAAGACGAGATTGGAATGTAAACATTGCAACAAACTAGGTCACACGAAAGAACGGTGCCCGTCCGGGAACACAAACACGAAATCGTATACACGAGCTAACGTTATTACTATAAATCCCAATGAATCAAATATGTTTTTAAAAGTTGCTTTTATAAACAACCAAAAGATTAAGAGTTTAATCGATACAGGGTGTTCAAATACATTAATTAAAATGACAGTCGCAAAGAAATTTAATTTTAAGGCACAACGGTGCAATATAGTTACAATAAAAGGCTTTTTGGGCAACAAGGGAACCAGGGTCAATTGCAATTCCGTTTCAAAGCTATTTATTCGCGTCATGGAAGCATCGGCTACGGTCACGGCAATTTTAGTCCCAGACGATTCTTTATCACACGATATAATTATTGGCAGGGATTTCCTTGATCAACCACATATCATAATGATTAAACAAGGAC
The DNA here is from genome assembly GCA_029378335.1 of Agrilus mali. Taxonomy (NCBI): domain Eukaryota; kingdom Metazoa; phylum Arthropoda; class Insecta; order Coleoptera; family Buprestidae; genus Agrilus; species Agrilus mali. The sequence continues at coordinate 7,092,119 of CM055656.1, read as the reverse complement.
ACTCACTTAGTCTTCGCACAATTCCGAAACTGGAGGCTTGTCCCATAAATGTAATTAGCCACCCCAATAATGAGCTGATAAAAATTGAGAATCTAGATTTTGGCCATATTAATAATGAAATCAAGTCGCATTGCGTGAAACTCTTGAATGACTGTTCTGATTGCATATCTTCGTCGTTGGCAACGCTAGGCCGAACGAATACCGTTTCTATGGAAATACGGTGTACCACAAATGAACCTATAGTATACCACCCCTATCGTATACCGCAAGTACATAAGGATCTGTTAGAAAAAATAATAGATGATCTACTACAAAATGACATTATCAGGGAATCCTCGTCACCGTATGCGAGTCCTGTCATTTTGGTGAAAAAGAAAACCGGTGACTACCGCATGTGCGTGGATTACCGAAAATTAAACGCTATCACGATAAAGAACAAATATCCTCTTCCTATTATTGAAGAGCAAATAGACAGACTAGGGGGAAACAAATACTTTACAACCTTGGACCTAGCGTCCGGATATTACCAGGTCCCTATGGAAGAGAGTTCCATTGAAAAAACAGCTTTTATCACTCCGGACGGCCACTACGAGTTCCTCAGGATGCCATTCGGTCTGACTAATGCTCCTGCTATTTTTCAAAAACTTATTAACAAAGTTTTGGGCAAATTAAAGAACACAATAGCCTTCCCGTATATCGACGACATCATAATTCCATCCGCATCAGAGACAGAAGGATTAGAACGATTACAATTAGTCCTATCAAAACTAAGAGAGCACAATCTTACTTTAAAATTGAGTAAATGTTCATTCTTTAAGTTAAATGTGGAATACTTAGGCAGAGAAATTAGTGAAGAAGGTGTACGACCAGGGGCAAGAAAACTTGAAGCCGTCCTTCAGATGCCGAGACCACAAACCGTCAAACAAGTCCGACAATTTTTAGGATTGTCCAATTATTTTAGAAAATTTATCAAACAATACGCATTAATCGCACAGCCACTCACACAACTTGTGAGAAAAGATGTTAAATGGACATGGAAAGAACAACAAGAGCATGCATTCAAAACAATTAAAGAACTACTTACGTCTGATCCAGTCCTTGCTATATTTAATCCGAATAGAAAAACTGAGCTTCATACAGATGCTAGCTCCAATGGAGTAGGAGCAATATTATTACAATTTGATGAACTAGGCAAAGATCACGTTGTGTCCTACTTCAGCAAACAAACCACCAGTGACCAAAAATTGTATCATTCATTCGAATTAGAAACGATGGCCGTGGTCCTAGCCTTACGATATTTCCGTGTATATTTACTAGGCATCCAATTCAAAATAGTCACCGATTGCAATGCTTTAAAGATGACATTGTCGAAACGAGACTTACATCCCAGAGTTGGCCGATGGTGGATGGAAATCCAAGACTACACGTTTGAGATTGAATATCGACCAGGCTCAAAAATGGCACACGCGGATGCCCTTAGTAGAAATGCTACCCAACTAATTGAAGTGGAATCATTTCAAGCAGATTTAACCGAAAGTGACTGGATAGTTGCAGCACAACACGACGATCCTCAAATCAATCATATCAAGACTATCCTTAAAACGGGCATCAAGAACAGAGACACCAAGGATTATTTTAGAAATTATAAGTTAAAAAATAGCAAAGTATATAGAGTATTGAAAGACGGTAAAAAGGCTTGGGTTGTTCCCAAGGCGGCACGACTTCAGATCTGTAGACTATGTCACGATGATGCAGGGCATTTAGCGGTTGAAAAAACACTACAACGAATACAGGCAACCTATTGGTTCGCCAAAATGAGACGGTTCGTTACGAAATACATCAAAGCTTGTTTAAGTTGTGCATATTATAAAACAACAGGAAAGCCAAAACAAGGAAAATTGCATCCAATTGAGAAAACACCAACACCCTTTCACACGCTACACGTAGATCATGTTGGCCCTTTCACAACCAGTAAAAAGAAAAACAAGTACCTATTAGTAATAGTTGACGCATTCACGAAGTTTTGCATTATTGAGCCAGTACGTGATCAAAAAACTAAACATGTGGTGAAAACTTTAACCAACTTGATATATTTATTTGGAACGCCCACTCGACTAATCAGTGACAGGGGCTCCGCTTTTACAAGCAGATCGTTTAAGCTATTTTGCGAAACCTACAATATAAAACATATCTTAAACGCTGTAGCTACACCACGAGCGAACGGGCAATGTGAACGCTACAACAAAACTGTGGTTACGGCACTCGCAACAACTGTCGCTGGAAAAGATCCTGCCGAATGGGACAAGTACGTCAAACAAGTTCAAACCGCCCTTAATACGACCCCTACGAAAGCAATTAATACGTCACCAATGGAGGCATTAATAGGTTGCAACAAACCACACGTAGCAGAAGCATGGCTTTTAAACGAAGTTCAGGACGAATTACATAAACTAGATCTTGCCCAACTACGAAAAGAAATATCGCTTCACATTTCAGAGGACCAACGATTACAAAAAGAGCGCTATGATCGAACAAGACGAGAAGCACCAAGCTTTGCAGTGGGAGACTTGGTTTTAGTGAAAATAACAAGTGAAACGGCAACAGGCTCCAGCAGAAAACTATTGCCAAAATACAAGGGACCGTTCAAAATCACCAAGGTCATCATCAATGATCGTTACGAGGTCCAAGATTTACGTGAAGGCCCCATGCAATTTAGACGAACAGTAGTACCACCAGACCATTTAAAAAAGTGGATCACGTTCCAAGACGATACTGAGTAAGTTAAATGAAATCCATTCGTAGGCATACGGTCCTTTTAAAAAAAAAAAAAAAAATTCTTTTTTTTTACGATCTGAAATTTCACGTATTTTGATTCCACTATATTTACGAAACGAGATCAACGGATCTCTTTTTACGAAACGAGATCAACGGATCTCTTTTTACGAAACGAGATCGACGGATCTCTTTTTACGATACGAGATCGACGGATCTCTTTTTACGAAACGAGATCAAAGGATCTCTCTTTACGATACGAGATCGACGGATCTCTCTCTACGATACGCAATCGACGGATCTCTTTTTACGATACGAGATCGACGGATCTCTCTTTACGATACGAGATCAACGGATCTGTAATCCCGAAACGAATATTTAATTCTGAGTAAGCTCTTTATTATTATCATTATTTTTCTTCTTTTTAGCCCCTCAAAGCCTGAGGACAGGCTTATGATTCAGGATGGCCGAGTGTAAGAAATACGTTTCCGCAGTACTGTATGTTCCCGAACCTTGAGAGACGCCAATTGTTTGGGTTATGGGAGGCCAGGAGAGGTCCACGACATATATTGATACATAAAAACGATTAGTTGATTGTTAACGCTTCTTGTAAATTGATGCATTAGAATATAAACCGTTCGCACACAACCTTTCTTAATTTCCATCTTACAATTGTGAATTAGGGTATAGAATTGCAGGTGTCAGTAGGGGCGGCAAATTTTGGATAGCATACGGGCGGCAAATGTGTAAATCCGCCACTGTCCACCCGTAGGGTTAAAGTTAAGTAAAAAAGAAAATTTCAAAGGACATTTAAAAAATACTTTTAATCTAATAATGTAACCTAAAGGAATTCGGTTTTTTGTTTATTACAATTAGATATGTAATAATTTTGATATTTTTGTCATTAGGTGTACTCTATTTATACACATACAACAATATAATAGTTATCTATTCTAAATATTTTCGATAACAAATTGAGTGTATGTAGGTACGTGTATGTATCTTGCTTCTTATCTGATATTTATTCTTTATCAAACATTCAATACTAAATACTATTACCTACGATAATGCAGTCTGAGTAAACTTTATTATCTGCAGCATGTTGTTGCTTACGACGATCTTCATGATCATCGTGGTTTACGTGCTAATTGAAAAAAATAAGAAAAAGCCTGAAAAAATATTAGGGGTTTACAGTCAACCCGGACAATGGTACTTATTGAAATATTTATTTTTTCTGATGGTATTAACTATCAGAAAAACGAAAACCAAAGTTATGAAAAAGTTAGGAAAACGTAGCAAACCCGGGCTTGGTGAAAGTGTTTACAGTGATATAGAAGATCTTGAAAAACTACAACAGTTGTCGGAACACGAGAAGGTAAATTTACATAGCTATCAGGTGTGAATAAAAGAGATTCAACGCCCTAGAAGTGGGAACGTAAGAAGGGTTTTCCTGGGACCAGGTTTCTTAACAGAGACCCAAAAATAGGGAACTTTTTCGTATTTTTTGAGTATCAGATCATAAAAAAAAACATGATTTGATGTAAATAAGTGTCTAAATAATAATAAATAATAGCAGATATAAATTCAAATAATTTACCATGAACCCCAAACACTTGGAAACTAAAATTATCTATATAATAATTAATAACTAATTTTAATCACAATTATTTCAACAATGTTGTAAATACAATAAGTGCCCATTAAAATATTACCTTGACATTGGGTGATGTGTGAAACACTATCTACCACATACTTACGTGATAAAGGTTCTTATCTTTCCAGGTGTTCAAATTAACATTTTGTAATACGTACAGAGATACCTACTTTTATAGTAAATACTAAAACTAGAAAATAAACTGTTAGTACTGACCAAAAAAAAATTAATTCAAGAAACTATGAGCTTTTTTAATGCAAAGGTGCCTGCTTTCAAATCAGTTTCCCACGTCAGTTTTTTTTTATTGTGGTTGGTAATTTGTAATATTGTATCAAAAAGATTTAAAATGAAATTATTATGTATCTAGATATTATTAAAAAAATACCGTCCAAGTGCGAGTCGAACTCGCGCACCGAGGGTTCCGTACAAACCTGTATATATGTGATGTAACTAAAAATTTAAGGTTTTCGGAGTTTTTCCTTTATATGTGCTATAAAACATTGCTTCATACAAAATTTCAAGATTCTAAATCGACTGGAAGTACCCTTTAGGTTTTGATTCCCTTGCGAGTAGTTGCGAGTTTGAAAATATGCGGCTTAAATTGCTGTTTCTTTTGATTGCGTTGACATAGAAGTTTGATTTTGTTACAGCTTAAAGGTATTATAGACCTGAGTATTTGATATCAATTTCAATTTAATACCTCTACGCGTTCATTAGGAAAGGGGTAGTAACTTTATAATTATTAAAAATATTTTTATTATATGATGTAACTAAAAATTTACGGTTTTCGCAATTTTTCCTTTATCTGTGCTATAAGACGTTGCTTCGTACCAAATTTCAAGATTCTTAATTCACGGGAAGTACCCTGTAGGTATTGATTCGAAAAATTGCAAAAATTTGCGGCATAAACGGCTGTACCTTTTTATTGCGTAGGCTTAGAAGTTTGATTTTTTCACAATTCCAAGGGGCAATAGACCTGAGTATTTGGTATAAATTTTAGCTTGATACCTCCACGCGTTCCTGAGAAAAAGGGTCTTGACAGACGGACGGACGGACGGACGGACAACGAAGTGATCCTATAAGGGTTGCGCTTTTTCCTTTTGAAGTGCGGAACCCTAAAAAACGAAAAAATCGAAAAAATGTTTTTTTGCCACTTTGACAAACGTTTCGTCACATCGTGGCTTCCTCAAACAAGAACAAATAAAGAAGCAAATCTCATATTTACCTCTTTCCATAAAGTGTTAAGTGCAATCTTCTCCATTTAACAAATAAAAGAAATTTGAAAATTATCCTTATTGCTATTATTTTCTTGGAAATTTAATGTATAAAAATCTTATCTGTTTATCATAATTTCAGTTCACAGGTATAAATTTGAAAACGGAGACAGAAATGATTCTAAAGTAATTGACAGCGTAGAAAACGCTCAATTTTATAGATATTTGGGTTCATAATATAATAACAGAAAAACATTTGGAGAGGTTTCACAAAATTTTTGTACATTTCGCCTTGTTAGGGCATCTCCAGGATTATTTACATGTACATATGGGTTCATTGGTTCTAGAACTTTTCAAACATAATTCCCCCAATGATATAGAAATTAATTAAAATCGATCGCTTCACCACCCTATGGCTTTATCAGGTGAAGACATACTTAATTACAATACCCACATCATTTCCTTTTGAAACTTAATTTGTGTATTATATCATGCTAGTTATGCCCGCGACTTCGTCCGCGTGGAATAGATACTTTCGGCAGCACTTAAAATTTTTTTCTTCTATATTTTTATTTTCTGGGCCGTAAGCCTTTTTGCCGACGTCATTACACAAAAGCTTTCATTCCTTATTTTTGCCCCCTTTAGGGTAAAATTTTTACACACTTTAAATGTCGTATCTTTATCAAATCAAAAGCCTAAAAAATAAGTTTCAAGCCTCTAGCTTTATATCTACTTATGTATCTCTGTACTAAATTCTCATTTAAATCGGTTCAGTAGTTTGGGCGTGATTGCGTAACACACAGACAGTCTTTCGCATTTATAATATTATAGATTAATATAGTTTAATTATAGTTTAAAATAGTTTATATAGCTTAGTATTCAACTACTTTTATTGATCCAAATAAACAAAACCTCTATAACTTTTTACACTTAATATTTTAATTTTCTGGTCCGTAAGCTTTTTAGACGACGTCATTACACAAAAACTTTCATCGGCTAATTTTATCCCCTTTTACAAACATTGAATGTCGTATTTATTTTTATCTAATTAAAACCCTAAAAAATCTTTAAAAATTACGGAATTTCCGCACAAACATTCCTATTTCAACCCCTTACAACCCTTTTTTCGCATTAAAAAGTGGCCTATGTCCTTTCTCAGGCTCTAGACTATCTCTGTACCAAATTTCATTTAAATCGGTTCAGTAAATTTTAGGCGAGATTGTGTAGCATACAGACAGAGTTACTTTCGCATTTATAATATTCCGCGAATTCATTTTCATCGATTTTCCCTTGGGAATAAGATATTTTCCCGCAGTAAAATGTAGCCTATGTGTTAATCCAGGGTGTCAGCTAATTCCATACCAAATTTTATTAAAATCGCTCCAACCGTTTAGACGTGAAGAAGTAACAAACATACACACTCACGCACTCACAAACTTTCGCCTTTATAATAATAATGTGATTATAATGCTTCAACAATTAAATTTTAATTTAAACCAATAACTTCCTACCTAATACTTGCTCTTTCTCAAATTTTTCTACTTTCAAATTTTAAAGTTTCAATTTCCTACGTTGACTAATTTAAATATATCTACTTAAGGTATATCATCACAAAGTTTTATCAACCCAAAGATTGGGTTATCAATGACACCCACTTCTACTAGTTTCTATTTTTTGCATTTCCAGAAAGATAATTAGAATTTTCCACGTCGTACCTATTATAACTACCTGGTCGTTGTATAAAATTTTCAAATTTTTCACCATCTTCCTCATTATCTATGCTTCTGACATGTTTATTAGAGTCCGTCATTTTTTTTAATTATTCTTTCTCCAAGTTGCTTAGAGTAATCTTAGTCATCGAAAAATGATTTTATTGAAAGTAATTTTCCGAAGTTGGCCTTTTCATAACTTAGTAGTTCCATTTTCTGAAAATGACACTCATTAGGCGTTGCTAATTGTTTATTGTGCAAATTAAACATCGTTTACAATTTCAACTAATGAGCTATTGAGTTTGAATCGCAAACTTGACTCCTCCCAATGCTGCTACTTGTGACTAATTATGAAACCAAGAAACCTAACGTTTAACAAGAATTAACGTTAATTCTAATAATATTACGTAAAAATGCAAAAAAAAATTAATTTTAAAAGAATTTGAATGAAATTAGCATCTGAAAGCAGTTTGAGTCCATAATATAGGTAAGTTTAAATAAAACTGTTTGAAACAAATCAGTAATTTTTTTATTTTTTATTTAAGCTTGATTGGAAACTACAAATTAATGTTTTATTAAGACTAGCCCTACAATTTTTTCGATTTTTTAATTAACCATTCGTGAGTGGGTACAAAAAAGATTTCCGTTGGACATCACTGTGCTATTCTTTGCATATGTATCTTACCCTCTTTATATGCCACAACGTGTTATTTTCCCGGTTTCTGTATTAAAAGCTCCACCCCTACTATCATCTATTCGTTACATATTTTTCTGGAGCATTAATTCCCTATTCGATTTTTTTTTCCAACAGATTCTTTTAGTAAAGTTTACGACCAAAATGTAATTGTTCAACAATTCAGTAAACTATTTTTAAAAACATTCTGATATGCCATAAAAAGATCTACAATTATTGTAGGCCTTTGATGCAGTATTCTTTCACGCTGTAGACGAATCTGGTTATTATCTTTGTGGAGGTATAGAAAGGCGCCAAAAAGGAAAAGGAAATGGTTTATTGTACTTAATGGTATGGTACCTATACCTAGTATGATACATATAATACCTTAACGACTCAAAATTGTACTCGCAGGTGCCAAAACTGGGCCTCTTGTCCAATTTACGTCTTCCAAAAACATCTATGGATATGGATGCGTTATCTCTTCATCATAAAAAATATTATGCCGCAGAAGGAATGTGCTATGCACCAGTAAAGCCCATGAAATTGTGGACGATTAGTTATAACGGTAAAATGAAGTACGTAAATAATTACCTACCTATAAATATTAAATAGTCACTATTTACCAAAAATTTAAGCCCACACGGAGAAAACAATTATGAAAATATTGCTAGAATTCTAGCAAACATGATAAATAATCTGTCAATTATATGGACGACCAGACGCTCAAGGAGATTTTACTAGAAATGTCTACGTAGTCAATCTACGTTCGGTGTTGAGACTGAATTCTAGTAAAATTGACTTGATTAGAAAGCATTTTTTACAGTTCTTATCACTAATTTTACTAAACTATTCTCATTCTAGTATTTTTTTCTTTACGACACGATAAAATAATCGAGAGGTAGAGAAAAAAAGTCTAGACTTATTTAGCTTGATTATTCTAATACTAATTATTATCAGAAAGAATGAAATGTTTTATACCACCAAGTACATTTTATGAGAATCCTAGTATTATTTACTAGAAAAATTTTGCTTGGCTCATCAAGTAATAAAATCATGATTATTTTTCTCCGTGTAGTTTTTCCAAAAAAGAAATAGTATCTTAAAAAATAAAAAACATTGATATAAATTGTTATTCAATTGTTTTTAAAAAGCATAAATGTAAAAGATTTCAATAAATTTAGCAGAATAAGATTGTAAAATCTGCCCCTATTATTATTTATTAAGTATGTAAGAATGGTGGAATGATTCATGACTCAAAGTGAATGAACTGAAGGGGTGGTGAATTTCTGAATGGCATAATAACTTAAAAAATTATTTTTTTTTGTTATTTACTAAATATTTTTTAACAATATAACGTATTTACTAATTATGTTAATTAAATTAGTAAAAAAAATGTTCACCTTACAATTGACAAGTATGTATTTTTTTTATAAAATTGTTTTATTTCTCAAAATCGGTGGCAGTTTGTGTATCTATGAAACATAGTTACCGTTAAGTTTTTAGCACCCCAGATGTTAACTTTTTTTAAGTTTAATTAGGTACGTTTAAAAACTGATATACAAAGTCAAAAAAACTCGTCTTTAACTTAATTAAACTTTAAAAAATCTAAACAAATCATAGACATATATAATAATATACTTAAGTTTGTTTTGTGAGTTTCATTATCTCTGCGACGAGTTTTTTCGACCTTATTTATCTACCAATTATACTTTTTAGATGTAATTAAACTTTAAAACATCGGGAAAAAATCGTAGAAATACATTCTTATACATATCATAAATATCTATGATATTTTCAATTTTTTTTAGTCTACTTATTCCTAAGAAAATGAAGTAGACAACCCACTTTTTAAAGTTTCCATATAATAAAATTTAACAGAAACTACGCCCCAATTTAACATTTTGAATATTTTAAAAGTGACCAAGAGCCGACAAGTAGAGCCCCAATTGTGGAAACTTCTTCAGCTACCTATAAAAAAGGAAAATAGTCAATAAAGATTTTTTGGGGCAAATTTTAGCCTTTAAAAAAAATTGAATCGAGACTTTTGAAGTAAAATATTTTTTTAATACAAAGGGTATAGCCGGATTAGGTAATATGGGAAATCTGCCCCCGCGACTTTTTGATTCGCACTTTTTCGATTTGGTGTCGAATGAAAATAATTCACCTCAATTTTTAGCCCTTTAACTCAAACGGTTTTCGAGATTTTCAAAAAAACCTGTTTTTTCGATTTTATTCTTATTTTTATAGTGAAATTCAAAATTAATTGATGATTATTTTTTTTCTAATTCTTATGAGTCTAAGACATGAAAAAATAATATGATCATGATTCTTAAACGAAAAGCCGATTTTTAGGGGAGGATTGAAAATTAAAATCTTTATTTTTTTAGCCTTTCTGAAATATGTCACTCACCAAAATTCGTCAGAAAATGTATTTTATACTCCTTTACACTCAGGAATTGGTTTGAATTTTTTGAAGTGGTGGAACAATATGAAAAAAATTAAAAACTCTTTTTTTGTCTAAATCTCGCGTTTTAACTAACTTATATTTTTATTTTAGTTTAAAAAAATGCATAGAAAATAGTTTTTTACTTAAAATTCACAATGATATTGCTTATCAAACATTTTCAATCATATTTGCTACACAATTTTTACTTAAAGAATATGTTTTTTAAAACTCGCGCCAAGCTAACGCATTAAACGCTTAAATAATCATTTTGTAGCAAATATAATTGAAAATGTTTGATAAGCAATATCATTGTGAATTTTAAGTAAAAACCTATTTTCTATGCATTTTTTTAAACTAAAATAAAAATATAAGTTAGTTAAAACGCGAGATTTAGACAAAAAAAGAGTTTTTAATTTTTTTCATATTGTTCCACCACTTCAAAAAATTCAAACCAATTCCTAAGTGTAAAGGAGTATAAAATACATTTTCTGACAAATTTTGGTGAGTGACATATTTCAGAAAGGCTAAAAAAATAAATATTTTAATTTTCTATCTTCCCCTAAAAATCGGCTTTTCGTTTAAGAATCATGATCATATTATTTTTTCATGTCTTAGACTCATAAGAATTAGAAAATAAATAATCATCAATTAATTTTGAATTTCACTATAAAAATAAGAATAAAATCGAAAAAACAGGTTTTTTTGAAAATCTCGAAAACCGTTTGAATTAAAGAGCTAAAAATTGAAGTGAATTATTTTTATTCGACACCAAATCGATCACCTGATTGCCAGTCGAAAAAGTCGCGGGGGCAGATTTTTCATATTACCTAATCCGGCTATACCCTTTGCTTGAGTATCAAAATTAATTTTTATACTATAACATTGAGTCAAGAAATGACATTTTTTTTGATAATCAATTAATAAAAATTACCTTTGAAATATGGAAGTAAGAATATTAAGAAATTCAGGAGAAAGTATCTAAATAAATTTTAGAATTTTCCACAAGATATTTTTTATTTAATGGCAACGTCTTATGGCATTTGTAGTTTCCTACTTCAGGGTAGATTAGATTACATTACTACACCTAAGTATTCTGTATTTTTTATAGAGTAAACGAAAACACGGACCATACAGTAGATGTTCATTTACAAGCTGATTGGTTTTCTGATTTTCCCTATTTTTTGTTCGATACCGATATGCACAGTAAACCACTTGCACGAGCAATTGCTAGAGAAACCTGGTCGAAAGAATATTTCGAAACGCTTAAAACGTAAATTCCAAATAAGTACATTACTTATACTAATTTCTTCATGATAAAAAATATTTTTTTAGAGCCCATCAGACTCATTACGAACAAATGGGATATTTAAAGGGATATATAATTATAAATGGAGAAAAGACTTACATAAATATGAAGTCCTTTCGGGACCACAGTTTTGGTAAAATTATTATTTTTATTATCTCATAAATTTGGTGAGAATTACTTACAATTAGTAGATAGTAGATATCTTTTCTAGATTGAATTTTAAAATACGTTGCAGTTTTTGGATTTGAAATTAAAATATCTTGACCTGACATTTAAAAAGAATTATATATAACCATAATAATATAATTAATTTAAATAAATTTTTAAATATCTTGATTCCTGTTGATAATGTAACAATCAGAATTAATTTCTTAAAAATCTTAGGTCACAAAAGAGACTGGACTCTAATGAATCGTTACATATACCACACGATCTTTTTAACCGACGATACCAGAATTTCAGTAGGGGTCGTAAGCCAACCATGTACCAGTTCGTACCTTGAAATGGGCTACGTAGTAACTAAAGATAAAAGGATCCATCCCATTAAAAGTTGCGACTTGGTTCTGTACCAACATGGAGAAAATGGTACTCCTCCAAAAGAGATTTGCTTTAGCGTGGTAACTGATAAGGTTACATACTATATCCAAGCGATATCTCAGCGAGATTCTGTCCATTACAAAGGCAGCGATGTAGAAGCAAAAATGGTGGAGAGATTTATGACTTACGAAGTTAATGGACTGAAGGGGTGGGGTATTTCTGAATGGCAGTATAATAACTTAAAAAATTGACTTTGGTCGCTAAATCTTATCCAAAAATGTCAATATGAGAATTGCTAATTACATAATTCGATTATTAATGTTAATAAAAATACTTTACACCTATGAATTGAGTTTTAATTTTCTACATTAAAGTTGTTTTATTTTTCAAAGTTACTGTGCAATTTTATATATGGTACATATGTTAAGGGCTCGTGCTCGCTCAAATTTTCTTCAAAAAGGATAAGAATAGTCTGTATCGTCTAAAGTGGCAGCTGCGGTAATAAAACTTTTTTATTTTCTCGAATTATTGAAACAGATCAGAGAGGACGTTCCAAACTTAATTTAGTGCTAGTGTTAGAGGGCAGTAATCCCTATTGCAACAAAAGTGTTACAAAAATATCTCAAGTACTTAATACTTCCTACATTAATATTAGAGGTAATTTACAACTGTTGAAAAAAATTGTTTTAGCAATTTATTAATTAATTCCTTACACAGACCAGATACAGCAAGGATTAAAGGAAAACGATTACCCCAAGTAATTAACTACATATAAGTCTTTCTTTTGTCCCGCTTGCTTGTCCAATAATTCTTACAATGTTAATTATATCAAGGTACAATAACGCTTTCTTCACATGATGTCGAATATCCCTTACACCCTCCCGTTAGTATCTGTTTATGAAAAGCTAGATAAATGGAGAAAATCAGTGCTCCAATAGAAGCACAAACAAGCGAAAAAGTTTTTCTACAAAGGAATATTGTAAAGAACCCAAATACTAAAAGAATTTTGGTAACCATCACTGATAAACTACCTAACAAGGTGAAGTCCCACTTGGTCCGAAATGTGAACAGGGTAAGTCCAAAACAAACAAAAAGAATTATTATCATTGCCAGAAGGACTTCTTCGACTTCATAATAAGCTGTAAAACAGGTCACCATGAAACTTTCGGCCAGTATAAATAGAAAGTCTGATATGTAATTAACATGACAAAGACCAAATATTATAACCAAACCTAAAACTATTATTACTGAAATCAAAATTATTTCTGAATGACTTTGTACCCAAAGTTTTGTGGGTACGTGAAACAAGAACCATGTTATCAAACATATCATTACACATAGCTGCATCATGAGAAGCAAGTACCTATACTTTTTTAATGAAATTCATTCTGACGATCTGGTCCGAAAAATCGAAACCGCTCACTTTCGGGTTTTCGCATTCTTTGTAAATAAAAATAAAAAAGAGAACCTTACCCTTATTTTCGTCAGTTAAAAATTATTTTTTTTCAACACACTTTGTTGTAGTTTATATATAATTACCTATATGAACCTGTTTTACTTCTTTAACTTACTGAAATAATGGAAAATGTTTCATGCCTCAATCTCTCTCAATTCTTATAGTCAGCAGCCAGATCCTACATCATCATATATCGTAAGTAATATATTATATAAAATTGTATCTGCATACCTATTAGGTAATGTACATACACTAATTCTATACTTGCAATCGTAACAGACATAACAATACCCATTTAATGATAAATTTCTTCTGAATAAGTAATATTAAAACATGTGGATAAAACAATGAAAGTAAAGAATGTCTTTCCTGCAATACTAACCAAAATAAAAATATTTTAATACGTATAATGATAATGATGAAATAAACTAAAAAAGAAAAATATTCTTAAATTTTCAATCAAACTGCTGCAAAATAATAGGTACCGTAGGTTAATAAGTATAAACTCTTGTCTTTATCTAACAAATATTGATGTTGCTCATAGACTTGTTTTTTGATAGCACGTTTTTTGATCTGTGCCTTATTTTCACAAGACATTGCAATTCCAAGAAATTTATTTCACAATATTTATCAAAAAAGAAAAATGTCATTCGAAATAGATTCCAGTTAATCCAAGTTTTGATTTTTAAATTAAAGGTAAACACAACATCTCTTAAATTATTTGTTTAATAACAAAATGATTGCCATGATAAGGGAGATATTATTTATTGGAATCACAAAAACATAGATTACAAAAAACTGTCGCTATAAATAGCACAGGAAATAAAAGATATATAAAATTAAAAAATACGAAAATAAATGTAATTCACCGTCTGAGTATGTTATTGACGTAAAAAAAAAAAACATAAAATAAAGCTAAAAGACATATAATATATACGATACAAGATAAGCCATTTTCCATTAAAAATAATGAAAAAAAAATATTTTATACAAGGATTTTTGTTATGGTTTACATACCTTTTTATACAATATCTATATATTTCTTATTAATATAATCACTGTTAAATTTCATCTATTTTAGGGAAACCTGCATCTAAATCGATTAAGAATTTAATCATAATATCGCTCATTAAAGTTTTCTCCTTTTTATACGCTTTTACGTAATCATAACCCAACTTTTAATGCAACGAAGTATACTCCTCGCGGCATCGAGGGTGACTAACTCAGGAATGCAAGTTCATTGTTATATAACTGGGTCAATCGGTCAGCGTGACAGGTGGCTGGACAGGTGGCGCCTAGCTCTGTTTACAGTGGCAGGTGCAGCGCATTGACCGTGATCCAGTTTTACGAAATTCCATGATAGCCGCCAACGCAACAGCGAATCAGATGCAGCCAAATGCATAGCGCCCAATTAAATAATTGGGAACCGCATTCCTAAGTCAGTAACATAGACTACGTCAGTAATCCTCGGTGTTTTGTAGGGTGTACTTCGTTGCGTCAAATTGTAGGTTGTAATTACGTAAAAATATGTAATTAAAGAAAATTACGTTTAAAATGAACTAAATTAGTTTAAAAAAGTAAATTAAGCACTTCATTTAATATTTATTTATCATTATTATAATAAATGTTAATGAAACGTTTATAAAATGCCTTTAAAGAAAAGAATATCTAATAAATTTTACTAAATTGTATTGTATTTAAAAAAATCATGTGTTGGTAGAAGTGGAACCTTCAAAAATTTTGATAACTATGCCTTGGTAAACGCGAGTGGAGGGCAGAGCACAAATAAGAAACATTGTATAATGCTTCCTATCTCATTTTTTCCCACTCTGTCTCTTTTTCGTTTCATCAACTTTAAAATCACAACGGTACTATAGAAGTTTTCACTTAAATAAACTTAAAACCTAAGATTAATGATACTTCGAGTTTATAAAAGAAATGATAACATGCAAGAAAACCTACTTTCAAATTATTAAAAAAATTATCTTATTAGTTTCTAAATTTATTATCTCCTTGCCAAACTAATAATATACAAAATGTAGACGAAAATATTGATAATGTCAATATACAAATTAAGGGCTGCAAAAACGTATTCTTCAGGCGATATCGAATATGTGTGCTTTCCTCCCATCATTATCTGGGTATCATAAACCAAATACATGGAGAACACCAAAGCTCCAAGAGACGCGTAAACAAGCGAAAGAATTCTGCTATAAAGAAATATACAAGCAATCCCGAACACTAACAAAATTATGCTAAGTACCAATAAAAAACCACCCAACATGGTGAAGTCCCATTTGGTCTGAAACGCGAACAGGGTAAGTCCCAAACAAACGATCAACGTTATACCAGCCGCGAGAAAAACTTCTTGGACTTCAAAAAAAGTTGTGAGACAGGCCACCATGAAACTCTCAGCCAATGTAAATAGTAAAAGCAAAATGTAATTTGCTGGAGCTTTTCGGCGAATATTTCCAAAACAACCTAATATTATCGCGGACACTAAGACCACTATTAATGCTATGATAAGCGTCTCCGGATGATCCCATACCCAAAGTTTTGTAGGTTCGTGGAACAGGAACCAGGCTATTGTACCCATCGTTATACAAAGCTGTACCATCAAAATGGAATACACCTTTTTGATGAATCCCTTTCTGATTGATTGATCCGAAAAATCGAAGCCCTTCACTTCCTGACCTTCGCAATCCACTTCATTCTGCATTACTACGAATTGTTATGTATCACTTTTCTGAAACAAATAAAACACACTTAAAAACACTGGGTCGTTTGACAATTTTATCACTCTTATCATCTATCGCCTACCTTCTAAAATAAAAAAGAAATCCAAAGCTGAATAACAAAATAATTATGCACGGCTGTTTGATTAAAATGTAACGTTTACTCCAGCTTATGGTATATATGTATATGTGAATGGTAGATAAGATATAATGAAATCAAATCAGTAAGTAAGTATTACAGAGATATTTCAATAAATCCACTTACTATTACATATTCGCAAAACAAGAAAATTCAGCTTAATTATATTATATATTAATTACTTGTATTTCAATTTTTTATTTTCCACTATTTTTATTGTAAAGATATTTTTTCATTTATTTATATTTCGTGTTTTTATTTATTTTCGAGTAAAAATTGTTATGGTTAGTGTTTTCTTTTATTAGTTAATATTTTGATTAATATCTATGAACATTAAAGACGCTAAATCACCTTAAAGATCGTCTGTTACATACAAATATACTTAATGTATTTGTTTGATTTCATATTTCCATCCCCCCGGCCTACAACCCTCCGCCCCTAGTTTAAAACTTCTCTTTTTTTGTTCTACAAGGTCATTCCTACCCCCTTGCATTTCCTTGTCCCTCTGCAATCGACAGCGATATCGTACACACAGTTACAATTGACCCCATTTTAATTTTTTAACTCCACCCCATATGCATACATAAGTCTGCAGCCACCTAAAAACACACAAATAAATGTTGCATGCATTTATATTTCAATTCCTATATGCACTTTGTGACAACTTGGTCTCTTTTTCAAATTTACATCTTTGTAAAAAAAACAGCAAAAAATTAGTAATAGAAAGACAAAAATTACTTATGTTAAAAATATCAGTATCTATTTCCTAATTATTAATTTATTTAATTAATATTGCCTAATACTTATTTAGATAATAATGAATCAATTATTGAATACCCTCACTTAGTTGTTATTTTAAGCGCCAACAATAAAAAATACAGTAGGTACATATTACACAACTAAAAATAAAGTGTACTATAACAGGGACTTTACCTTGGATGCAGCAGATAAACGAGATATGACTATGATTCACATTGATTCCTTTTTTATGTTTATTTATTGCTTCTCAGAAAACATGATTACCCATAACAATATAAATAAAATAGTGAGATATACGTTTTGTTTATTCATTATTTAACTTTAATAATCCCTTCGAAAATTTAACGTACCTACGTTAGTCGGACAAACTGGCCTATTAGACAAAGCCAGAATCAATTATGTTACTGTACTGTTACCATTTTTAAAATAAGTACATACTTTTGTCATTTTCACTCATCCATATAAGAGAAAAACAAAGAAAATTTGATTTAAAGAAACGTTTATTTAAAAATGTACCTAATACTAAATACAAAAATAGAACAATTCATTATTAAATTCATTCTTAATATATGATCAGTATTATAACAACAATGCCACGTATTTTATCTTACATTTAAGTTTATATCACAATCACAAAACTTAATTAAAGAATAGCAAAGTCTTTGTTTACTCGAAAAGTTCAGGATTATTAAGTTCACATCCAATATATGCATCATTTTCGATACAAAATTTGATCACTTTCCTCCAACAGCAATCGGCAGCAACAGTGTAGGGGTTCCCAATTACAATGGTCAGTGTTTGAGCCCTAGTTAAAGCCACGTTCATCCTTTTCGGATTAGAAAGGAATCCAATACCGTACCTTAAATCGTTTGAAACGAGATCTTGATTGGAACGGACCAGAGACAAAATTATTATGTGAAATTCTCGCCCTTGAAATTCCTCCACTGTTCCTATTTTAGGAAGCTCGAATTCTGCATCATCCAAAAGTGAACGAATTTGCCTTACCTACAGAAAAAATAATTTTATTAATATAAAATTAAAGCTATTTTTTATTCTGTAACATCAATTCACCTGTTTAATGTAAGGCGTAATAATTCCTATATTGTCTGCAGGAATCCCCAGCCTATAAAGTTCATTGACATAATAGAATATTTGACTGGCTTCATTGGGATTAAACCACGACGGTGAATCTAGAGTTTGGTAATTTTCGCCAAGAACCCCATGAAATATAAAACACGGAGGACCTGACTGTCTGTCTGGTAAGATTTCCTTTATTTTATTCAGCACCTGGGCTTCTTCACTGTCTTCGCATGATATCTAAAAACAATAACTAATTACTGAGAAACAATTAACTCAATATTTTTACTTCTAAACTTACCGTAGGTTTAAGTTCATTGTTATAAAATAAACAGTTTGAAAGTTTTAGTAAATCAGGCAAAGATCGATAATTGTAAATGAGTTTCGTAACTAATTGAGGGTCGTATCCGTTTGAGTCAGGGAATCCCGCTATGTCTCTTGAATAGGGAAAACGGTTTATTAGCCTTTCTAAATACGATTCGCCCAAACCGTGTGATAAAGCGATGTTTGATAAAATTACCGGTCCCAATTGCATATGATCCCCTAAATAGATTTAAAGATATCATTATTATTTAATATTATTTAATGTATTGAATGTACCAGCCAAAATAGCTTGTCCAGTAGCTACATCCAGAAAAGCCAAAGGAATCATTATATCAGGTTCTGAAGCTTGTCCTGCTTCGTCAACTATAATATGGGTAAAATGGCCTTTAGAAAATCCAAGAGAAAAAAGACCACCAAGCGCAGAACATGTCCCCACAGTGACCCGGTGTCTTCCAATCACGGAAGAATTGCAACCTTTAAAAATATAATAAACAATTCAGATACAAACATATAACTAACTTTAACTTAATTCTTACCAAGAATAATCCCATCGTCGGTCATATTCGTCGGGCAATCTCTTGATCCTTCTTTGGAGCTATCAATTGTTGCACTGTAGGGGACTAGTTTAGGGGGCACAGAGTTCTCCAAAATACACCTGTAAGCCACAAGTCTCACTAAATCGCCCGGCTTCAAAACACCGGAGTCAATAAGTCTTGATGCCAATAGGTCTGCAGCACTATTCGAAGGTGCGGCGACCAATAATCTGGAGTGAGGGATCATTCGCAAAATTTGTAGAATAATCTCAATCAATGTTACTGTTTTACCGGTCCCCGGAGGCCCAAAAATAACGTAAGGGAGAGGTCGCGCTGTACCCATCAATACATTTCGTACAGCTTCCTTTTGATAATAATTTAAACTTTTATCATACCATTCAAGTTTAAAACGCTGATTATTAGAGTAAGTTGGAGCAATTTTTGAATTAAAGCAATCGTTTTTCCACTTTTTATTTTCGTAATTAATGTTGTTCTCAGTAAGGACGAGTTTGGACACTTTATTCAAAGTTGTGCTTTCGCCCTCCTTGTTGTCTATGCTCAATTGCTCTTCTGAAAAATTGCAGTTTGCAGCCTCAAATAAACATCTATTTTTTAATTTCTTATGAGTTGTAGGAAGTATGTTATGGTATTTATCATAAGTAAAGTTAAGCTGCGGAGCCTTCTCAACTACTTTTGAAGGGAATAAGATTGCCGGTCCCAAATTTCTCACGACCAAACCAACTGCTTGATGCAGACGTCTAAAAGTTGTCCGTGAACTTACAATTTTAACAGAATAATCTTCTCCTCCGTAAGCATCATGAAACATTTGGGCAAATTTTATGTATATATGTTTCGCTCCAACTCTGTGCACATACCCTTCATAAGAAACAGCATCAATTTTATAAGAATCCTTTACTAAAACCCTGTCTCCAACCATGATTGAAGGCCTTCGTTCACACAAATTTTCAATTTCCAGCATCAGGTATTCCCCATTCCTAATAAAGCATGCTACTTCTTGATCATAAGTCCTAATTGCAATCAAATTATGTATCTCTTCCAAATGTAACAAGGTGTGAAATTTATCCTCATATGTATACAAGCTCAAAGGAACAGTAAGACAAGATTTGGTCACAGTTAATTCTTGACTTAATTCGGGGCTGTCATTAAACGAATTATGCTTTAAAATCATGTTTAACAGTTTCTCAGGTACAGGATACTCTGGTAATCTTGCAGAAATAAATCTAGGAGCTTGAACAACTTTTTGACCGGGAATTACATCCGTAGTTCTCCTGTTGGTAAACATTCTTGCTTGTAATAGTAAATTAGTGCCATGAACATGCTTGGCTTTATCATAAGATTGGGTGTCAGTCTCATAATTTATAGTGACATAGCGACCAATTTTATATTTTTCAAACTCAAATAATATCAAATTGGAAGATGTAGTTCTTACAAAACATTCACATTCTATTTTTAAACTTTGGCCAACACCAATTTCTAAACCTTTCACATTAAATGTCATGCTGACTTTAAATGGGCTTATTTTATTGGAAAAATAGGCATTTAACAATATTAATAAATCATTTGTGTTATTTGTAATTTCAAAGGCAAAGTTATATGTTTTGTTATTATCAGAAACATTCATATAAATATCTTCAGAAATATTGACTCCCTGCACATCGCTTTTATAATCATCCAGTTTATGGAATATTTCAATTACAGGTTTCATGTTGGTCTGAGGAATTACCTTTAATGACCTCCAATTGTACATACCCTGTTCACTTTCTATTGCTTCTGTAATCACTTTATCATTAACTAAAGGTGAATAACCACCAACCAAACTCCCACTATTAAAGAAGATCTTATTATCAATAACACCCATTCCTTTATTTTCATCCCACTTTTTAACAACTCCTTGAAGAACTCTTGGCCGCAAGGGTCTTATTGCTTCAACTTCCAATATTTTCCCAAACAAATCTGCTACTTTCTGCTCCACCTCAACTTTCACTTGCAGATCTAACCAATCACCAACAATAGGAACAAATTCAGAATGCACTTTATTTAAATGTATAATAAAATCGCCAGGCGATATATGGATCTTTCTATTCTCTCTTTTAACTACTTTTGTGATTAGTGCCCTGGTACACCAAGATCGATTTTCCTCATCTACTTCCAAGTTCCAGTCATCATCTAAAACTTTTATATGAGACACATTTGTTTTACCTTCTGCAAAGTATGCTACAAAGGAAACTTTCATTCCAACTTTCAAAGATATATCAGACTCAAATCTGTACGTATTGTCAATAACAACCGTATTATTCTGCACATTAGTAACTACACCAGTTTTGTGATATGTTGAATATTCCTGCACGGTTTCTTCACTTTTATTTTCTTCTTTCTCTTCGTCATTTTCACATGATTTCTCCAAAAGTTTATAGGCATCATCCACAGATAATTCAGAGGAATTGTCTTTCCAAAAATACGATAATAATGCTCTAAACATCTTTACATAATGTGTACTGCTTAAACGTCAAAAAGTAGGGTTAGGTTAACTTCAAATTTCAAAACATATTAAATCGATATATACAAACATACCTGAACATACCACTAGTACGAAAACTCATTTCTTATATCTGTCGTTTTCAATTTTTTGAAATTGATTTTGAAACGATATTAAAAATATAAATAATTAATCTGTAGCATTAAGGAGACTCAAAAAGCAATATTGAATAGAATTATAACATCTAATTAATTGAGTATTAATTTTCTTACGGTTTAACTAACTTATACATTACGTCAAAGAAACCTTTTCAGTCATTCATGATTTTTTCACGGTTGGGTTAGGTTGAACTAGATTTCCTAAAATATAGGATCAATGAAATACTTTATATTTCCAAACTTCAATTACAATTATAAACTATTTATTGGATACTGATATACGTATATATAATTCGAAGTCTTTTAATTTCAATTAATTGTGGGTATTCCAAAAACAAACCTTATCAATACCAGCGAACTTCAAATGCTATGTCCAGAAAAGGCATAAGTTAGAAATAAATTAATTTAATATTAGACACCGAATAATTGAAGCAATTTCAATCTTCTTCTTAAATAGATTTAAAACTGAAGCAGTAAAGAAATAAAATACACTTATTGTACATGTAATTTAATGTATTAAATTCAATAAACAAACACATGATTATACATACCTTCAACAACGTGCATATAATAAATCATTTTATGCTGAATACATTCACCTAGATATATTACTATATTCTAGAAAGCTATTAATTATTAATTAGGGTCTCATAATGAGTGCAGTAAGTTTCATAGCAGTATATATTTTTATTAAACTCAAATGAGCTTGTAGAGCTCACTTTTACTGTGACTAAACGAAATCGAATTACATAACCATTTATTATCGTGTTCTAAAATCGATAAAAACAAGCAAAAAACCCTTAGAAAAAATATGTGGTAGGCCAAAGATATTCTTTATTGACCTGTCTGTGTTACAAAACCTACTGCGCTCCAACCACTGTTTCTTATTTGCATTGTACATCAAAAGATTTATCCAACCAATACTTTTAGATCTAATCAAAATAAAGTTTAAAGTGAACTGTTGAATATCATTTCAGGAAGCTGTTAGTTTAAAATGCTTTTCAGATTAATACTCTAGTAGAAAAAACAAATATTCTTAACAATAACAAATAAAAAAACAGGTAACATCAGTCAAGTTATTATTTGGAAATTAAAGTAATTCTGAATAAAAACAGAGCCAACAGTAAAACGATATTTCTATACAGTAAACTTTAGCTACATCTTAGATGTTTTAATAACACTATACGGGAGTATTGACGGAATATTATCAAAATGAATCGGATAATTTCGAATCTCCCAATCTATTTAATATGTAAAATAATCCATCAACTTAGGAATCGATAATATCCGGTAAACACTCCGTCTTGAAAACTTCATAAATTATAACAGTCAAGTTATGATTTTTCTTTAAAAATTTGTAAGATAATATAAATAAATTAGTGGAATACTACACATTACTGCCATTAAAAATTAAAGATATTTTTAATACAGTTCTGTAACAGAATGTGGCTCTTCACGCAATAAAAAATTAAAAAAATATGCATACATGTGTACTTAAAAAATAAAAATATTCATTTTCATCTTGAAAGACTTAGTTTCCTTCCAAACAGGCATTATTGTTGTCTGAATATTCTTATATGCTTTACAAAATCTTTAAATATCGCTTAAATAAAAGGATATTTTTTAAGAACATATATACATTACATCCTCTCTAACTGATGTCTACATTATTAACCACATTTTCTTATCATACAACATTAATTATGATATCTTTATTAATGAATAAAAAAACCGAAATAACACTTATTACATAAAAAAATGACAAGGATTCAACTGTGAAAAATATTTTTTCAATAGAAATGGCAAAGCCTTGATGTAATATTTTAAACCTTTCTGTGTTTTCTGTACATACTGTGATTCTTGCATTTATAATAATCGGTTAATTATAAACGTGTATATTACTTATTTTTTATTGTGTGTATGTATTTATTTGTGTGGTAAACTTCAATACTTTGTATGAGCTTTACCATTTCTAAACTTACTCTTAATCTCGTGACGCTCCTATAATAGTCAAAATATACATGAAAATGTTGATAACGTCAATGTACAAGTTGAGGGCTGCAAACACATACTCTTCTGGTGAAATTGAATACTTATGTTTCCCGCCCATCATCAGCTGGGTGTCGTAAACCAGATACAAAGAGAACAGCAAAGCCCCAATAGACGCGTAAACCAAAGTGACAATTTTGCTCTTAACGAAAATGGCAACTATTCCAAATACAAAAAGAACGATGACTGCTACCAACAAAAAGCCGCCCATCATAGTGAAGTCCCATTTGGTCTGGAATGCGAACAGAGTGAGTCCCAGGCAGACAGCCGCCGTTATACCAACAGCCAAGAGGACTTCTTGGGCTTGATACGAAGCCGCACTACAGGCCAACATAAAACTTTCTGCTAGCGTAAACATGAATAGTAATATGAAATTCATGGGAGCTTTTCTGCGAACTTCTCCACAACAAGCCAATGCTATCATTGAAACGAATAATACAACCAAAGAAATGATGAATAATTCGATATGGTGTTGCACATACAATCTTGTGGGTTCATGGAACAAGAACCAAGCTATAAAAGCCATCGTAATACTCAACTGTACCATAAGAATCGAGTACACTTTCCTAATAAAACCCCTTCGAATTGTCTGATCCGAAAAGTCGAAGCCCTTGACTTCGGGATCTTCGTAACCCGCTCCGCCATACATATCTAAAAAATAAAATAGACTATTACAATGCACAACATTTACATACTACAAAAATTGAATTTTCCGTGATCACCTTTAAAACAAAATAAAGCTGTTATTAAAGTTTTAAGTTATTTGCTGTTATAGATATGTGTATATTCATTACACACTGTTATGACAAAAATAAACCACGCACGTGTTTACAGATAAGATAAAAGAAGGCACAAATAGAGGTTGAGAAGCTTTAAACGAAACCTGGAAGCACGGAAAAACAAACTAAACTAAAGACAAAAATTATTAATGTCAATTTGACAAGCAACGTACTGTCAATGAAATATTCTTTTTTATTTTTTATGAATGTATGTAATCTGAAACACCTTCCTGTAAGGTACTTTTTAAATTTTATTGATGAATTATAAAATAATTAAAAAAAAATAAAGACATTACTAATATGTACTCTATCATACTATTTTTAAACTATTGCAGGAAAAACTGTACATCAATCTATTAGACAAAGTATTAATATAGTAATAGTTTGCACTAATTTTCATCCAAAAGCATATTGTTATTACACTAAATATCCCACAAAGCAGGAACCCAATGCTGATAAACGATCGCACCAAAGCATGTTAATACAGACTTACTATAATTAGCCACAATTTTATTCGATAAAACATCAAGTGAATAATTTGTATGTTAAATACATGTTTGTATTCTAATCTTTATTCAGAGTTGCAAATTATCAAAAAACGTGTCATGTAGACGTTTATATGTTGAAAATATTAATCATCTCATTGTCAAAAAAAGGGCTATATTAAGTATATATGCCAATTTCTTTTTAATCTCAAAAACCAAATCCCAATGTTAAGTGAAGCGTTATCCTACCAGCTCGAAATTATTCAAATATTTACCCCTTTTGATGAAAAAAACAGAGAAAATAAAAAAATTACTATCCAGTGGACAAAAAAATGATATATGTATGTATGTAGTAACTTTTTATATATTGAATACAATATCCACTTAAAAAAATATTTAAACAATCTCAAAAAAAAAAAAAAAAACGGTGGAATAAAACATGCTTAAAAAACAACTCTTTTCGATCACAATAAACAACTTTTTAAATTAAAAGCTTTTTTTTATTGACAGTATCAAAGGGGGCCTCACAACTGCGAGTTTAAGAAGTATTCTAAAAAGGTGTAGTTAAATACGATGACAGGAAAATACAAAAAAATTACTAAGTTTGGCGACCAAAATTAATTAATTATTAGGGCCCCCGCGCACTAGCGGCCATGTCGCGCGGCCAAGTCGCGGCGACCAGTTCGTGTCACGAAAATTCAAGGCGACCAACCGCCTAGCACACAAAATATAAAATAGGTAGTCAGTGAAGTTGTCAAATGAACACCGAAGAAGCATTGGCTTTGTGGTACCTCATTATTAGAAGGCGCAAAAGAAATTAAAAAAAAAAGTTTTGGGTGCATCCAATGTTGGCGTTTCGTCATGAAAAAGGCATGTTCAACCTTTTCTATCAAGAACTGAAGGTGCATGACGAAAAGTATACATCACAGGAAGAATCCCATAAGAATGGTCTCTTCTCTATTTCGTTAATTAGTTGTTTACTGTCAACATTCTTGTTTTTTGGTACATTACTTTTTTGACTCCATTTTTCTACAATCTACAGTATTAAAAATTCAAAAACAAGCATCTGTTTATTAGACGTGATAAAATAAAACTGACGACGTTTCTACAGGACAACAATATTGGTCGCTGTCTGATCAACGACCAATGCGCGTTCATCCATTGAATGTAATGTAAATAGTTGGTCGCGCCGCGGTTTGGCCGCCTGCGCGCCGCCACGGATCTCATTGGTCGTCGCGACTTTTTGGTCGTCGGTATTATTGGCCGCTAAGTGCGCGGTGTACATTTGAATACTATGTAATCATTTGGCCGTCGCGACTTGGCAGCGCGACTTGGCCGCTAGTGCGCGGAGGCCCTTACTGCATCAGATTGATCGTAAATGTTATTAATTAAAATTAAGTACCAAATATAAGGAATAATAAAATATTTCTTTTTAGAAAACTTTTTCTAATAGTCTCACTATTACTGAGACTATTTTTATACTCTTATTAAACCTAGCTTTAATTCGCCAAGCAATCATAGAAGATCAAATACGTATAAGGATAATTTATCCGTATTTCAACGCCATTTAAACAAAACCCTTGCAAGTATCAATTACACTTATTCTTCAAACTCGAAAACACAAAAACCCTCGTAAAACATGAGCCCGATAAACCCTGAAATCAAAACAATGCCGTTTTGACCCATTGACAAAGATTAGGACACTCTTCAAATAACTCTGATGGAAAGCTCCAAAAGCAGTACAATATCTACAAATCGCTTTTTTAATTATTTACTTCAACAATCTCTGTCAAATCGTTAAACAAAACTAAAACGAACCATTGCTATTTGAGAAGGGTATGTTTTCACCTTGCTGATTATACGGGTCTCCGGGTCCAGCGTTAGAATAATTGTATCCTGGTTGTGGACCTTGTGGGTAACCTGCTGGAGGTGGAGCATTTGGATATCCTGGTTGTGGAGGATATCCTGATTGCGGAGGATAACCAGATGGGGGAGGATAAGCTCCTTGTCCAGGGTACGGTTGATTAGGATAGGGAGGCTGATTTCCGTAACCTAACGTTAAATTTTATAATGAATTACAACATAATTAATCAAAAAATGTTTTAAATGAACGTAATCATGTCATGACTGATTGCATCGTTTTTTTGAAAATCAAACCAAAACATTATGCAAATTTAAACGAGCCAATAATAAAATAAATTGAGATTATTATGAAGATACTAAATTAATGAAACGAATAAAGTGCTTTTTGATAAAAGGTACTGTACCTTGAGGGTAAGGCCCGTTATTCCACGTTGTCATCTTTTTTCAATTATCTGCCAGAAGAGAAAAGAAAACGTAATAATTTTTAACTTGTACATACTTTAAAAATTGTACAACTACCGATTTAAAGGAAGGAACTACCTAATTACACTTGGATAGGAATTACTGGAGTTTGTTGAAAAGAATCGAAAAAATCAAATAGGTATACATTTTCATGAATAGGCACCTACATGTTTAAAATTTTTAATACCCAAATTACTATTATAATTGTAATACCCAGTTAAAGAATTACTAAAAGGTACTTTTAGTGCATTATTATCTAATATAGAACAACGAATGAACTGGTAAATAAACAAAGGAAATTATTCGAATTCATGAAGAAATTTATCATCATACTGATATCAAGTTATCCCGTTCTTATCAACCGTGAAGCTCAACAGAGGAAATATTGCAGCACATTCACTTATACTGGTAGGTATGTCAACTATTATAAGTTAGTGTTAAACTGAAATCAATAAATTGGATTGATTAGTTGCTGGTTTATTCGGAAACATTATTAATTATTGATACTAAAAGCACACAATATATTTATGTCAAACGCATTTTACTTGATAATGCATATCTGACTTGTCTAAAATACATATTAAACTTCATCAAACCTATTTGTATATCACAATTGATGAAAAACGGTAATTATTCAATTTTTAGAATTATTAAGGAGTATTAATCAAATTTGATAATAAACACAACTTTAATAATTAGATTACCTATTTCCAGCAAAATATAATTTCATAACGCTTTACTTTTCCGGAAATTTCTAGGAAAATATTCAATATTGTGTCAGTTGTGTTTACACCATTGATGCACCATTGTTTTAAATTTTAACGTAACAGCGTTAGCTTCAAGAAAATTATGTACATAATGCTTATTTTTTAAATATTTTCTTCCCTTACCAAAATGTTTTAATAAATTTTAATAAATTATTAGTTGTACTTACTAAATGCTTAAAACACACTTTAGTTTTAACCATTAAAACATCAAAGATTGTAAAATATTGTGAAATTATTTTTTAATTTTCTGTATGTAACTTAATGAGATTGAATGACTTGAAATATAACATTTTACTCGCAGAAAACCGTTATTTACGAAATTGCGGCTAGTTTTTTTTTATCAAGTAACATTGAACTGTAATTATAGTTTAAAGCAAATCAATATTTCCATTTGCTTCTATTTTAGAGGATTAAAAAAGCACTTCATGCATAACACTACACTACTTTTGCAGAAAAATAAATATACATAATTAATTAATTTTACTGTGCAATCTACGTAATCTTTGCATAAAATATTTTTTTTTTTAATAAATAAATAAAGAAACAATGTAGGTATAATAGGTATTAAGTGGTATATCATTTCAGAAAAGTGATTAAACATAATTAAGCAGAATTTATATTTTTTATAATTGTAAATATCCTCCTCCACTATTTTTTACACATACAACATATTTTTAGGTAGAAATGGTGGTTTTCTATTCGTTTCTACCGTAAACTAGTTACAACAAAACATAAATAAACATGATACACATTCTTGAACATGTAAACATTACATCAGAAGCATATTATATTTTATAGCCTACAAATTAACGATTCATTGAAATGTTACCTGTGTTTGGATGACCTCGCAGTAAGAATTTGGACGAATATTTTATCAAACTTCTTGTGTAGATAAATTCACCAACAAAACCACCTTATGAACGACTTTTGTACACAATCTTATATTATTGGCTAACACAACGTCATTGATGAATCGGGTAAATCTCTGGAAGTTTCCGGTTACTTGTTCTATTAATGTGATGACTAATGCACCCATAGATAAACGAAATAAAATCCAAAACATCGAGCAATTGAGAGTTGTTCAGTAAACTGTAATGGTTAAAATTAAAATTCGTTAACAACATTTCAGAATAAAAATTAATAATCTCTACAATTTATAATAGGATATATTATAGTGTACATAATTTTATGCAGTAATTATTACGAATTACGAATATTTAAAGTTATAACTTCAATTAATGTGTACATAAAACTGAATGCAACTTAAGTTTAGGAACATTTCACATTGTAGTGTAATTTGCTTTAGTTGTTTTATTTTCAGTGCTTTCGATATTTCCAGTGTGGTAGTAACTGTTGAATGTATGAAATAATTTGTTCATCAAGCGAACGTCAAAATTATAAATTACGTTTAATTAAAAATGGCAAAAAAGACCTATGATTTACTTTTTAAATTGCTTTTAATAGGAGATTCTGGTGTCGGTAAAACATGCATATTGTTTAGATTTTCTGACGATGCATTTACGACAACCTTTATTTCAACTATAGGTACGTAAATTTTTTATTTAAAGTTGAAGTTATAATATTTTCACGCCTTAATCATGTTATTTAATCGTTACAACTCTTTATTAACAATTTTAACAATAATGTTCGACTTCCAATGTCCTTTACAATTTCATTGTTATCATGTTATTTATAAATACAGGGTGAGGTCAGGCACCATTTATTTGTTTTTTGTTGTAGGCATAGATTTTAAAATAAAGACCGTTGAACTAAGAGGGAAAAAGATAAAGTTACAGATATGGGACACCGCAGGACAAGAGAGATTCCATACTATCACCACATCTTATTACAGAGGTGCCATGGGAATTATGTTAGTGTACGATATAACAAATGAAAAAAGTTTTGAAAATATAATAAAATGGTTAAGAAACATTGATGAGGTAAATACAAAACTTATCATTACCAATAAGTAATTTTTCATTTATCTTCATTTTCGTAGCATGCTAATGAGGATGTTGAAAAAATGATATTGGGAAATAAATGTGATATGGAAGACAAGAGAGCTGTTAGTAAGGAAAGGGGGGAAGCTGTAAGTGCTATAAATTTTATCATTTAATATACAAAAACACATGGCAAGTACTCTTACTAATATTTAGTCACAGTAACTGTTTGAAAATATATAAAGTGAGTAATGCTATATTGTCAAGATATTAATACTAGTTTAAGAATGAATTAAATTATAAGTTTTTTCAACACGTCTTAAACATTTAATTAACATAATTACCATCAAATTTATAAATAATGCATAAATAAATAAAATATAAACTAAAGATCAATAGTGGCAGATCACATGGGCAAGCAGAACTTTAGAAATGGTAGGTGTAATAAAAACTTACCTTTACACGTTTTTATTTTTCTTAACTTTCTTTAATTTAATATATTTTTCAAATGCCATTTAGATTTTAGAACCAACCAATTTCAGTACTATGCCATTGTCACAAACCAAAAATACAAATATTTTTAACATTCAAAAGGGTACAATTGCTCACTTACTCAAATAGAGAACTGCCACTGAAAAATAGAAAATTAATCAAACACAGAAATCACTATTTTGCGAATTATTGCTTCAAGTTTACTTGAAATTGAGATTAACAGTGGTTGTTCAAAGATGTTTGTTTATGTTTTAATATTTATACCTAGGTCTGAATATTTTACTTTTAATATTAATTAGGTGGCCAGAGAGCATGGGATAAGATTTATGGAAACATCTGCCAAGGCAAGTATAAATATAGATCGAGCATTTAATGAGTTAGCTGAAGCAATATTAGATAAAACGGCAGGTAGGGAACCTGGTGATCATGTCGACAGAGTAACTGTAGATAGAAGACAACAGTCAAGCTCTACGGGGTCCTGCTGCAATAAATAAGCCATAATTTAAGTCCTAAAAAACGTTTTACTCGACGATATTCGGTTTTTGTGAATTTTATTGTAGAATATGAAATTGAGTATAATTTATAGGATTGTGTTATTTATGCAGTTACTTATTAATCTCTCTTTTTCCTTATGTTTTTTCAACTCATTTTGCATCAAGGAACAAGATTAATAGTTTGTTTATATATATTTTTGTAATTTAGTTTTTGTATAGGTAGTATTTTCTTGTTAAAAACCATCGTAACTTTTGTAATACGTATTAATTTATTAAGAAAATGGAAAGATAGAAGGAATATTGTTTTGTTCATAAAAGGGAGCACAAAAAGGAATAGTAAGGAAATATGTTATTTGCTTAATAAATGTCTGCTTTAAGGTTGTAAAGAGTGTATATATATATATTAATTATGAAGAATATTCAATATAAGATGAATGTGGACGAGCCAAGGAGCTTTGTAATAGTGAATTCTCACAACTAGTCATTATACACAGGTTTGAAGGTTGTACTTTTTTTAATTATCAACTTTGTTAGTGATCTCACAATCTGAATTTTATAACTCTTAAACATAAATGACCAAAAACGTTTTAGTTTAAATACACATAATTATACTGCATAGTAACAAAAAATTCTCTTAACTTAACTGAGTCTTGTTCTATTAGTTGGTAGTAAATTAAGTTTTTCAAAATTATATACTTTTTAAATAATAAAATACATTTTATTTATGAATATTAAATTTTGCAACTTCAAACTTGTTAAAACAAAAAATGACTTTCTATTAATAAATTGCCTTCTTATCACTACCACTAAATTTTACACATTGGCAAAGATCTGCAATATTTATAAATCGTAATAATAACTAATTAATCAAACGATTGTGCTTATAATTAAATTACTGCATTATTTTTTCTGTACTTATTTTAAAAGAAATGTAAAATGTTTTTGATGTACATGATTGATGAGGATAAATTTATTTTATGTAAAACATTACGTTTTTCTCATTAGTTGTAGTATGAGTTAAAATACTTTGTTTTCAAATACTTAATTTGCCATTACTATAAGTTCAAGCTTTCATTGTAATTTACTATAAATGAGTGTTAATATACCATTTGCTTTGTTATTTTTGTAGTCTAAGTGTTATTTTTTCTTTGTTTCTCATTAATGATGAAATAAAGGACTCTGGTCGATAATAGTATAAAAATAGATCCCATAACAATTGGATCAGTATGAACTATATTGACAATATGGGTAAAATACAAAGAAATGTTCAACTATTCCTATTATGATTTATTAGACTACTTACAATACAAGAACCAATAAAAAATAGGGAAACATTACACCTTTTGGTTGAGTGTATTTTTATTAACGACCATTCTCCTTTAAGATATATTTTGCTATAATCGTCAAAGCTCTTCCCACTGTGAATTTTCAATGATAGGAAAACAAATATTTTCAAAAACCTTTGTGTTAATACATATACTTGTTATTTTTAAAAACAGAACGGTTACATTTTTACTAAAAATGACATATTAAAATGTAAATGTTAACAATATTCCAAAGGTGGGATCTGTTCTATTAATTTAATTTCGTCAATCTTATTTACAATGTTACTAAAATCCATTTCGTTTTGTTTACCAGTGATTTCTAAGTATTCATGTCTACAACGATTATATGTTTACAGAATGTAATACTTATTTAATAGTTTTGTCACATTTTTATGTATATTACCTTATTGTATCGCCATCGTTTTTTTTCTCGTATTTCGCCCTATTTTTTTGTTTATTTTCTTTCCATTCTTTGTAATTCATTCGGGGCATTGTTATCACCAAATGTCCTGTGGTTTGAGATCTTTGGGCAATGCTTTTATCAGTATATATTTCCTCTGGTAAAACAAACTGGAACACTTTGTTTTTAACAGTAACTTTAACAACGATTGGCTGCAAGTCTACGTCTATTAAATTTGTATCGAGATATCTAGAAAAAAAATCATTTAATATTGTGGAATATTAAACCACGCGAGGAACGGTCCCTTAAACCAGACAAATACCAAAAATTCATACTTTTTGTTACTTCATGTAAAAGTATATATCATTGAATTTCTTTCAGTATTTTCTCCGGATATTAATTTAAAAACCAAAACTTGAAGAAATTTACTCACTTATAAACAGCAATATCTAATACGTATTGTTTAGGATCCTCGTCCGAAAATTTAAAATTCAGTTTAGCTTGATTAATGTTCAATGGTCTCCCCTCTCTATTATACAGTCGTACACGAGGTTTTTTAAATTTATCCTTTTCTTCGGAAGTGGTGCGCGATTTTCTCGATCTCATTGCCATTTCAACTCTTATTTCTGGAGCATGTTCTGATTTTGTGGCCCAAAACTCTTCATCAGTCAAATCGTCATGCCCTCTACTTAATCTTTCCTTCTGTTCCTTTCGAAATAATTCGTATTCTTTTTGAGCTTCTATTATTTTTTGTTTTACGTTTTCAAAATCTTGTTGTGCCTAGAAAAAGTTAGATCACTTTCATTTTAGTAAAATACCAATAATTTTGTTTTATGCAGCATAAAAAAAACTTGTCTTGACGGGGAATCGAACCTGTGTCACTGTTTAGCAGGAGAGCTTAATTACTTAGTCTATCATGCGAAGAGTTCGGGTTCGATTCCCAGTTGATATACTTGTTTTTTAAATTCTTTTTTCTTACGTTAGTGATCAAATGTCGGCTGCACATAAATTTTTATTAATTTTCAAAACGTTACTTAACAAAACTGAATAACTGTTATAAAATTTTTATAATGGTTAATTTACCTTAATTCTTTCGGAATGGGTAATTTCCACTCCGTCTAGAGTTTCCAGTTGAGGTAAAACAGCTACCACATAGCTTCTGTAACTTTCGTAATTAGTACAGGGGTTTCCGGTCAAATATAAACGTTTTAAATGCAAATTATCTTTTAGAGAAGCAACGCTTTCTAAGTCTCCAATAAAGTTCAGTGTTAAGTCTAATTTTTCTAAAAACTCGCATCTTTCTAAATTTTCTATTTTTTCGATATTATTTACTGCCAAGTTTAAATATTCCAACTTTTTTAACTTGTTTAAGTTTTCTAGAATACATCAAAAGGATTATTATAAGGAACAACATTTAAATAATATAAATACCTATCTTCGAAATAAGATTTGCTTGCAGCAAAAGTATTTGTAGATCTTTGCACCAGTTGTTCAGGTTCTCTATTTTATCTACATCCTCTTGATGCAGGGATAATTCTTCCAAAGTTCCAATAATGCATTCATTGTGCTCCGATTTTTTTCTTATAAGCTCCTCTGTTACTGCAATAAAAAAATTTAAAAAAAAGTCAATACGTAGTATTTAACGTAATATATTACTTTTTACCATAATTATGACAAATTATTAAATAGTGACAAATTGGATAAATGTTGGATAAGCAATTGACAAAATACATCACATCGTTTCTATAGTTTTATTGATAAAACAAGATGGTTTTTGGAAATTATTATTTGAATTCAATTAAATCAAAACTGTGAACCAATTTTAATTGTATTTTGAATTATATTTTTGGCAGTTCAGTATTTGAGGCACGATTCCAAAGGAATACGCAAACGAAGTGGAGGTTTTTGTCGTCATGCTCTTCCTCAGTGCCCCTAATGTTTTCCTTTTTGAACTTTCGAAAAAAAAGTTGCACCAGTAGGGTTTAGAACTTCTATCAGTCGCATATAAACCTTGATATTTTTGCCTATTAAAGTTACTCTTAATGTGTTTCCCCAATATTTATACAATTAACGTGCCTAAATACTAAACTACAGCCATATTTTTTTAAATTTAATATGGCAGTTATTTTTAAATTACTAGAATATAATCTCCGTTCAGTTACTCATAATACCACGATCAGCTTCAACTAACCCCTCCTGAATGGATTCTATGGTGCTCAACTGTTTACCTCTATAGTTCGTGAGTGTTGACAAATATTGTTCAGCAGTATTTTGAATTGTGTTTATTCTAAAAAGAAACTTTTAAGGCGAAATTTTATGATTATTTATTTTTTTGTTGTTCGGTCTGTTTGTTAAGTGATTAAAAATGTCTTGGTTAAATTTAAACGACAGCTTTAGCAGTATTAAAGGGCAATTATCCAATCTTGCAAGTGGTGTCTTGACAGATAGTGACGTTTCAGGTGAGCTTTCTGTTTAATTTACAATTTCTAACCTGTACAGTAAATAAATTAAATTGTTGTTTTTGTATTTTGCAGACTCCCATCAAGAAGTGCAGGAATTGAATCAAAAATTAGAAGTGCTCTCAAATCTCTGCATGAAAAAAGATGCTGAAGTAAGTACTTGTAGGTTCATAAGTTTTTTTGTAAATAATCTGAAAAAATTTGCATTAATTGTCTTATTTTACTTTATCAATATTGTAAACTGAAAACGGATGTAATAATCTACTGAAAGAGTAGATAAGTTACATTTGTATTGTTTATATATTTCTTTAAAACCCTTTATTCAACAAAAATTAATTAAATACTACATTATTAAACTTGATACTAAAATAATAGGTAAATATTGATACAATTAAACAGTATCATCTTATAACACATCAAAAATTAATTCTAAAATAAATAATATCCTATAACTTAATATAGATAATATAAAGTGTCAAGATGGTTTTATTTCCTGCTGTAAAACAAAAAATCCAATTGCCAGCTTATATAGTGTAATAAAATTTCATGAGCAAAGAAAACACATTCTTCTTGAACAGTGTTAGTTCTTATTTTTGTTCTAAGAACGTCTTTCAATCACATAAAAAATGTATTTACTTTTAAAGAATTTTTTGATAGTTTGCAGTATTTACTTGAGCAATTTTATAATAAATTATTTTGCTATTAATGCTTGTTCTCAGTAGTTGGCATATTCCTGTACTTGTGTTCATTGGATATTTTTATAATTTGATTTCCTGCATTAACTGTTAATTGTTGTGTAATATAAAGGCCTAATAAAATATTTAAGAAAATCTAATAATGAGAAAGACCGAAAATGCAGTAAGTGAAAAGTAATTCGTTCCATATTTATTTTTGCACCCTTAGGGATGGAATTTCTTTTTTAAATTTTAATAGGATCAACATGTTCCTTTCTACACTATTCTATAAAAAAATTATGTGTGGTGTAAATAGTTATTTATGCTTAAAAGGAATAATATATAGGCAATAGGGTGCTCTTTTAAATTAGCAGATATTGCAAACATCAACTTTAATTTCCAGATACTGATTAGTTTCTTGGGATTTTAGTATCTGTTTTTTATCGATGTTTGTATATTTGAAATGGAGTGTTACCTGAGAAAATTTTATTTTGAAATATGCATAGATAGAACTTTTTTTAAATACATATTTGCAAATCTTGATCACACCTTCGTAAATATTTGCAACTCTTATTTCAGAATTTGTTGCATTTTAGATCCAATTGAATATACACCACGTCCCAAACACTGAATTAAATAAATTTAGATGTATGAGAAATAATTCAACCTAGGTATATTATTAAGGGATTTGGGAAAGTGTTTTCCCACATCAAAGAGAAAAAAAAATATTTGATATTAATTCACTAAATAGTGATGGACCATAGTTTTTTTACTCTGATACAGTTTACAATGTCTGTTAGGTACTGAGAATGTAGTGGGTGTTTCTTTTATCACCAGATAAAACTTTCGATTACAAAATATAAAGAAATATAATGACAACATTGAGAAAACATATTTTTTCATTACATTTATTTTACAATTTATTGTAAACACTGCAATTGTTTTCACATAATTATTTTTTTATCAACAATAACAAATCTATAACTGTATCTAGTTAAAATTTAATGTTAATATTTTTTCCTACTTAAAAGTAAAATGAGGGAGGGAGGGTTAAATCCCCCACGTATATTATGAACGAGTCCCTATCAAAATGATTCTTTTCAAGAATAACAGAACTGCACCTGGTTAGAATTTAATATTTGTATTTTTTCTACTTAAAAGTAAAAGGTTAAAAATCTTCCCCACGTAATTTATTAACGACACACTTTCAAAATGCTCTTTTAGCTAGAATAGATATGTGTAAGTAAAAATGAATAATTAATGACTGACTTTACACCGGTGGATGACCCTCTATAAATTTAAAGTTGGTATTTTTTTAAATCGACAAATGCACGATAAGAACGCTTATCTTGGAGGAGTGTTTACTTTATTTCAATTGATAGTATACTTACTATTCATACGTTTTTTCGTTTTAGATTGAACGACTACGATTACTAACGTCTCACATTAACCGAGAAAGGGTAAGTGATTTTTTTATTCGTAATTAGGGAAACTTTATCAACTTAAGCGACAAAAATAATTTCTGTTGAAAATATACATACATATATAATATACATTTAAATCCGGTTGCCGCCACTAAGAGCAGGAATTAACTGATATGATTCATTAATGTCAGAATTTCTGTATAATCTTTACGTGATGATATCTATACAATCTACTTTAATAAATCCACAATATGTTACTTTGGTTTCTACATTATTGTTTCAATAGTTGAAAATTATGTTTTAATTAATTCGGAATAATTCGTACGCATTCGCATATGTCCAGATTCGCACTGGCGGACAGTCCAAACTCATTAAAGTTTAGGTAATAAAAAGACAATAAATACCTATTAAAGTTTATAGGGGAGGTTTAAATTAGAAGTTAGTTTTATTAACGATCGATTGCAATATAACGCAGATATACCTTAGAAACTTTGTATTAATTTTTTTTGGTAAATAAGATTTTTGAAATAATATCCTAATAGGTATAATAGCAAAACTCCTGTGCTCTATCTAAATGTTTTTGGTGGTGGCTCAAACAATTTTATTTCCGTTTTTTTATTCAAGTTAAATTTCCAGGTAAAAATTGTGCATATCTATATGTATTTTCTCTGAATTCCATGTTTTCACTGTGTGCATTATTATAAAAAGTATCATCGCCGGTTTTATCACTAACATCTGTATGTTTGCATTAGATAAAGCTGTTTGATTTGCCCTTAGGGAGGAACACAAAACACGAATGCTATGTTAATGTTTCAAAGCTAATAAATATGAAAGGGATTTTTTTAAATAGATTTTTATAAATACATAATAATAATAATAGTAATTTATATTTTATGTTTTATTATTGTCTATAATACATAAACAAAATTAAATACTAGGTATATATTATAATATTTTCCTATACCTGTGAAAACTTAGGTATTGTAATACTTGAAACATTTATTTTGAATAATTCCTGAAGTAGTTGATAATGTTAGACAAAATTTTTAACAAAATCTATACAATTTTATAGTAGTTAGTGGTGCTCAATTTGAACATTTATTAGATTAAATTAAAATTCAATATTTTCTTTCCAATTATTTTTGTGCTGTATCTAGAAGAAAAAGGCCTTTCGAATTCTTTATTTTATTTAAGGGTTGGATCAGCTGTAAAGTGGGAGAAAATAATACGGTCACCCTTTTTATATAAAAATATATCTCCCTTCAAAACTAAGTTGTCCTGTTTAAGAAATTTTCCCAAATTTGAACTTTTCTGGCTCGTTTTCAATGCCCCCCCCCCCTTGTATCTCTCTATTTTAAAAATTGCCACTGTATCCAAATGTACTTTTTCAAATAGAATTGTTTGCCAAAAAATATTTCCTGGAATTGTTTCTTTTTCTTTTTGTTCGTATTTTAACTGCTTCTAACTATAAATTCTGGTGTGTGAAAGGTTCGATGAAATGAAACACTTTTCAAAACGGAATGTCTAGAATGCGATGCATACAGATAAGTTGAAACGTATCAGAAGTCGATTATAATTATAAACGTCTTATAAACCATTAAACCATTCGTCATCAGTCATCATATTTCTTACTTCTTAGAATCGTGAGCATAGATGAGATGGATAACGTTACCTATGGCAAAAAAATCGTACCTAATCGTTTGTTGCAAATTTATTATTATGCGCAATGGGTTATTACATATATTGATTTTTTATTCTTTTAAAAAGCCCATCGAAGTTTGTTATCGATATTTGTTTAGCGAATGATCAAACAATGTAGATTAGTTCTTTAATAATAAATAGGGTGGTTTATCTCAGTTTCTCATGGTAACCACCTACTCTATAAAAGCACGTGACGAATTTATTTTATACCTTTTCAACACTATAGTTGTCGCAGATTACATCGTTTGAAGGCAAAAAATTGCTGGTTTTTAGGTGAGTTTCTAGTTTGTCTTTTATTGCCTTATTTTTAAATAGGTACAAAAGTAGATTATAAAATTATAGAATATAGGAAAAAAAATAGTATGTGGTACATAATACCTAGCCCCCATGGGGAGGTAACCCAAATAATTTAAATTATAACGGTTCTTTGACGGGATGTATTTCCGTAGATTATCACTTATATAAACAATGACTATTTCCCCGGTAGATAACAAGCCCTTTTGGTAAATACGCTTACGTAGTAACATTAACGGACGAGAACCAAAATTATAACGTTCTTTTTTTACTGCCAAAAATATTGTGTACTTACATATTTATGTGCATTTCAGTACTTTATTTATTAGGTATATTTTTTTACCACGACGTCCTTTCAATAAAATGTTTTTTTTTTTTAATTTTTAGAACATTTTTTTTTTATTCTTGTTAATTAAAAAAATATTTAGACAAGACAAGACAGCATCCATTTTTTTCTTATATTTTCACAAATTCAAAGTTATTATGAGAACAACTATAAGAGATAAAAATGTTGAAATTTTGCTTATATCTACATAACTCGAAAGACTATTATAGCAATTTTTTGAAATACCAATAAATTAGTCTCATAAAAAGAGATCGACAAGCTTCAATATTTGTCCACCCTGTATATTCATATATTCATATACATTACCAATTTAATTTTTCTTTATTTTGGGGAACAAATTGGGCTTTATTGGTCCTTGTTTTTTATGTATGTAAATTTTACTAATTTGAATAAAAATCGATATTGGAACGTGGCAACAGGATTTATATTACTAAAATAAGAGTTCAATAAAAAAAAAAGAACGAATTGTTTTACCAACTGCCGATATAGAATACATACATATACCCCAGCTGCATGGGTATCATGGTACATTTTATAATGTATAAGTACCTACCTACTGTACAAATACTTACAATTATTAGTATTTTTGCTGACGAAGCCATATCGTATGAAAAACGGATGCACAGGATATTATTGCAT
This sequence comes from Agrilus mali, assembly GCA_029378335.1. Lineage (NCBI taxonomy): Eukaryota > Metazoa > Arthropoda > Insecta > Coleoptera > Buprestidae > Agrilus > Agrilus mali. Next base: position 7,051,534 of record CM055656.1, on the reverse strand, counting down.
TCACAGAATTGATTGCTGTTGTGTATTTCTTTCTTTATAAACGGCTTCTGAACCAATCGTCCGGTATTATTTTTTAATAGAAAAATATCATGTGGGAAATACAACTCCTCAAGGGCGTAGTCAGAATTTTGTCGAGGGGGGAGGTTACAGTACAGTTCAAAATTTAAAAAAATCCAAAAGTTCTTACAAAAATGAAATTGTATTACTAATATTCGAGAATATTAAGAAATCGGCAGTTTATGGCGGAGGGGGGGGGGCTCGGCCCCCCTGCCCTTCCCTGGCAACGCCCATGGAACTCATTAAAATCTATGTAGGATGGTTTTATGTAATTATTATGATTTTATTTCATATTTGATCAATTTCTTTTTTGTAATCAGTCGTCTAGCATTCATTTTTAATAAAAAAAATAAAAAAATCATGTGGAAAATTCAACTCATCAAGGGCTTAGTGAGAATTTAGCCGAGGGGGGGATTACAGTACAGGTCAAAATTAAAAAGTTCTTACAAAAACGAAGATTGTAATAGTAACCTTCGCAAGTATTAAGAAATCAGCAGTTTAGGGGATTGGGGGGGGGGGGCGGTTGGAAGTCATTAAAATCTATGCAGGATGATTTTATGTATGTAATGATTTTGTTTCTTAAAATACAATTTCTTTTTTGTAACAATCGACCGTCATTCTTTTAAATCGTAATAAATTGAACATCTAGAAAATAAAATTCATCAAAATAAAACTGATACGGGCTCGGATACAGGTATAATAATAATATAGGTCTATTATTTAACATTTTGTATCTTGTGGATGGCACTTAAAAAGTTGACTGTTTTACTACAACAGGGATCATTCCAAACCGAAAATGACACATTGATTTCAAAAACCGATAACACTATGTAAATAGAGGTTGATGTGGGTTGGTAACAGTGCCCCTTTAAATAATTCATGACGGCAATTGTGAAAATACGGGGGTAGTTTGGTAAATAATTTGCCAAAAAAATTGGTGGCTGCTACGAAATTATTGAAAAAAATTAATTGATGACAAGGGAGAGTCGAAACCTTTTATGTCTAAGAAATTAAATTATAATTACTTTTTTTCAAGTTGATGGGCTATTAGAAGTATATGAATTAGTAGAAGGAATTTAATTCTGAAACTTGGGCTCATTTGGTTATTGTTTATGCCGCTTCTTTTAAAAATATTTTCAAGTTCGATTTACATCCGGTTATACGGGAAGTTGACACCAACTTCGTTATTTTAAATGGAATGGTATATTTTTTACGCTGAATTCGAATAAAACGTGTAATTCTAAGATAAGTTTGATAACCATCTTGTACACCTATGACGATCGGTTTCTGAGTTAATTTAATTTATAGAAAAAAAAATCGTTACCGCAACCCAAATTATAAAAAAATCATAACTTCCACAAAATACGACTCAGAGTGTTGAAATTTTTACTAGTAATAGCTAAATATTAGTGCTAACTCCTTGACAAAATTGAACTAAATAATTTATACAGGGCGTTCGAAATAAAATTGTAAAGTTTAAGAACATCTAACACGAATAACCTCGTTTTTTCAAATGGCATCTACAATTTTTTTTTTCAATCGATTCTTTTTTTATACCCTTTGGAATTCTAATAAATAGATACTCCCTACTGTTTTATTTGAAAAATTTTGAGTAATTTAGAATTTTTTAAAATATAGATAATTTCATTAATTTTGGCGTAATAAGAGTGTACCTAGAACAATTGACAACTAACGACAATCAAAGCAAAATCACAGTAAAACCTTTTTTATCGCTTAATTTCTGATGGGGAGATGTTCGAGACAAATGTTTATATTAAATACTTCAATTGAAGTTTTCGTGATTTATTTTTTTTTGTAACAGAAATTAATCGAAAATGCGATTTTTGCATTGATTGCCGTTAGTTGTCATTTTTCCAAGGCACACCTTTTTATGCGGAAAATATTAAAATTAGCTATTTTAAGTAATAATTCAAAATTACTCCAAAATTTTCAAATAAAACAATAGGAAGTATCCATATAGAGTGAAAGAGGACAAAAAAAGGAATCGATTAACAAAATAAAAAATGGTAGGTGCCATTTGGAAAAACGAAGTTTTTAAACTTTAGAATTTTATTTTGAACGCCCTGTATCCATTATTTAGTTCAATTTTGTCAAGGCGTTAGCACTAATATTTAGCTATTACTAGTAAAAATTTCAACAGTCTGAGTCGTATTTTGTGGAAGTTATGATTTTTTATAATTTGGGTTGCGGTAACGATTTTTTTTTTTCTATAAAGTAAATTAACTCAGAAACCGATCGTCATAGGTGTACAAGATGGTTATCAAACTTACCTTAGAATTACACGTTTTATTCGAATTCAGCGTAAAAAATATACCATTCCATTTAAAATAACGAAGTTGGTGTCAACTTCCCGTATAACCGGATGTAAATCGAACTTGAAAATATTTTTAAAAGAAGCGGCGTAAACAATAACCAAATGAGCCCAAGTTTCACAATTCAATTCCTTCTACTAATTGATATACTTGTAATAGCCAATCAACTTGAAAAATCGTGTACCTATACAGTATGTATTTTTATGTTCTACCAAAAAAAAAGTTTTACATAAATTTATGAAAGGTAAAATGTATAGTAGGTAAATCATCATCAATTAGTTGGATACTTGCAACAGAAGTACCGCTACGCGAGTGTGTGATGGTAGTTTTCTTAAAATAAAAAAGAGTATTTTTGGAGTTGATAAAAAACTAATGGGGTAATCTGAAAATTCAGTAGTGTATTAAAAAAAGGAATTTTTTTATTAAAAATCGCCGGGACACATGGTGGCATCTTCCTTAATTTTTTATATAGCATCTCCCCGTATAGGGTGGACAAATTCGTTAATTGTAACAGCACACAACACTTCAAAAACTCAGTACAAAAGTTTTTAAACTTGTTACCTACATATCCGTCTAATATCCGACTTATGTATGTAGGGTGGCCAGATTGCAATGTTTGTACAGCCACAGTATCTGCAAGAGATACAAATACAAAAACTTTTGCTTATAATTCAAATTCAAATACAAGACGTAAAACGCCATGAATTCATTTAAAAAAAGGATCGAGAAGCTGTTATGTTTTTATTTTTTTGTACATATCTCTTATTACAAATATAGAAATTTGTCCACTCTGTACAAGTCGAACATTAGACGGATATGTATGTAGGTAACAAGTTAAAGAACTTTGGTACTGTTTTTGAACTTTTGTATGCTTTAAAAAAAAAAAAAAATCAAGACGTGTCCAATAACAATGGGTGTCAGCTAGTCGTCGTCGTATTGGTTCTTGCGATTAGTTAGTTGAAACATTATTATTTTCAACGGAATTTCAAAAGGAAAAACGAACAGAAATGCGGGTAGCACGTAGGTACTTATGGTAGACGAGTAGGCTCTGTATTATTGTTTCTTATCGCAGGATCATGCGCGTTGTGCGCACGCTGATTGCACTTTTCAGCTTTAGCCAACTCATTTACACCATACACACACCTATTATATTATTATGTCTCGTAATCCAGTTAGTTACCTTTGACTTCGTACCTGTTTGAACGCAGTGGAATAATTTGTTGTACGGTAACTTTATTGTAAGAAACAAGTGCGAGCAATAAACAAAAAAGTACATCAAAATAAAAAAAGAAATAGTTGCAGCAGCAACGATACGTATTAGTACTTACGCGATGTGCGTTGATTGTTTTTTATTTTTTTTTTGTAGGAAAGTGATTTAAATTTAAAGGTAGGTTTTTTTATTTTTTAATAATTGTTTTGTTCTCTATTTTATTTACGATCACTAATAATTCCTTAATACAATTATTATTGTAAGCGAAATTTTTAATGCGTTCGCAGAAAACGTATAAATCAGTTGTTAATATAAAAAAAGTTGTTTGTACTGCTTTATTTTATTGGCGTTTGTTCGATTATCGATAATTTTTTTTAATGGTTTTTATGGAGTAGCAGATTCAGGCTACTGGGTGGTTCCCATTATTTATAATCGCAGGTTTAATAATTTGTATGAAAAAAATATTAAAACACTTATGCTATTAAGTGTCCCTACCTACCCTTTTGATTTGCCAAACTAAAAGTAAATTATTATTCATTTTTTTTATTAGATAATATAGGGTTCTTCAAACTTAAAAAACAAATAAAAATTGAAGAAGTAGCAAAGGCTATATCGAGATAAGAATGGGTAGGATGCCCCCAAACGGATTGTGCTGATTTTTTTTCTGGTAATTACTACCAACATAAGATTAAGATTTGCCAATAAGTTTTAGCTCTTAATATTGTACCGTTGGAAAGTGAGGATTAATTGAAAAAAAATCGAAAAAAATCTTTTCAACGGTTCGATCGATTTGGTTGAAATTTTAGTGTTTTGCATATTTTTATAACAAAAAGAAGAAAAAATTAATATGAAAAGAAAATTTTAACCCCCCTAAAAAAATTATTCCATAAAAAATTTTTTTCCTAAACTTATGGTCTTGGTACAATTACCAAATTTTATTTTTATTTTTCTAACACTATTTTTCACAACATATGATTTTTTCAAAATTTTTTTCTAGGTGCGTCATAGTTGAAAAAAATAAAATGTCAAAAAAATTTTTTTTTGGGTAGGCTTATGTACAGTCAAGAAAATTTATTTTGTAGATTTCCAAATGTATTTGACGTATAAAATTTTTTCAAAATTTTTTTTCCAGATGCGTCGCAGTAAAAGCAATAGAATAAATTCTTATAAGAGAGTTAAAAAAGAAGAAATATCTCAATATAATGTACTTGATTTATGCGTGAGTGTATCGCAGGGTTCTCTTACACTTGAAAAAAAATTTCGAAACAATTATAAATGACGTCAAATAGATTAAAAAATCTCCAGAAAAATTTACGTTATAGTACATAAAGCATAATCTCAAAAAAAAAAATAATTTCTAGACATTTTGTTGTTTTTAACTATGACGCACGCAGAGGAAATTTTTGAAAAAATTATATGTTGCGTTGGATAGGGTCAAAAACGTACAAAAAGATTTTGATAATTGTACAACTAACATAAAACCTCAAAAAAAAATATTTCTACATTCTATTGCTTTTACTGTGACGCATCTGGAAAGAAAATTTAGAAAAAATTTTATACGTCAAATACATTTGGAAATCTACAAAAAAAATTCGTGACTGTACATAAAGCCTAACCTAAAAAAAATTTTTTTTTGACATTTTTTTTTCAACTATGGCACCCAGAAAAAAATTTTGAAAAAATCATATGTTGTGAAAAATAGTGTTAGAAAAATAAAAATAAATTTTGGTAATTGTACCAAGACCATAAGTTTGTGAAAAAAAATTTTTTTTGTGGAATAATTTTTTTAGGGGGGTTAAAATTTTCTTTTCAAATTAATAATTTTTTCTTCTTTTTGTTATAAAAATATGCAAAACATACTAAAATTTCAGCCAAATCGATCGAACCGTTGAAAAGATGAATTTTTTTCGATTTTTTTTTCAATTAATCCTCACTTTTCAACGGTACAATATTAAGAGCTAATAAAACTTGGCAAATCATAATCTTATGTTGGTAGTAATCACCAGAAAAAAATCAGCACAATCCGTTTGGGGGCATCCTACCCATTCTTATCTCGCTATAGCCTTTGAAAATAAGGTAATTTTTTTTAATTTAAATAATTTCAACTATTATACCGGAGGTTGATACCAAATTTGTTATTTTAAATGGAATATGTTGTTATTTTTTACGGCAAATTTGCATGAAACAAAATGTTAAGATACCTTCAATAACCGAATTGTACGGCTGCGATGAGTAGTTTCTGATTGTGAGAAAAATTACTTCGGAGTGTTGAAATTTTGAGTCGTTGTAATCAAGTCTTATGGCTAATATTATGCAAAAATTCAGTTTCATAATTTGTTTAGGGCGTTCAGGAAAAAAAAAACAAATTTTAAAAACATCAAACCCGAATACTAAAAATAATGAAATAGATATAAAACTTAATACCGGGGGTTGTTATTCATCTAAAATTTTAATTTAATGTATTGATTAATTAACTGTTATTTCTAACAATTTTTACAATTTTCTTAGTAATTGTGTATTGTATAATGGACTATCATTTTTTTTAACATATTCGTATCCTAGCTATATAAAGGAAAACTAGTTAAGTAGGTACGAGTGTGACTCTCGCCGAGGGTTCTGTACCTTACCAAATGTATTATTTAACAAAGATTTATTAAAATAATAAGAAAAAAAACATGTTCTCCCACACATTTCAGCTGAAAATTAATGTAACTGTATACACAATAGTGAGCTATTTACCATGTTATTTTAAGACTATGTGCTTCTTATAGGTTTTCCTGTAATCTATAAGCAAAAAATTATTTTCAATATTTTTTTCAAAATTTTGGGTTGTGGTTTCGGGAGTAAGGGAGAGGAAAGGTAAATTTTCGTCTATTTTCTTAGATCACTTTAAAACTTCATTCAAACTTCGATAAGTCGAACCAAATTTGTTGGCAATAGCGTCAAATAAGAGAAAAATGTGTTTTATTTTTTCTTGATAACTCGAAACTATTGCTCGAATATTTTGATAACTCGAATAAAATATTTGGCGCCAACTTCGAGAAATGGAATTTTCTGGGGGAATCCCTTAATAATGTACGATTTTAATAGCGGTACTATGCAAATAGTGAGGCAGATTCTACGATTATTTTTCACCAAAAGTAACTGTCAAAACTTTCTTTTGACCAAAAATTAAATCTTATGAAATCTACCTACCTATATTATTACATACATTTTATATTTTTACACTGAAACTATAAATATTTTATATTTAAAAAAAAAAAACTTAAATAAAAGTTGTTATAAGCAAAGTTGCAGTTTAATATTGCTTTTTGGAAGATATTTGACATCGTTTGTTGTAAAGCATGTCATCAATATTTGGTTGAATATTTTGAGCTGACGCAACTTTTGAAATTAATAATAGATATATATATATTATCGATCGGTTAATCTTGATTGTTCTGGCTTTTCGTTATTTTTTATTAAAGAAAATGGTTGCTCGCATAAATAAGCGCTTTCGAACATAGCAAGTATACATATACGGAGTAGCGGATTTACCAGCAGGCTAAATAGGCTAGAGCCTAGGGCGGCAGATTTTAGGGGGCGGCAAACTGCTCAAAAATTTTTTTGTCTTACAGAAATTTAAAAAAATTATCTTATTCACGGAAAAAACGAGTGTAAGAATTATAGTTAAACAAAAAAGATTATGTTATATTTGAAATCTAAATCAACTTCTGCCCGTTCTGATGTTGTTTATTTTAGTGACTGATTAATGTTTCCTGTAGGTAAACTAATATTGTTTAGCTATTTTTGTTTACCATTCTTTGGTTATCGACCGGTCCACGGTGGTATAGTTCATCTTGATCTGAATAGAGAAGGCACAGAGCATCATCGATGACGTTATGCGCAAAGTCGAGTTTTAAGCACGAAACAGCTGATAGACCTGTTGAAGTGATGATTCAGTGGCGTCCGTTCGATATTATTTGTGGTAGTAGTTTCAGATTAAGTGTGTATCTTTCTTGCGTGTGCTGTTGTTAATTTGTGGATCGTTGTTGGTAATGTAGCGCCCCGTGATATCGTGCGTGTGTGTGATAACAATTTGTGTGCATGCACTTCTTATCGCTAACATGTTTACAACACAGTCACAGCGCGCGGTTCTTTTATCGTTATCAACTTACAAGTAATAAATCTTTGTCCAGCGACAAGTAACACGATCAATTCTGTGAATTATCGACGATTTTATAATTATAATTATTTTTTTACGTTTATAAACTTAGTTAAAGCCCATATGTTACGCCCATGCTGAAGTCATTTTAAAACAATTACGTCATTTTCGCGCAGAATAGTGATGACGCCTCTGTGCCTTCTCTATTCAGATGGACTATACCCATGGGACCGTGATTCATATTAACTTACATAGTATTTTCTTTATTTAATCTTTGTGAATGTACAACACAGTAGTGATGTCAAGTACGATTACTTTTTGGTACTCGTTAGTACCAGTTACTTTATTGATCAATACCCGTTACTTTGTAATCGTTACAAATACTCGTTACTTTTTCTGTAATACATAATATCGTTTACCTAGGTACGATCCACAGTAACGGCGATTACCAATAAATAATCGGTAATATGTACCTAAAAGTACGACTTCAGCTTAAGCCAAGTATGAACTATAAATACCACCCTATATGTATAATTATGTTATTCCCTTTTTATATGTATTATCTTTTATTCCTAAATAAAAAATAAATAGTTTAATAGAAATTTAGTTTTATAATAATAACAATAACAAAAATGCAGCTCTCTTTATAAATCAATAGAATTCAACAAACCATTTTTTAACATTGTACATAGTACCTAAATTATACGTAACTATAAATACAGATATTTATATTATCGTATGTTGACGCAAACGACGACGCGATGCTGATCTACATGTTTATAATAAAATAATAACACGATGAATGGTGCAAGTAGTCCTTTAAGCACGAGCTTGTCTTCGTCATAGATAGTCTTCGTTCTGTTTCATTTCCACCCATATATCATATATACCTAGATATGTACTTAGGTACATAATATGGATATTGAATATAACAAGTACATGGTACATTTTTTTATTCCCATATCCTGCACAAAATAATATTGGTAATCGAACTGGCATGGCATATCGATTACCTCGATTACTTCGTCTTACGATTCCTACGACTAATGTACCGAACAGTACCGAGAGTACCGATGGGACGCGGTATAACTAAAAGTAATCGGTAACGATTACTTTCTCAAAGTAGTACTCGATTACTACGATTACTACCAAGTAACGAGTATTGAGTAACGAATCATTACAATATTGACATCACTACAACACAGTTGCCATTAGACTTTCTAACAGTAAAGACTTATTAATAAATGTATAAAATAATCACGTGTCGCTTCGTTCATCCTGACTACAACACGAGGCTCAAAAAATCAACAAAAATTACAATATTTTAGTGCTATACAGTATACTGAATACACTAACGTCTGTATATGAAAAATTACTAAACGCTTATTTATTAAATATACTATTGTGATTTTGAATTTTTAAAATATTCCAATAGCGTTTAAGTATTACATTTTAAATTTAGTATTTTTACCTATTATTTAAATTAATTATTGCCATAATTTTTTCTTTAGGTCCACCCACACTATTCAATTAATGTGTAATATGTTTTACCACATAAATATAGATATCTATTTTTAATTGCTTAAAAATAACAATAACAAATATTATATAGATATATATCTGTGTAAAATTAATACTTTTCTATTGATATTTCTGATGATATTAACATGTTTGAGTGTAAAATAAAAATTTAATAAATTTACACGTAAAAAACCTGCTTATTGTTGCACAGAAGATCATAAATATTATACATTTCTTAGAATAATGATAATTAAAAACAACAATAATGATAATATTGTAATGAATAAAAGCTGTAAATATCCATTCAACGAAAGTTCTTCTTAACATTCTTACATTTTTAATCCTAATGAATTCGTATCAATATTTGTTGGTTAGTCTTATAAAAATATAATACAATCATAAAGTTGCAATTTCATTGACAAAAAATTGATTGTGAATTAGGGTATAGAATTGCAGGTGTCAGTAGGGGCGGCAAATTTTGAATAGCATACGGGCGGCAAATGTGTAAATCCGCCACTGAGTATACGCGTAACAAAAAATAACATTTTAGGAAAGCAATCTACAGATAAATATCTATTAAATTCTGGAATTTCAACTTCCATACATCAAAAATTTCAATATCGACAGATTGAGGTGCAGTAAAAAGACGAAATTGTACCTACTTTACAGCTTTTAATACCAGAAAATCTTCGAATTCCGTTTCTAACAATTTAATTTGGTGTGCAATTATCATAATCTTTAAATTTTAATTTAAGTGATTTAAGCAATAGATATCGACAGCTTTCAAAGACGTTTCAAAGTGAGACAAGTTTTCTTTCTATTTGTTTTCGCCAAAGTAATAACTTTTGTCTGATAACGTTAATATTATCAAATAACGTTGTAACAATATGATTTTTGCTTTGAAGCCTAAGATTAAGTTGATTAAGATGACTTGTATAATATCAATTGAGAAAGCCAACTCCTTTACCCATTGTTCATCTTTTAATTCAGCACATTCATAATTTTTTGTTTTCAAGAAAGTTACGATTTCGTCCAGCAATTTGAAGAATCATTTTAAATAACAAATTCATATATTTTATAAAAAAAAAAATAAAAATTTAAAACGTCTGGTCTGGGTGACATGTTTTTTTTTTCGAAAGTAGGGAATCCTAAAATTTGAATGGGGAGTTAGTAGATCTGAACTAATATTTTATAAAATTGGCATCATGTTCAAGATATCATTCATTGAGTTGAAATTACCAATACTTACAAACATCTGGCTGTAACGAACAAAATTCTTATCTTCTTCGTGTTCGTTATAACTGAGTTTAGTTCACTTTTTTTTTTTTTTTATTACCTTCATTAACATGTCATGTCAATGTTCCATTTTTTATTCCTGGGAATCTCGAGAGACCAAACGTAATCATAACACATACCAATGAGTATTGTATCTTCATAAACTATTTATTTACGTTTGTTATAAACGGATTGTTGGATGTTACATTCGCGCACCTACCTATTTCATTATTTGTTCAGCTATCAAAGTTTAATGTTTAAGTATGATTAGATTCAAAAGGTATTGCGTTACTTTATTGAAAATGACTCGGTATTTGTGTACCTAGGTACTGGTACCATGTGCACATTTGTATATATTTACGCATATTTTAAGAAACAATTCTGTTTATTGAAGACTCGCGATAACGGAAGTGTATGTACAGGATGTTTGGGTTTATTTCACCTTCTCTAGATACGGCTAATGAGTATTATTTGCATTCAAACGTACAGTATGACACAAAATAAATGTGAACCTTTATTTTGAATTTCATCCAAAGTTGTAATCGCAAAAATCGGCTCTTTGGTCAAAATCGAAAAAGTTACAACAAAGACAAGTAAAAACGGCCAGTCACCGAATGGTCAAACTTGTGTAAATAAATTTTTATTTTACGAAAAAAATTTCACCTTTTCGTCAATTTTTAGGGTTCCGCACCTCAAAAGGAAAAAGCGGAACCCTTATAGGATCACCTTTCCCCTTTGTCCGTCTGTCAAGACCTTTTTCTCAGGAACGCGTGGAGCTATCAAGCTAAAATTTATACCAAATACTCAGGTCTAATGTCCCTTGGAGCTGTAGAAAAATCAAACTTCTAAACCAACGCAATCAAAAGATACAGCCGTTTATGCCGCAAATTTCCGCAAATTTTCGAATCAAAACCTACAGGGTACTTCCCATGATCTCAGAATCTTGAAATTTGGTACGAAGCAACGTCTTTTAAAAAATTTCGAAAACCGTAAATTTTTAGTTACATGATATAAAAAAAAATATTTTTAATAATTTTAAAGTTACTACCCTTTTCCTCATGAACGCGTAGAGGTATTAAATTGAAATTCATATCAAATACTCAGGTCTATGATACCTTTAAGCTATAACCAAATTCGGCAGAACAGAAAAATCCGGTGTTACTCAACAAATCCTTAGTGGAAATCATGGGATTAATATTGACAGCCTTATATTAGCTAAGAAAATCAGAAACAATTATTTGCTAGCTAGATAGTTTTGAAATTATGTTTATTTATAAAAATAGATCAAACTCTGTCAATAGCGACAAAGGTCTCATAATATCTAGCTCTCCGTTGTTTAGTTTAATTTAATTTATTTTGTGTTTGTTAGGTCCCCTGAACATTTTAGTTTTTAGGCTAATTCATGATCACTCACCCAACCGCAACATTAGATAATTTATTACTCGTAAGTTACCTAAGCTTTTAATTCACATCAGTCCCTGAAGAAGGTAACTTTGTTACCGAAAAGTTTTTCGGACTTTCAATTTCGTGTCTTGGCGTTCGGGTTTGAGCTACAACTCTACCAAAATTTCCAGTTATTTTGCCTTGATTTCTTAAAAAAAACTGGAAATATTTTTTTTTTATTATTGCAAACATGCCGACGTTTTACCTGTTAATACCGAGGCATATTTACTAGATTTAAATTTTTATTTAATTTTTTTGAACTAATGTAAATATATTTGTTTATTGATGCACATCTGCATGGTATCCGTCACTTTTTATATTTTATTAATTATTTTTATTTATTAGAACAATGAACTCACTACCAATGTAGATCATTTTAAATCGTTTTTCCCTGTAGTAAGGATGCGCAGTTTTGTTCCACAAGAACTATTTCCCTCTTGATTTGAAAATATACATTTTCATCTCACGGTAAAGGATCAATACATTATCTTAAGATCATGAAATATACAGGGTGAACTACTGAATATGAGCCAGATATTGTTTTGTGTAGAAAAGTTCAAGTTTCGGAGAATGCAACTTTTGTAATTTTGAAGGGGGACATCATTTAATACAGAATTGGTGATAATGTAATTTCCTCCCTGTTTATGACTAATCCCACCCTTAATATTAAATAGGAAGAGAGGTTCCGCGATACATAATTCGAAAGATCAATTTTTTCTATATACAACACAAAAATAATTGGGAAATTATGACGATTTTTTAATTGTCAGTTGAATTATAATTCACTCAAATCTGTTGGTTTTTTACAATTAAAAAAAAATAATTTTGAGACATGTACATATTTTGTACACGAAATATGCACACACGTCTATTATTATTTAGAAGTTGTATTATGGGAAACTGCTTTAACATTATTTATTTGTACGATTACTCAGCACAAGTTCAAATGGTGTCCTATTACCTACACGGATGGCATATTTTAAATGCACAAATTGCAGAAAGTTACATACATGTAGGTAGTCATTCGTTTATTAGATTATTGTTTTAAACATAAACCGATTTTAAAAGCCATCACCTTATACTTGAAGCAAGTGAATAGTAGTATCAGATAAGTAATATAACTTTTATTAAAATTTGCGCATGTTAAAATTTATCACTGAATTAACGCACGCCCCATCAGAAAATATAAAAATTCGATGAGAATTACCACGAAACAACAGGTGTATGTTGTCTTTAAAATATAATGTAAGTACATATATTGTTAAATCTCCACTTCGTTGTTGTTGTCCTTTTTTATCGTAACCTACCTAAGCTATAAAATAGAAGCGTTGACGTCTTCATTCTTTCACCTGAAGAATTTATAATATAGGAAGAGGTTGGTGCGAGGGTGCTATAGAACTGAATTAATTCCTTTATTGACATCTGTAAGCATATATGTATAGTATGTCCGCCGCCACTGGCGAAGAAAGGGCCTCGCCTGGTAATTAAGCCGGAAACACCCATTATCCTGAACTACAAACAAAAATCATGAAAATACTATCGATCGCATGATATTGTGCATCATGTAGAATAAAAATTAAATGTCTGTCGATATTTGTATTTTTTTTATCTTTAATTAAGCTGAAACCACCCGTTATTCTGAACTACAAACAATCATGATACCTACTATAATCGATTGCACGATATCCTGCATTCTGTAGATATGATAAAAATTACGTATCTGTAGATATCATAAGTTTTAAACAATACTCCTTTTTTTAAGCTACAAACAAATTAAATTCCACTACAATCACCTACTATATTTACTTCATACTACGGAACGATCCCTGAGTGGGTGGCATCATTCAGGGGTAGGGGGATTTTTTAAACCGCGAATAACTTTTTTACCATTGAACTACAAACAAAATAAATTTTAATACAATCAATTAGACGAGATTTGACCTTCGAAAGTGATTTTTAGGAAAATGGAATATGGAATGTAAAATTATGAATTAGGTATTTGTAGGGTGAATTTTGCAACTCAGATTCATCCCCTCTTTATATTCTTAATAGAAGTATTTTGAAATTTCTAAACAATGCACTCAAATCGAAAGATTGGATTATGTATTACTTTTTGCAATTATTTTATTAGTTTCACAAAGTTAGTGTTAGTACACAAGAGTGCAAAAAACTTTTTTTCATAAATGGAAAACCTGAATATTTACAAACGCTCTAATTTCAAAAATGTTTAGGTAAATATACAAGGTGTTCCAATTATGAAACCAAAACATTTCCACCCTAAACAGGTTTATGAAAATCGTAATAAAATGTATGAATTTTAATTTAAGTGTATTATTTTGAATTTTTAAGATATCCCTACTTAAGAAGATAAAGAGGGGATGGATCTGAAGTTACCAAATTCACCCTACAAATAATTTTACATTTTGTGTTCTACTTTCCTTTTTGGATCTGAAATATCGTAAAATTTCTTTTGATAAAGATTTGTGGTCGAAAGAAACAGAGATCATCAAAAAATTTGTAATTTTTCGTACCACGTTCCAATTGTGCTACTTTAACATAATAAAAAGTTTTTACTTAGTTCTAATGCTCTATGACATTCACTTTCCTTCATCCCATAATCAGTGGTGATAACCCTGTATACAGGGTTTTTCAAGTTGATGGGCTATTAGAAGTATATGAATTAGTAGAAGGAATTCAATTCTGAAACTTGGGCTCATTTGGTTATTGTTTATGCCGCTTCTTTTAAAAATATTTTCAAGTTCGATTTACATCCGGTTATACCGGAAGTCGATACCAACTTTGTTATTTTAAATGGAATGGTATATTTTTCACGCTGAATTCGAATAAAACGTGTAATTCTAAGGTAAGTTTGATCACCAACTTGTACACCTATGACGATCGGTTTCGGAGTTAATTTAATTTATAGAAAAAAAATCGCTACCGCAACCCAAATTATAAAAAATCATAACTTCCACAAAATACGACTAAGAGTGTTGAAATTTTTACTAGTAATAGCTGAATATTAGTGCTAACGCCTTGACAAAATTGAATTAAATAATTTATACAGGGCGTTCAAAATAAAATTCTAAAATTGAAAAATTTCAAACACGAATAACCTCGTTTTTTCAAATGGCACCTACTATTTTTATTTTTTCAATCGATTCCTTTCTTTATCCTCTTTCGATCCATATGGATACTTCCTATTTTATTTGAAAATTTTGGAATAATTTTGAATTATTACTTAAAATAGGAAGTATCCATATAGATCGAAAGAGGATAAAAAAAGAATCGATTGAAAAAATAAAAAATAGTAGGTGCCATTTGAAAAAACGAGGTTATTCGTGTTTGAAGTTTTTCAATTTTAGAATTTTATTTTGAACGCCCTCTATAAATTATTTAATTCAATTTTGTCAAGGCGTTAGCACTAATATTCAGCTATTACTAGTAAAAATTTCAACACTCTTAGTCGTATTTTGTGGAAGTTATGATTTTTTATAATTTGGGTTGCGGTAGCGATTTTTTTTCTATAAATTAAATTAACTCCGAAACCGATCGTCATAGGTGTACAAGTTGGTTATCAAACTTACCTTAGAATTACACGTTTTATTCGAATTCAGCGTGAAAAATATACCATTCCATTTAAAATAACAAAGTTGGTATCGACTTCCGGTATAACCGGATGTAAATCGAACTTGAAAATATTTTTAAAAGAAGCGGCATAAACAATAACCAAATGAGCCCAAGTTTCAGAATTGAATTCCTTCTACTAATTCATATACTTCTAATAGCCCATCAACTTGAAAAACCCTGTATAATACTTATTATTATTTGCCTAGTCCAAACGTTACAAAAGTCAACGCGTACTCTCTTTGAACGGCCTGTATTTGCACACAGTAAAAAAAGCTGATAAGTGTTTTATCGTACTTGTAAAGGTATACAGGATATACTTTTACGTACACACGCTCGCATATAGTCATACCCAGACGTAGATTAGTTATCAACGTACATAGATACGTAGGGAAAAGCCGCATCCGTGAGCATTAAAAAAAATCGTAGATAATATGGAGAATTGTGTTGCCCGAGTTGCCGTATACTATTTACAATAGATTAGAAAATACACATAGGTATAAAAGTAGTATATTGAAACGATGACGACTACATGGCGACGGTTAAATAAATAATATTGTCGGGTTGTTCTGTACATTACGCGAGCAATTGTTGACATTTATGTTTCCTGCGACCCGCATGTCCGTGCATGAATTACTGTACCTACATATTGTTTTAACATTCATGTCCTGCCACATATAAACCAGCTGAAATTGTAACGCGCCCCCTTTAATGAATTTCTAATAGCACGTGTAGAAACACACAATAACGAATTTTTACAACTAACGATACAGTAAATGTAAATTGTTTTATTAATTATTAATCTTTAAATATTTTTTTTCTAGAACCATACAAGTAACGAGCAAAATGGCAATAAGGAAGTCGGTGATTGGGACTGGCAAGGTACCGAAATACCCCTCATTCCAGATCCCACTATTAAATACCAGGATGAAATCGATAATCTCAAAAAGAAAATCGATATATTGGAAAACGATAAAGAAGATTTAATAAGAAGTATGGAGCAGTTAGATGCAGATTCCCAACAAACGATTAATAAACTAATTAATTTGAAAGAATCGTTGCAAACTGAATTTAACACATTAAAAAATGATTATAACGACCTGAAGAAAGAGTATGGAGATGTGATGAAAGAAAATTTAGAAAAATCTCACAAAATTGAACAGCTTCTCAACCAGAAAAATACCATGCAAAATGAGTATCAATTACTTAAACTTGAAGAAGAACATAAACGTTTGAAATCTTCCTTTGAAGAACAGAACGAACATAAAGCAGTTCTTATAATCGAAAATCACAAAGTAAAAGAAGAGAACGAGAAGTTACTCGAAAAATTGGCGCAAGTTTCTTTGAAAATGGAAGAGTTAGAAAGTGAAGCCAGGAAAACGCAAAAAATTTTAAATGAAAGCGTAGACGATAATAATATTAAAGAAAATGAAACGAATCAAATATTAGCGAAAGATGTAGAAAAGGACCTTCACAATAGGTATAAAAGTATTCTAGAAGAGCTTCGAAAAAAATATATTGACGATTATCCGACCACCAATCATCGCAGTTCCAACGTTAATGTAAGTCCAGAAGAGGATTTTTTTCAAGAGTTAAATAATGTTCTAAATTATTTATCACTTTTCAAAACTAAATGTGAAAACCTTGAGGAAAAATTACAAACAGTTACTCAAGAAAAAACTGCAACAATTAAATCAAAGAACATAGAAATTGAAAAGTTGCTTAAAAATTCTGAAATACTGAGCCAAGAAGTCATTACAAAGACACAAACAATCAAAGATTATGAAAAGGAATGTGCTCATTTAATGGAAAATAACGATATGCTCATTGCAGAATTGGAAAATTTTAAAAATAGCAGCGGCCTGCAAACCATATCTGAGTCTCATGAAGACAATATTTTATTACTAGAGAATCAACTCGAAAATGCAAACAAAAAGATAGAAGAATTGAAAATGGTGATATCAGACTTAGAAAACAGTAAACAGGAATGTAATGAAGAAACAGAAACTGAACTTTTGTATGTTAAAAAACATCTCAATTTAACAGGTCAGGAATTGAGCCAAACCAAAGAGGAGAACCAAGAGTTGTTAGCTAATTTGCAGCAGAGAGAAGAAGAAAGAGACAAGTGGCACGATGAATATATAAAATTAAAAAATCTTCACCAGACTTGTGACGAAGACAAGCTGAAATTAAAATCAACGATAGAAAAATTGACTACAGATTACGAAAATTTGGAGTATAGTTTGACAGAAAACAACGTATCCACTGAAAGTTTAACAGAAGAAATCGCAGATTATAAGAAAAAATTTGATGAAGGTTCTTCAAAATTACACCAATATGAAGAATCGTTAAAAGAAGCAACTCAAAAAAATAATGATTATGAAAACAAGATTAAAGAACTTAATAGTCACATTAAAAATTTGGAATCACTCAATTTTTCTCTAGAGTCTAATTTAAATCAACTTCAGCTTGAAATAGATTCATTAAGAAAAGAAATGCTTGAAAAAATTAAAAATTGCGACAAATATCAGGCGCAAATTAGGAATCTTACTGAAAAACTTCAAAACTCCAAAATGTCCGAGACGGGCTTAAAGTTACAATTTGATACGCTCTACAAGGAACTTTTAAGTATTAAAGAAATAAAACAACGGCTGGAAGGTGAGAATGTGACATTAACAAAACAAATTGAAGAACTTAACACTTTAAATAACATAATAACAAAGGAAAATGATGATTTCAAAAGGAAACATGATGAACTATCCCAAAAATTAAGTGTTGAAGCTGATGAAATGAAAGTTGTGGATTTAAATGGATCAACAGATTCAGATCAAAGTAAAAAATACCAAGAAGAAATAATGCAACTTCAAGAACAATTGCTTAATATCAAAAAACTAAATGAAGATCTTCTTCAGAAGCAATCAACTTTAGAAACTCAAAATTTAGAACTCACAAAATCACAAAATGAACTAATTGGATTTGTTCAAACAAAACATCAAGAAAATTTGCAATACCATAATGAAATCCAACGGTTAAATCAAGTACTAACAACAGAATGTACCAATCGTCAGGCCTTAGAGGTTGAAATTAAAAATCTAAAAGAATTGCTAAAAGAAAAGGAAAATAGTAGCAATCAGCTTACTGAAGGCGAAGATTTAACTCTCCTGAGAGACAAACTCGCTTGTATGGAGGAAGAAAAAATACGATTTGGTTACGAAATTACGAAAATGACCGAGGAGTTACGAAAAAAGAACGAAGAAATAGCGCAGAAGGAAGAACATTTGAAAATTCTTGCCGATAAAAATAAAAACCTGTGTGAGAAATGTGAGTTCCTCGCCGAAAGTTTGTTGCAGGAACAAAGCAATCATCAAAAAACTCTAGCAGAATACACATCACCTTCAGAAAGGGAACAAAGTTTAACAAAGGAATTGGAAAGACTGAGAGAACATTTAGTGGAAATGGAAGAGAGCTATACTCAAGAGTTGCTGTTAGCGGAACAGAAGAATCAGGAAATGTTGACCAAAGTTAACGAAATTGAACAGCGGGAAAAGCAATCGAGCTCCGTTTATACATCGATAAATATTAGGGCAAATCAGCAAGTGGAAACCATGCAAGTGCAGCTGCAACTGGTAACGAATCAAAGGGACGAACTTCGGAAGAAATTATCAGACGTTGAAGACCAGCTTAATAAACAAAACGCTGCAGTGACAAATCTGCAACTTGTTATTGAACAGTTTCAAAAAGGTATCTAAACGTTTCTCTATATTTTAATTGTAAATTATATTTTAAATATTTAATATGTTTTTAGAGAAAGAAAAAGATATTTATGTAGAAACTGAGCGAATTCGAAGGCAAATAAAGGCAGAAAAACAGGTTCAAGACGAGCTCAAACAAGAAATTGCAAATTTAAAATCTCAACTAGAAGGTAGTAAACAAGGATTGCAAGCCGCTTCTAGATTAAATGATCAATTAGAAGCCTGCAAACAGCAAGTTGCTTCTCACAAAGACAAAGGTATTTTTTTTATTTTGACCATTTTCACTTCTATAAATGAACTAGCAATGGTGTACATCGTATATCTCATAGAACGAACGGTATGTCTGTGCAAATAAATGAATACGTTTCATTATCAATATAATTTATTGTATTCTTGATTTTGAACGATAGTGATCGAAACATGTCGATATTCTGCTTAAATTGGTAAAAATTGTCACTAGTCTACCTTTTCGCACTTCTTAATATGTACCTTTTATTCATTAAATGAAACATAAAATTATTTGATTGACCAAACGTTTTAAAAATAAAATAATTAATATATTTCTAATCTTTGTCTTAAACTCGGGAGCAGTTTTAAAGTTCATTATTATATTTCGCACAGATCCTTAAGGAATATATTTACCATGCACAGTTAAATTTTACTAAACTGTCTTTAAAGTTTCAAGTAGGTATACCACTATTTATTGTTCACCCTTTGAGTTACTGTTAAATATAAAGATGAGGTACTTTTGTATTTTGGTTGTATGATCCAATTCATCATATAAGAAAAATGCACTTTTTCATATGTTATCAGAAAGAACAAACCAATGCGCAATTTCCGTATTTTCAGAGGTTTTGGATTGTTGTTCATAATATTTAGGTAACTAAAAGTAGTAGAAATCGTATTAAAATGATTTTTGCTATTGTCTGGTATATATAGGCCAGGAAACTTAATTTTCATATCTTCCATAAGTTTGGTCAAATTTCTGTGCGTAAAGTATATCATATATTATGTAAAAACTGCATTCACATCTGTTAATTTTACTTTAAAAATACCAATACATCATCAATACCATAAACAAAATTGTAACAAGTCAAACACGACACCCAAATGCGGATATTCCACATAAAGGAGGGGTATTGATAAGGTAAGAAAAATGACCCCAATATGGCAAAAAATTTAATTACGCATGTTTCTTTTTTTTTAATATTCCCTATTAGTAAAAGATTGGACACTTGCTGAACGCTACAAGAAATTAAAAGTGACTACATTTTCTTTACGAGAAAACCCGATAAACGATCAAAAGGGAAAAGATTGTATCCTTTTTTACTATATCGAGTTTTAGACATTAGCACATTTTTTGGCATTTTATTTTTTATATTTGTTAACGTCTAAAGAACAACTGCCATCATGTCTAAAAAAAATAATTAATAAAAGGAACAATTTTCAATAAAACAAAAAAAACTTTTTTATCTCACTTTGTCTCGTGAAGAAAACGTAGCCACTTTTACACAATTATGTAAAATGGGCTGCTGTTTTTTGCCTACGTTTGTTAACCGGTTTTATTCAGTTTTTTTTTGTTTAGTAGCTATTGATGAGCTTTAATGTTTTAAGCAAAACTTTAAAAAAAAAGAAAGAAATTGGGGATATCTCTTTCAAACATAAATAAATAAAGACAAAATCGATTTTTTATGGTCACATTTCGCCACAACTCTGTACAATAGTTATTTTGTTTAAAACCAGTATTCCATTTGAGACACATCTTCGACTTATTTTCTTCATCAACGTAAGAAAACGTGGTCGCTTATATTTTTAATTTATTGCAGCTTTAGTTAGAATCCTGTATTTTACTACAATAATGGGATTTACAAAAAAAAATATACTTAAGCAGTTACTTTTTTGTCACATTGAGGTCTTTTTTCTTAGCTTATCGATTATTATTCTTTGCTCTTCATAAATTTTAATACATTTCAAATGGAGTGGTTACCTTAATTAAAAATACAAAATTCCATGCGTATCACCCATTATCTTCTTTTTCTGTTTTTTATTTGTAGGTTTTTTTTGTAAAACTATGCTGTTAACGGTACATAAGAGTTATGACAAACTTTTGTTATTCAATATCAAAAATTTTCAGAAATTATATACTGTATGCATTTTTCTTAATTATGTAGTATTATTATTTATTAGAAAATACGGTTCTGTTTTATTTTAGTTTACGTATAAACTTTTGCATTGTATAATACATAGTTATTAGTTATTATTTACCCTTATAATTTATATATTTAAATTCGTAGGTTTTACTAACAACGCTTTATACTTTCTAAAAAAATTTTTATTGCTTATTTTATTTGTACTTATAGGGCTTTAACCGTCATTGCCACGTATGACATACAATAACATTTATTTCGTTTAATCAAAATTTTTATTAGTTGTTAACAAAACTTGAACTTAAATTAACAGCTTTTTGAGATGAGCCTTGGCTTTTTCATATAATCTGAAAAACTTTAAAAGTAGTGGTTCGGTTATTAATTCTTATTTATTTATTTTTTTCTTTTATTTTGTAAGGATATCATTTTTGATTTTCTAATTTTATTTGGGTATAGCTGCACGTTAAATATCAGCTGGTAATTCTGGGTGATTGTAATCCCAGAGTGTCGACTGATATTAACACGTTTAGCTATAATCTCTCCCTCAACCGACTAATGTTATAAAAGGACCACAAATCGAAACGACAGCATGTACATTATTTTTCATGATCCTTTTTATGACTGTTCTTAAACAGGTTTCCTTTTTTTTATAATTTTTATCCGCACATAACATTTTTTGATAAAAGACGAGGATCAATAAAGTCAATTTTGGGGCTTGCAACATATTCAATTCATTCCGTCTTATTTTAAGGGTTTTGATAATGTTGTTTTTGCTAGTTTTTATCAATTCTTATTCATCTGTAATTTGGTTTATGATGTTTTTTAGGTGGAAAACACACCACAAGATGCATCTACTGAAATATTGATTGATTTACAATTCTGATACATTTGATATGCTCTTTACTTTTTATGAATAATAATTCACCACACAAATTACTTATAATATATCAAATTATCAGCAGCTATAAGATTATTAAAAAATTATAAGCAGGAATTATTCGATTAGTTTGCAGAGTTCGGTCATTTGTGAGGATATTAAATGAAAATCAAAATTATACAATCATTTACCTTTAGACATTCTTTAAACTTTATAAAACTAGACAAAACACCCTTAAAATCTCTAAAAATAAAAATGGCTATGTGGTAGCCAAAAAATTGGCATTATTAGCCCTCGTCCTTTTTATTTGTTAGAATGGAATGCAGGATGTAGCATAATAATAAAATACTTACATATTTAATTTTATTTTGAATCCAGAAAGTCAACCCCCATTGGCGATTGTATTGGGGTTCATATTTATACTTTCAATGTATTAAATGTTTTTATTTTTGTTGCAGCCTGTATTTAATTAATCTTTTAACCGCATCGTAGATTATATTAATAATTTTCTACAAACTTTTTTTTTTTTTTTTTAGTTGGTTTGCTATGTTATATTCTGTATTGCGATGGCTTTTTGAGCATGAAATGTTGTTTTTGCACTTTGGTAGCATTTTCACCTGCACCTGCTTGATCGTGTTTCATTAATCTCATCTGGTAACTGTGAGAATTTTTTGGAACTCATATTGCCATATGGGATAAATTGAACGCGGTTCGTTGTCTCAAGGATAATTATTATTCACTATAATCGCTATCGTACTTTTTTTTTATTATTATTATTATTGCAATGCCTTTTTTTATTAATATCACAAGTCGCGTTTCCAGCATTAATAATTAGCAGCTTTGAGTAAGACAAGCTTTTAAATTATAAGACTTTTTTTATTTTGATTAATTTTAACTGAAGGTCTAATTGATTAATTAAAATTAATGTTTACGTTTATATAAGTTCTAAAATGAGCTTTTCGTTGTGTAAGTGCACTTTATCTAGTAAATAAAATAGTTTCTTTTTTTAGTTAACATTAAAGATATGCATGTTACTTGTCTTCCAAATAGTTTTTTTTTGTCAAAAAGAAGTATCTCACACGACCTTTTTAGTAGGTACATATGTAGGTATATCATATGATAATTTTATTTAATTTGAAAAGCTAATGCAATTTTCTTGGTAGATAGTATTATACATATTGTTGTTTTTGAGTTTTATTTTTTTTTTTTTTTTTCGGTTTAATACGAGTTTGTTTTCAGTCGAATTTCAGATAGGCATGATTGCATGATTAACTTGGTTCAAGACGTGAGTATTACATCAGGTACTGGTTATTTTTTACTACCGGTCCCTGTGTAACACTAACATTTTGATATCAGAATTTCGTCAAGCATGACAAAAGGAGACTTTACTGGACACTAAACACATATATGCGTCAAGCACAACGCTTGTTTAAACATTTTTATTATATAGCACCTAATACATACTTTTTGTATATTTGTGTTACTACAAAAAATATTAAATATTCGGGATCTCTGGCTTATACTTAACTCACGTGGTTGATATCTTCAGGAGCTCTTCTTAGTCTTACCTTAACTGTTCACCCTAGGAAGAAGAGTTCCTGAAGATGTTATCTACGCAAGCCGACAAAACGTAGAGGATAACAAACTATGAGCACAACGCAGTCAAAAAGCCCAAAAGCTAATGATTACATAAATAAAAGTCGCGAAAGCTTCAATCAGTAATTTCTCTTAAATATTTATTACAAGTCAATAAAATCAATAACAAAGAGTTGAAAAAATGTTTTTTATAGTAACACTAGCATATTTTAATTTTTTGTTAAATATACAATTTGTATTATATTCTGCGTTCATCATATTTTTCTTCTACATATATTTTGTTGAAAAAAATTAATGATAATTCTCACTTAATGTAATTTATAACAAAATTTTTCGTTTTTGTTTTTCAGTTCGAGAGTTGCAAGAAAAACTTGTGCAGGCAGAAGGAAAATACCAAGACCTCTCTTCAAATACAGACGTAAAAGTGGACAAGAATTTAATCAAAAGTTTGTTTATTGGTTTCATTACGTCAAGCCACAACACGAAAGATCAGCACCAAATTTTAAAAATAATAGCTACCGTTTTGGATTTTAATCAGCAAGAAAGCGAGAAAGTAAATTTGAATCAAACACATCATGAGGGCTGGCTGAATTTACTTTTACATCCTCAAAATACGAAAGGAAATGAAGATAGCAAAGAATCGTTATCACAGGCATTTGTTAGGTTTTTGGAAGCTGAATCGAAACCTACAGTTATTCCTAATTTACTTCCTTCCACTGTTGCTGTCAAGTCAACAGGGGATAGCAGTAGAAGTAGCAGTAAAAGACAGTCACCTCTACTTCTAAGTGAAGTTGTGCTGCCAACATTTGCTGACTTTGGTCAAAGCCGAAGTTCTAGTTCTATACTTAAAGACGTACTAAAAGATAATAGCTAAACTGTTTTTTAATTGTTAATGACACGCTTTAATTAACTAATTGATGTATATATATATATGTACATAATAAGTTCTATTACTTCATTATTATTATTCCTAAGGGATCAAAATTGTATATTATTTTAATAGAAAAGTCTTATTTAATTCATGCTATTTAAATAAAAAAAAAATGTAAAACTGAGTTTTTTTTTATTTCAATAAATATTTAATTAATAGTAGGTACTTACAAATTATCTTGTATGTAAATATTTTGTAAATAAGTATTCATGTGTTTGAATAATCTATATTTAATTATCTGAATATTCAGTCAAATGTTTAAATAATTCTTAAGAAAAAAGCTTTTTAATGTTTCAAACAATTTATGTGTATTAGTCTGCACGATCTTTATCAGGAGTCAATAAGTACTACTGTAGTAGTTTGAAGCTAACAAAGGTTTTCCTTAACATTTATTATAAAATGTTTTGTAATTGTCAAGGAATTATTTCGAAACGTTTGAGCACTCGAATATTTAATTAGGAATTATAAATAAGGAAATTTAGAATGTTGTTTACTTCTTAAACGGTTCTACAGATTACTTGTAACTTTAACGAAACTAAAGGTTAGTGCTCAATGTTAGGAGGGTATTTATTAAATTCGATACTGTACGTATATAAAGTTTTAAAATAATCAAATTATTTAGATTTAGAATATTCCAATGTTTAGGTATTTGTATCTGAATATCTTGAAATTTAAATTGCAGCAATTTGAATGCAGTTCTGAGTACTAGTTTAAAAACAGGTAACTTTTCCAAATATGTTTATGCAACTTAATTTCTTTCTCGCCAATATAAATTTCTAGATTTATGATTTAAAAATAAAACTAAATTCTATTATTTTATTTATAATAGCGCTATGTACCAATTTCTTAAATGGTACGTATGTCTAGTTCTTGAATTGAGTATCATTGAAACTGTTTCAGCTCCCCTTGATACCCACATTTGTTAAGATAAAGCGGCAAATTTAGAAAGCAAATTCTTGCCTTTGATTTGAATTATAAAACAGGTTAGGTTAGGTTTTACGGGAAAGTTGTTCATTATGAAAACAATGATTACATTATCACAAACACTTTTAAATATCAATAAGGGACATTGTTTATCTATTATTAATGTTTCCTAATTCTTTTTAATCTCCCAATATTTTCTATATCATATTTATGGTTTATTTAAAATTTCTTATTATATGTCTATGGATTGCTATCTATCTGTCAAATGTATGATACTTGTAGAAACCGTCAAAGTGCCGTCAAATTTACGTAAACATTAATAAGTTAAACTAAAATAAATTTCTTTCTCACGATGTAAAAGCAACAAAAGTAGCAGAAATGGCTCAAGGAGTGCTGAGCTCGGATATTTCCAGGAGAAATCCCCAGGATGAATATGAGCTCATACAAAGAATTGGAAGTGGGACTTATGGTGATGTATACAAAGTAAAGTTTTAACATTTTCTTTCTTTTTGTTCATTAATTGAGCAATACTTACTTTTCAGGCTAAAAGGATATCCACAAATGATTTAGCAGCAATAAAAGTTATTAAATTAGAACCAGGTAACTTAACCTAAATTGCACAATTCAATAGCAACTTAACAGTACTTTTTTATATTTTATCTTTCAGGCGATGACTTTGGAATTATTCAACAGGAGATACTTATGATGAAAGATTGTAGACATCCAAATATTATTGCATATTATGGTAGCTACTTACGAAGGGATAAGTTATGGATTTGTATGGAATATTGCGGAGGAGGATCACTGCAAGATATTTATCATAGTAAGTGTTTTTATTATCATTATTGTACTTTTTTATGGCTGGTATTCACGCTAAATTTGTTCTTTAGTTACTGGACCATTAACAGAACAACAAATAGCATATATGTGTAGAGAAACGCTTTTGGGTTTGTCATATTTACATAGTATGGGTAAAATGCATAGAGACATAAAAGGTGCAAATATTTTATTAACTGAAACAGGTGATGTTAAACTAGCCGATTTTGGGGTTTCTGCACAAATTACTGCTACAATTAATAAGCGAAAATCATTTATTGGTACTCCCTACTGGATGGCTCCAGAGGTAAGATTATATTATTGGACATTACTATTTTATTTAATTTTATGGTATAAGTAATTTAAAATTCAATGCTTTTTGATTTCCTTATTTAGCATTCATGTGTATGTAAATTTTCCAAAAGTGAAAATTTTGATGATTATATGTTACTTTTTATGAACTGGTATTACTGTAATTAGAGTTTTGAATCATATTAATTTCAATTATGTACAGTTGACTATATAAAAAAATCGACATTATCGTTCCCCATACAAAATACTGTCGAAGTTTGAACTCTTAATATTATTCTGTTTTCTATAAGCAATATATGTAAATTTTGATAATTTTTTGTTTCAAAAATATTCCACAATCCATATATTTGAAAATATCAATTTCAATTAAATTTTAAATAGAAGTCATTCATGCAAGAGACAATATTTTCAAAAAAGAATGTGTATTTCATTTTTAGGTAATTTTAAGCATTCAATAGATCGATTTTTTTTAACATAGTCTAATGTACAGCTATGAAATGTTACCTTTTATAGGTTGCAGCTGTTGAAAGAAAAGGTGGTTACAATCAATTATGTGATATTTGGGCTATAGGAATTACTGCAATAGAATTGGCTGAGCTTCAACCCCCTATGTTTGACTTGCATCCGATGAGGGCTTTGTTTTTAATGTCAAAAAGTGGTTTTAAACCGCCCACCCTTAAAGACAAAGACAAATGGTAACGCATTTTGTTAAGCTCATTTAACATAATATTTCTCTATACAAAATAATTTTCTAAATTAATAGCTAATTGAAAAGTAATTTTTATATATTTATTTATTTATTTATTTATTTAGCATATCAACGGACTTAATAGTCCTTTATAAAATAAAATAATTACAATGTAGGAGATGCATCAAGTAGCTGGCATCAAACAAAACAAACAAAAAAAAAACAAAAAAAAAAAATTCATTATAATATATCTTCAAAGATAAATAAAAATAGATTTACGTAATTCTCTTTTAAATAAATGAATAGACCTAGTATCCATAATATCCGGAATATCACGTCTATCATTACAAATTTTCATGGATCTAAATAACGATGATAGCTCAATTAATTTATTATTAATAACTGGTGATAAGAATTGGGACGTATCTCTTAAAATCCTAGTAGGAACTTTAAACTTTATCATTGATAACAAGAAATTGGAATCAACTAATCCGTGTAAAATCTTAAACAGAAATAGTAAATCAGAATATTGCCTAAAACTATTCAATGTACAGATTCTAAGTTCAACAGCAATTTCTGAATAATCATGAGAAAATCTATGTATTGTTCTACCCATTTTAAAAGAAATTAATTTAAAAAATCTGTGTTGTATATGTTCCAATCTATTAGAATCAGTTGCTGTGTATGGGGACCATATTAGAGAACCATATATCAGTTGCGATCGAACTAAAGAATTATATAGTGCTATTAAAGTAGCTGGATTAGTAAATTCTTTGGATTTTCTCCATATGAAAAATAACATTTTAGTAGCTTTACTTGTAATGTAATTAATATGAAATGAAAATTTATATTTACTGTCAAAGAAAATTCCTAAATCTTTAATAGTAGTAACTCTTTTAACTAACGAAGAGTTACATAAATAATAATTGTATTCATTATGATAATTTCTAAAAAAAGTAATTGTTACACATTTCTCAAAGCTAAAAGTAAGTCCATTCCTACTACACCAATCTGAGACATTATCAAGATCATGTTGCATATTAAGATAGTCACTATACGAGGTGATAGAGGAAAATAATTTCATATCATCAATTTATTTAAATTATCATCACAGATTTTACTCGTAGGTTACATTTTGAAAACTAATGAATAAAAATTTTTTTTAAATAAAAATTAGTTTTGTGTTATTTGAATTAACTTGCTTACATCTTAATTGAAACATTTCAGGAGCACTGTTTTCCACAATTTTGTAAAAACCGCACTTACAAAAAATCCAAAAAAGCGACCCACTGCAGAAAAACTATTACAGGTAAAACTAAAATATTTAAACTTTTTTAAAATAAATAATGCAATTTCTCAATTAATTCCATTTTGTTTACAGCACCAGTTCTTCCAAGGAGAAATGTGCAGAAGACTAGCAATTGAATTATTGCAAAAGGCAAATAATCCATCACACATGTTTACAGACATGGAAGCAGACGAAGACGGGGTAATATTTGATGTGACAAAGTGAAAGTACATATTTTTTATTTTTTTCATGCCTTTTTCAGTCGGTACCAAATGTTCCTCAACGTATCGCATCACGCTTGACATCACGCCCCAAACATCGTAATTTAACACACGTATCAAACCCAATTGATAGTATAGATGAAATAAACAATACATTGCAACGACCAGGTATTTCAAATTCATATTTTTAATACATGTTATTAGAGAATAAATATGAAAAGTTGCTCTTAAAATTGTTGAACAGATAAAATGAGCGAAACGAAAGTTCTGGCTATTCTTTAAATTTAGGGCGATGTACTTCTTAATGCAATGTGATTAATATTTTTTTGTCATTCTTTCAATATACAGGGTTTAAACTTTTATTTAATTGTTATAGGACCCTCACAAAACTCGAAAGAAAGTGCCAATAAGGACGTAATGGATATAATGGACATAATGAATAACGTAACAACCGTTCACACTTGTGCTGAACATAAGAATAAAAAGTGCGGCATGGGAAACGCTTTTGACTCTTTGAACAGAGAAAAGTAAGTTCTTTTTTTACCTAGATTTTTTCACATAATTGTAAATTTTACAAAAGCATTAAACTTACTATCACAGGACAATACTACTTACCATCAAGCAGTAGATAAATATCATGAATGACACAATATCTACAGTTTTAAGAATAATATTTTTAAAATAACATACTATTAAAGTAATTAAAAAAATATATCTTTATAGAATTCCTGAAATGGCAATCAAAGTAATAATCTATTTAATTTTTAAAGTCGTGTAAATATAAAATTATTTAATTATATTTAAAGCGTTGTGCTTTTAAGGTAATTTTTAATTCTCGTTTTAAAGCTCTGAAAGAAGAAGAATGACCGGATCGCAAATTTTAAACATGTCATTAAGGTAGATGATTTTTGGTTTGAGCTTACGCATAAACTGAAATTGATCTCCAATTATGGTTTTTTAACAAAAATGTTTTTTTCTATGTGCTTCAGAGATTTCACCTTTTAGAAAATGTTTCGGAAAACTATGAATGAACAATTAAGTTCATGATAAAGTAGTTTTCCATTTTAATTTTTTGAAAGTGAAATCGTTATGTACTTTCGTTTAAATTAAGTTTACAAGCTTTCTGCATGTTTTGCTCTGCAAAACTACAAGATTTACATCTAACTAGAATTAATAAAAAATAGTCATAACGAAGAGTGGATTAATAATCATTTACTTTTTTATTTATTTTGTTTTTTAATGAACATTTAACATTACAAAACACTGCATACAATTTTTGGTGCCTTTATCAAACCCACAAGTTTTTTAAATTATACTTACAGCTTTTCTCATTTTATAAATAATAAAGTAAGTAAGTAAATAATACGTATTAGTTGAACATTTCATAGATTTTGATCTTAATTAACAAAATAACATTTTTTGAACACTTGATCTTTTCGAATGATAACCGGGAATCAGAAAAACAAAGATTTTAATCTTTTAAATGAGTTTTAAATGTACCACTATTGTAAATATTTTAGAAATTTCCCGGTTGTCTTTCTAACGTTATTTAATTAAATTTACAAATGAATTTTTAAAAACGATTAATTTATTTTAGAGTTTAGATAATTACATTTTTAATGTTATTTAGGAGTCTATTGCAGTACATAGATGAAGAGCTTATGTTGAGGTAATTTTTGTGTTTTAGAATTAACATTTTTGCTTTACTAACCTGATAAATAATGAAAATGATGTAATAAAAAAAATCAGGAACGGCTTCTTTTTGTTTCTTGGCTTTTTTTTAAATTTCTTGGTACAGGGACTACTTAAGACAAGGAAAAAAATGAGACTTAAGTCAAAATTGATTGAATTTTTTGTTTTTAATTTGTAGGGGAACATACAAATTTCCGCAAATGGATTCCTACGAACAACAGTAAGTATTGTCCAAAATTTTTCTATACAAACTGTACGATTAAAAAATACTTGTTTAGATTTATTTACTAAATACTTGTCAGATAAATCAATGTTTACAGATTTACTCATTAAAATAATTTTTTTATGATATTAATTTTAAAAACTGTATATTTAACGTCGTATTGAAATCATTCGTAAGTAGTAAGTATTGAATTGAGATGTTTTATTTTTTCATGTGATTTGCAATGCTTTTATACAAATTTTTTACAACTATTTCAGAAATTGGCACATTACTAAATTAACATTGCTTTTTAGTGTTTTTTTTTTAATTCATTCATTACAATTGATGTACATATTTCGTTATACTAATACTATTCTAAACTATGAAATTGAGCAATTTATTTACAGTAAAAATACATATAATATATATAATAATTACAATCAATATCAGTATAAACTATATTATTGAATTACGTTATCGTTCTTTAATGTTGACTTAAAACCAAAATAATAATTTTGATACACTGTTTATGTCATTAAATAATCAAATACATTAATTATTGTTAATTTATTTTATCGTAATTAGGGCAACTCTACCAGTTCAAGACACCGATACAAGTGTTCACGTAAAATGCGAAGTTCATACCATTCCTTCTAGTCCAACTAGTGACAACAACACATTCAACGGTTCTCCAAGACGACACTCTTCAGTTGATGAATTGTACGGTTTGGTCAACTCGATGAATGTTAACGGCCAAAGGCAACGTTCCCTTAGTGATAGTGGTAGAAATGAAAGAACTGTAAACGGTAATATACCTTTCTTATTGTAAAAAAAAAAATAGTTCTGTTTTTAAATATTTTTATAGGTACAGAGACTGAAATAAATCACGAGGGAAGCGCCCCTGATTTAGTTGTTTGTCCACCTGTCCCACCAACCAGGAAACATAGAAGAAGACATACTCCACCCCGTCCTCCTAGCAATGGTTTACCGCCAACGCCAAAAGTTCACATGGGAGCGTGTTTTTCAAAGGTAAATACATTTCCATGTACAATTTTTCAAATGGAAAAGAGTATAAAACTTGTATATACAGGTGTTTAATGGCTGTCCTCTTCGTATATATTGTACTGCATCCTGGATTCATCCTGACACTCGCGATCAACATATTCTAATAGGGGCGGAAGAAGGGATTTACAATTTAAATTTGAACGAATTACACGAGACGTGTATTGACCAATTATACCCTAGAAGGACCATTTGGATGTATGTCATCAAAGATGTACTTATGACATTATCAGGTAAGTAAAATAAAAATGTCAATCCACTTTACTTTATAAAAATGGTATGTAAAGGACTTCAAATACTTTAAAAATGCTTAAAATACCCTCAAAGTGTTCGAATTCTTTTTAAACTGTATAAAGTCCTCTCTACAGTGTGCTCAAAGCTCTATTTACAAGTGCTTCAACCCTTTTGATGCATTTGAAGCCCTTTTGATTTAATTAAAGTCTCTATGGTAAGCACGAAGTAATTTGAAGTCTTTGAATTTTAAAATGTAATTGGTACTTCAAGAACCAAATGACTTTAGGTAAGAGTTTTGGGTTTAGGGCTTGAAGTCATTTTAGCGAGAACAGTTCTTATTGTATGTTTAATTTTCTGTTGACGAATGGACAATAATATGTATTTATCTGTATACAAGTTTTAAAAATGATTTCCTTTCAGGAAAAACACCACATTTGTACAGACACGATTTGTTGGCGATGCAAAGTAAGCAATCCCACAGGTTCAGCATTCACATGAATCGGATACCGGAAAAACTTGTACCGCGCAAATTCGCCTTGACGACGCGCGTGCCGGACACGCGCGGCACCCTTAAGTGTTGCGTATCACGTAATCCTTACAACGGCTATAAGTATCTTTGCGGCGCCACCTCGTCTGGCATCTACCTCATGCAGTGGTACGATCCTCTGAATAAATTCATGTTATTAAAGGTACCGTTCGTTTTTTCTTATGTATTTAATATTTGAAATAATTGATTCTTTGATTAATTCCTAGTATAAACACAATGTAAGGTATCAGGGAGTAAAATATCAAAAATAGCCTTAAACAAAAGTAAATTTTGATATTTTATTTTCTAGCATCTATTTTATGTTATTGTATACTTGAATCACTGTTTAAAATTTTTACAGTATTTTAACTTTTGTGCTAAAATGACCGAACTATATCGTTTTAATATCAATGCATTTGATTTCAGCATGTTGAATGCACTTTACCGAATCCACTAAACGTTTTTGAAATGATAATAACCCCAGAGTTGGAATACCCGGTGGTTTGCGTATCTGTGAAGCAAGCATATCAACCTAACAGATTTAAATTGGATTTGATCAATATGAACTCAGGTGAGTTATGTTAATTTGTAATTAGTATGTGTATATTATTATATTAAAAATAACTCTAATAGCAGTGCAAATAGGGGGAGTTCAGTTCCTCTATAGTAGTGGTATCTTCAATTCACTATTTGATGAATTACTTTCCAACCAACTACAGACACATAATTAATTTGAAGTTGTCTGCAGTTGACTGGAAATTTATGCATTCTTGGCATGAGGTGTTCGTCTAAACAAATTGTTAAGATTCAGTTAAAAATCTTATCCAGATTTTAACGTCAATAATAAATGCAATTAAATAAAAGTTTAATTTTTTAGGTGCGAGTTGGTTCCATTCAGACGAATTGCAAGACATGGATGGTACAACTACAGTTATACCAAAACGCGAAAATTTAAACATTGTTCATGTGTCCCAACTAGAAAAAGATTCAATTCTCATTTGTTACGACAATGTAGTCAAAATTGTTACGCCGCAGGGTAAAGTGAAAGTTAACAAAAAACAAGTGTTAGAATTAAAATTCGAATTTAGAATAATGAGTATTGGTAAGAGGCTTATAGCATTTCGGTTTGTCTAGTAACTTGCTGATTAATTATAATTTTGTTACAGTTTGCTTGCCGGACAGTGTTCTGGCATTCCATAAGCATGGCATGCAAGGCCGGTCTTTTAAAAATGGTGATATTACTCAAGAAATTACAGATCTTTCGAGGACTTACAAATTGTTGGGGAGTGACAAGTAAGTACCTTATATTAATTTTATTTAATTCATTAAATACTGCAGGTAAAATCCGAATCACGTTAATAACCACAACTTTAAATTTATTTTTAGAGTTGTAGTATTAGAAAGTAATCTTCTTCATTCCGGAACATTGACAGGGGAGGAGGGTCATGATCTTTACATATTAGCTGGTCACGAAGCGAGTTATTAGGTTTATTAAATTAAATACATAAATACCTTAGGTGGAATTGATTTTTTTTTTTAATTAAGAAGGTGGTGTTTAACAATTCAGTATAACTTCTCATAAGCCACCCTTATAAAACAGAAATAATAATAATATTAACTAATGGCGAAATTATTTTTTAAAATATTGAGCAGTATTTATTTTAGATACGGTATATAACATTAGTATATACGTGTAAACCCAAAGCTCAGTAACAAAATCAAAAATAATAAATCTTCTGCTTACATTAGGCTGCTTAGGAGAAACCGATTTAATTTATTCTAGAACCGACATATAATACAAACGATTTAATATATATACATCAAATCAATACAGAAATCAAAGTTCATCCACCAAAAAAAACAAATTTGAAACAACGTAAATTTCTGAAATATTTTATTGATTAATTTTCTTATGCAGTGTCCACATACTGAAAAAGCTTTTTGGACGTTCTTTTTCCCCATTGGTGAGTAATATAATTGAGCCGCTTATCTGACTTCGCCAACTTCCGTGGTTGGCATCGACAGGGAACATGGCAAGGGCATAAAATTCTTTTCTGCAGTTATAGCTACGGTTCCTGAGGTTATCAACCACAGAAGTTGGCAAAACATCGGAAAAACGACTCCATCGATGAGCTCATTAATAAAGGAGAATCAGTCCTGACCCCCAACTTACCTGTTGGGACAAAAAAATATTATCTCATTTAAAATATTTACAATAATGATAACAGTTTTAACCTTTTTGATGATATCTAAAATGTGGACACTACTATACTATTGAATTTGGTGGTATAATAAAAAGTAATAGATCCAGTAATTCACTCTATGTACCTTGAAACTTGAATTAGGTAGTTGTAAAATAGAAATTATTTTGCACTAAAACTCTATTAGGTGTAGGTAATAATAAAGAAAAGTTAAATATATTTAATTATTTATGCAAAACACCACTTTAAATTTGCACATTTGACATACATATAACTTTTGATAGGAACTGCTGTTTTAAGATTAAAAATGCGGCAGACAGAAATCTATTTTTGAATAGCTCTAATAAATAATTTTTGGGTGTTTTAGTCTTTTGAAATTAAAAAAGTTAAAAGGTAAACGTCGATTTTATCTCGATATTAGGTAGAGTGTAATATTTAACTAATAACTATTGTAAAATTAAGTCAATTTTATGTTTTAAATGTATCCACTGTTAAAATTAATTTTAAAAAGGCGATACTCGTAAGAGTAAACTAAAAAATATTTTAAATTTAATTTAAGTAATATTTAAGTCTCCAAATAATTTCCACTTTGTTGATTGAACTTTACTTTTTAAATATCTGATTTATTATTCTATTAATTTTAAACATTAAATTAATAATTAAGCAAGTTTTAAACAAAACGAAACAATAAATTTTAAACGGTTAATTATTTTTTGCACGTTTGTATAAGAAGTGAATTCTATTTTTCTTATTGCACTTTTCTTTAGAGTTAATAAAAGAAAAAATATTTTGTTCTTTGCAGGAAAAGTTATTTCATATGGTTTTGAATAATTAACATTTTGATTTCTGTATTTGATACTGTTTATAAAACAGCATTCTTGGCTGTGTTTAATCTATAGCTTTTACTTTTTTATTGTTGTAAATATTGTACATTAAATTAACATAAAGATTACCTACCAAAAAACCTATTTATTGCCTAGATTTTTTTAATTCAAACGTATCAAGTATAGTTGGTAATTTGTATATAATTAATGTGAAACGCATTGAATTTGTATTTTTTTATTTGTTTTGTACAGGCTTATTACAAAGTCGGAAGTTTTCTTGATAAAAAAGTATTTCAGTTCTTGTTACATGTTATTTGGAGAATTACAAACTTGCATATTTTTGTCAAAAATTATTCCAATTTTTGTTAAATAAATATAAGAAAACTAGGAAGTCCTTTTATTATAAAATTATTCCAAGTGCATTTTTTAATTAAGTTTAAACCCTTCTTAAAAATTACTTTTTATTCAACAGAATAAATATCAATAGTATTTTAGAAACAATTTTATCTTAATTTAATTGAGAATATTTACACCTCCTACTATATGGACCGGCCTTCCTTTATACTTTTTGGATATCTCTTCTTCGATTTGTTTTTGCAATACTTTAGTATTTAATATGATAGAGTTTAAAATTGGTTTAATTTTTTTAATTTCTGCTTGCGATGTGACTATATGGTCTTCAAGGAATTTCTTTTTTTGTTGCAACCGTTCAACAATCAATAGTTTATGCTTCAAAGTTGACGTTAACATGTCCAAGTACTTGGGGGAGTGTTTGATATCGTGCAAATGTTGTATTCTTTTGTTATTCATTTCGTTCAGTGCAATCTGAACATTATCATGTATTGCAGTTACAGTTTCTACAGTCTGCATTAGTAGAGTTGCAGGGGCTTCTGGCATCTGGGACATGGAAAATAAACTGGATTCGCTTGACATTTCAAAAATGCGCATCTTTAAAAATGCGCTAAGTTCAATTAAATCGTTCAAAATACGATCTCGAGTTTTTGGGTTATCCAAAATCGTTAATGCTTCTTCCCCACGTGCAATACCACCATCTAGTCCAGAATTTTCAACAACTATGCCAGACTCTTCTAAAGAAACATCTAAATCTGAATGTTGAACTATTTCAAATCCATCTTCTGTTTTCAAATTTCCCCAATCTATTTCTTCATCATTTTCCTTGTTTTCAGTTTCAATTATATTTTCAGTTTTAATATCGCCAAAATCTATGTCATCTCCATAATCAATTTCTTCTTTGTTTTGTTGGCTTTCATCATCTGAATATTTTAGTTCAGGAGATTCAATTGATAAAGGTTTCTCTCCATACATGTACTCATAAGTTGTAGTATTACCATTTTTGATAAGGTATGATAATGTTGGTAAAACTATGTTTTTATCCACATTTGAAAGAAAACT
This sequence comes from Agrilus mali, assembly GCA_029378335.1. Taxonomy (NCBI): domain Eukaryota; kingdom Metazoa; phylum Arthropoda; class Insecta; order Coleoptera; family Buprestidae; genus Agrilus; species Agrilus mali. Next base: position 7,014,218 of record CM055656.1, on the reverse strand, counting down.
CACAAACGCAGAGTATAAATTAATTGCATCTTCTACCTCTTTCATTTTGGAAGCTGTTTCTTTATAAATTTTTGGGAGCTCATCTAGCAATCCAATCAATTCTTTCTTAATATTTTGACCAGGAATTCCTAACTGTTTACATGTTTGTTTAAATTCGTTCAGTGTTAATGTTTCTGCTTTTCCATAGTCTTTAATTTTTTTTTCGCAATCCAATTGTGTCTAAAATGCAGTTTAATTTGAAATATAAAATTAAAAAACTTCTTTAATATCTTACCTGCTCACATTTTGTGATTTGTTTCTTTAAGCTTGGAACTTCAAAATTTACATTCCTTATAAGAATTTGAGCAGCTTCTGCAAGGTATAAGTTTTCTTTTTGATAGTTATAGATAATTTCTTGCCAATCTTTCATTCTTTGTGAACCATAACGGCCAAACACATTTTTAGTGTCAGCCTCAGTTTCTTTAAGAATATCCACTATTTTTAAACAATGAAAATAATTTATGTGTTGTCCAGAAAGCAATTTTATTATGCCTTCATGAACGGGCATATCTTGAATTGCAGCATTAATTTTTTCGCGAATGTTTAGAATATTATTTTGCCAATCTTTACTTACATGTCTTCGACTGATTAACCAGTCTAAGATTTTGTTTGTGTTTATATCGATAGGGATATGTTGTTCATCCATTTCAAATGCTAACAATACAGTTCAAAACTAGAGATATTGATTTTTTAATAACTTATTTACTAAAACTGCAGTAACATATGCTGTTTTGGTTTTGTTATGATTTACTTTGACAACGTCATAGACTAGACCTATTAGCTATTAGACAAAGGTTAAGTGTTAAGTTACTTACTACCGACTTACGACCATAGAGAATGATGTTAAAGAATTAAAAAAAAATAGTTGTTATCAATAAAACTGATTGGACGGATTAGAGAATTATATTGTGATCAGTTATTAATGTGTTTTTATACCTTAATTAACTAAAACATAAAATATTTTAGCAATAAAGTGAATTTTAACTTATTTAAAAGTTCTATCAAAATTTATATAATTTCAGAAATAAGAAAAAACGTAGAATAAAACAAATGTTTTTATTGTACTATAAAAATACAGGTATATTGTACACATTTAAGAATACAAAAGATACACTGTTATATACACGTTTTAATTTATTATTGAGATTGGTAAATTATTAAGGCATTTTATTTACAATTAATTATTGTAGGGTAACTGATTAACTATTAAAATATTGCTACAGTAAAAATTAAGCTCAAAAATAAGAATTTTAAATTAATAAATAAGTAATAACTTACTACAGGCTATGTTAAATGATAAATAAGTAATGTTGAAGTATAATTTGTAAATTTGAACATTTCTACAAGAAAAGTTATTTTACATGTTGTATATTTACACATTAAACGAGGGCAAGTATATATATTTCTTGAAAACAAGTTAAAATAATTTAACGCTGATCTTATGTATGGGGTTAATTTACAATTGAAACTATTAATAAGAGTGTTCCAGTCTTTTCTATAAATTAATTATAAATACTACTTTTATAATACGTTTTTAAAACTATCAGCTGTATTCGTTCCCTTCATACAATCCTTCACAATATTCTAATAACTTGAGAATAGGGCTAATATTATAAGGAAATAGATCTCTAGCTACTAAACGATTAATTTGAATTTTTAACCTTATTAGTACCGTCATAGTGCTATCAAGTTCGTTTGTTCTGGACAGTGCACTCGAACTATCACAGCTATGGACGAATTTAGACCAATTTTTACGAATGTATTTCAAAAACCTTAGCAAATATAATAAGAAACAAGTCTCATTGCTCACCAAATAATCGAGCAATACATCTGAGTCGTGACTTACTACTTTAAGAAATTCTAGAAAGGAATTTACGGGATTGAGCATATTAGCAAGATCAGGGAATACAGCATTTCGATATGATATTCCAACTGTTATGTCGAGAAGACAAACCATCGACTCTATCATATAATCGTCCTGGTCGCTAAATACATTAACTAGTAATTTAGAAAACGGAGTTTCAGGATGATAGTCAAGACTACTTTTAGTAAAAATATCGACCTTCTTAAGAACGTCTCGTATCGATCTTTCGATCAATTGCATATCTTGGTAGAAATCGTAATCGTCAGAACCCACACTAGAATCGGAACTATCAGATCTGGTTTCCTTTATAGTAACAGCAACCGATTTAAGAACCAAAAGAATTATTTTCTGAATGAGTGTTTTGTCGATAGCAGTAGACGTTGTCGTACCGCCACTACTACCTATTGTTCCCACAAAACTATGAACAACATAGCCATCTCTACACCTATAAGGCAGACTATCCAATAATCGAAAGTCTTTAACATAACGGACGATCAAATGAGCTAACTGGCACGTATCCTCGGGGAGCATGTCTTGCAAAGCTAATGTACTGCCGTAACATAATACTTCATTGAATAACGACAATAACTGTTTCCAAATTATGCAAGGCAACGAATTGTTAAGGAGATTCACGAAATTTTCTAGATGAGCATAGAACGGTTTGATATCAATGACACTCAAATTTGCCCTGACTGATATTGTACTTTCCCATAACATCAAAAACGAGATTATGCAAGTCTGAGCTTCAACAGAATTATTGTTCATGATCAGATATTGAATTTTGTTAATAAGATTAGGCCACTTAGATTCAAGCTGTTTAATTAAAAGACCTTTTATACTAGAAGTATCATAACTTTCAGCATCTACATATTGTACTTTGGAACACTTTGAAGAAGCACTAGGACTTGTTTGGCTAGTGCTAGCAGCTTCTGTTTTAACTTGAGATTCATCTAAAATATGAATATCAACATCTTTCCATTCAACCACACCTCTAATAATGTCTAAGGCAAAATTAATTTTTTTATAGTCCATATTATTAAGTTGTAAGTATCCCATTATACTTTCCAGCCACAAATTATCAATATTAGTTTTTGCTACAATTAAAAAGCTGCTAACAACTTTTGCTGCTGAATAATTAACATACTTGTTTCTAAGTTCACACAAAGCAATAATTTGCTGGATGAGATTATATTCATTCCTAATGAATAAATCACAAACATGTACTACTGCAGAACAGATCATTCCCTGATTGTTTTGTTTCAAATAAACACTTAATAACAAGTCTATGTGTGATAGGAATTGCAGAATTTTGTCTACAGCAAGAGTTTCTAAAGTAATCGTCTTTGTACCATTGATTTTGTTTTGATAGAGTGAATCTAAAATTTTCTGTAAAAAACTATTGGGAACTTCGCATAAACACTGTTCCACTAATGCATTTCTAAACATTAAAAATGTATCTTCTGTATTACCTTCTACCCTTGAACTGGATGAATCTTTCAAATCATTCACATTGTTACTTTCACCTTTAGGATCCACTACTTCACTTATTAAAAAACTATTCTTCGAATTTTGTGAACCATTGGTGTTGTTCTGGTTATCATGAGAAATACTACAGTTTGTGTAATTATTCCATGGAAAATTTGCACTAGACACATGGCAATTACTATCAATAAGTCCAGAATAACTTGAACTAGAATTACATATCAATGAATTACATTCTTCAATTGAGGAACTGGTGTAACTACTGAGACATGAATCACTTTTTTCTGTATGAGTTACAATATTAGGTGCTGGTTCTAAAGACATATTGGCACAATTAGATGCTTGTGAAATAAATCTTGCATCTTCAACTCCATTAGTCCTAACTGTTTCACTGGCAGTGGTCCTTAAATTAACACTGTTTTCACTATGAAACTGAGTTGAAATAGTCTGTCTATTTATTTCACTAATGTCAGATGGCATAGAAAGATGCAGTGCTGATAATTCATTTCGCATTCCATTTTCAGCCAAATTATGAATGTAATCCGGTTCATCCTCACTCCTGATGTTGTTATTTCTTTTTAATCTCTTTTTAACTGGCTGTTCTGAGGCCATTTTAAGCTCGCGATGCCTTAGGACCATTAGAAATTAAGTTTTATAACTGGCATAAACACAGATGTTTGTTCCTTCTATTGCACAGTAGCAGTTTTCCTGTAACAAAAATGGAGAAGTAAGGACCATGCCAAGATTATACCGTATTTAGTATAACAAAAGTATAATAATAACAAACATAAACCATTGTAAAAAGCAAATACGGGTAATAATTAACAAAATATTTGTGTAAAAGTAAACACATTCACAATACTACTTCTAAATTTGATTCACGCCATTGTAATAAAAATTATGGAATATATACTTACACATTTAAGAAAATCACAGACACTTTAGTTGAATAGTAAAAACAGTTTTATTAATAGTACAAGTTTATTAATCTAAAGCACAAAATATAAACATGCATAACATAAAACTCCATTACTGTTCATTTCGCTGATAGAAATATACATACATACTGAGTCAATTTCATTACTTTACCCGTTCACGTTTAAAATTAAAAGCGAATAAAAAAAGATATAGGCATATAATGTTATTTGCAAACAACAAAATTTATTATTTTAAATTCATTAACAGGATTTAACGTACATTTAATAAACACTTACCGTGTTTTTTAAATTTAGTTGCTTATTTGACTACTAAATTGTTGTTCCTCAAGAATTTGCTATGTTGCCATTTTTATTAAAAGGTTTCTTCATAAATTGAATTACAAATATGTTATATTTTCATTATATAAGAAATTAAAATAAACTGCAAGGAACAAAATTTAATAATTTCTTAAAGCAATTCTATTTCAAAAATAATAACTTTAGTTTTCTGATAAAATTTGAAAACATTACTAAATAAAACAAAAAACATCATCAACGCCCTGTGCGTAATTCCAGTTGTTGCTTAAATAATTTTACTAACCAGTTTTTATAAATAAAAATGTAATGTATTTGAAGTTTTTTAAAAATCGTATTGCTTATAATATATTATTTTACTATCTTATTACTTTTTTCTTTTTGCATGATGTTTGAAAATATTCTTTTAAACTATGAAAAAGTAGGTACTTATTTATTGTCCATCAGATTTTTCAACAACTAATTAAAAATTTAATTGGTAATCATAAATAGGGGAAAAGCATGAAAAGGTGTGGTTTGATTCATCATCGATTTGATCATTTGATCGATTTGGAAGAAAACTCGACGACAAACAATAGTAATAATTTAATAATAGTATAGTTTTTGAGGTTAATTCTGGACTTATTACTCAATTCAAAAAATGTCTTCATAGATAAATACATTATGTCATTTTCTTAAGTTTAATGTTTAATAACAATTTGTTATGATTTAGGATTTAAAAGAAAATGTGCTCTTAGAATTTGTTAATTATTATTCGAAAATTAATCGGAATAAAAAAGAAACATTCAACATTTGTGACAGTTCGGTTGTACTCATGTTGTACTGCAGTGGGGGTGTGAGTGTTAATGGCTTCCAAAAGTAACGAAGAGAAATGTCGCGACATAAGGAATTACTTTGAAGTAATTCTACTTTTAAGGTAAATTTCGCTTTTATTCATACTTCAGTATTTGCTACATTAGGAATGCATCAGTTAATTGCGATTTATGCATCTTCCTATATTTAGGTTAATGTACGGTGTTGTTCACCCTACTTTAAAATTTAGGACTTCAATATGAATTATTTAAACATAGAAATGTATTTATATTATTTGTATTGTTTATGTCGAAAAACAAACTGAACAGATATTTACAATAGTTTAGTCTAGAAATATTGTAATTAAAATGTCAAATGTATTCATTATGAGGAAGTGGTGTGTTCATTGTTTTTTGAATAGTTCCTGAATAGATATTGAAAAAATAGATTTCAGTATTTACTACTGGAAACTAAACTCCTATTTATTTTTATTAAAATATTTTGCATTGTTATATTAACAGCAGTTAATATTAAAAGGTTATGTTGCTATTGTTACATGACATAAAAATTATATGATAAAAAATTTAAATGTTTATCTACTTATTAAAAAGTAGCTTACTACTTTTAATTACAAAGTTACAAATGGCAGTGTGTTATAAGGGGTTTTAAAAATTATTCATGTTTGAATATCAGACAGGTAATTATTACTACGACAATGTACTTTTAATTTAAGTAGTTTTAATTGTCTTTTAATTTTATTTCAATATAAGTTGTTACATGGCTAGTTAAATTAAAATATAGTAACATTTTACCTTTATAGTTTAGCCCCCACCTGGTTTTTGTGTATGTTATACAGTTCAGCATACTGAATAAAGTAGATATGTATACTGAAATATTAAAAGTTGTGCTGAATCTTTATATCTGATTAAATCAAACGTATAATCGGACGCTATGCTTTCACATGGTTTTCTCAATTTGTTTGTTCCTTATGACTGTGTCCAAAAGCTGTGAAGGGACAGTTTAAATTTATAACATACATGTTTGGTTGTTTGGCATGATAAACTGTACAACATACTAAATTTCATGAAAATCTAAGGTGGTGAGAATTGAGCTAAATAAATTCATACCTTTTTTGCAGATGTTTGTAATATTTGACCCAAATGAGTGACAATTACAATAAGATAATGCCAGCTGTTTCGGGCGAACAGCGGCTTCGACAACTCGAGGCTCTTTTCCTCGGGGGCCCCATACAAGCCAAAGGACAAAGCTTTAGTATTGAAACTCTTATAGATGTGCTTCTGGTATTGTATGATGAATGCTGCAATTCGAGTCTTCGTAGGGAAAAAACAGTTTCAGATTTTATAGAATTTGGTAAGAAAAGAAAATAAACTTTTTTATTTACAATACAATTTTGAGTATAAATAATTGCAAAGAAACTAGTTAGGGTTTTTGTTTCATTTATATGTTGTGCTTTTAGTTGTTATAACTGTTGTTTTTTTTAACAGCTAAACCTGTTGCAAGTTCCATAAAATCACTTCGTATGACAAGAGAAGATTTTGAAATTATTAAAGTTATTGGAAGAGGAGCCTTCGGTGAAGTATGTGTAGTAAAAATGAGGGGATCAGATAAGGTGTAACATTTTAAAGATTACTTTTCAATTAATTACAATTACCAATGGCATTTTTAGGTTTTTGCAATGAAAATTCTAAATAAATGGGAAATGCTAAAGAGAGCAGAAACAGCTTGTTTTCAGGAAGAGAGGAATGTACTTGTTTTTGGCGATCGTAGATGGATAACACATTTACATTATGCCTTTCAGGTACATTAAATAATGTTTTGATTTCATTGATTACTTTTAATATTGTATTTTGCAGGACGAGAACAATTTGTACCTTGTTATGGACTATTATTGCGGCGGTGACCTCTTAACTTTATTAAGCAAGTTTGAGGATCGTTTACCGGAAGATATGGCGAAATTTTATATTGCGGAAATGGTCCTAGCCATAGATTCTATACATAATTTAGGATATGTTCATAGGTACGTTTTTGTTATGATTATTTCTTATAATATGGATATTTTTTAAATTTATTTTTACAGAGATATAAAGCCCGATAACGTGTTATTGGATGCAAACGGTCACATACGATTGGCGGATTTTGGTAGCTGTTTAAAATTAAACGAGGACGGTATGGTTCAGTCAAATGTCGCCGTTGGGACTCCGGATTATATTTCCCCTGAAATTTTAAGGGTAACAAATGTTTACTAAAAGAAAAAGCACATCTGTGTAGTAATGTTTTTTTTTTTATAGGCAATGGAAGATGGTCAAGGACGATATGGTCCAGAGTGTGACTGGTGGTCACTTGGTAAGTCTGAAGTTATTTATCTAGTGTACCTATTATATTCTATTATTTAAGGTGTTTGCATGTATGAGATGTTGTATGGAGAAACGCCGTTTTATGCGGAAAGTCTTGTTGAAACTTACGGAAAAATAATGAACCATAAAAACTGCTTTGATTTCCCTTTGGACATTGAAGTATCTGATGCTGCAAAAGATCTCATAAAACAGTTAATTTGCGGTCAAGAATTTCGATTAGGACAGAATGGTATTGAAGACTTTAAGGTGAGAGTTTCTGAAAAAAACAAATTTATTAAAAAAAAAACTAATTTCAATGATGAAAATATAATATGATGAATAGTTAAGTCTAATCTATGCTGTAAACCTTGAAATCTTGGTGTTTGGTGGCTAAAATCTATTCACTGTAAAGGCGAGGTGACATTAATGAAGTTACGATACTTAATTTATATAGTAAAGTATTCCATACCCTTTTGTTCAACTATTGAGATCAAAGTTGAGTGGGACAGTTATGGACGACAAATTTAAAAGTAAAGCAACCAATAATAATTTTAATAAAAGTAACAAATAATTATTTTATTATTTACATAAATATATTTATGTATGTGATTTCTATAACATTGGCTGCTTTGTTTTTAAATGTTTTTTAAAACAGCATTGATAGGATTGCTATTCATGTATGATTATTCTTTAGTAATCTGAGAAATCACAAAAGTTGTACATGTGTATTGCAAAAGTTTTAACAAAAAACTAAATAAACTATATTGCATTTTAGAATCATCCCTGGTTTGAGGGAGTCGATTGGGAAGGAATAAGAGATAGCGCAGCGCCTTACATCCCAGAAGTATCTAGTCCCACAGATACGTCAAACTTCGACGTCGACGACGCAGATATTCGAATATCAGACGCGCTGCCCCCAACTGCTAATTCGGCATTTACAGGGCTCCATTTGCCTTTTGTGGGTTTTACGTTCACTCAGGGAAGGTAAGAAGTTTTTCAAATAAAATGTAACGAAATCATATTCGAAACTGCATTTAAAATAATCAAGAAGATTGGTCACCTTGTCATTAACAGACATCTTAAAACAAAGGTTAAAAGAACTTTTTGCATTTTAAGTTGTATTTCGGATATGGGTTCTGCAGTGAGGAATATGAATGCAAACAATTTTTACGTAAATAATTTGGGAAAACAAGATAACCGAAATAATGGTGATATAAAAACGCTGGCTTTAAATCAAGACAAAATAGAGAACGAAAAGAAAACATCTCCGGATAGTACCCGAAAACTTCAAGACGAAATTAATATGTTGACCAAAAAGAACGGAGAATTAGAAACTAAACTTCGGACTTTAGAAAGTGGACATTCTAAAGAAATTTGTCTCGATTCTACAGATGGATCCGAAGCGAGTATGTAAAAATAATTAGGTTTTACAAGAGTTCACACAAAACATAACACCTAAATCATTTAATATACTTTACGTTTTTTTGTGTTTCAGATAAAATAAGAGAATTCGAGAAAATCATTAAAGCTTTAAAGCAAGAAAAGGAAGAATTTCAAAAAGACAAACAAGACTTACAAGAGAAAATTAAATTACAAGATAAAGAGTTAAAGGATGCTTTAGCACAACGAAAATTAGCAATGACTGAATATTCTGAGGTGTCCGATCGTTTGTCCGAACTACGCCAACAAAAACAAAAATTATCGAGACAAGTAAGTGTTATTAAAGTATTTTTTCAAAAATTTTAGACGAAGTAATTTTAACACTTTTAATGAATCATTTTTTATTAAAATAATCATTTTTTGGTTGTTTCTGATATTTCTTGTTGTCAGGTGCGTGACAAGGAGGAAGAATTAGAAACTGCAATGCAAAAGGTGGATACATTAAGGCATGATATTCGTAAAGCGGAGAAGCTTCGACGGGAACTGGAATCCCGTGTAGAAGAAGCTCTAGCGGAAGCCAGCAAGGAGAGAAAACTCAGAGAACGGTCAGAGGAATACTGTAGACAGATGCAGGCCGAATCGGATCGGTTGAGGGTGAGAAGCGACATTGGTTCACGGGACCAACAGGATGCCCAAAGACTGAAAGCAGAACTGGAGAAATTGGAGGTAAAATATTATAAATAAATGTATTGTAATATAAATTAATTGTAATTATACACTTAAAATTTTAATGTACGTATTTATAAGTTTTTATTTGTTTGATAAATATTTAGTGTAAGTGTGTAAGTATGTTTAAAAAAATATCATTTTTATTGACAGGTTCAGTATAATGAAAGCTTAACTCAACAACAAACAAGATACAATATGGAATTATCATCACTTCGAGAACAACTGACCGAAGCAGAAAATCATAGAGACCTGTTGGAGCATGAGGTATGTTGTTTTTTGAATTTTCAAAATTTGTTTCTTTTTATTTATTATCTAGGTGTTTATTGTTAATTTTTTTTGCGTTATTTGTTTAATTCTATTATTTATGTTTTCATTTGTGTTACTGTTTAATTTAGGTTCAGGTATTAAAAGACAAATTTGAGAAGGCGAGATTAGAGGCCATCGCTGATTCAGAACAGACTGTGGTCGAAATTAACCGCAGGAATGATAGAGAAAAACAAATTATGCGAGAAGATAACGAGAAACTTCAGTTAAATGTTAATTTAGTGAGTTTTCATCTGAAATTCTAAATACTAACGCATACTAAAAACCGTGTATCAAATAGATCAATTGGTCACTAGAAATTGATTGGTTGATTATTAAAAATGTTTCTTCTTAATAATTAATTGTATATAAGGTTCTATAGCCAATTAGTTTTATCATGCTTGCAGTCCTTCTTTCATCTTCGTTTCCTCATTTCTACACCAGGTGTTTCATTAAGGGTGTCTCTGGCCATCTCTCGGAAATTACTTAGATAGAAATTCAAGAAATGAAATAAAAATTTATTACTAAAATGGCTATGAGAAAACTTTGAAAATTAAATTTAAGCTCTGCACTTGCCGCAAGGGGGCGCAATCGGTGGGGTGAATCCTAAATTCAAGATTTTTCCCGAAATATCTCATATTAAACTATAACTTTAATAACATCATTAGAAGTCTGTATATGTTTTGTCTAAGGCTTATTGGCGTACCAACTTTATTAAAAGTGGGGGAAGCCCATGTTTAATTTCTTTTTTTTTTATATGCATTCAAAAGATGTTTTTATTCTCTCACCTTTTCCTTTATAATAAATAGAATGCAATTGATAATATAATAACTCAGTAGATTTTATACTAACTAATTTAAAAACTTTTCTAGGCTTAATTCTTCACCTTTAATATTATATCTGTTCGGGCTTTAGGGCCGTCATCTTATCTTAAAGAGTTATGTAGACGGAGGGTTTGTTGGCTCTGAGGACGGTCTAAAAAATCCGAACAAAACCGTCCTTTGCCAAAATTATTATTATTGTCTTGTTTCTTTTATAGTTGTCAGAGCAACTAAGTCGTTTGCAAAATGAACGTACGGCTATCGAAATTGAATACGAACAATTACGGGGAAAGCAAGAGACACTCAGTCAATGGGAAGCACAATTAGCCGAGATCATCCAATGGGTCAGTGATGAGAAAGACGCACGGTCGTATTTACAAGCTTTAGCCACTAAAATGACCGAAGAACTGGAGTATTTGAAACACTCTGGTGAGTTCAATAATAATACTTTTATAAATAAGTCTGTCAAGCTTTTCATGTGAACCAATATATTCGAATTAAATTAACTAAAAGTTTTATTTTTGATGAATTTCTAATAATTTTTTGTGTATTTAAGTATTTGTCAATTTAATTTCCATTAGGTTTTAGGTATTAGATTTCACCAAATCTGTTTGACTTTTATTAAAAGCTTCATTTCATAACAAGCAAATTTTACATAAAAAGGTGTAAATTTTTTAATCAATCTTTTTTCTATTTTTCTGCTTTTGTTGTAATTATTTTATTTTGCAACCTGAACATGTAATTTCATTCAAAGGTGTCTCAAATTCAGTAAGTGGAGGCGACAAGAACTGGCGGAACCGAAGATCCCAAAAATTGGACAAAATGGAACTTTTGAACTTGCAAAGCTCTCTTCAGTCAGAAATTCAAGCTAAACAAACCATCAGCGAGGACTTGAGCAAAACAAGGGCTGAATTATTAGCAGCTCAAAAGTAAGTTCCATTTAAAGTTTACAAAATTTATGCAGGACAGACCAGAAATCTTTTGATGGTAAAAAGCTAAACCCCAATGAAAATCATAATTTTAATAATTATGATGAAATTTTATACAATGAACGTAGGTTTACTTTTAAATGATTAATTATTCAACCTGTTTGTTATGCCCCGTACCATAACTATAGTATAGGCACCTTTTGATGAAGTGTTATTATGACAAAATAATTGTATTTTTTAGTTAATAAGGTTTAAAAAAAATTAATGTTTTATCATTATGTATAATATATTTTATTTGTTTTATAGGGAACTGAGGGATTACCGGCAGAGGAATGACGTGCTGGCAATGGAAGTAAAACGAAAAGAAAAACAGATTAAAGACCTCCAAGGACGTTTGGATTCGGGAGAAGGATGTAAGTAATTTTTTTCCCTTTAATTAATTACAGTTACTGTCGCTTTTTTTTTTTTTTTATTAATTGTATCAGAGGGGTGATATTACGAAGTTATATGATTTTTAAATATTTTTTTATATGCAAACCTCTTTTAATTATGTTTTATGTTTCTCGGTTATATAAAGGTTTTGGTATGTTGCATTTTTTTTTTTCAAGATCCTGAGTATTTTTTTAGAAAACTCATTGGGAGTATTTTCATACTCTTATCGACTTAATCCTCTTAAAAATATGTTAAATCACAACGAATTTAATACTATAAATTCAAAAATATTTTAGATAAATCAGATTTTGAGAGAACCAACTGTTTCAAGTATGTTTGGTGTATTATACGTTTTTATGTTAAGTTAAGAAATATTTAGATACAATAAGTGACGAATATAAAATATGGTCCTTTAAAAATATTTCTGCAATGAAAAATAGATATTAACGTAAACGGGGTACTAATTATTACTGAACTTGTTAAGGGATATTACAGAAACAAAATACATATTGCCAACAATATGACAACATTCTGAAACAAAAAAACTTTGGGTGATAAAAAAAATAAAAGGCATTTCCGGCTCTCTCGGCGAGTTTTACATAAGAAACGCCTTGTTTCGTCTATTTCATAATAAAAAGCAATATTTTGTTGACCAGTAAATAGACGCAATGTTAAGTCAACATTTTTTAGTGTATTTTAGGTTGCGGTTGCTCTAGTGTATGTTTCATTTTTACCGTATAATTTTTTTAAACACCAGATTAAATATTTGGCAAAAATTAATATTTTACTGTTATTATTTACATGAAACAACGTCATTGTAGATGAATTACAATAATTTAATTCAAATTTTTTTACATATATTGCTGTGCCGCTAATTACAAGCCAAAAAGATAAAGTGTTCCACGATGTGTTTTTTAATTTTATTAAGCAATAAGTAGGGATGAACACGCTTATTTTCGGTTTGGCTTTCTTCAGCATCCATGCAATCTTTATTAATTTTTATATGATAATATTTAGTTCGTCGGTGGCTACGTCAACTGCCGCTGGTCATTGGAATTACCTCTTGCTTCTGGGGATTATTGTTACTTCTATTTAAAGTTTATGGCTCGCAAACAACCTTTCCTAATTTGTAATAAGAGAAATAATAATTGACGACTATAGTAGTTCGTAGGAAAAAATTGTTTCATGTTTTTTTTTAATTTCGCGTTTAAAAAATTTAATTGATTGGTTAGAATTGAAAAATAAAGAGACAAAAAATTGTGAGTTGTGTGTTCGTTGACGAATTCATAATTACAGAAACGAAATTGTTTTTTGCATTTTCTATTTTTGGTAAGTTTGAGTCAGCAACTTATTTTAACTACTTGACGGTTTTTTTTCACCTATATTGTATATATAATAACGATTTTTTTATTATTATCACATCATTTTATTTTGTATTTTAAAAGATTTTAGAATGAAGGCTCGATTTTTATTTTTACATTTTTTTAAAATATAGTATCGAAATTTCGTTGCATTTTAATGTACATACAATGCTTTTACTTTTACGTATTAACATCTAACATATTTTTAGATTATTTCTGGTTTCTTCATTTTTTTTTTGTTAACAAGATATAAAAAATTATCTTCTGATAAGGCTGATTAGCCGGTATTATTATTTATTTATTTTTTTAATTTTATATGATTAAAGAATGCATACGTAAGAAAATGTTCACATTCCTCATTAGTTGATGATTATATATTTTTCTTACTTTCATGACCTTTAAGTTATTTATCTATTTTAAAAGGTAATTGACTATGGGACACACTGTATTTTTTTCATTATTTGTTATTTTTTTCTCTGTATAAAATTTCATAAAACAAGAAGTTTTTTGCAGTTACTAAATATAAAACCATTAAAATAAGTTTCTGACTCGTTGATTATTTTTGTCTTAATCGCATTTTATTTTACAATTAAATATAAATAACATAGTTATTTTTTTAATGTTCTAGTCTTCCATGTATACTATTCGAAATGCGAATTTTTCATGCCAATTGTAAATACTGTTATTGTTTAATTACCCTGTTTTTTATCGAAATTTTTAAATGAAAATATTAGAAATTCTGTTGTTGTAAATGTATTTGTCAAAAAGTACTATATATGGTAAAAGTAATTCATTCCTCCTATCCGTAATTTTAATTAGCTTTTCGTACGTATACAGTGCGTCCCAAATAATTAATAAAAATGAAATAATTATTTTTTTAATAATATTTTACAACTTACAATTAAAAGCGTCGTTGTTGGATTATTATCTTCTTCTGTTATTCCTTAAAACTTTTCTTTAATTTTAATCTTTTAATTTGGGACACACTGTATGTATATTGTTTGATATATTTTGAATTTTGAATTACTTTCATCATATTTATTACTTTTAAATGTGTTCAAAAGTGAGCAGCTTGATTGAGGGAAAACTCGATGTAGACTTTGTTTAGGCTGTAAGATATTAGAGACAACTTTATGAATTGTTAAGTTTGCAAGATTTTTTAGCAATTTCAATAAACAATTTTTGTCAAAGCAGGTATTTTTATGTTCGAATTAATTCGTGTAGAATATTTAAAAAATGTGTCAAATGAATTCAAAATGTTTCACGCAGCATTAGTTGGACTACCGTCTTTCATCCGACGTCACATAAGGGGTTCGTTTATTGAATTTTTAAGCTAGAGCCTGTTTTGCGCTTGATTGTAAATATATTTAAAGCTTGAGTGCTAATACTGCATAATTTTAATACATATACATTTTTTTATTGATATGCCTTTAAAAACTTAATCGATCACATGTCACTTATGGTTGTTTTGTCTACTACTCATTTAGTTTTGTGTGTTATATCTAAACAAAATGTTTGTTAATTTACTAAGCCTATTAAATTTAAATCAAATGCATACTAAATGATGATATACAAGTTTTAAATCAATTTTCGTATACAGTTGTGTCCCACAAAATATAATTCAAAAACTTCTACTGCTTGAAATTATTTGTATACTTTTTTTAAAGACGTTTTCAACAACAGAATTTCAAATGGTTTGCGTGCATAAAATAAAATTGTTACTTATTAGGAAGGAACTTCTGAATTAATATTTACTGTTAGCGGCTATTTACGTATTCAACGATTAAAAAGTTTAATAGCAGAAAGCATATATTTAGTATGTATTTAATGAGGAATAGTGTTTTGGTGCTTTAATTTTTTTTTCTCAAACGAATGTTAATATTATTTACATTAATATATTATGATTGTAATACTTAATTAAAAATTGTACTACGCGTTCAACTAACTATCCAATAATATTAGTGTATTACATGTATGCAGGATGTTTAAATAATTTCAACAAAGTGTAGAAAGGAACTAGAACATCCTGTATATTCCATTTTATATATATACCAAGTTCATTATTTAACTTTACCATGTCTGATGTATGCTTGATCTGATTTTCCTTTTTTTTTTTAAGGAAGACATATTTATTTTAATAATAATATAAAAAGAAAAATCTGTAGTTATCTTTGGTTATTATTTTTTTAGTCCTGGAAAGACCTTCATCGCAGATGTCCTATCTGGATCAGTTTTTGAAAGAAACCAATTCTTCTCAGTCTCAAGTCCAGGGCCATACAATGCCACATGCATATGAAAACGCAGCTCTCTTATATCAAGGAGGCTCTCTTGAATCAGAAGAAGGCGATATTGAAGACAATCGGGCACTTAGTATAACCAGTTCTAAAAGCAATTTATCGGAATTAAATATGGTAGGTAATAAAAGGAATGCTAAGTAAAAACTGTAACAAATCTGAGGAGCTTCAAACTTAAGAGTTTTCCTTGAAGTTTCTAATAATTACACTTACTTCGCACCTAATTTTGATTACAACATTGAACTTTTGTCGTTTGTGAACGAATGCCCATGGAGATTCAAGTACAGGAAAACGATCGCCCTTAAAAATAATGTCTCAAAAGTTTAAGGACAATAAGAAGGCGCTGCGATAGCTAAGTAGTATCTAAAAGGGGAAGGGCCATGTAAATGACCAATTTATATTTTTCATGCAATCGCAGTACATAATATGGATATTACTTTGAAACTCTTACTTGCTACAAAATTATGGGGCAAAATCCGAACCAGTTCTTTGCGAAAGGGCTTCAAATAGAATGCCTTTAAGTCCTTAAAGGACTTAAAGCACATTTTCAAGCACAAAACACCAAAGCTTTGCCCAACTCAGCCCTATAGTCACCTGCTCAAAGCAACCACCTGTTTCTCCTCAAATTAATGGAAAAGAAAAACGTTGAAGACGTAGAATTCATTTAGAAAGCCTGAAAAACTTCAAAAACTTGGATGTATTGTCTCCAAAGATTTGGCAATTGCGTAAAAACAATGTAAAATTGCAAAAAAAAACTTTCTTGTGTTTTAGCCTCTTATTTATAATGTAATACTAACGTTAGTCTTACCTTTTAAACGACCTACGAAGTTATTTTTAAAATGAATGAAAATTATGAATTTTATTTTGCTTCTCTAGCATGAATCGCACTCTCCGACGAAACTGAAAACTCACCAGTTCTTAGTTCGTACTTTCTCTAGTCCAACGAAATGTAGTCATTGTACGTCTTTAATGGTCGGCTTAATGCGTCAAGGGATGGTCTGCGAAATATGCGGATTCACGTGTCATACCTCTTGCTGTCCCCACGTGCCTGCCGTTTGTCCTGTACCATCAGATCAAAGTAAGAAAGTACCAAAAAACGCTAAGATTGTAATTAAAAAGGATCATTAAAGTATCCAGTCTTTTAAACTGTATGATTGTTAAATTTGAAATGTTTTTTCCAGCGAAACGTCCATTAGGAATAGATCCAACTAGAGGTATAGGCACAGCCTACGAGGGTTACGTCAAAGTTCCCAAACAGGGTGGCGTAAAAAAAGGTATTTTTCACTTTTGTTTAGAAAATTATAAGAATGTGCAAGTAAATGTGTTCAAAAACTCTATCCAATTAAGTGTCTACATAATTAAAATAAAAAATTACGTTTCCTTGCAGTATTAATTAATAAAAAAATAACCATGATTCTAACACTTAATTTTTTTTCTAGGTTGGGTACGTCAATTTGTAGTTGTCTGTGATTTCAAACTGTTTTTGTATGACATATCACCCGATCGGAACGCACTACCTTATGTTCATGTTGCACACGTTTTGGACATGCGCGATCCTCAGTTCAGCGTTAGTAGCGTACGTGAATTGGACGTAATTCACGCCAACAAAAAGGACATACCGTGCATTTTTAGGGTAAATACGGTTATTTATAAATCAATATAGAATCTCAAAAAATGTTTTATAATATAGATAACAACATCGTTAATGGAACCTCCGGGTCCTCGAAACTCGACGTTAATGTTGGCCGATTCTGAAGCAGAAAAAAATAAATGGGTTGTAGCTTTGTCCGAATTACATCGGATATTAAAAAGGAATAATCTCCCAAATACAACCGTACTAGTAGCTAGGGAACTTATTGATAATTCTTTAGCTCTGATTAAGAACACCTTGAGCTCAGTGATAATTGATCCTGATAGGATTGTTCTAGGAGCCGAAGAAGGATTGTATTGCGTTGACTTGGATAGATCAGGTAATTTACTATTATTTTATAGTATGTATAATAGTTTTCTGAGTTACGGTTTTTAGTTATTATAAACATAAAAAATAATGCCGCATCGATCGCCTGTGGCATTCGTTTAAGAAAAAAGTTTTTTAAAGTTTTTAAATATTTTTTTACATGTAGAAATTGGAAGAGTGGGTGAGGGTAAGAAAATCTACCAGCTGGAGTACATTAGCGAAGAACATTTACTGGTGGTAGTAAGCGGCAAACAAAGGCACGTACGACTTGTACCGATAAGAGCCTTGGATGGAGACGATACTGAATGGATCAAGGTGGCTGAGAGTAAAGGTTGTTCTGCTCTCGCTGTGGGACCAGTTTTACAAAACCCTTTGACTTTTTATCTTTGTATAACCGTTAAAAAACAGGTATTACTATATATGTACATCTTTTAGTAAAAATATAATGCATGTTTTATTCTTACATTTACAGAATTCGTCGTCAATAATTGTTTACGAAATAACGCGAACTAGAACGAGACATCATAGGTTAAGAGAACTTTCGTTGCCAGTCGTTGTTCAATCGTTGCAGTTGCTTTCTGATGGCAAATTATGTATCGGATCGTCCTCCACATTCACCCTTTACAGTGTTCAAGGCGATCAGCCACCAATATGTAACTCTTTGTTTAAAACCTTACATTAAATCACATTATATAAAAAGTAAGTAAATGTTTATTTTATTCAATTCATTGTATTTCAGCGTTATTACACACGGAAAACCCCCTTCAAGCGACGTTGTCTCTTAGTTCTGTAGAAGCGGTCAGGACGATAGAGTTACCGAAAAATGAATTTTTACTTGTTTTTGGCACCCTTGCAGCTTACGTTGACAGACATGGACGAAGATCAAGGGAACGAGAAATTATGTATCCTGCTTTACCCACAGCCATTTGTAAGTAATTATACATTATACAATTCTGTTAAGTAGGGTAGGATAAAGCGAGAATAAATAAGTTTTAAACAAAGTATCTTTGTAACTTGCACAATCGAATATTTTATAAACGATAACTATTTCAGGTTACCGCGATGGTCACTTAATAGTTTATAGTGAAACCCATATTGATGTGTTCAACTGTTTATCAGGCGAGTGGGTTCAAACTCTAAATGTTAAAAAAGCAAAGCCATTGAATAATACTGGAAGCCTGTCGATTTGCGTTATTCACGATTTAAGTCATTTATTGTACTTATCTAACATACATCAACGTAAGTATTATTTGTCACAAGAAAAAAGAACTTTTAGTCCCCAAAGGAAGTATACCTTTAACCAGAAAACTTGAATAAGTTAATAGTAAATACACGATTAGTATGGTTTGAATTGCCTTTTTTGGTTTTAGCGGAATTAATTAATTTGGAGAATTTCGTAATGCAAGATAGAGAGGGTAGAACGATACAGAGGCCTCGAAGGAGATTTTCATTGCGAGAAGGACACAGGGGACAAAGAATGTAAGTAGTACATTAAGTAATATATGTGTATATATATATAACTAACCTAATAATATATATATATATATTATTAGGTTAGTTAGAATCTCAAAAAAATATACTTTTTAATAGTGTCACCACCAATACATAAATTGATTTTAACAGTTGTGTAGTTAAGTTAATATTATTGTTTTGAAATAATTTGTAATTTATTAATTGAAGAGGTAAGAAGAAAAGTAAACGTAACTTTTTAAGAAAATTTTGAAAAAAAAAAGGCGTTGAAGAAAAACAAATAGAAAAAGCAGTAGTTTAAGAATACAAAGTGAAACTGTGAGGTAATTATTGGCCTGACCTTTTTTTTTTTAATTTTTTTGGTTTATCGTGTGGAAAGGAATGAATATGTACCTCTACAAAGTTAACATAAAAAAAAGAATATAAAATTTAATTATCCATTTCTTTAGAACTTCGGACAGACGTTCTAAACTCATATCAGCTCCCACAAATTTCAATCATATAAGTCACATGGGCCCCGGAGAAGGCATTCAAAAGCAACGTCTCATCGATCTTACTACGAATCTCGTTGATTCCTCGGAATCAAATCCCAGTTACCAACCCCAACCACAATCAAGGGTAAGCAACAAATTGAAATCTATTAATATTGCTGTATTATACATATTTTTATTAAGTCTACGAATAAATTTAAATACATCCATGTCTTTTTTATCTTCTAAATGATTTTTTTATGAGAAAGAGAAACAAATAAAAAATAGAAATAAAATTATTTATTATTATTTTTTATTATTCCAACACCATGTTTTGACATTGACATAATGTTAAGTATTTTTTTCTTATTATTTTGTTTTGTTTGTTTTAAAGCCATCAAAAATAGCACCTTTGCCCCCGAAACATGGTGAAAGACGACGGCCTGAAATATCAAACCCCACGCTTATTCAGAATGCAAAATTTCCTGCTTATAACAGCAGCAAGCGCGCAGCACCCCCCAGGCCACGAGATCTACCCCCAGCACTACCGCGTCCAGCTGACCCCACTCCGTCACCAGACCCGGCAAGCATCGGCAGCATGTCATCATTACACGACATTATAAAGGTATGTCATTTACGATAAAGTATTCCAAACACTGCTTTGCCGCAAACAATATACAGGGTATCCCTGTCTCAAGTGGCCGCCCGAAATTATATGATAGTCAAGGAAAAATTACCGATAAAAACTCTTACGGGAGGGGGGGGGGTTCTCGTACATAAAAGAAAATATGACTATTTGAAGTTTTTTGTGAGAATGGGGATACTAATTTTAGATTTGTTTAATAACTTTACTAAAAACCCAATTAGATGATTCTTTTTTTGTATAGTCCGAGTGTTTATTTTTTCGGATTTTTTTAAATCGATACAATTTTCTTTGGTAGTTTACATTTTTTTTACGCAACCTTCTATTTTTCCTTCCTCTTCTTTATTCCTGTTTCTGCATCTAAGAGGCCTTTTACAAGCCCTTCATATTTAAGAAGATGTCCTACCTCTCTCTATTCTTATTAACTTATTGTTCTTCTACTTTTTCTATCAGCATTGTTTTCATTATTCGTCTATAACACCACTTCACTACGCTTGAAACAAATAAATATTAAGTAAAAAAAAAACTTATTCATTTTATAGGAAACAGGGAAACAAAGTCCGAGACATTCTATAGCAAGTAATAACAGTTCAAACTTATCTACACCACCTTCTCCCCAAGCAGATCACAACAATAGTTCTAGTTATGATAGTTAAACCTCATCTTAGATGTCACGAATTTTTTGCGTCTTGTTTAATATTATATCTGTATATTATTAAAAACAATAACAGAAACAGTAATAATAACTACGTAAATTAGTGCCGTAATACGTACAAACAATCACTTCGGTTGTGTTGTATAATAAAAAGGGAATATTGTATATATTGATTCAATTGGAAGAAATCCTCGGCCATTCTTTTTCAGTTTTCTTCTTTTACAACTTATACGTATTATAATTCCACTTGAATTACTTGTTTCCTTTTTGCTATTTTTTTATCTTAAATAATCAACTTATTTCAATAATATTCCGTTTTTCTGTTTTGTACAGTTTCTTATTAATAAAAATACAATAATAGTCCAGTACAAATTTCAAGCAAAACAATTGATTGAAAGTAACAAATATATTGTACGTTGTAACGTAAAATGATTAATATTACTAACCATACATTTCTGATACCTAATGTTTTAAAAAAATGATAACTGAAAGGTAAATTAAGGAGTCATTGTGAATTTTTTTAATTTCATCCTGGGTCATTAAAAAGTAAACCACAGAAGTAATACACTATATTAAAATATTATAACTCTTATTTTAATATTTATAGCAAGTTTATTGAAAGGAGCAGATGAAAATAAGGGGGGGCCGAAAGCTCGTCTTTCTAAGGGGTCCAAAAATTTTACATGTCAAATAAATTCAAATTGTATAAGGTTGTTCACATTTTTAAAACACTTGGTATGTGTATTCTCTATACTAAAACACTTTGCTTTTGTTGTTACTTTTAATTGATGCTATATAATTATTTGGAATTCTTACCTGCTTTTTCTGATAACAAATTCTCGAATTTTAAAACCGATAAATATTAAGTAATGTTGATTTATTCAAAACGACTGAAGGACTGAGTTATCTCAGTATTATTTAATTTTCATTTTGTAGTAATTTCTATTAATTCTTTTAGTGCCTAATCACTGTACTTATGTTGTGTATAATTGTCCTAATACTTATTTGTTTGTTTTGTTATTTATGTTGTTTAACGTGTGCATATTATTAGTGTAATCTTTACATTATCGATTGACATTTAATTATATTATTAGTCAATTATAAAAAATATATATAAAGTATATGACATATACAAATATAAAATAATCAAAATATTGATCACTGTAGTATTTTTTAATTATAATTAATCTTTTAACAGTACAGTGCAAAGAAACGTTTTATTCAAGCATCTCTTCCAAAAAAAAAAATACAGGGTGATCCATAAACAATAAAGGTTCCTGATACTAAAATAAATTCAAGTAAATTAACAAAATAGTAAAAAAGGATGGGGTTATTGGCGTATGAAAATGCTTTAAATGTTGATAAAACGGGTGCAATTAAAATTGTAGCTTTTTAAATATAGCATAATATATTTTTTTTAATATTGTTTTTATTCACTGATTCGCGAAATATCTTTGTTTGGGAATCTAGGAAGTGCATGTATATTGGGAGAAATAAAACATTAAGTAGAAATGTTAAAGGGCATAGTGACAGCTCTTTCCTTTCCTTTGATTGATTATTGTCGTATTTTGCAAGTTTTTTTATGGACCATCACGTTTTGACTTTATTAGACAAGTCATCCGCTAATATAGTTTAAATTAATTTAGTTGGAATATTAGGAACCTACTGAATTTCCGAATTCGATTTTGTTATGATCTCCCTGTATGGTAGTGATTTTTAATAGTATATTACGTATCTAGAGAGGAAAAGTAAAGAATGTACTAGAATTATGTTTTTTAGCAAAAACCATGAGACCTTAGCATTCTTCGCTTTATCCCCTGTGGTGCGTAATTGTTTTTCGAGATTGTGGCCAGAAAGTGGCACTTGCAGCTTTGCCTTACGGCGTAAAGCCCCACTTTCTGGCTGACAGGCACGAAAAATAAATTACGGCGTGTGAGTACAAGTTAGAAGTTTAGTTTATACATATATTTAAAGTTGTGACAATATGTTAGGTATTTGTGTGTGGTGACTGACTGTTTGCAAAACTTAATTATATAAAAACATCGGAATTTTTACACATCTTGGAAAAGGTTAATATTCGTTCACGAACTAGTCGCTGTTTGCAAATACCATCTAATCAGCAAGGGAATTGCCCAGCAATTAAAGTTTAAATTTTTATTTTCAACTAAGACAATTAGCGAAGACTTAGAGTAGGAATTGAGCACTTTTACATCTGTTTTCACTTTTTTTTACTATTACAAGTAAAAGTTAATTTATTGTTGTAATTGTGCGGCAGTCCCCATAAGTATCTCTATCTTTTTGTTAGTTAATTATTTAATAAATGGTATTTAATTGTAGAGTCATGGTGCATAAATTGTGTAAAAATCGTTGCATATTATACCATATTTATTTTATTAACATAGTATTAATTTATTGCAAAAATTAGTCAGATTTAATTATTTCTCTAAATGATATTATTTGTATTAAAACGATCTTTGTCTTAATTTTTATTAATATAAACATCAAATAAAATAAAGAAAATTAAGAACAACTAAATAAGAATTTTTATATGTAATAATGTATTGTAAAAACGCATCTTAAAAATGGAAAGCCTTTTATGCACAATACAACTGCAAAGGACTTTATGTCCTCACTACGTTCTTTGAGGGGGCTAACAAGTGCTGGCAAAACGTCAGGTAAACGACTTCATAAGAGGAGCATTGAGCTCTTTTTATTTATTTCCTTTTATATACCTTTGATTTCGATGATACGTTATATAAAATTAAATTATTATTCGAACTTTTCGGAAATATCAAGAGCCAATTTACTAGGAAGTTTTTTACTTTACAAGAGGTCAGCTTTACAGTTCACATAATCATACAATAAATAATAATATTACACGTATTTTATGATAAGATTAAAATAATTACAAAATCATTGTGTGTTATTAAAAAAAAATACTTCTTACCAGTAGTCAACTATTTTGTATCTTGTATTTTCTGAAAAACATGCAATAATTGTTTAGATTATCGTTCTTTTGTAGACATTACAGAAGTTAACTTATATAGCATCCTCAATTATCATAATCTTCATCAATATACAAAGTGTTTTCTTCACTGTTATTTCTGTATATGTTGTGTGTTAGTGGAATCAGCGGTGGTACATTTTCATTTATGGTTGTTTTTGAAATTGTAGACTCGACTTCATTTGACACACTATTACTAGATGACACTAAGTGAGGTATTTGACTGCTTGTTGGTCTTAAATCTATGTGAATAGTTGACTCCAAATTTGGTTTGTTTACCAAGTTTTCAATAGTAAAATTGAACTTTGGTTGTTCTATTTGAGATACCTTTGGACCATACTGTATAACTGACGTGTGACTTGTAGATGAAGTGCTTTGTTCCAAATTATCTTCATTTTCACCATTGTTCTTTTTATCATTTTTCCTTGCTATGCCTTCTTCTTCTGAAGTTTGCCTACTGAGTAGCTCAGATGCTTCTAATGCATTATTTTCGTTATCTTCTTGAGCACTTGGATCTGGAATATTTTTAACCAGATCTTTGAGAAAGTCAAAACGACTTTCAGAAAGAATGCATTGCTTCATATGGGACGGAGTGAGTGTTTTTGCATTTCTTGTTTGTGTTATTTGCATGGATTTTGTTAATAGTGATTCTACAAATAATTCCAATGTTCGAGGTATTAATAGTTAAGGATAATATTTGAACTTTGTAGGCTTTGCCCGTTTATAATAAACAAATAAATAGGAATGAAAATGGTTTGCAAATTTTTCATGTAGGAAATCTTAATTTGAGTAACAGTTTATCAGTATTACTCACTTCACATGTATATCATTTTGAAGTCAAGCAATAACTACAAATAGGAAATAGGAAACAGATGATATACACTAATTAAATTATTTTTAAAAAGGATATAAATAATAACAGGTACAGCTTGTGCTACTTTGCCTACTTCTTCATCTGTTTGCATTATCTTCTTGATACGACCCTACAAATTCATTAGCCTAAAGAATGACAATTTAAATAATATTATTTCTTCTTACCGCTGGAAATCTAGCATTGTATTTTTTCTTTTTAGAAGGCATTTTTAATAATTTTTACCTTTGTAATAACTTTTTGACATCTACAACCATTCATAGGTTATATTTTGAAATAGTCAAAAGTGAAGTGAGGGGATATGTAATATCGTTACATTTTTTTAAACCTGCCAATTTACTTTATAATTGAAAATTAATTTGATTTTACGTGATTTAATAAATTTATGAAGAGTAAATGTGAATTTACTTTTCTAATCAAATTAATTCGAAATAATAATAATTACGGATAAGAAAGTGTAATGGGTACAAACATCTAATAGTTGTTTTGTAATCTATGGTTTCTATCTTTTATCTATGGTTTCTGTTTCTGTCATTCTGTCAGAAAAGTAAAAATGTCGGAAGCTGTTGTAATCTAAATCACGGAAATATAAATTTAAAACGTGTTCAAATCCGTTATAAATTAATGAAATAGTGTGTTCATAAACTACGTTTTCGTTGCATCATAATTTTTGGTGAAGGGTGAAGTTTTGTGAGTTGATGGAGTGCAGTGAATCTATTTTACACGTAGTGATAATGTACTTCTGACATTTAAAAAAATTATAAATTATTGAATTTTTCTAAAATAATTTGCAATTTTGAAACAGATACAATGTCGTATCCACCTCGGCCTCCTCTTGGCATACCAATGCCCGGTATGCCCTACATGCCAATGCCGGCACCTCCTCCTATGATGCCTGCTGTTATGTCTGTACCACATGTAAGTAAAGTGGATACCATGTTTTGAATTTTTTGTGACTTGCGACATTGTAGATCGTCCCCGCACAAGTTACAACAACCACACAAATAAGGGCTTTTCCAAAACTTAATCCAAATAGAGAACAAATGAAACAAATTCAAGGGCCTCCAGTTACAGTATTTGTAGGTACGTAGTAGTGATTTCTGAAATTGATTCAGTGAATTAATTCATTTACTTTTAGGAAATATTACTGAAAGAGCACCAGACAATATGATTAGACAGATTTTGGCAACATGTGGGCATGTTATCAGTTGGAAAAGGGTGAAAACGTTTGGTTTTTGTGAACTAGCTGGACCAGATGCAGGACTTCGAGCAGTTCGATTATTGCATGACATGATGGTGGGTGACAAGCGGCTTGTTGCCAAGGTAGATGCTAAAACTAAAACTGTACTAGATGAATACAGAGGTAATCTTCCATTTTAATATTTTTTTAAATTCACCTATATTTTATTGGTGTATATTACTATAATATTTAGAAAGTATTAGGGAGAAGCTGATTAGGAAAGTGTTTTGTAAGCAGATTTATTTTTCTTTTCAATTCTTATTTCTAATAGCAGAAAAGCATAAAAAGGACAAAGGGTCATCATCACCACTGCAGGATGAACCTCAGGAAGAAGAATTGGATGAAGAAACTCAAGCACTAGATGCCGTAGCTCTTGAAAGAATTAGGCAAATTTTATCAGAACACCAAGAAGAAATGAATAATTTTGAAGTAAAAAAAGAAGGTATTTAAAAATTATTTAAGTAGTACTTCATTGATTTATTTTTGTTATGTTATTTAATTTTGGTGTTATTATATTATGTGTTTTTCTGTTTTTTCAGAGGAAGCTATTGAAAAACGAATCAAAACACTTGTTGAAGCAGAAGTTGAAGAAGAAAAGAGAGATTTAATAACAAGAGAAATAGGAAAATTTCGAGAAATCATGAAGGTGAGTAAACTGTTATTTTCAATGACCCAAGAGAAATAGCAACCCAATTAAAAGTGAAAACACCCAAAATGTAATCATTTGTCAACAAAATACGTAGATAAATCAGTTAGCAAATAATTTACTGTATTTACTTTTTATTCTTAAATTTTTTTTTAATATTATATTATTCAAAGGTATAGTTAAAATGACTGAAACTAAACACTTAAGCTATCAAATATTTGACGCTTTTGTTTGATTATAAACAGGTCCAAAGAAAGGACACTTGTTTTGAAGCTCAATCCTGGATTAAAAATCCTGGTGTAATTTCCGAGCTTGGTTAGCTGATCAGTAGTTGCCGCTTCGAAAAATCATTCGTGGCTACATTCAAATTTTAAGGAGCGTGCGTTATATTTTTCTGACAAGTGCAAAGTAAATCCTAACGCCCTACCACTACAATTATTTCCTATTTCTTTCTAAAGCTTTTAACTCGCTCAATTTATATTGGACTTCTATACTAGCACCTCTTCTCTAGCGTGTCGTTTTATTAAATTCTTTTAATTAATAACTTTAATTGAAGTGTCTTTTGTAACTGAAGATCTTAAGTTCGTAGGTACAGTAAATTATTTGTACATTTATGTTTTCCAAGCAAAAGATATATTACGGCTTGTTTATAATTCTAAAGTTAGGGAACAGAATATTATTTTAATAGTATAGGGTGTAATAGCTTTGAGGTTGGTAATATGGTAATTAAAACCAAACAGGCAATGGAAGCGGCGCAGTCCATCCTAGGTAACCGCCAGTGGCGCCGCCGGTGAGTAATGTGAAAAAACTATCAACATTTGTCGAATGCTTAGGCTACATTTGTACTTGTTGAAAAATGTGAGAGAATTAAAGAATGTTTAGTCCAAGAAGACCAGAGAAACAGGAGATTCAACTTGATTAGAAGGACTAGTCTAAAAGCTTAATATGGAGTGGGTGGTTGTGTTTTTTGACCTATTCGCAGAAGTACGGTTGCGCAAAGGTTTGAGTATGAGAGACCACCCATTTTAGTATCATATTTTATCTCATGAAATATGACTTCCTACACTGAGTCTCCTCTCTCTAGTACTTTTGGTTTACTGAAACAACTAAATGTTTAAAAGGTACAGGTTTCATGGACCGTGGTATCCCAGTCCGAGAAGTTAATTAAAACTTATCTAGAGTTATATTTTTTTTATAAAGACATTTTTCGAGAAAATAAAATTAAGATTAGAGAAATATATTTTTGTTTTAAATTGCAACAGTAATTTAACCATTTTTAGGGATTTTTAAAATGATGAGATGAATATCGGTAAACAAAAATACAAGGAAGTTTTCCACCAAAATATTATCTTTTTAATTCATATTCAGCATTGAAAAAGTACAAATGTGGTTTATAATTTTTCATAATTTAATTTGTGGTGTAGCAGTTCCATTCCACCCAAAACTTTTAATTTTAAAACGCTTGTTACTAGAAAATACTGTTGTCTGTAAGATGGAGTGAATGCCAATCTTTAAATGTAAAAAAAGAAATCATTTTATTTTCAAAATATTTATTATTACTCTTTTTAACTTATATATCTGAAAATAGTATTGTTTCATATTAAATAAAATGGTTTCTTTTGAAAATTTGTAATTCGTTTACTTTTTCTTTTATTTTACTGTTGCGTGTATTTTTTACATCTTGTGCTCTATTTGTACTTAATTTGCTAAGAAGCATTAGGTAATTTGATATCTGCAGATCGTATTTGTAAGTTACGGTCTGTGGTTGTATGATTTTCCCAACCGTTTAATTGTTCATCGACCAGATTCAGGATTACAAACGTCAGCTAACGATAGGAATGCCTCCTTCTATAATAAGAGTAAGTTTGACTTGAATGAAAATTTGTTAATTGTCTTACATTTGAAAACATTATTTATTTATCTTTTTTTTCGGTATCAATGTAATTAATAACGTTACGATATATTATACATGTTAAATAGTGTTTTCAAACTTAAAACAAATTTTATTATTATATATATAGTTAAATTTCTGTGATGTTTGTACTACTTTTAATGTCGTATGGATAACTTTTTCAAAAGATAAAAGAAAGAAAAGTGTTAACCATATTGCAGTTTATTATGTCGTCAGTTTTTCACAGTTGATAAGTGACGCAGTGTAGTGGTTCCCCCATTTTATAGTGGTATGAAATTTTTCTTTTCATATTTGTTTATTACTACTGTGTTGAAACATTGTTGACAATTTTCGCGCTTAGGCAGTTTCTGTTTTTCTTCTAGAAACAAGAAGAAGAAAAAGAAGTAAGCAGGCGCAAAGAAAAGGAACGCGAAAGGAAAGACCATCGATCAGCCTCCCATTCGCCAAGTCCAAGGAAAAGAGAGAGGGAAAGGGAAAGAGAGAGAGAGAAAGAAAGGGAAGAACGAAAGAAAATACGAACACGTTCAAGGTGAGATAACATTCTTTTTGTCATATTACGACGGAAAGCTTACTTTTTCTACCACAAAATTTAAACGAAAAGGGCATTTTTCAGGCCGCTCTGAGCTGGGACGAAATGAAATTTACATAAAAACGCATGCGCAAAACTGTGATGAACATGCGCCGAAGTCGACTATTTGACGGTAATCTAGTTATAATTACATGCGTTTTTTGGCAAATTTCACTTCGTTTTACGTGATCTTAATCGTTTAGTATAATAAAATCTTAAAGACCCTTCGGCTCGGCCGGCAACTCGCACGTAGTCTGAAATATCTGCTTTTCAGACCTCGATACGTAATGTACTATTGTATTGGTCTTTTATTTTGTTTTTATGGAATTATTTTCCAGATCTCGAGATGAAAGAAGTAGAGAAAGAGATAGGGAGCGCGATAGAGAAAGGGAACGCGAACGTGAGAGGGATAGGGAAAGAGAACGAGAGAGGGAGCGTGAACGTGAACGTGAGCGGGAACGAGAAAGGGAAATACGGGAGAGAGAACGAGAACGGGACAGGGAGAGGGATAGGGAAAGAGATGAAAAAGAGAAAAGTAAAAGTACAAGAGAACTGTTAAAAGAAAAAGAAATGGAAGAAGAGTCGAAAGAAAAGAAAAAGATTGAGAGAAGAGCAAGGGAAAAAGAGGCAGCTTATCAAGAACGATTGAGGTTTGTTCAGAAAAATTTCTAGTTGATATAAATATAATGTTAATAATGATACAGGGTCTGGGAAACTCGGGAACGACGAAAAGCAAAGGAATACGAAAAAGAACGCGAGAAGGAAAGGATTAAGGAGGAAGAGAGAGAAAAGGATGCTAAAAGACTCAAAGAATTCTTGGAAGATTACGATGACGAACGTGATGATATTAAATATTATAAGTAATCTGCAAATTATTAAATAAATATGATGGCATAGTGTAATTATTCTGAATTATTTTCAGGGGCAAGGAGTTGCAAAAACGATTAGCCGAAAGAGTAAAAGAGGCCGAAGCGGATAGTCGAGATAGAGCTAAAGAGAAAGAAGAAATAGAAGAATTAAAGAACAAAATATTTTCGGGAGAACATGAAGATCCTAATGCTGAATTTGAAAGGGTATTTAATCTAATTTACTAGAATGTTCTAAATTTTAGTATATGTATTTGTTTTGTTAATCAGATTAAGAAAGAACGAGAAGAACAATATAAACCTAAATTATTAATCGATGTAAATTTGGACTCGTGGAAACAAAGGGAAAGAGAGAAAGAAAGAGAATTGGAAAGACAAAGAGCTAGAGAACGGGAACGAGACAGGGAAGCTGAAAGGGAACTGCATAGACAAAAATTAAGGGAAGAAAGAGAAAGGTGGTTTCTTCATGCTAATTTGTAGTTAATGGAAATTATTTAAATAATTTCCTTTTTGTTAGGTATATTGTTGAACAAGCAGCCCAAGAATTAGCAGCCGTCCAGGCTGAACCTATCGATAGTGACAGTGAAGTAGAAGACCATCGTAGTCCCGCACCTCCTCCCGAAAACGAAAATAGTTCTGATAGTCATCCAGAATCTGCTAAAGTAAAAATCTACATATTCATTTACTTTAAATTAAAATAAATAAAAACATTACATTTTAAAAAAAAAAATCCCCTTACGGCTTTATTTTTGTTGTTCTTAGTGGACTCAAGTACAAATAGGAGATGAAGACTCACGGCACTCTATAACATCAAATCACGAAGAAATAGCTCCTCCTCCAACAGGTACAGGTATCAAATTAACTTTATCAAAACCTAGTGGTTTACATAGTCCTCAACAGAGAAACGATGGAAAGAGGAAAAAATTGGACTTGCGAGAGGTCTTTAATCCCGACGACGATGACACGCCTGCGCAAGTCAAAAGGCGAAAATTAGTTCCTCTAGGTATGTTACCAATAACCAAATGTAGCCTCATTTGATATTATTTATATTTATTTCATAGCTTAGTGAAACTTGATGAATATTATTTTTTTAGATTACAACGAAGATAAGAAAATTAAAAAAGAAAATGGCGAAAAGAAATCCGAGGAATCGATCAAGTCACAAGAAGAAAAACGAAAACATATAAAGTCTCTGATCGAAAAGATACCTACAGAAAAAAATTCTCTCTTTGCTTATCACCTCGATTGGTCGGTTATTGATAATGCGTTAATGGAGAAAAAAATTAGGCCGTGGATAAACAAGAAAATAATAGAATATATAGGAGAACCGGAGCCGACTCTTGTAGACTTTATCTGTTCGAAAGTGATGGCGGGTTCTAAGCCAGAAGTGATATTAGAGGATGTTCAAATGGTTTGCTTATTGAAATATATTTATTTATATTTTCACTTTTCTTGTCTTGCAGGTCTTAGACGAAGAGGCCGAAGTATTTGTAGTGAAAATGTGGAGACTGCTGATTTACGAAGTGGAAGCCAAAAAACTAGGGTTAGTAAAATAACATCAAACATAAGTCCGTATTTAATTGATTACTTATTCAATAATTAATTATTGCAAGTATTTTCCGTATAATTATTTCAGAATAGTCAATTCTTTTTATATCGTTATTAAATAGAGTTGCCAGTACAGCCTGAATAAAAGCCATGCATCATTTTTTTTTTGTGTTTTTTTTTTAACAGTTAAAAGAAATTGAATGAATCGGTATACTTATCATCGTATCGTCACTATTTTTAAAACAATCGATAGATCAATGCAATTATAACTGTGCATTATTCAGCTTAGTTTCATTCATTTGAGTCTTGGTGAAAAAATGTATACAACCCCCTTAGTTTGTCAGAAACGTGATTTTTACATAGACTGAGCATAAACCGCAGTTCCCGCGAAGCAAAGACGATAGGCAACCAACTTTATATCATTAAGGCAGAAGATCTACTTAATAATTCCAATTAGGAAGCATTAAGTGACGGAGAGTTAACTAAAAAATTAGAAAATTATAATAAAAATAACTTTTCATTACTAATATACACATTACTGAAGTGTTAATAATATTAGCAAACATTTATATATAATTTCAACCAATACGCGATTTCAGTACCGACTAAAATTAATAAACTTGCTAAAACTAAACACTTTATGATTCTCTAAAGCGAAAATAATATTAAATTTTACATTTTAAACTTATAGTTTTTATTATAACTGACATTGGTTCATTAATATGTATATATCACAAATTTATATAAATCTTACAAAAAATAAAATTCGTAAGAGAAACTATGCACCGACTAAACAACCCCTGATTCTCTACACGATATGTGGTATTTATTGTGAACTTATTAACATTTTCGAACCTAGAACCTGTCATACTTCAAATACGTCACCTAAATATAAATATTTCACAAAAACTTGGTTTTCTCGCAATAGCTTGATATTATTTGTGCCTTGATAGTGTGTAATAGGTTGCCTACCGTACTGGCTTCAACTCGTTACGCATAAACAGTTTATATACAGGTCTAGTTAATGTAACTAATGGCAGTTACACCTTGCTCTGAAAACTAATTATTTAATCTATTATATGTACTTTTTATTTTTAGCTTTTTCTTAAAAAATCTATTTTGAAGCTAATTAATCGAGTTACTGATGTACTTTGATTATTACATTTCTTTATTGAGTCATTCACATACTTATCTATAAATAAAATACATAGTTAATTAAAAACACTAAAATTATGGTACTGTACGTTTAAAAATATTTCCGAGTTTCAAAGTTTATTTTAGTTTAAAAATATGCGTTTTAATTAAAATATCTTAAGAATATTACACAGGTTTAAAAAACGATATCACCGATTGAGTTTTTGTTTTTTTATTATATTTATTTATGGTTCTATTTGGTTCTTTAACATGTACTGTTTTGGATACAGTCATAGGGTTGATGTCAGAATGAATTTTCTTTGCTAAATGATAATCTAAGTGACTTTGCATTTCTAAAGATTCGATTGCTTTATTACACTGGGGACATGTTTCAAAATTATCTTCTTTACTAGTTGTTACTTGTACCTCTATTTCTTTTGTAAAATACTTTGAAATTGACGCATTTTTTGTTATCTCCAGACTTTTTCTTTTTACAGACTTTGCAGAATGTATTTTATTATTTTGGTTATCATTATTAATTATTTTAGTATTATTATTTTTGCTAGTAGATATTCTTCTATTATGATAATCAAAATTTTCGTGTTCGTTGAGACTTAAAGCTACGTGATAATCTGCGTGTAAAAAAAAATCTGATATTTTAATTTGTTCTCCGCACTTTTCGC
Source organism: Agrilus mali (assembly GCA_029378335.1). Lineage (NCBI taxonomy): Eukaryota > Metazoa > Arthropoda > Insecta > Coleoptera > Buprestidae > Agrilus > Agrilus mali. The sequence goes on along the minus strand of CM055656.1, from coordinate 6,980,539 downwards.
AAGTTTCTTTCGGTTCTTCATGGACATGGTTATTGTTTAAATTAGATTCCATCTTGTGATCACTGTTAATTTTGTCACTTTTTACAAAATGTTCGTTTTCAATCTTGTTATCACTGTTAATTTCGTCACTTTCTACAAAATGTTCGTTTTCATTCAAGTAACGTGAAGTGTCGAAAGATCTTTTTCCCTTGTCTACGTTAAAATATTTATCAAAAAAAGACACCTTATCAAAATCTTTTACATTATTTTGGCTATTATTTAAAATTTCTACCAATTCGTTATTTATCGAGTCGTCTGATTCATTGGCGCTTTTATTTTTATCTGGAGTTTTTTCAATATTCTTCGAATGTTTATCATCAATTTTAGTCACATCTTCAATTATCATATTTGATTTTGATAACCACACTTGCATATTTACTTTTTTCTCAATTAAGATTTCTTGCTTTGTGATACTTTCATTATTTTGGTGTTCTGTTTTGCCTTTTTGAAAATGATCTTCAACTTTGAAAAATGATTTTATACTAACTGTATTTTTTATTTGTTCAAATTTTCCGCCTGAAAGTCCCAAAAACAAGATATGAAAACTGCCATCAGGTTTCATACAATTCTTCTTTACAGTTTCATAAGCATCATTAGCAACTTTGTCAGTTTCATAAACATTTAGTACTTGGACTCTTGAACCATGAATTGATTTCTTGTTCTCTTTATATTGATAGCTAACAGTTACACTTTTTGCTTTCCTTGCATTTTCTTCATAATCATGTTCCAAACGTTCTACAAGTTCTTCAGCTAATTCATGGAGCCATTTTTTTACATCTTGTTTGAAAAAAAGGGCACTTTTTCCCCTGAACTGTTTACAACATCCTATAGACTTAGGAATAAGCCTTGTAGTTACTGATTCAAAATTTATCCCTCTTGCAATATTGTATAGCCAAGATCTGTAGGAATAATTTAAACAAACAAATTTAGTTATTCCCTTTTAATATTTGCATTAAATTATTAATTTACCCTGCTTTTTCATCATAGTGTTCTATTAATTCCTTTTCACTGAATTTACAAAGTTCTCCCACAGTTTTAATTCCTAAATCATTTACTACTGCATCTCCAAACTTTCCACCTAGACTTCTAATTTTATGTATTGGCAATTTATTGAAAAAACTTGGTACAGCATTTTGTGGTAAAATTGTCTGTTGATTTGGTTTATGCAAACCACATGCCAATTTGGCTAATGTTTTATTATGTGCTATGCCAGCAGAACAGTGGTATCCTATAATAAAGCAATTTTATGATTTACTATGTAATAAATAATAACTAATTATACCTGTTTCTTTATAAACGTCATTACGTATTTCTTCAGCAATCATTCCACCAACTGCTAATTTTAAATTATCATCTGTTAAATTATGCTGAAGGTTGTGTAAAAAGTTTTCAACAGTTGATTCAACTACATGGGTGTTTCTTAATGTTTCTGAAGTAACTTCAGCAGTTAACAATACACGGTTTACATTGTCTGTAATGTCTAAGTATGCTTCATCAACAGATGCTCTTTCCAGTATATTTGTAAATTTTAGAAGAACATTCGCTACTTGTTTGCCTGCATTACGGTATCTATAAAACAAAATGTATTAATATGTAATTTCTATGTCATAATTAGTTATTATTAACTACTTTGTTAAATCAGCTTTTCCTCGCAAAATGGGCACTCTGACCAAATTAATATCAGGGCATTTTTCTTTAGCTTCATCTCCTCGCATATGTCTAGAAACACCTTGATTTTTTGCTACATAATTGAGGGCTATTATTCTATAAAATTTTGTTATATAGAAACCACGAAGTTTGTTATAGAGTTATATTTACCCTCCGCCTTTCCATTCATTGTACTGCACCACGGCTACTGGTTTTCCAATTAGTTCGGGTTGTAATTTTTCTTCAACTTGACAATAAAAACAATCCATATCAATTAGTAAGATAACCCTTTCTGTATGATTCATTTTTTTAAAATATTTAAAATACTTGTTACATGTTTTAAAATTTATCTGTTAAAAACAAGAGATTTATTGCCCCACATTCCACGACCACTTAAACTAAATAATGTATTTTAAAATTATCACTTGATAAAATTAATTGTGAATTATTAAAAAAAAACATGCATTTAAAAAGTAAATGGTAAACACATCAGTCATAGATTAAACACATGGGATCCATAGATAACCAGTTTATTTTGTTAAAAATCATGCTATATAAAATAAGCTATTTTCAAATTCCAACTTTTAACTTAATAGTATATTAGTAGAAATAGCATAAAACTTTTAAAAATTTAACGAACATTATTACAAGTTTTGAATTAAAATTTATAACAGATAAAATATATCATCGTTGATGCCGAAAAAAAGTGCGTCTGCTATTATTAATAAAATCGATGTGAATAAATATTAAGAATGAGATTAAAAACGATTAAGAAAAGTTTATCCTGAGTTGAATAATTTATTAGATTTCCAAAATTAATTAGTGTACGCTGATTTGTTAGTTTGTCTGCTAGGGCTAAAAATAGAATCAAAATTTTGCTGGCTCTATTAATAAATAGAAAGACTTTCAGTCCAACTCCGATTTAGTTATGTGTGGGGATATTCCTACAATGTAAAATATTTATTTTCGTTATTCGTAAGTAGTTTTTTATTATATTAAAAAAATGCTTGAAGATTATGTGCATTCATATTTTCGTCTCGCATTAAAAATTTTTTTTAGTACAAATTTGGTATTGAAATTATATAATAATTTTTAAGAAATTACGTATGTTATTTAATTAAAGCTTAATTACGTAACAAATGTTTATCTGTATATCAATTACAAGCGGTTTCAAAAAATAAAAGTACATAGAATGCATACAAGTTTAAAAAAATACTTTTTCATTAACAGATAAGTATTTCTTTTAAATTTACCGTTTCTTTCTGTTTATTTTATGCATCTTTAAAAAAAATGTGAAAAGCGTACTCCTCTGTTTTCAATATATTGAACGCTACTTTTCAAACTAGAATTATATTTCTGATTGCACCTTAAAAGTAACTATCGATAAAAAAATTATTATTTGAACTTAACCTATAATATATAATTTAAATCAAAAACCTAGGTCAAAAACTATCTATAATCTATAATAATACAAATATTAGGTTATATTAAAGCTATTTGCAGTGTTTAGGAGCATGAGAAATATGTTAAGTAGTTCTACATTAAAGTAAATTATTTTTATTAGGACTGCTTTGGCTTAAAAAATCAGAATGGCTGAAGCAGAGGGAGGATCAGAACAAGATGATGTTTCATTTTTGCGAACGGTAAATTATTTAGTTGTTTTATTCCTTTTGTGGATGAATATTTATATTACATTCTATTTAGGAAGACATGGTGTGTCTTTCGTGTACTGCTACAGGAGAAAGAGTTTGCTTAGCTGCTGAAGGATTTGGTAACAGACATTGCTTTCTTGAAAATATTGCTGACAAGGTTTGTTTTAATGTTTTTACGTTTCTTGTTTATTAAAACTTGTTGTGTTTTAGAATATACCTCCTGATTTATCTCAGTGTGTTTTCGTAATAGAACAAGCTCTGTCAGTAAGAGCCCTGCAGGAGTTAGTTACAGCTGCAGGAAGTGAAACGGTAAGACTTTTTATATTAATTAGAACAAAGAAATTTTATTTTGTGTTCCCTGTGTTTGAAGATATGGTAAGCATTTCCAATAAAATAATTTTTCAATATTGAAATTACAGCTGTCTATTTTATTTTTCTTAAAAAAGAACTGATTTCTGGTGTTCATATTTAAGCTTAACTCAGAAGCAGCATCTATAAAACTATCAATCTCTATGGTACCAATATGTTGAGTAATTGTCGTTTAGTGTATAAACTAAATAATCTAAAATTTTCATTCCAATGCAGCCATATTTTCGAACATAGGTAGTATTGATTTTAGTTTAAAGAAGACCATGTTTCGTTATTTATTTCTATTTAAACTTTTGAAAACCATAATTATCAATTTTTTTAAAGTAATCAATTCTTTTTGTCATAATATTAATGTGCATATTCAGTTTATTTTGAAACCCTGCCAATTAAATTATTAAGATGAGTGTTTTTGTTTTGTTATATATAATTAAAAAATATAACTAATTTATTTAAATGTCTCTGGAAGAGTATATTTTAAGAGAACAATTTATATGTTTTGTAAAGTAGACACATGACTAGTTGCAAACAACTTTGAAGCAACAGAAATTATTTTTGTTTTTGTTGCAATCATGTTGCTTTAATAACATCTGTTATTTTAGTCATCCTAATTGAATTTAAAAATAGTAGAGTATTTCTATAATGTTTGTTAT